>PUFA01000087.1:375000-1575000 GCA_003508835.1 Eonycteris spelaea | reverse complement strand
AAGAAGAAAGTCCGGTCTGTGATAAATATCATATCTCAAGTCTTCTCTGTGACCCCCATATCTCCTGCATTGTTCAACTGTTTTGTAAAGGCAAAATTTAGAAGCTCTAGAAATAATTGATATTTTTTTACATATTTAGATAAGTGTAAATGCTTTTTCTGAATAGCTAAAATCATATACTGTTTATTATTCTGCACAACCAGGAATTAGGAGAACAATAAATTAAGGAAGTTTTTGACATCTGTGCACCAATCACCATCCCATGATCTTGAGGTGGGGAGGGTCATATCCTATAATATGAAGCATAATTAAATTCATTCATTTCACATGCCTCAAACATTTCCAATTGTTTATCTTCTCCACCCATGCTGTTCTTTGGTAAAATATTGTCTAAGGAAACTGTTCCTTGACCTTGACTCTCCAGCTGGGCTTAAGTGCTGTCTGTGACACCTTTGGTAGCAGTTGTGCAGCTTATCCTACAGCTTTGCTAAAATGCTGTGAAAAATTGCATTTTGTAATATGGTGTAAATATGGTATTAAATCATGAATTAGTGGAATGTTAGACCTAACAATTCATCAGTATTTTATTATATAGGTATTTGATAACTTGTATTAAAGAACAATTTGCCTCCAAATTCTAACCGAAGTGACTGAGTAATTTTTTAGAAAAAGATTGCGACCATTTTTTTCCAGATTGTTAGTACTTACATAAGAAATAGATATATTCTTATGTGTATAGATTCTAACGTGTAAGAATTGTGTATAGATTATTTATATTGTCTGTGAACAGATAAGGTAGAAACCAATAAAATCTCAATTATATATGTAAAAAAGAGAGAGATGGTGCATATATACTGTATTTCATTGATTCGCCTATATTTTTCGCATGGGTCCTGCTGTCCTCCTAACTGTGTGGGTGCATGAACTCCAGCAAAGCTTTTGTACAGCTGTCATTTCGAACTGAGTCACATGCTTTATTGGTACCATACTCTTTGAGTTTGTTATTTAAAATGTCTTTCAAAGATTTCACGAGAGCCAGCATTGAGACAAAATCATTTAATGTATGGAAACAGAAAAGCAGGGCACATATTTAATATGACTGAAGCGAATAAACTTCATTGGAAGAATGACCACAATTTCATGTTTTCTGGAGAAGAAACAACCAAGAGCTTAATGGGACACAAAAAAGAAGATACCTAGACATGGCTGAAGATAAGAAAATGCAAAAAGATTCCTTCACACATCATGCAGTGCAGCTGAAGGGTGGAGAAACTGGCAAACCTCAGGACAGATTAAGGAGATTTAAAAGCATCCAGGAGTTGGTTATATTAGACAGAGAAAGACAAATACTGTATGATCTTACCTGTATGTGGAAACTAAAAACAGAAACATAGAAAAAAATAAACTCACAGATACAGAGAACAGATTGTTGGTTGCCAGAGGTGGGGGGTGGAAGGTGGGAGAAATGGGTTAAGGGATTAAAAGGTACAAACTTTGTATTTTAAAATAAATAAGCCCTGGCATGTCATGTACAGAATGGTGACTCTAGTTAACAATACTGTCTTGTAGATTTGAAACTTGCCAAGAGATGACTCTTAAAAGATCTCATTACAAGAAAAAAAATTGTAACTGTGAGGTGATGGATGTTAACTAAACATATGGTAGTGATCATTTCGCAATGTATACAAATATTGAATCATTATGCTGAACATCTGACACTAATATAATCTTATATGTCAATTATACCAATTTTTTTAAAAGAAGCTGGTATTACACAGGACTATCGACAAGGTGTTGTCTATAGTTTAACTGGCAGATGTTTTTTCTTTCTTAGCAGTACACAAAGTAATGGGACACTAACAATCAATGATATCTCATATCCATTCAAATAGAGTTTCTTTGTTAACACGAAAAGATACCTCAGTACATTTCAAGTGCTCCTTTCTGTAGCATGTATACTAAAATTGGAATGCCGCTAAGTTAGTTTGGCACCTGGGCAAGGAAAACATTCAATCTCATGAAGCGTTCCACATTTTTTTCTATTTCTTAATCTGGGTGTTTCTTTGTGAACATTCATCCAGCTGTACACATGTTTTGGGCACATGTCTCTAAGTGTACCACACTTTAAATTAATATCAGTTTCCTAAAATAGCAGCATACAACACAGTTTGTATAGTGTGGATTTCATTTTTGTAACTAGATGTAGTTACATGTCCTCTCTCATTTGCGCTCACATATCTATATATGCAGGCACAGAATCCAAAATGTCAACAAGAATTTTGGAAAGACAGGTGATTTTTACTTTCTTTCTTAAGCTTGTCCATGTCTGAATATTTTTTATAGGGAGCCCTTTTTTTTTTTTACACACAGAAAAAAAGACAGGAAGACCTACTCACATGTAAAAAACACACATATATAAAATAAAAGCTGCATGTTCTTTGAACAGCAATTCTGCTTCACAGAATTTCTGTGCAGAAATAATTAAGGATGTGCACAAATTCGTTATTAGCATGTTCATCACATTTCATGCATTCTACCCAGTATTTTCAGTTCTGAGAATCTAGCCTAAAAATGATACAAGATGTATACAAATATTTGTATACAAGGTTTTTCACCATAGTATTTTGTAAAATATCAAACACTTCCAATAACATGGGGATAGTTAGATAAATTATTGTACATTCATGTAATGAATGTAGCCACTAACAGGGGTGTGGGTTTTGAAGAAAATGTGATGACATAGGAGATGCTTTATTAATACTGTCAAATGAAAATGTAAAATGCAAAACTACAAATGCAGTATAAACCAAATTGTGTAAAACAGGCATAAAATAAATTATAAAATATATATGCAAATAAAAAAGGAAGAAATGCATGCAAAATTTATACTGATTGTTTCTAACTGTGAAATTGTAATTTTTTTAATTATCTTTTGTGTACCTCTCTGTATTTTTTAAATTCTCTAAAATAAGTATTACATATTCTGTAATTTTTAGAAAGTCATTTTTTAAATAACTGCAATCACCAACACTTATCTAGAGAGCAAACATCCACACCAAAACAAAATTCAAATTATAAAAAGATGCAGAGAAGTTGCCCCAGGCTCTGCTTGGCAGCCCTTGTACTTGCCATAATTGAACCACAGCCTGTTACTTAAAACCAGTTAGGTTTATTTAAATACAGTCCTATTACACCTGCTCATCTAGTTTCCTTGCCCATAGTCAGTTATAAATACTGATGGAAGTAGGCAGAGTGATGCAGTTGTCCAGAGACATAACAATTACTGTAAAAGTGAGAGAGAAGAGAAGAAAAAAAATAATACTAGGCATTGTAATAATCTGGGCTTGTTTAGTCACAGGGCATAGAAACCTATAGATCTGAGGGCAAAGTGATTTAAAACAATCCATATTCATATCCAGAATGTGAATCAAGTCATTAAATACATTTACATATAGCACTCCTCTATAAAAACCCTCAAGTTAATACAATTACATGAAAATGAGCTAAGTCACAAAAGTAAAATCAAAGAGTTTTTTAAAATTCTTTTGATTGCATGACTAATACTGTACTACCATATGTACATATTTAATAGAGAAACATACCAAAATATAATTTGTAAAGGTTCAGTTTGAAATATTTGTTTTACACCCAAAGGGATTATCTTGTGCATCAATTTGGTTCAGAGTTCAGCAAATTAATGTCTCTGGTTTTATTTTTTACTCACTTTTTTGCCACTGAACACTTTATTAGAATACAAGATAAATACAGAGAACCATTTTATTCATATTCTAACTCAGAACTTCACTATTAAAAAGAGGGAAGGGGATAGAAAGCACCAACAGTTTGTCACCTTGTAATTCTCTTGACAATCTTATAGGAGAGTAGGACAGACCATCTCCCGAGTCTAATACTATCAAATGATTAAGTCAGGCAACATTTTGATATATAGTGAATCGTTCCTTTACCTGATAGACCCTATCTCTTAAAAATAAAAAGCAGAAGAGGTCATTTGTACAATACATACCTATTAACACTTCGGTTTTTACTTGTGTCTGCTCCTGTCTTCTACAGTCACAAATTTTTCTCAATGTAATCATCTAAGATTTGGCACAAAGGAAAGCCATTTTATAATTACAATAATAATAATAATAACAATAGATATAGGTATAGATGTGTATGTATAGTGAATTATGCTAATATGCTAATATGTGAGTCCTATATTCCATGGTAAGGACATTAAACTTAGAAGTGATTATGAGCAAAAATGAACTATCAATAAGAATCATACCAATAATTTATAATAGTGTTTTTTCCAACAGTACCAAGTATGGAGAAATTAAGGGGGAAAGACTAGTTAATAGATACTTAGTTCTTTAAATATTACATGAATTACTAGTTAATGATTATCATTTATTAATATTTATAATAAATTTACACTTTATTTGTGTTATCCCCATGCTTCCAAAATGTGAAAGACTTTTTGACAAAGCGGTTCTGTGATAAAGTAAGATTAGGAGATACTACACCCCTTTCTCAAAATCGATAGTGTCATTAACATATTAAAGGCTCTGAGAAGGCCCATGGCAAAAATAATTGGTCTAATCTAGAATCATCTAATCACGCAGAATCTCCCAAATGTATTTGACCATGAAAACCTTTTTATTCTGCTACCTACTAATATTTCATGGAACCAGTGTTCCTTAGACTATACTTAGGGAAGCTTTATCTCTAACTTCAATAATTGAATTGACCATAGAGAAGTTGGGGGACCTACCCAAGATTTCATAGCCAATAGGAGGCAGAGCTGGAATAGGTACCCAGTACTCTGACCCACATCCATGTCTTCCCTTGACTTGTCCCTCGGCCACTTTACAATTATGATATAATAGCCCTCATGGAGAACAAACCTACAAATCCTCATTTACAATATGTTCTCTGTGTTTTGTGATCTTGTTTCCTGATTTTCAGCTGAAAATGAGTCTGGTCTCTTCAATAGTCCAGATTGTTAATGAAAAAAATGAGGGGCTTACAGTAGAAAAATAAATGCCATGAAAACTGAAAAAGAAAAGAGGGTGTACTTTATTCTGAATCGTGAGCTTTCATTCAAATAATAAAACGC
Source organism: Eonycteris spelaea (assembly GCA_003508835.1). NCBI lineage: Eukaryota > Metazoa > Chordata > Mammalia > Chiroptera > Pteropodidae > Eonycteris > Eonycteris spelaea. Next base: position 1,569,881 of record PUFA01000087.1, on the reverse strand, counting down.
TGAAGATAAACGGTAATTATACTTTGTGCTCCCAAAACCAATAGTATAGTTCTTGAAACTATACAATGGAAAGAGTATAAGAATAATTACTATGCAGTCAGTGGGCTTTTTCATGTACATCATACTAACTGGCTCAAATAATATCAAAAACAACTTTAAATACTAACAAAATGCTCACTGAGTTTCTGTAACATGCCAAGTTTTTTATATACCTTATCTCATTTAATTCTCAGCATGACCCTGCAAGGTACATGCTCATGTTCCCATTTGAAAGATAGGAAAACTGAGGCTCCCAGAGCTAGCACAGAGGTTAGGAGCTCAGAGGTCCAGAGCCAGTGTGCCTCCTGCCTCTCCCTTCTGTCTGATCTCTGCGATTCTCTGGGCATTTCTGCACCTCAGTGTCATTAGCTGTAAAATGGGGACAATAATCCTCAAAGAGATGTTGTCAGAGTTATACAAGCTTCAATAAAATGCAGGTTCTTCTTGTTTTTAAGTAAATTTCCCAAGCTCGCCTAGTGAATGCTTGTTCTCTCTCACAGCAATAACCAGCCCTCTCCACCCTCTTAATTTACTATCCTGGAAGTGCTTTAAAGCTCATTTCAAAGGCAGCAATGAATGACGGTTCAGTCTACTTCAACCAGATCTTGAACCAAGCACCCACATTCCGGCTTCCACGCCTGAAGCTCACCAGTTTTTCATGCTGCAGGAAATCACAGAGCCTAGAGGCCCGGTTCTGAAACGCAGGCTGGATGCTACGGACAAACCCCTGAGCAGGTACCTGACTGCTTCGGATCCCTCCATATTCCGTGAAGCTGTGAATCAACAGAGCCTGTGTCTCAAAGCGTGGCCAAACCAAAAGAAAAAAAAAAAAACTAGCAAGAAAGAATGAAGAACTTTAACTTTCTCAAGTTAGTGAAGGTGATAAGGCAGACATCAAAAAAGCATTCAAAAAGCTGACTGTGACCACGAAGAAAATTCACTTCAGCTGAGCAAATATTTACTGAGCATTTGCTTGGTCAGGCCCTGGTAGATGCAAATGAGAGTACGTATATAATATTAAATACTTTATAATTGGAACTCCTGTTAAATATGGCAGGTTGAATTGAACACCTGTCTTCCCTCCCCAAACCCCTCTAAAAAGACTGTAAGAGACTCTTTCAAAAAGAAGAAATAAAGTTTAAACCACTGTCTCGACTTACCTCCTCTCAGCTAATGACATCACATCATGCTCCATGAAAAACCTGAAGCAATCAGAAGAACCTCCCCAAACTCTTATCACCGCATCTACCTCCTACCCCCTCCACCTGCTGCAGCATCTGCACCCATGTGCTCTTCCTCCTGTTACTGAAAATGAGCTCAGCACAGGTACCTAAGGCTTCGTTCCAGTTGTAAAGCTCCCCCAGCTGCGAGCTAGTTCCAGGAACCTCTTCAAGGTTCTCACCCATCCTGTGTCATTATTGTTCCCCTCTATTGCACCATCTCATCAGCATAGCTGGTATTCTCCTTCCTCCTCCTGCTCCCTCCCTATTTACCTGTACAAAAGGGCTACTAAACCCTCTTTCATACTATTTTATCTCAATTCCTCTCCCTTTTAAGGCCCACTCCAATCAAGCTTTCCACCCCACAATCTTAGCATGATTACCAATGACAGCCATGTTGTTAATTCTCTCCTTTCCTTACGTGGCACAATTTATCACTCCCTCCGACTTGAACACTTCCCTCCCTTTGCTTTCCCAACACCATAGTCTCCTAACTTCTCCACTGCCCTAGCCACATTCCCCATATTTAATCCTCTTTTTTTCCCCCTCCGATTCAGAGGCAATATGGAGGCCCCATGGTGAAGATGGTGGTACCAAAAGATGGATGAAGCCTGGGTTCCCGAATGTGCGGAGAACAACCTCTTACCTCCCCTGATGACCTCTCTGGGAAACGAAATAAGCCTTTATTGTGTTAAGCCAGCGTGATGAGGAAGTTGTTTATTACAGCAGCAAACTAGAGTTACTTAGCCTAACTAATATCAGCCCAGCACTGTAATAGGAAGGCAATGAAAAATCAAATAAATCGAGAAATAAGCCTTAAAGCAAATTATTTAGATATATGAAATCTAAATAGATAGCAAAAGAAACAAGAACAAGAGGTGAAAGCGGTACATCCGAGGAGTGGATCTGGGGCGGGGCAGTGTAGGTGACTGCTGTTGTTTATGATATGCTTAATAGTAATACTTAGCTATTAACTATATGTATGCATAAATTAAATGAAGATATAGATGATTCATCAAAAGAGGTTGACAAGCTTCTAGAAGCAGATATGAGTGTAGATAATTACAGAATACATGCTATAAATACCCAAAGTGAAGCAAAATGTGTATGAGTAAAACATCGAAAATGTTCTTAAAATGAATCAAATACATTTGAGTACAATTAAAGTTGTGTTCAGTTCAGTTTAGTTGTCTTGTTGTAGATTTTGGATATGATGGCTTCCCAGAGGATATAAAACTTGGGAGTATTTTCTTTTCTTTCTTTATTTGGAGTACTGTAAGAGGAAGATATTTTAAATAGTAAGTGGAAGAAGGCCAAAAATTGGAGCTCTGTTAGTACATACTATTTTTTATGCAATTTTTTTTTAAAGCACCCCTTCCTTGAGATAACTTTCATCTGTTGGAAAATTGCCTTTAGTATACTTATCTTGTTAGATGAGACACTTTACTGACATCTGGTGGATAAGCATCATAATAAATATTCAAATTCAAATATTCATACCTGCACAGTAAAATGCTCTCCTTAGATGTGATTTGTTCCATGCACAGTCGGTACAACTCATGCTTTGGGCATGGTCATTCCTAAAGCATCTGCTGACTGCCCCAACCTTGCAGACTCTGGCCCCTCACTGATCCTGTCTTACTAGCTCCTCTCTCCTTTTCTTTCTCTCTGGCCCTCCTGTTTAAGAACACTTCTCCCCTCCAAAACATCACCCACTTCTTTTGCAGTGCAAAAGCCTTAGTTTCAGCAGACAGCGAGAACTTTAAAGAGCTCTATCCAAAACTAAGATGTAAATCCAGGACCTATTGTTAATAAAATATTTTCCACCTCAGTACAGATGCAGGCTACAGTTCAGGACATCTTTTAATTTAAGGGCTGTGTCCTGGGTGTTTGGGGTCCTGGGGGGTGCTGCTCCAGACAGAGTCTTGTCTTGAGGTTTTCAGGCTCCACCACTAGGACCAAGACTGCTGCTTGCTTGGAAGTGAGTGTTTGCCACACCCATACAGGTCACTTTTTAAGTCCTTGACTCAACCAGGAGCCAGAAAATCTATGAATGTGCTTCCTTCTCTGCTTGTATTAGGACTCCTGACTAGTTTAGCTGATGGTTGCTCAGAGCCCCTGGGTCAGCTAAGTAAAAGAAGTTTTATTTTTTTCTCTGCTTTTTTCCATTCCAGTTTACTCAAGGGATTAGTTGATACACATCTGAAGGAAAAACATACTTCATTCTTTCCAGGTCTAACTCCTCTTTCCTTTTGTGGGAAATTGAATGAACCAGCCTATGCTTTGGGAATGTTGAGTGATCATTATCTACATGCATGATTTGATGCCATTAAATCTCTATATTACTTTCTGGACCCCATAATCCCAGTTAAATTAAAAGATTTATCTTCAGTGAATCTCCTTCTTGTCTCCATCTCTCCTAACACTGCTTAAGGGAAATGAGATACCTTCAAGGAGGCAACCCTATCTCAATGACTGGCTTTTGAATTATTTTGATTCTTAAACACTCTGATCTATACAACAGAGAAATTCTAAGAAACATTGTCTCTAAATTAGGTGCAGTATAAATTCAAATATCTTTAGCTAATCCTATCACACTCTATAGAGTTTGAGTCCTGGGAAAGTTTAAGAAACTGGAATTATCTAGTCCAGAAAGATAGATAATCTCACATATTCTTTACTTATTCATCTATCAAGGGACACTTAGGTTGTTTTCATGTCTTGGCTATTCTAAGTAATGCTGCACTGAACATAGGGGTGTGCATATCTTTTTGAGTTAGTGATTTAGTTTCCTTCAGACATATATTCAGAAGTATAATTGCTGGATCATATGGTAGTTGTACTTTTAATTTTTTGAGGAACATCCATAGTTTTTCATAGTGGGTGTACCAGTTTACACTCCCAACCACAGTGCACGTGTTCTCTTTTTTCCATACCCTTGCCAACACCTGTTATTTCTTGTCTCCTTGATAATTGTCATTTTAACAAGTGCAAGATGGTATCTCCTTGTGGTTTTAATTTGCATTTCCCTGATGATTAGTTATGTTGAGCATCTTTTCATGTTGGTCATTTGGATATCTTCTTAGGAAAAATGTCTATTCGCCTCCTCTGCCCATTTTTAATTGAATTGTTCGGTTTTTTCTCTCTTGAGTTGTATGAGTTCTTTATGTATTTTAGATATTTACCTCTTATCAGATATATAATTTGCAAATATTTTCTCTCATTCCTTAGGTTGTATTTTTATTTCGTTGGTGGTTTCCTTTGTTGTGCAGAAGCTTTTTAGTTTGATATGGTCCTTTTTTTTTTTTTTTGCCTTTGTTGCGATAAGCGATAAAACAAAGCAAATTATTTGCAACACATTCCCTTTGTTAGTTCTGCTCTCTATCAACTAAAACTGTTGTTTTGTGTCTTGAAATGTTTTCTACAGACCTAAGATGAAAAATTATATTATCTTTCCAATAGTTGTGCCTGAAGACTAAACACTAAAATGTATGATTTTTTGTTTTTATATGATTTTTTGAACCTTAATTTAGCTTTTATCTAAGTTTTTTTCTTTTTCTGATTCATCTGTGTTCTTGAATAACCCCATTATTTTATGTCATTTGGTATCTACCCACCAGAGACCCTTCTAGGGAAAATTACTCTACCCATGGCCCTACCACTTACGTTTAGAATATTTAGCCCCTTTACCCCTTGGTCTCTGTAGAGTGGACTAAGAATAAACATCTAACTGAAGGGCAGCCAATCCATAAACTTGCCAGTAAATATGGCATGGCCTAGCCTAAGAGGAATTGGACTGAGTAGATATTCTCTCTCCAGAATTAAAATTGGGAACATCTGAGCTATTGGTAGTCATGTGAAAACTAAAGTTATTAGGGGAACCTAAACTATGTGTAAGCAGAGCAAATCTGCCCACAGATGGCAGGGAATAAATCAAGCATTGGTAGTTCGTAATTATAGTTTCACCAGAAAGAAAAAAAATTACCAGCAGAAACATTGTCTCTAGGAAAATTGTGGTAAATATTGAATATTCTAGTCTCAACACAAGTGGACATTCTAACTTCAAATCCCATCTCTGTGGGTCCTTGTAAGCTAATTCATTGCCCTCCCAATCATCTAAGGAATATTTCTTTCTCACAGAAGAGCCCAGAAGAGTCTCCAATACAGAGAGAAAAAATATCTCAACAATGGTTTCAAAAAAATTTCATAGAAGGAAAAGCTGCTCAAATAAAGGTGGACGTTGAAGTTGACCTTCAGGAAATCCATACTTCTGGAAGGATATTGAGACACGGGGAAGATTGAAGAGGTCCCTGAGGTGGCAGACAAAGAAACAGAAACCGAATGGGCAAAGAAAGATAGGATGGAAGCTCTACAATGAAGGTTACTTGGATGAGAGGCGAACTTCCTAAAAAGTGTGAAACACAAACACCTCATATGTCTGGAGCCAGTGTTTGAGACACTTAAGTGAATCATCCTTCTGATGGAGCTTCGTGAGGAGGGAAAACTCAGAGAAATTCTGAGAATCACTCAAAGCCTTGTTTGCATTGGCTAGAGAGCATCTTCATGACAGTGTACACTGAGATCTGAACTGGAGAGCACAATGGTTTAAAGCAGCTTTGTGATGTTAACAATGTCAACAACATAAAGATAATTTAGGCTTAGCTGTGGGAAAGCCATGCTGTGCCTTATATGTGGGACCCCTGTAGCTATGAATGCCATGGTCACAGCCAGCAGTGCAACACAGGGGCATAGGTGCTTAAGGACATGTCATTATTATGTGGGAACCACCTTCCACAGTAAGCTCGAAAGAAAATTTTTTGAATTAATAAAAAAAAGATAACTACTTTTGAAAATCCACTTTGGGATTCTATAGTGATTGTGCTAAAAGCATTTCCAAACAACTTACAAAAGTGGATCTTGCTCCCAGCATCACAGCTGAGGAGCTGCTAAATAACCAGAGGTTAGCAGGCAACACTTTCTCTGGCAAAATAAACCAATGTGCTGGAAATGATTGAAGAATGGCAAACAACTCAGGGACTGATGAGGAAAACACAGCAGACCAAAAGAATAGCAATCGCTCCATTCTAGGACAGTTGAGAGTTTCCCAATCCAGGGAACTGTTGCTAGTTCATAAGACTTCAATTGAAGAGGAGGAAAAGATATATTTTCTGCTTGTGAAAATATATCTCCTGCGACCAGGAAGGAGGCAAAATGAACAGTTTGGACATGTTCTCTTCAGGCTCCACATCTAGCAAATTGTTTCCCGTTGGGCTCAAGGAAGAAACAGAGAAACCCCCTGTGACTTTGAGCCAAGGAGTTGCAACACAGGAACAACTAAATCCAGTGCCCTGTATAAACCAAAGAGAAAAGTTAGTTTCCTCCTACACTGACCAGTACAAGGACAGGCTGCTCCTTCTAGTGCTTAAATGAGAGGACGGAAAGGGAAAGGACGAGACCATGCCAAGCCTATTAGTGCCACTGAGCCCTACATCTGCTTGCATCGGTTTGAAATAGAAGCACTTATTGCCAAAGCAGGACAGCCATCAATAGGCTTGATGGCAGGCAGTGGCTGGAATTTAGGTAAGCTACATGCAAGGGTTGTCTAGACAGACAGAAGCCCTGAAAGCAGCTAGGCCTGTTGGGAAGGCATCAGGGTACACTTGCTTAGTCTTACTTGTATTTACTTTGTTTTATATTTAGTCACAATTTTTATATAGGAATACAAGAGGCCAAATAATCATGGAAGTCCTGGATAAGGTGCACTTTGCAGCAAAAGACTTTGTTAGGAAATTGCTAGTAACTTTGCTAGAGGCATTACAGCAAAGTGCTTTGGACACTCACATGTGTTCTCATTGCTTTAAGTTGCTAGAGCCTGCTCAAGACAACTTATTATAAACTTAGAAAAATAGATTATGTAACTACTTGCTATTAACCTGCTGCTAAATTTCTTAAATCTTGATTGAATTAATAAAAAGTATATGTTAACCATGCCTCCCTACTGCCCCAAATAAATGAATCTTGCAAGGATATGGTGAGTCACTGCTGGTGGTAATAGAAATCAGGACAAATTATCTGAAAAGTAATGGGACATGTAGCAAAAGCCTTAAAAACATGTATTTTTGTGGTTTTTTTTTTTTTTTTTTGCACGATCTTCCTCAGCCTCAGTTTTCTCATTGTAAAAGAAGGACAATGATGTCCCTTCCTTGGATTGCTGTGACTGCTGAAATTTCGTATTCATATCATCTGGAAGGAATAGCTGCTAGATAAATGTCATTTCCATTTCTCTCTTTTCTCTGGTAGGACTCCATCTCTTTCACCATCTATGTCCCTTTGCTGAAGTCCTGGGTAAATACCATTATTACCTGTTTTATTCATTGGACCTGGTGCCATGTGACATGCACCTAGAAATGGCTTTTAAGCAGAGATTATGACCAGTGTAAGTCTGAGGCCAAGAAGCCAATTGCAACCAGCCCACAAGACTTTATACCCACAATGCCCTCACCTTGCTAGCTTTATATTCTAACCAAATAAGCCAAAAGGAAAATAAACCAAAATAGAAAATGCACCATGACCATTTGCTGTTTACCTGGAACTGTCACATGTATTTGTATTTAATACACAAAGCAACCAGCTGAAATAAACATTATTAAATCCACTGTATAGAGGAGGAGCCTGCAGCTCAGAGGAAATCAACGGCCCACACACAGCAGTCAGAGGGAGATTCAGGATTTAAACCCAGGTCTTCTAACTCTGAAATTTATGTGGGGTCTTTCTTCCACCACTCCTCCCCAAGAGACTCATGATCCCATTTCTGTCCCAACTGACCCTACAGACCATGGTGTGTAAAACGGCAGTGGCCTCTCTTCATCTTTCATCGATATTAATTGAGTACCTTCGATGTGCAGGCACCACGCTAGGCTCTGGGAATGCAGAGTCAACAAGCTAAACCCGTGCTCAGCACATAGATTTAGGTTTCAGTTGGGGGTCATCTAATGGGGAGCAAGGAAGGACATGTGATGAGGGAAGCACCTGGACTCAGATGGCCAGAGGATCCACGGAGAATGTATTTGAAATGAGACCAGTAAGTGCCGACCCAGCAAAGATCTCAGTGTGGAGAGGTCCAGGCAGAAGAACAGAGAGAACAAAGGATTGGGATACGTAGGGAGAAAGAAGGAGTGGATCAAGGAGTAGAAAGAAGACCGGTGTTGCCGGAATAGGAGACTGAGTGCTGTGAGAGAGGGAAGGAGGTGAGCTTTGCAGACCGCATATTCTAAAGTGTGGCAGGGAGCCATTTTTAGCAGGGAAGTGATACTATTTGATTAATATTTTTAAGACTACCCTGGCTAATGTGCAAAGACTGGAGTGAGAACAGTAAGACCAGGTAGAGGCTATTACAGTACTTCCAGAGTAGCTGATGGTAGCCTGGTCAAGGCAGAAGCAGTGAAGATGCAGGAAAGTAAACTATTTTGACACCTATTTTTGAGGTAGGACTGAGTCAAGTTGCTAATGAATTGAGCCTGTGACTATTGGGAGTGAGGGTAGGGGTAGGGAAAAGAAAGACCTTGAACAAGGTGAGGCCATTAACTGAAGTGGGGAGGCCTAGAAGAGAAACAGATTAGAAGCAGAAGATCAAGAATTCTGTTTAGCCATTATAAGTTTGAAGTGCTGCTCAGATACCCAAATGAATATAAGCAGGCAGTTGAACTGGCCTTGTTGCTCCATGGAGTGGTCAAGGTTGACATGGATCAGCTAGGAAGTGAGTGTAGAGGAGAGAGACTCTGGGTCCTTGTTTAGAAAGTTGGAGCAATGACTCCTCAAAAATGGTCACTGGGATTAAATGAAGTGAGGGCAGACTTCTGTTCCAATGTCAGAGATCGTCGCTTAGCTGCAAACACCACCCACCTGTTCCTTCTTCTCAGCAGTAAGGTGGCTAATGAAGAATTTCCAACGTGGAAAAGCTTTCCTATGGTAAAGAGAATGGAAAGGATACTGGAGTAACCTTAAACTTCCCTTTAGGAACAGCTGGTTTCTCTAGGCCTTAGCCCCCTTTCAATGACCCTAGGACAACTAAAAACAAGCTGGTCTTCTTCCCCATTCTGCTCTCATTTCTGTGAAGCCCATCACCATGGCATCAAAATATATAGCACAACAGAGGCCACCATGTCACTGAGATGCTCTCGAAGCCTTAGGGAACTGGCCTGAGAAGTTTGAGTAATGCCAGTGATTCCCTTCCTCAAACTCTATAGGCACATTTTTCTTTATGGGGAATTTAACATAAGGAAGGTTTCATTTTGTAATTGCCAGATGTTCTTCTGTTATCTATGAGGAAGACAAATTCTTTGTATTTTCTTTGTTTGCATGTTACGCACAGACACACACGCACACACAAACATTTTCCCAACTAGCTGCAAAGCAGAGAACATTTTTTTCTTTGATTTTCATCTTTCCCTTTGAATTCAGACCAAGCCTGGAAATTTTCCAGTCAAAGGAATAATTCCTCCCAAAGCTTTGATGCAAATTAGGAGTGGTGGTAACGAAGCACACCTGGATGCAATGCTGAATGCTCATCGTTGTCATCCAAGGGGGCAAACATTGGCCTGGGAGGCTGGCCACCTGGACTTTACTCACACCTCCATAGCTTGTCCAGCCTTTCAGCTGCCTTGGGCTTCATCTCCCAATGAAAAAAATAAAAGTATTCATTCCCTCCCCAGGGATGCGATAGAAGGAGCATGTGAGAATCCACTGTGTGTGGTTGTGTGGTCTGAGTCACTCTAAGATGAAAAATGTAGGGATGGAAGTATGGAAGTATGAAATACGTGCTTTAGGAAAGACCCTTCTTTGACCTCACTTGGTGATTAAGTAAATCAATATCAGTCACTGAGTACAAGTATTTCCTACTCATCCCCTCAAAAGCACTCTACACAAATACATTATGTATCTCCGTACGTCTTTTTACATGAGACATACATAAATAGGCTGCACATCTATTAAATATCCAGAAATCTTTTCTGAACGCCTGTGTTGTGCCAGGGTGTATGCTAAGTGCTATGGATTCAAAAATGAATAATGCACAAAATACCTTGTCTTATGGAGGTCATTGTCTAATACTGGATACAGACTCCTAAACATCTTGGCCTACCTACCAAGAATAATATTGGGCATTTTTTTCAGATTTAGAGAAAATTAAGAAGAAGGACAGAGTGACAATATTGAGGAAAAGATAGGTTGGCTGAGTAATGGTCTCCAAAGCTGTCCACATCCTCCTAACCACTGAAGCCTGTGAACCTGTTACATGGCAAAGGGGGCTTTGCAGATGTGATTAAATTAAGGACCTTGATATGGGGAGATTATCCAGGATTATCCAGTGGGTCCAGTGTAATCTCAAGGCTCCTTCCAAGGGAGCGGCAGGAGGATCAGAGTCAAAAGAAGGAGATGTTGACGACAGAAGCAGAATTAGAGTGATGGGTTTGAAGATGGAGGAAGGGGCAAGCTGAGAGATATGGGTGGCCTCTAGAAGCTGGAACAGGCAAGCAGTGTATCCTCCCTCTGAAGCACACAAAAGGAACACAGCCCCACTGACATCTTCTGTTTAGTATTCCAACCTCCAAAACTGAGAGAGAATATATTTGTGTTGTTTTAAGCCGCATTTGTGGTAATTAGCTGGCAACGATAGAAAACTAATGCAGAAGGTTGGGAAGGCATTCCTGGAAGAGATCAGATTTAGGTTTGAAAACTAAGTAGAATGTTTCAAGAAGTCATTGCAGGGGTAACAGTTTGGAGCAGCCAGACAGGGGATCATCTCAGCAATGAATGCATGTAAAAGCATGCATGTTACAGAGACTTTGCTTTAATTTTTATTTTGTTCTGATAGTAGAGCGTAGAGAACAGGAGGCGGAGGTGACACCAAGCAGACTGTGGAAGGCCTTGAATAGGGCGTATCAATTGTCTGTGACCAAAATAATGCTTTATAACAAACCGTAGCTTCAAACATCATCCATTTATCATTTTTCACAAGTCATTGGGTCACCCAGGTGGTTCTGCTGATCCGAACAGATTTGGCTGCTTTAGCTGGACTTGCCCATGCATCGGCAGTCAGATGGCAGGCTGGCCGTGGGCCAAGCTGGCCTCAGCAGGGAGTCTTGGCTCTCTTCCACGTGTCTCACACATCCTTCCAGGGGGCTAGCCTGTGTGTGTTCTCTAGTAGCAGCAGAGGTCAAAAGAGAAGCAACAGAAATTTGCAAGCACTTTTTTTTCAATCTTCTGCTTGCCTCAATATTACTACCATCCAATTGGTGAGAGCAAGCACATGTATATTAGTTTGCTAGGGCTGTGTATTAGTTTACCACAGACTGGGGAGCTTAAACAACAGAAATGTATTTCGTCACAATTCCAGAGGCTAGAAGTCCAAGATTAAGGTGTTGGCGTGGTGATATCTATGCCTCTATCCTTGGCTTGTGGATGACCATCTTCTCTCTGTTTCTTTACATCATCTTCCCTTGGTGTCCTAATTTCCTCTTCTTATAAGGACACCGGTCATATTGGATTAGTGCCCACCCTAATGACCTCATTTTATCGTGCCTCTTTAAAGGTTTTGTACCCAAATACAATCACATTCCAAGATACTGGGGCTAGGACTTCAACATATGAATTTGGGGGCGGCACAATTCAGTCTATAACACATAACAAAGTCCAGAGTCTTTATGGGAGGCAAGTACCAAAGGGCATGAACCCCAGGAAGCATGAAAATGTGGGACCATTAATATAATCAATCGACCACACAAGGAATCGAGAATTTTGATTTATATTCATTATATGATTGGAAGTCTGCAGATTTTTAAATGGGGATATAATGATTAAAAAACAAACAAACTGCGTTTAAGGAAATAGCTCCCAATATATCTCTTGCTACACAGAATACCGATTTACAGAATATTAATTGCAGTGGATTCTAAATGTCATGGCTCTGATTCAACATACCGATTTTAGTTATCAATTGCATAGTAGCCCAAAACTTAGTGGCTTAAACAACTGGTTCATTAAGATTTTATAATTCTGTGGATCTGCATTTCAGAACACAGAGAAAGTGGACGCTTACAGTCTTCTAAGGACGGGGCCCAGAACTGGCCCAGAGTACCTTCGGCTGTGCTGCTCTGCGGTGGAGACAGCTGCAAACAGGATCGAGCCATTCATTTCTAAAATCCTGTTGCCTCCTCAGAAAACACAGTCTGAGTAACTGGGTTTACATGTTGTCCTTTTTGCACATGTTTGAGAAAGGCTTTTGTGAAAACACAGGCGGTATTACAAACCTCGGTGAAACAGTACCGGCTCTGGAAGGTGGGTGTGCAGCCTGTTCTCAGTCCTGACGCAGATTCCCAGGCCGGAGAAGGAAGCTGCATGCCTCCGCGCTGCACCCCGACCCAGCGTCTCCCAGCGTGGGCTTCTGAGTTCTTGGCTGTCACCAGCAGCGGAGGCCTCAGGCCCTCTCAGAAGTGGAAAGAATGATAGGGGCAACCTTCTGGCCCCTTCCTCTTGCTGTTGTCATTCTGCGAGTCCCCTAACCCCTGACAAAAGCGTGGAGGGCACAGTAGAGCATTTCACCACTCCCTCTGCCTGAGGGTGGGGCTTAGCTCCTGGAAGGCTTCTTCTCTCCTGTCACCTCTCTAAAGTGCTCTCCTCTTCATAACTTCCTCACCTCACTTTCTCTGCTCAAAGGAGAAGGCAGTTAATCCTTCCAATACACACACGAGTCTTGGGTTGGGTTCCCCCAAAGCAGACTCTGAGATAATGAGTCAGTTGCATGAAGGCAATCCCACAAAGACCAGTCCTGGCGTGGGGAAGGGAAGGAAGCCGAGGGAGGACCTGTAATGAGCAGATCACTGCTGTGTGCAACTGGGACTCCCTCTTGCTGGGGATGCCTGGGGATGCCGTCGAGCGTGCCTCACAATTGCCCCATCCACAGGGTGAAAGCTGGGACATTTACCGTCTAGCTTTCCACCGGCATGGCTATAACACCATGGATGCTCTCAGGGCACCATCTCCCCTGCACATCAGGCCTTTGCTACACATGGGACTTGCAGCCAGACAGCCTCAGGCAGAGCCACAGGTATTTGAGGCAGGGAGCTGCCAGCACACACAGGGCAGGGGTGATAAGTGTTGAGGAGATAAGGATGGGCTACTACCGACAGCATCTGCCACGAATTCATACCAGGGTACCCACATGAAACCTCACTTCATGGCCATTTTTACCAATCGTATCACAGATATTTTTATCAAATAAGAAAAAAGTCAAATTTTGAATGTTGTATGTAATTTTGGAAAATAAAATACAATGAAATAAAATTAATTTAAACAATAGAGAAATGTATACAATCAAAAATAAAAGTTACTCTCATTGTCTCTTCACCTCATCCACAGATGAATCTACTCTCTCAACTATTTCTGTTTTCAGTGGTTGATTACAATCATCCTTCTAAATCTTGTATTTAGGCAGGAGGTCCTCATTATCTTAGGACAATTAGTACTGGAAAAAGCCACTTACAGGGAATCCATTTAAAACATAGATCAAAATTTCACAGTAAATGGTGATTAGGAGATTATCTTGAAAACGGAAACTAAAATTATAAAAATAAATGTATTTTTATTTAATAAAACATAATAGCCACTGTGCACTAATTCGTAGAAAGAGTAAAGAATAAATCAAGCGTTTAAAGTGTTTGGGGAGTAATTCTTCAGACACAATTGTACGATAACAAGATACGACATCCTGTGTTTCACATTTGACTTTCACAGTTCATTAAGTGGCCATTTTTGCAAAAAGCATTTGAAGACTTCAGATGTTCCCAAGAACTTCTCTTTATTTTGCAGTATTCAGATCGATTTCCTCCCAGAGACTAGACTGTGCTGTTGTCATCCCGGTCAGGTTTTCCATTCTCAGTTATCAACCAGCCTCACTCCCTACATCTTAGCTAAGATTGGCAGTTGACTGATTTACGGTGATGAAGGGGATTGACTACAAGTGTCAGGAGGGAGGCTGTCTTAGCGAGAACTAACTTTATTAATATTTGTATAGTTTGATTTTATTTTAGGCGAGGCAACCCTTGGTTGACCTCAGATTGCAAGGACCTTGTCAGTTTACAATCCCTTATTTTTTTTTTTACACCTACAACACTAGATTTTTAATATATGCATACTTGGACAATTTTTTATTCTCTATACAACCTCTTAATTACAGAGACCAGCATAATGAATATTAAGATAACCACCGTACCTCCATTTTTTAATTTATCAATTTTGAATGTCTATTGACTTTCCCGCTTGGAACGGTGGGAAATTACTGCCCTTAAATTGCCAGCTGCATCCCAAAGCCCCATTCCTCTTGGTTTTTGTATATAATCTTAGTTCTCCTAGGTTTGTCTTTGTACTTTTAGAAGTACTTAAACTTCTATTTCCTGACTTCGAAATATTACCCTGCTTCTGTTGACTCTGCCTAAGAACCACTATGCACAGATAGGAGTATCTGCTGATCCCAACCAAGGATGATCTTTGTTTCACTGCCTCCTGCACTCTTGACACGATATGATGCCCCCAAAAGGAGGAGTCAAAGAAAAATCATACTGAATTTCTACTAAACAGTTGAATTCTATTTTTCAAGTGGGTTCCCAAGTCTGTCATAGAGGGATGGTTCAGATCTGCCCATCTCCCCTTACACTGGAGCCCAATTCCCTCCACCTCCAGTGCTTCTAGTTCTGACTTCAAAGCTCCAGAGGGGTTAAAGAAGCAAATTGAAGACAAACTCCTCTGTCTTCATCTCAAAGCTGATTCCACAAAGCAGCACGCCCTCCCCACAGAGCATGCTGATTGCTGGCGGTTAACAGCATGTCAGTCGGAGAGGGGTCCACACTGGGGGGCCGAAGCACCTGCCAAGGTGTGTTCACAGCAGATGCTTAGATCTCACTTTAATGTCATCTAATCATTCGAGGGAGCAAACTTGAAAGAGATTCTGTCCAAGGATGTAGAGGGCTGAACCCCTTACGCTAAGAGCTGAGATAGCATGTCTTCAAAGATGGGATGAATTCATGACCACACAAAAGTGTTGCTGGGGAAGAAAGGATGCTTGGATGTTGTTGTTTTTTTTTTTTTACTTTGCATTAGAGATTCTGAGATAACAGATGGGACAGAATCATTTATCGCATTATTATTAGTTCATGTTTGTTTATTGCTGTTCTCCCTCTGAGAATCAAGAAAGCAGCCATGCCTTTCCTGCTCCCAGACTTCGGAGAAGAGCCGTGCTCTAGGGAAAACAGCAGGAGTTGCCTGCGCACCGTTTGCCTTTGGTTTCTCTGAAACATGGGGTCCTTGAGAGGCTGTCTGAGTTTGGAAGCCCCCAAAGCAGTCTCTGAGACAAGGATGTCAGCAAATGTCGTTTTGGGAGATGATGTTAGGAGGCACGAGTGTGAGAAAGTGAAGTCGGGGAGGGAATTGTCATGTTATCAACATGGGCAACAGGGCTCAGGCCCTCAGAGAATCTGGGAGATGGTGTAGATGATGCCTATGAAAAATTCAATTGAGAGATGAAGTGTCTGGGATATTTATCCACTAAATTTCATCCATCACTGGGCAAGGGCAGCTGCTGGGAAGACATTAATAACCCAATACTTCGGTCTGTCTTGTGAGCAGACCAAGAGGCTGCAGAGGCCAGAGAAAGGCAGGGTCCACATGCACCTGTTGTTGGAAGTGGGCTTCCAGGCACTGGGAATGATAAGGGCCGGGGAACTTGGATGAGACACCCCAGTCTCTGCCACAGAGGTTAAGGAAAAAGAGAGAGGTGAGTGCCTTCGAGGATCATGAGAGAGAAGAATAGGCTTCCTAGAGATAAAAGGGTCATGGAGAATTCACAGGCTTCACACATAGAGTGGTCATGACCTAAGGCTATAGGACCCAGAGAGGCCACAGGACTGAACTGACCATCATGTGTTTGTCTTCCATACTTGGGTCCTAGAGTCAGAGTTTAACCTTCTTAGGTGACCTTCACAACTACCAATCAGAATGGATGCCCAACAAGTTGCAAATGACACTTGACCAGTCAGAATCAATGATAGCCATTAACAGTAAGTTGTACCAGTGGAATAGCTTTAGTTTTAGGCAAATCCAGACTATATACAAGCTTGGGGTCAGTGAACTCTCATTGCCAGCTCCCAGCTTCCACTTTCTGCAGTTTTTTCTCTCCCATCCATCCTATCACTTTCAACAACCCAGTGCTTTCATGTGGTCCAGTGTTCTTTGTTTCAGAATTCTCACTCGGGAAAGGCTCATTTATCAGTCATTTACACGATAGTATGAATTTAAGACGCTAAAGCACCTAAACAGTGAACTTCATCTTAACAATAGGAGAAAAGGCAGAATCTCAAAAAAAGACATCCACAACTGGGGGACTTTGCCCTGAAATAGTTCCATAGTGGCAGCCCACAAGGGTAGACTGTAAAGCAGGCCAAACTTATTTTAGTATTTTTAGGGAGATTGTTGCCTTTCTGTCTTCCCAGATCTGTCCTTGTGTTCCTCACATACCAAAGTCTTCATGACCACCTTAGTTACCAACGCAGCTCTTCTTTGATGCCCCACCCACACATCACACATTCTCACTGGAAACCAGCTCTGTGTTTTATTACTCCACCGATCAGGGAGGAACCTCAAGCCTATTCTAAGCAGAGTCCTGCTTTTACAAGACCATGCAGCCAGGTTCCAAAAAATGCTCTGCTTGTGCCCTCTGTCATTTCAGACTGGGGCTAGGAGCTGCAGAGGGTTGGAAAGAACTCCTGTCTAATCCTTCACAGCGATGCCTCCTCTTAGCTCCTGCAATCACAGCTCACCTAAAATTGGTCTCATCTAAATCAATCCAAAAAACCTTTGATGAGCCTCTCCACCCACTTTCCAGCTACCACCCATCACTGTCCTGGGTTTCGCTGCATGTTTTTCTTCTAAAAGCACAGCTGAAGAAAGCCATTCCTTCCAACAGACCCTCCAGTGGGTTCTCGCTGCCCAGTCATAAGTTCTGAGTGGTTGAACCTGACTTGGAGGTAGAAAAACCTGTGCCAAGGAGCTTTTCTACACTCTTCTCCCAGTTTCCCAGAATCCAAAAAAACCACGCTAACCTCAGTGGGTAAAACAATAATCCTTTAACCTGCCCATGGATTCTGTGGGTCAGGAACCAGAAAGAGCACAGAAACGGATTACCTCTGTTCCTCCATGTTTGGGGTCTCACCTGGGAAGACCTGGAGGCCGGGTCATCTGAACGGGCAGGGAGGACAGGACTGCCTGCCAGAGCTCCTACATGCGGTGCTCCATGCGGCGACTGCTTCCTCACACCGTGGCAGGTTCAGGGTGGTCAAATTTCATGGGTATTGGGGCTCTACACACAAGTGTTCCCACTCACACAGGGTGGGAACTGCAACTTGTTTTATGGCCTAGCATCATCTTTTACACTGCATTCTGGTGGCTACATACAGGGCACCAGCCACAGCTTCAGTGGGGAGAAGAGCATGGGCCATGGGAGATGTCGTTGGGATCATCTTTGAAAATACTATCTCCCCCAAATCTCAAAGCCAAATGAAATAACTTGCTGTTAGCCAAGCGTACCCATATTCTCCCACCTCTTGTCCTTTATCCCCACCAGTTTAAATCTGCCCACCCTTCAATGCTATCACAAATGCTGCTTCCTCCAAGAGGACAGTGCCCCAAGCCAAAATTAAGCTGTCTTCCTCAGCCACTCCCAATGCTGTAGCTGCTTTTCTCAGGTATCAACCCTCCTCTATCTTGTGTCCTAGGTATCTGGACCTGCCCTGGATCCTTCTGGTCATCAAAGCTCATGCTCCACTCCTCCCTATGGCCCCTCTGTGTCTGGGAATTGGCCTGGCCCACACTAGATTTAAACTTCCTGAGTTTTTAAAGAGTGCACCATGACGGATCAGTGTAACTGAAGCAACGTGTGCTGGGCATGTGTCTATTGGCAAAATCTATCTCTGGAAAGTTTATCAGTCTTTGAATGCAACCCCAGCCCTGGCCCATTCCCAGCTGGCCAGCTCTGGAGAGCAAGCTGGGCAAGCTGAACATAGTCACTTATACTATCCAGACACATATTCCCACCCATGGCTCCTTAAATATGATGCTCTGAAACAATTTTCCTCAACCATTCTAAGCTAGACAGATACCCCCTCTATGTTTATACAGGGAAGGCTAGCATACAAAGCTCTTGGCTGTAAAATTCTGGGGTCCCATGGTGTCTCAGATCAGTCTTAGACATCTTCCCACCTGGCTTATGGTGCTCATGTGCAGACTACTCCATCTTAGTTTTCCTCTTGGCTTTATTGAGGTATTGACAAATTAACAAATGAAATTGTAAGGTATTGAAAGTGTATATCATAATGATTTGATACACATATACATCGTGAAAAGATTCCTCGCATCTAGTTAATTTGCTCTACCTTCTTGACTGAGGTTAGCAAACTGTACCTGGAGGGCCAAATCCAGCTCATCACCTGTTTCAGTAAATAGAGTTTTATTGGAAGATAGGCACACCCACTCATTGCCTTTTGTCTATTGCTGCTTTCCTATAATGGCAAAGTTGAAGAGTGTTACAGAGATCATATAGCCCACAAAGCCTAAAATATTTACTATCTGGTACTTTACAGAAGAAGTTTGCTGACCCCTACTCAAGGCATTCATAGATATCCACTGTTCCCAGTCTAGTGATGGGTGGCAGAGAAGAAATGTCCCAGTTGGCATGTCTTACGTCCCACTCCATTCAATTTGAAATACAACTCAGGAGTTCAGACAAGGGAGGAAAAGTCCCCAGAAAGCCAACAGGAGAGGGTTCCACAGAATGCATTAAAGGCATACCAAGAAAGAGATTCCTGGGACCACTAGGCAACCCAGCCTCTATTTCTCCCATCTCCCCCTATACAAATGAGCAAGCTCCTTTACCCTGCCTCAGCTAAGAGCTGGGATTGGAATTATATTAAAGGAAAACCCAGCTAAACAAACAAACAAAAGTAGTGTTGGGGGAGGGGTGGTTAGGTTACATTAAAAGCTCAGGAGTCCAACTCCAAAGGGCTCAGCAAGAACTGCCCCCAGACTTAGAGCCCCCAGGCTTCCTCAGCCAGGTTGGAGCCCCCATGAAAGTTGGGTCTCCAGCATAAAATTCAAATCTATCATACAAGGTCATGGTTATCTGGGTTACTTTTTCTTCTCACAGGTGGATCTGTTGTCCCAGGGCTCCTCGGATGGGACCAGTAGCCCTATTTTTGTTCATCATATTGAACCACCT
The DNA here is from genome assembly GCA_003508835.1 of Eonycteris spelaea. Taxonomy (NCBI): domain Eukaryota; kingdom Metazoa; phylum Chordata; class Mammalia; order Chiroptera; family Pteropodidae; genus Eonycteris; species Eonycteris spelaea. Next base: position 1,550,303 of record PUFA01000087.1, on the reverse strand, counting down.
GCCAGGTGACTCTTCACAAAGAGATATGTCTATCCTCACCCACCTGCAGGAGAGAAATGAAGACCCTCCCCTGAGCCTAGGGAATGCTCAGATGCCTTCCTTCTCAGGTGACCAATTTGTGGCCTTTTCCTTAAGGAAGGAAACTTGCAGAATTCTAGGCCATGAGGCTTTCAAAAAAATGAGTTCCGAGAATGAATCTGTCACATGCCAGCTTAGTAACTTCAAGCAAATGACTTAAACCTCCCGAGCCTCATTTTCCTTTCTAGAAGTGGGATAATAATACCAACTTCATATGTTTAAATGATAAATATGAGGCCCTCAACTTGAGTAATTGATACACAGAATGAGTGAGAGCTTTGAACAAAACTGAAACAGTAATATACATGGCAAGGGAAGTTTCATTCTCTCATAGCACCCCTTGGGAATATTTCTGTTTTCTCCCTTTTTTCCTATTTCCCTCAGTTTGCCCTTATTTATCTCCATAGAAATTTCTTTCCTTTTACTCCATTCTCAAGGCATCAAAAAATGTAAAGCGAAATTATATTTAGCTAATTATATCAGATTAAAATATAAAATTTGTCAGGATACGTCTACATTTCTCCTTCCTTTCTTTCTTACCTCAGACCAAAATTAGCCCCCACATATAGAGCCAAATTTATTTATGCTCAATAAATATAGGTGTGTGTACCTGATTTGCATAAGGAAATGACTAAATAAATTTTTAAAAGCCTGGGACTGAGTGTCTAAAGACCAGTGTTCAAGTCTTTGCTTTGCCACAAACACGTGGTATAAGCTTTGGAGAGACACTTGACCTCTGACAGCCTCAGTTTCCCCATCCGCAATAAGAAGAAATTTGGGCTAGATTCTATTATATCTGGTTATATTATGGGATATACAATTTGAGAAAAGGGTTGGGGCTAAAAGATCTTGAGAAGAATGTGTATTTTGCTATTGTTGGTTGAAGTATCCTATAGATGTCAATTAGATCCGGTCGATTAATGGTGTTGTTGAGTTTAACTATGTCCCACTGCTTTTCTGCTTGCTGGATCTGTTCACTTCTGATAGAAGGATGTTGAAGTCTCCAATTATAATAGTGGGTTCATCTATCAGTTTTTGCCTAGTTTGATGCTATTATTAAGGGCATACACATTAAAGATTCTTATCTCTTCTTGGAGAATTGAGTCTTTTATCATTATGTATTATCCTTCTTTATCCTGATAACTTTGCTTGCTCTAAATCTGCTGTGTCAGAAATCACTACAGTTACTTCTGCTTTCTTTTGATTGGTGTTCGCATGGTATATCTTTCTCCATTCATTTATTTCTAATCTATATGTGTGAGTTTCTTCTAAACAACATACAGTTAGGTCTTTTTTTTGATCCACTCTAATAAACTCTGTCCTTTAATTGATGCATTTAGACCACTGATGTTCAAAATGATTACTGATATAATTAATTAATATCTACCATATGTATTACTGTTTTCTATTTGTTGACCTTACTTTTTGTTCCTATTGTTATCTTCCACTCTTTTTATGCCTTTTGTGGTTTTAAATGAGCATTTTATATGATTTTAATTTTTCCTCCTTTCTTAGTATGTAGGTTGGACTTCTTTTTTAATGGCTGATTCAGATACCTAGGAATCAAGTGCCTGACTTTCAGAAGTGTTTGTCAACTCAACCTCTCATAACAGCCATACACTGACCCAGGACTCAGTTGGATTTCTCTGCAGACTAAGGTTCAGTCTTTTTTTTTTCTTTTGTACTCACCTGATGGAAAATAAAACACTGACCTGCACAGAAAATCTTTTTCTTGAGCTGAAGTAGCATTCTGGATAACTGATAATAAAGGAAAAAAATTTCCCCCAAATTTGAAGTCTTTCTCCCACACAAAGACTTGTACAGGAATGGTCATAGCAACATTAGTCATAATAAAGGAAAAATTAAAACAATTCAAATGTGCAACAACTGGTAAATGGATAAAAAAATTCTATATCCATACAATGGAATATTATTCAGCAATGAAAATAAACAGATTACCTAACATGATGAGATATGGATGGACCTCAAAATGTTTTCCTAAGTGAAAGAAACTAGATACAAGAGACTGTATGTTGTATTATTCTGTTTATATGAAATGATTCTATTTAAATGAAAAGCCAGAAAAAAAAAAAGGCAAATCTACAGAAACAAAGTAGATTAACTGTTACCTGGGGTGCTGGGAAAGAGAAATGAGGATTAATAAATAATAAATATGCATGAGAGATATTATTAGGGTGATGAAAATGTTCTATAAGTGATTTATAGTGATAGCTGCAGAATTTGGTATATTTACTTAAAAATATTGAATTGCACACTTGAAAACTATATGATATGTAATATATGCCTCAATAAAATATTTTTAATGCTAAAATTCACAAGCTTGTCATTTAAAATCCTTCATTGTTTGACTGCTCTTCAGCCTCAGTCAGTAAAGTGAACCATAGTGCATTGTCTTCTGATTATTGGTGATGGATTTACACTAAAGGTGCAGAAGCTTCTAATATAGAGCTGATAACTTGAATCCCACAAGACCTACTCAGAAAGTTTTTTTTCTTTTATTAACAAGTCTCCAGCTTCGACCTACCTGCAAGGTGTTCACATTTCTGTAGATTGAGTTCTAACTGATCTGGATTTTTATCATATTTTCTTCTCTCTTCCTCCAGAATCTCCTCCTGAGGAAAGAGAGACAGACAGACTTAAGCATTTGATGTGAACTCCTCATCACCTAGCACATAGTAGGAGCTCACATAGTGTGAAGTAAAAAGGCTGGGCATGTGTATTTTGTCTGGGAAACATTCATGGCTCATTGCCCAAGCACCTCCAAGCAGAGCAGCTGGCTAACACAGCACCAGTGAGTCAAATTTGTCTTTGCAGGGGAAACAAATAATTAAAAACAGATCAAAGACTCGATGTGATAATTAGAAACATGCTCATTGCTGTTCAGTCACTGCTGAGGACCTCCAGTCTCAAAGACACAGAAGAAGCTGCAGGCGTAGTTTTAAAACTGTCCTCGCCCGCTGCTCCCTCCCCTTGAATTTTACTTTTATCTTTTTCTGCTGAGGGGGTTTTCATGTTTTCTACTTGCATATTTGCAACCAAAGGATCAGTCCCCCTTTTTGTCAGCCTGTGGGCCTCTTATACATCATTTAGGACAAGCTCAAGTGCCACATCCTCTGGGAAGTTGGTCCTTATCGCTCTGGGCTCAGGTTCACACTGTTAGAGCACTTCCTCCATTCTGCTTTATTCTATAGCAAGGGGTTAGTCTGCTGACTGCACCACCGAACCATGCACTCCAGGAGGGCAAAGCCTGTCACTGACCCCATGGGCTTCTTATCACCCACCGCATCCCGGTGCCCCATGTGTATGCAGTAAAGCTCACTGGGACACACACCACTGATGCTCCAGTATCTCTTCTTTCTTTGTACAGCATCAACATACCTATGTTGTCTTGCACCCATCAGTTCTCAGGGAAAAGAGAAACATTTAGACATAACATTCCCTCTACCTCTAACTTGTTTGCCTGCACCAATTCTCACACACTCCCTTCCTGTCTAGAAGAGGAAATAACTTCCCACCTGCTTATAAGCTTTTCCTGGCTCCCCACCACTCAGAAATTAATGTCCACAATCTTCAGCATAGCATTCAAGACCTAAAGTCACCACCTGAAGGCTTTCTGTCATCCCCGACCTTGAATTGCAGCCACACCAAACTCCTTGCCTCTCCACCAGTCCCGCTCCAGGTCTGTGCCTCTACACATGCTTTTTCCTCTTCTTATCTTTTGAGACCCAGCCCCAAACTACTCTCTACAGATTCCTTCCCTTGGTGCTCATAGGGTAATTGTGACTCTAGCACTTCCCACACTACCCGTGTTGTCACTCTGTGTTTGCCTGTCTGTGTCGTCATTCAAACTGTAAGAACCCTTAAAGCAGGGACTATTTCACTCATCTGCACGTTGCAGTGCCTGGCACAACCCCTGGCGCATGGTAGGGGGTTTAGTAGGTGTTAATGTTATTCAGATATGGTAAAGCCAAGAGATCAGGAGAGTACTGTCATTTAAAAAGATAGTTTGTTACTCACAGTTCTGAGAGAAGATGGCACACCGTGCCATGGGGGGCCACATGGAGAAGCACCAGAGTGGGTCTAGAGGCAGAAGAAGAAGTGAGGGGAAAACATGTACAAGAGCCACTGTTGTGGTTTCCACAGGAAGTGATGGACAAGGAAGAGTAAACATGCTTAGGATTGGCTTGTTTGAATAATTCGATGTCCTAATTGCCTGGTATCTGGCCTTGGGGTAATAGGACAGATGGATCGTGGCCCCAGGAGTGAGAATCCAATAAGGGAGGTAGTTGGGGATATAGAATCTGGATTGGTTGCTCTGTATTTGAAAAGTATACCTCTGGGAGGAGGACTCCTCCTAAGAATGTGGGAGGCAACAAAGAAGACAGGACACCAAAGCAAGGTGACTCAGGGATATCACTAGTTTTGTTCAGAACAAATGAGTTCGAGGTATGCATGTGGGAGAGGTATTAAAGCATCAAGTTTACAGGAGCTAGAGATATGGTTATACTGCTTAAAATGAGTATAAATAATGACCAAATGGATAGATGGGTGGGTGGGTGGGTTGGATGGATGGATGATAGATGGATGGATAGGTAGATGGGTAGAGATGGATAGGTGAATGGACAAATGGCTCACAGCCTAGTAGTTTCAGGTTGTCTAGAGAAATCGCTGAGGCATCTTGATTTTGCATCCTTTAGTTTTTTCATATTTTACATGTGGGATAATTAGGATTTGTCCATGAAACAATTCTCAGAAAAACTTAAAAAATAACAAGATTTTTTTTTTTCATAGCCTGGTTATGGAACATATATTTTACAGACACCATTTATTCACAGATCTTTTCCTTCTAATTATTGCTCAACATAAAACTCATATTATAATTCTAACTTGGTTAGGGTATGGAAACTATGTTCACCATCCCAGTAAGTGCAATAAAAACTGCAATATCCCAGTTTTGAAGTGCTCATTTGTGCTGACAGAGTCTCAGACTTGGAGAGGGATGTTCAAGGTCAGGAGTAGAGAGGATTTAAGGAAAGTAAGCCTCAGAGTGGTACAGTGGCTTTAGAAATGGCTAAACTGAGACTGATACCCAAAGTCCTTGATGCCTGTTGCCCAACCACACCTCCCTCTCTTGCTCTCTTCCTCTGTCTCTCTGTCTCTACAATTGCAAATACCAAATTTTTGCTACCAATTAACAAATTACTGATGATTTCAATCCTAATGCAAAGATCTTTCAAAAGAAGCCACACTCCGGAAACAGAGCAGAAATCTCAACTCTCAGAAATATCCCAGAAATATTCCTGTCATGCATCCCTACTTTAATCTGTTTTATATGATTACTTTAACTTTTTTAGGTTGGCATCAAGAGTCTCATTAAAAGAAAAACACCCTGCCAGCTTACATAAACCCAGTTAATATAAATCCAAACAAACACAAAAGGAAAAAAAGATTGCATTTGTAAGATGAAAGACAGCAAACTATTGCCATTACTGAAACCTCATTTGCGATGGTTTTGGTCTACCATTGGAAAAGCACGGATATTTGAGATGTTCAGAAGGCAAATGTGAAACTGAGATTTCCACTGTTCCTAAAAAGAAAACCACGGGGCTTGTGTAGCTTGGCCTTTAGCTGAGAGCTAATAAAAAGTGGGGAATAAAATACATTATTGCAGTCAGTACAAGAGAAGCGATATTTGGTTAAGCAGGCCAGAAAGTTTATTGCCTGTTTCTCAGGCCCACTTGATTAAGCGTTGCTGTTGAAAACCACGCTGGTTCCAAGTTCTAAATGAAGTGGACTCTCCTGGCGCTGAGGGACTTGGGTAACTTCTGACTAAAGCTTTGTTTATTTTCTTTCCCCGCAGGGCTTCAGAAACAAGGCAGCAGAACACAGGGAGCAGATATCAGGCAGCCAGCACGCCCAGCCCCTCATGACGGGAAACACCCAACAACCCTGCACGAATGACAAGGCATTGCCAGGGGCCAAAAAGTCTTGTGCCACCACCAACTGTCACCCTCTCCGGCCCCCAACACCAAAATCACATCTTTGCAACTTTGCCAGTTCCCTGATCATTGTCTTGGTGCTGGGCTAATTGTGGCAGCAACACCGCAGGGGCAGGTACCGCCCTATCCAGGTGGCCATGTCTCTTCTTTGTGCTTTGCCACTGTGCCGGGGCCCCTAGACAGCTTATCTCCAAATAAATTTGCTAACTTGCAGACAAACTTTCAAGTTGTAAAAATCTTATCTGCGCCCCCCCGCCGCTCCCGGCCCTCAAAATTCCTTTAAAAATTTTTGAATTCAAGCCCCATCACCTCATAAAACATGGTCCTGGGTGACTGTATGCATAAGCCAAGACTGAGAACCCTAAATATCAATATCATCTCTACTTAGTCCATACCAGTCGTAATGATGAAATATTGTTTGCATATACTGGGTTAGTTTGAATGACTAGACATTAGATGATATAAAATTATTTTAAAATGTTCTTAGGTTTGATAATAGTTCTGTGGTTGTTAGGAAAATTTAAATACATCTTCATATAGATAGAGATAGCTCAATTATACAGAGCAAAATGTAAATAATCGAATCTAGATGGAAGATACATGAGGGTTCATTGTACTATTATTTCAACTTTTCTCACAGTTTGAACATTTTCATAACCAAAAGCTAAAATAAGGAAAGAGTCAAATAAATACTATTGTTATAATAATAAATACTTATATAACTACAAGTTATAATAAGAAAAATAAAAAATCTTTATTACATAAAGATTTCCCTTGTCAAGGAATGTTGATATTCAGAAATCTAAGAGAAGATGATGACCCCAGAAAGTGACAAAGGATTAGGCTCTGGAGCAATGTGGTGTGTGAGGCTCTTACTCTGTGGCCTGAAGTGTCATCTGCACAGACTTTGAGAGGGCAGTCGGGAACGTTCATCAAAACCATCTCCCCAGGAATTCCCACTGCTAAGAGTTAGCCTAAGCAAATAGAAGACAAAGGGGCTCAGAGTACGTACAAGGGTGTTCAGTTCATTAGTTTATAAAAGAAAAACAGCTGGCAACCAACCAAACGTCCCTCACTCAGGGCTGATGTTAGCCACATCGTGGAATAATAGTCAGCCATCACGATGTAGGATATAGATCTAGCTATGCCCAGAGAGGCCCACAGTCAAAAAGGCAGGTTAGATATAGACAGGCGGATAGATACAGACAGGGAGAATTATTATTTATTATTAAATTTTTTTTTGCTAGTTCATCTTTGTTTCCAGAAAAAAAAAATTAATAATTATGTATTACTTTGTAATTGGGTGGTGGGGGGCGGGGGGTGCCATTTCCATTTGAGAAACAGGAGGATACATACTTGGTACCCAGAGTAAACAGTGTGGCATAGCATGTGCCATCTTGCCCTGCCTGTCCCCAGAAAGAGGAGCGGCCAACTCTGACAGAGTTCCTGATACCACCACATGTCCTCCAGGACACTTTCCAGGGCGAATGAGTTAATAGAGTGTACACCGCTCAGGCTTCTCAGAAAGAAGAGCACACAGCGTTATTATTTTCCTCTTTCTCTCCAGGCATGCCAGGCTGCATTTCATAGTTTGATTGAAATTGTGCCATCCAGTCTGTCTCTCCACAAACAAATGGAATATTCTGAGCTTCCAGCATTTGGAGTCACACAGCTTGCATCTTTTCATGAAGAAAAATAAACACTGTGTATGGTAACAACCAAGGCATGACGGATGAAACACGTCTGCGATCCAAAACCACTTGTGCCGACAGACACATAGCAGGTGAGGACCGGCTAGACACTGACGGGGGCCAGGCCACAGCATGGGAGACGTGTGGGAGCTGTGTGTGGATGTGCCTTTAGGAAGGACACCCTTATGTGGTCACTCCCCACCGTTCCTGAAGACCAAAAGGCACATGTTGTTTGTTCCAGTAGTGACAATCGATAGTGGCGTCCAATTCTCTCTAAGGTCCAGTCACCACTCCAATCATTCAGGTTCGCCCCTTCCCCTGGACATCCTGCAGCTGCTCCGCGGACTAGAAGGCATAGAAAACCACTCAGACGTGATTTTCCAGCTCATTCCTTAGGATGACTGATCAAGGGTTCTCAAAGTGTGGTCTAAGACCAGCCACATCCATACTGGTGCCAGCTTGTGAGAAACCTACCCCAGTCTGCTTTGCCATCATTCACTGGTGCTTGTCCGGGATCCCTTAGAGAAGTGACCCAAGCCTAAAAGCATGGCCAGCAGGCGAAGCAAGCAGGTCTGAACACAAACACCAACAGTAGGCAGGAGCTTCATCCTTGTAAGAAGAGGGCACCCTTCTCGTAAGGATAAGGCTGATGTAACTGTCCCTCAGGAGCGCGATCACCAGCTAGGCCATTTTTAAGACTCTTGCTTTCACAAAAAGAAGTCATGAGGGTGTAGTTGTTAAAAGAGCAGTCAGTGGAAAAGGGGAGGAAGCTGTGTCAGTTTCCAGATTTTGCATGATAATCGAGAAATTACCAGCCCCACCCCTCAACACCCACCCAAAGCTGACCCAATATATTTCCTCTGAGGGGAAAGGGCAGGCAGGCCTGACTTTTTACGCCAGGCTCCCAGGCTCTGAAAGCAAGGCCCTGTCCTCCTCTCAGTGACTGCTCCCTCCTCCCTGGGAGTGTCCTAGGAAAACCTCACGTTTCCTCTAAAGTGATAATCAACTGTATCCAGTCTCCTTGTTATAAACAAACAAAGGAGAAACCCAGGCAAGTGGGAAAAAGTGAAATAAGATGTTAAAGAATACAATTTTCACTAAGAGGCCAAAGGACCACCAACCCTCACCAGCAAGGCTGTTGTTGTCTTGCATCTAAATCCCAAAGCAGGCCTGGGCTGTCTGGGACTTCTGGCCCGCAGAGGTCAACCTGCCTCTGCCTGACAACTTACAAACCTGGAGGAAACACCCAACCTCAGAGTCTCAGCCTGGCATGGATAAAGTCAGGATCTCACTTACCTGTAAGTGAAGCCAGCATTTCCTGCAGAGAGGTGGATCCCCTCACAAAGGGAGCAGCAGAACCAGTCACAGTTCAGTTCTTCCTCCTTCACCACAGCTTCCTGTGACTTTATTTCTTCTCTGCATTCTTCTTCACTTAAAAGTGGTAGGCCAGAGTGGTTTGGGAGACCTTTGCAACCTGTTTGCCCTAATAAACAGCAAGGGAAATAAAGCATGTGATGGAATAAACAAAGTCAAAGGAAAGGAGATGAGAGCTAATACTCGTTTAACCTAGTATGTGCCATGCACTGTAATAGTTGTTTACATTCATTATCATATCAATACCCACAACAAGTCTTCTGAGGTAGGTATTACCCTATGTTAGGAGATGATTGGGAATCAGAGAAGTTCAATGACTCGTCCAGGAATCACACAGCAGAGGCAGGAAATCCTAATATGCTCTCCTTTTTTTTTTTTTTTTCTCTCCTCACTTGAACCTGGCTGGCCTTCTGCTTCTCTGGAAGTTGAGGTCCATTTGCTGTCAGGAGAAGACGGCCTGCTCTCCCTCATCACCGGCTCGCCCACTCCCATCCAGGCTTCTGGTTTGCAGGACCATTCGTGTCTGTTCGACAAATCTCAGCAGAGAAAGCCACTCCAGGCACAGTTCAAGCTGCAAAGCTTTTTGGAATGAAGGGTTTAAAACCCACTTTTTTGAGTGATCCCAACTCCGAGAGACACAAATAAAAACCAGAATTCGTCAGCTGTGTCTGTTGAAATCTCTGGACACTTTTCCCAACATATGACACCATTTCCTTCTAGACTTCGGCGTTAAAAATAGCCCAGAAACCCCTTTGAACCATTGTCCACAATATCAGCTGTATGTGTGTTTACCACTTTGAAGAAACGCTTGTGGCACGGGGTGTGCCGTCTGGCTGCTAGCAGGCCTGACGAATGCTAAGGGAGAGCCTCAGACTCGTCGAACTTACACGAACAGACATACGCACACAGACACACGCATGGGCCGCTCTTATGCGGTACGACCACCGCAAACCAGCTGCTAACGCTCTTGGAAACAACCCTGCGAGGTGATCGACTTGACCAAAACTCAACACCAAGTCCCATTTTCTCTCTTTCATTCAGGTAGATACTCAGCCAGAATTTTAAGCAGCTACCATATTAGAATCTCTAACTGCTCTTCTGTCCAGATGGGTCCAGCACATTTTGCTCCAGGAAGAGTCACTTAGGTTATCCTTCCCACTCAGTGAAGGCGAGGCCCTCCCTGGGGCCCTAACAAGGGTCCCCCCTTCTAGAACCACTTCTAAGTAGAGCAGGCTGCTCGAGAGGATGCGAGAACACCTCCTGGAAGCACAGGAAAGGAGTACTGACCTGAGTTTTTGAGGTTTGCGATATCAGAGCCTCTAGGTGGGACTGGGACACAGTCAGCTGGCAGGACAGGAGCAATTGCCCCAGAGGAAAATGAGTATCTGACTGGTAAGCCTGGCTTCACACCAGGACGAGCTGGCTGGGCGGTCCTTCTAAACCAAGTGCCTGGACACAAAAGCGGCAAACGTTCAGCCATGGCACAGCTGGCTTTCCTCAGAGAACCACGAAGCCCTGCCGGGGCTTCGAGCAAAGGGCACATCACAGTATTGGGAGCATCAAACCCTGAAAGACAGTTTGTGCAATAACAGGCAAAGGAAAAAGATTCCCCCCTATTCTTTGAGTGGGGTCGCTGAGAAAGGAAGACCCAATGTTAGGAAACACGATGTCAGGAAAGCTGAACAAACCCCAGGTGGCGGGGATACTCTGGGCGCTCATAAGGTGGGCAAGTGGGTGACTGCAGCTCACTGTGAATATAAGGAAGGCATCACTGTGTCTGTGTCTGTGCCCCAACCTGGTAAGGCAGGCCATTCAGGTTACACCCAGTGCCTCCAAGTCATCCTCTAATAGAGAAAGAAAGACTGGGGTCCCCTGTGTCTAGACGTATTCCTGCTCCAAAGACAAAGTGCTTTGACTGCTTCTGGGGGAAAAGGTGTAAACTGCAGAAATGACCTCCACTGAGAGCTGCCGGATACAATACAGGATATCTGATTAAATGTGAATTTCAGATAAAGAAGGAATATTGTGTGTTCCAAATATCACACTGTTGTTTAATCAAAATTCAAGTTTAACTGGGCATCTTATCTTTTTGTGTTTAGCAAATCTGGCAACCCTAACATCTCTTGTAAAATCTGCTGTGGGCCGCTTTTAGATATATTCTTCCCATACAAGTAACAGAGCCTACTACTGCCCATGAATCAGACATGGTTGGCCCGGGATGAGGGTAGAAATGGGAATGGGTATTTTTATTTAGTCAAGGGAAGAAGAGGATATAAAAGAACTGACACCTTAAGGAAAGAAGTTTAGAGACTAAAGAGGCTCACAGAAGCTGTGGACTCGAACTACCATCCTTTGTGCCCAGCTAAGTCCTAGGGTTACTTAATGATCTCATCTGCTAAGTTTTTTTTTTTTTTAATCTCTTTTCTCCCCAAACTGAAATCAATAGTAACCAAGGCACAAAGTCCCATGACTAAGCTCTAAAGTCACCTGCTGGCTGCCCCTGGCAAGGGCTGCACACCCAGGCCCTTCCCGCTCATAGATAGCCACCTCCACTCATATTCATAGCAGAGATGACTGAAAGGGAGGGGTTGCTGGCCCTCCTGGCAGAGGGCAAGCCCAGTGAATGACTTGGAGGTCCCCAAGGTATCCGGGCCTGCATCCTGTGGGTAGCTGTCACTTGGAATTCTTGAGCCAGACCCAATGCGCCAGCAAATTTAACTTTTTTTTTTTTGAGCAGCAACATGCCCATAACCAGCAGGAAGTAGGGACCAGCCGAAGAGCCTGCCTGAGTCTGAGTCTGGAGTCTGTGCAAAGCCAACTGGAAATACCAGCCTGGTGAGTCCAGTCCCACCAAAGACGTACCTCCAGGCCCAGGCCTTCCAGGACAACTCACAGCTGCAGATCACCACCAGCCTGTTCACTCCTCCTGAAGCACCCCAACCTACCCACCTCTCCTGAGTCCCAGAAGAGGAAGAGAAGCCTTAGGTTTGAAGTTAAAGGAGCACCTATATCTGCTCTGAGCCACCTCCTGGTTTTCGGGGCAGCACTTCTCTAGCATGTTGGGGTGAGGAGCAGAGAGATGAAAATGACCAAGTGTTTCTTTAGTTCATTGGGTCCCAACTTAATACTTTTTCAGTTGGTGGCCTCTGCTTCTCAGGCTAAGAGTTAAGGACAAGACTGAGCCCAGCTGTAAGCCTCCCTGTTGGTTGCTGCAGCTTTTCCATATCACACCGGGGGCCATTGGTACCCTCTGGAGGTAGGTGTTTCAAAAGGCACATGTCTGGGTCCTTCAGAGGGCCCTGTAGAGTCCTTCTCATGGCATAGTTTCCTATGGTCTTTCTAGCGTCCTCAGCTCATGTTGCCAGCACACATCCCAAGGACCTCGGGTAGGATAGGCCCACCCGCTGGGCAGTGACCTTGAATGGGACACTTATAACCATCTCCAGCCCAGCTGCTTCCACAGCTCCATTGCTGGGCCCATCAACCTTCATGCAGCCCTGTCTCATCTTTCCTTTTCAGTCCTTTGGCTCAAGGAATTTTATTCAGCAGTAAGCCCATATGCATCACAGGCATGGGTATAACCACACTTGATAAAATAGCCAGAAAACTCTGCCCTTCTGACACTGAAAGTTAAAATGGCCAAAATCACTCCAACAAAATAGAACGTTGTAGTAGCTTCAAAAATCAAGGAAAATAATATGTGGCTGAGAGCACCATGGAGCTGTGTGATTCCCTCCTAAGAATGTCTACAAGCTGTGAACAGCTCCATGCAAACATAGACACCAAAACCAGCTGAACTGTTTGGGCCCAGCGGAATCACACAATTTCCCAGAGCCCCTGGCAGTCATAAAGGACAGGGCCGGTGGCGTCACAATCTTATCTAGCACGTGTTCCTCTCTTTCTGCCCAAAACTGAAACCAAACTGTTATTCCACACTGAGTATTAATCACATAGGAAGCCTGAGAATTCAACCCGTTCTGCACAATGTGACCTTTTTACCTGAGGAAAATGTATTTTCCCCATTCTCATACCCTCACAACTCAAAAGGAGATTAAAATAAACTATCCATACACCCTCAAATAGTAAAAAGTATCACCTTGAAGCTGAAGCCAAACATGAAAACATTTAGCTCAAGCAATAGGAAAGGCGATCAGTGCTGTTCATTAAAGGAGTCATGTCGCAGGTTGCTGAGGTGCATACAGAACTCATCACACGGTGGCTGGGAGGCTGGTTTTGCTTCTTCTTACTCCTCCCCCTTTTTCTCCAGTTCCCTCCTCTGGATTAATTTTCTATTGCTGCAAATTTAGCAGATTAAAATTACTACGAGCTTGGCAGGTTAAAACAGCACACGTAGATTACCTCACAGTATGTATCAGTCAGAAGTCTGGCCACAGCGTGGCTCAGCTGGTTCTCTGTGTGGGCTGAAACCACACAGGGCTAAAATCGAGGCATCAGCGGGGCGGGGAGGCTCTGGGCATGAACTTGCTTCTGAGTTCTTTTACGCTGTTGGCAGAATTCCCTTCCGCGGAGGACTGAAGCCCCACTTCCTTGCTTTGGGTCAGTGTCGTTCCCAGCTCCTAGTGCTGCTGCGTGCCGTGGCTCTCAGCTTCCATCCTCCACCTCCAAAGCCAGCAACAGTGCTTCGACTCTTTGACCTCTTTCTGCCTCATTCTTCTGACTGGAACTTCCGCCTTCCTCTTTTGCTTTTAAGGGTTCATGTGATTACACTGGGCCCACCCGGGTAACCCAGGATGCCTCTATTTTACCGTCAGCAACCTGGTAACCTTCACGCCCTCTGCAAAGTCCCTTCAGCAGTACCTAGATGAGCGTGTGACTGGCTAATCAGGGGATAGGAATCTTGCGGGGACAGCTCTGGAATTCTGCCTATCACATTCTCCTTCCCCTCCCATTTGCTAACTTGATTTTTAGTTTAATTTTCTTTGCATAGATGGAGACCCAAGCAATTTTAATACAGATTTCACTTTCCCTCTACTCTTCTGGTTTGAGGGGAATTTGAGTGGCAGCATCTCGGGCATGGCAGAAGCAGCACCGGGATTGCCACCACCAAGGGAGGGCTTGGGCCTTGGCGCAGGGTACGAAAGGGATGACCTGAAAACGTCACCTTCATCTGCCTGAGGCTTGTTTTTCCTGGTGGTAAAATGGAGATGATGATACACCACTTACTGAGTGGTTATAACGATTTAATGAGGTCATGCGGTATTTGGAAATGCTTTGTACCTCTAAATTGCTTCGTACATGTGCGCTACACAGACGTGCACACAAAACCTTGATTCGGTTCAAACATCGCTGAGGATCTTTCTATTCAAAGCTTGCACTTTGTGGACTACGAAGCTGAATTCCAAGGAAACGCACTATGTGCCATGGGTTTGACCCAGGTGAGTGAGCAAACAAGCTCCCAGCTCAGTTCCCTCCACGTCCCCAGGCTACCTCTCCCTAAGGAGTCACCCGGGAATTTGTTTGCAATTCTGGGAGAAGGAAAGTTATTTGCTGACTTCTATAAGTCCTGCTAGCCTCAGAGGACCTTATTCTGTGATGGTATTAATGTAGCTTAAAATCCTTAGTTGAAATGAAATTTCAAGATCCATAGTTTGCAAGTGCTTATTAAATGTAATGTCTTAGACGCAGCAGAGACGCTGGTGTGTACCACGGGCCGTTTTCGCTTCTGGGCTCCTGGAGCAGCAGGCACTGGCTCAGAGGGACAGCAGTCCTGTTTCTCAGGGCCCCTAGTGGGCTTGTTCCCCAGAGGCAGCTAGCAGACAGAGGGAACTGAGGGTCAGATACAAGCTCATCCCCAGAAGTGGGTTGAGAGCAAGTCTACAAAACTCAATTTATTGGATCTGAAAATGAAATCTGGGGTTTATACCCTTCCAATCACCTTTTCTCTTTCTAAAACATGAAGCTAATCATGTCACTTACTCGCTCAAAACCCAAATGTAGTTTCACACTGACCTCCAGTTACAGACTCCTTAGCACAGTTTCCCATCCCTTTGTGACCAGACCCCCACTTCTTTCCTCACCCACCCACCTCCAGCCTCTGCTCATCTTGGTCCCTCTGCCTGGCATACCCACCCTCCCTGCCCACTGGCCCTGCCTGCGACTCCCCTCTTCACGTTTCAAAATCCCTAGCATTCTTGAGGATCCGGCTGCTCGGGCATCATCACGCCCGGCCAGAGGCCCGCTGCGGAACTCCGTAAGTTCCCTGGCGCCGCCTTGGCATTTCCCCTCTCTCCTGGCACCGTTCTATCTCGCATCATCATCGCTTACTGCAGCCAGGCCCAGCTCCTCCATGGGACTCCAAGTTCCTGGAGGATAAGGGCCCACGTCTTACTCACTTTTGCGGCCCTTTCACCTGCCCTGGCGCCAGGCACATCCGTACGCAATAAAAGCTGGGCAAAAGAGCGGAGGAACGCTCTCAATTAAAAGCTGCTAAGGTCGTAAATTCTCCCGTGTCTCAAATCCAACGGCAGCTGGAATTTCTACTCCACGAACAGAACGACTAAATCACTGAGGCATTAGGAAAGAGAGCATTTTTTGATAGATCCACGAACAATAGAAAGTATAACTTCGAAACAACAAAAAGGAACATAAAACATAAAGCTTTGAAAAAGAAAAAAAAAAGTCCTGAGGTATTTTGCTACAATTCTGAAAAATAATCAACATCTTAACCAGCATTTGGGCAATAACCCGACATTTTGTGCCTTTCAAAATACAAAAGGTACCAACATAACTGCGGACCAATGATCAGAGAAACTGTGTCACTGAAAAATCCATTATCAAATCCCATTTGCCCAAATTTCTCATTTCACAAGAGCTATCATCTTGCTGCTCTCCTATGCCACAACTTAAAAGCCTCATTATTAGGCATGGGGAGTGCATATTTGGATGAGTAGAGTGTTTGCAATTATATTCTAAGGTGCTTCCCAAAGCTCTAAAGTCAAAGCTATAAATGGCAAGATGGGCGATGTAATTGTCAACAGAACATGAAACGTCTGAAATTAGAGTCAGTTCTGCTCAGCCTCAAAGGATGTGCCAGCAGAGCATAAACATCAAAAAGGATCTGATGAGGGAGTTCAAGAGCAGAGTCAGAAAGCTGGGTGGGCTCAGGCAAGTCGCCGATCCTCTGTTGGACTGACTTTCTTCGTCTAAAAAAGGGTGGGACTCAATAACCTCTGAGAGCCTTTTTAGCACTGAAGAGTCCGCAGAAGGCCAGAAAAATTCTGAAATACTGAGTAGAATATGAAATGGAATCAAATGCACCACCACCCACGGAGTTCTACTATTTATTGAGCTGTTATTTTGTGCCAGGCTTTGTGCCTGACACCCTACAAATTTGGATCTTTATAACCTCAGGAGTTGTGACAGTAATATGTAGTGAATTAGTTAAATGGACATTAACTCCTCCAACCAAGGCAAACTAATTCCAAATTAGAAAAGTAGACCCATGAAGGTATCCTCTGACCCTTCGAATAAAGTCAGATAATTTGAAAGAATCCACACTTAGCAAGATTCCAGGGCTCTCGAGCTGGGACAACAAAACAAGCCTACTGCGGAACGGGAGAACGTATGGGTGGTGCTGATAACACGGGAGGTAAATGATTAAAACCATCATTTGAAAGCCCTGCCTTACACCTCTGCGTGTTATGTCTGTCCCTTGTACCCCCAGACAGGTAGCTTTGAGATCAGATGGAGACTATTTAAATACTAACATACCAAAAAACTAAAGGAAAAGTCTTGCTCTGCTATGTCTAGCTTTTACACGTTTGTCTTCTAGCATGAACCTGTAATATGACACAATTTTTGAAATAACTTTTACTTCTCTAAGCCTATGAAAATAAGTTTCATTGTTTTTATACAAGTTGGCATTTGTATACAACTCAAAACTTCGATTCTCTGGGCATGGGGCTGCCTGCCCTGTGAGTCACTGGGCTGTCACTATCTACTGATTCAGCATTTGTTTCAGCCCATTATTCTCTTCTCTGAGCCCTTTGAGCCCTCCCATATGTGGGAGACTCTTGTTAAAAAAATTATTAAGGAAGACAACTGAGGTCATACAAACTTTAACACTTCATGAAGAGGACAGTTTCCATTCAGAGAACTGCAAAATGGGGCTGAAGACAAGATTTTATAAGAGACAGAATAAGGAACAAGGAAGAAAAAATAAAAATATCGGATTGGCTGGGGCCATTGTAGTCAAGCTTGTTTGGGGTGAGAAGGAACAAGGAAATAAGCATAAAGTCCAGATTTGGCTTGGTGTTTGCAGATTGGTTGACTGTATATACTATGTTTCTGGTCAAGTGCAATATTTAAGGGATACAAAGTTTCAGTTTGCTGACAAGGCACCCCAGACAGGAGCAGCTCCATCCTGGGCCTAAAAATTTCTTTCGACAGTCCCTACAGCCCAAGGTCCACTCACAGGTGGTATCTGTGGGTCGATCAGGTATTATTACTCATTAGAGTCCATGGCTGGTCCCCATTTATAGCCCTCCTTGCACACCTGTTCAGTGCACCCAGGCAGGTGCCTAAAGGGTAACAGGATGTGCTACATGCAGCACTTGCCCCCACGAGGGACACTCACACTCTGATTTTATTAATCAATGGTTTCTCATCATTTGATCCTCTAGATTGTAAACTAGTATAGATTTTTATTTTAGACCCATATATTTGTAATTTGTTTCTCAGTCCATGAACCTTATCCTAATTAACCATGTTCTCTTTATTCTAATAAAGACAACAAGGCAGTTCTTCTGTTTTTCTCCTTTTGTTTTGACAGCAGCAATAAAGGTTTATGATGGGTGTCATCGGGGGACTGGTCTATGTAGTGGCTGAACTGCTACCTGAATTCCATTTGTTACCCAACAGGAGGCACGTGATGGGGACAGCCATACATAGAGCTACTCCTGAGAAGTCAGATGTGATGGAACAGAAGGCCATCCTGCTACAGCTTCTTAGCAGCGAGGGTCCTGAGCTTGAACTGAAGTGCTCCATTGTACCTGTTCCTTGCGGGTGATAAGCAAAATGGCAGGACCATGTCTCTAAGCCCATTGTCAAACTATATGGGTCATAAAATGTGCTCCCTGGTGAGATTCTGTGGAATCTGGGATGATGGATTTGTAAACTTCATGGTAGTTCTTACTAGCCTCTTCTCTGCTTGACTTGAGTAAGAATTAACTGATTTCCCAACACTTATTAGCTGTGTGACCTTTAGCAAGTTAAGTTTCCCCATCTGTAAAATTGGAAGGGGATAATATTTACTACAGGATTGCTGTGAAGATTAAATAAGCACACATATATACAGCATACAGATCAGTGCCTGCAGCATAGTAGGCACTATGTAAATGTTAGCCTTTCTTATCATCAAAGCAAAGTCATATTTCATTCACGCTAAGTATTGAACAGATGGGCATGCTTTGGAGCGGTCTGACTAAAAAGTTTGTAAGTTTAATGGGCCTCCTGTAAAGGTACAGTGACTCTTCCCGTATCACATTAACTAGAAGTAAAGCCACGTCGAAGCCTAGAGCTCTCTTCCTCTTTTAGTTGGGTGTACAAACCTAAGAACTACCGTAACAGAAGTCCTCCACAAGGCAGGCAAGCGTGCACCTTGTCAACATGGTTACAGAGGCGGTTCCCAGCTTTCCAGTTCACAGCTCCTGCACTTGCACTTAGAATTACAGAGCTCGGAGGACAAGACAGCTAGGCCTAATCAATTGAATTTTAAAAAGTCTATAAAAATTTTGCCAGCAACTCAATCATAAACTAATACAAAGTTGGGAGTGTTTAGTTCATCATATTCTTGTTCTGTATTATAAAAAGTTTATACTCCTCTAACTAAAATTAAATCTAGAAAAACTGGTAATTGTGGGCTTATTTCTAAGACATAACTTCTTGGCCCTGCCAGATAAAGGGATCATGAGGCTATAGAATAAACTATCTTCTCAGTGAAAACATAAATTCTTTAAAGAAAATGAAGCAATAATTTTTCTAGGTTAAGTCTTTGGGACAAATGTACTTTAGGTATGTTGGACAAAATTATTTTCCCTCACCAACACAGACAGAAAAGCAGCCTTTCCAAGCCTTAGGAGAAACCAGGAAAGACAGAAGGCTTGTACTAACCGTTACCTATTTTGTTAAACATAAAATAAAAAGATTCAAGAGTCTTTCTTCGTTTAAAAAAATGTAAAATGTTTAGAAACAAAACTGGATGTACTGCCCTTCCTCCTTACCACCCATAAAAATACTGATTTGGAAAATATGAGAATCATTTCATGGGCTAAAAGAGAAAACGTTTCCATCAAAATTGTTTTCACAAAGCGCCCAGGAGAGTGCTTGATGCACACTAGGTATTGTCTGGTTTAGCTCTCCCCACCCTCCTTAGGGTCCCCATGGCGGTGGTGATAAAAGTTACATATTTTCCCAATATTATCAAACTTACTGTACAAGGCTGACTGGGCTGGCCACCGTTAAGCTGCATGTGACAGACTGCACAGGGTCGTCAAAGGAGGGGCCCAAGATTTGCGTCTGAGCCCCAACTCTGCTACATACTAGCAAGTCTAGGGACGTCATAAGGCTTTTCCAAGCTTCACATTCCTCATGAATTAAATGGAAATGCTAATGATATTTTTATTACTAGCGTTTTCAAGATGCTCAAATGAGATAACTTTTAGGAGAGGGCTTCTTGAACTTTAACGGCTGTTTAAATGCTCTTTATCTATGAATCTTGTGTGGATGAAAGGCAGGGATATGCAGTTCCAATCAGTGGGTGGAAGGAAATAGCTTTGGTTGGTAACTGAATAATACCAAAACTTCATCCCATTATATTTGCTCATTGCTCTAATTGATGTAACTCAACAAATGGGTCTCTGATCCCTCTTAGCTTGCTCCCTACATCTATCTTGTTATTATGATACATCATTAAAGTCCTCACTTTCAATATTAATACTGTATAACATTTGTGTCCTCCATTACTACTACAAAGAACTTTCAATATGCTGAAAATCAGCTCTTGGGACAATATTATCTCTGAAATCACCACCACCAAGTCTCAGGACTAGAATAATCCCGGGGTTTCAAGCAGGCAATGACAAAAATATGGTTCATTTCTGGCCCAGTAAACTTTCCCGATAGAAAATAAAAATGTTTCATTTGACATGTCTGAGCGGACAGCTGCTCTTTTTGCCTTCTTTGGGGTGTCTTCGTGGGTAAAAGAACTTGTCTCTTGTAACTTCTCTCAGGACATGTGCTTTGGGTGGAGCCAGCCCTTCAGGGATAGACACTAAAGGCTGCTAGTTTTCACATAGGTTTCAGACATACATACCTGTGCACCAGACACACCTTTTCCGATAACAGAAAATCCAATTGCATAGCTTGAACAAAGGCGATTTATAGTCCATGCAATCAATGCAACCCGAGGTTTCACGTACAGCTTGATAACGAGTTCAGACCATAAGGGAACCCAGTGTCTCTCAGTGTCTTAGCTCTATTCCTTTACTGTTGGCTCATCTCGGGAGTGCTCTCCTCTCAGGGCTGCCTAGTGGCTGCCAGCAGCTATATCCTTTCCTTACCCAGGAAGGGTCTTTGTTCTAGCATTACCATCCAAAGTCCTGACGTTCATTCTTCTTGGATCGGCTTGCATCACATGCTGGCTCCAGACCCACAGATAGACAAGATGACTGGCTCAGCTCCGATCGTGTGAGGTTGGTGACCTCAGAGCATATACGTCTTGAACACTGGTGAGGGCGAAGGGAAGATACATATTTGGGAGGCAACCGCACGTGCCCACCCCATTCTGTAAGTGATTTGGGTTTTAGTCTATGTGATAGTGGTTTAGTTTTTGATGTTTTGTCATGTGTTATCTCTTCGGGATGGAGAAATAAATGTTGGTCAAGGTAGTTATGCACTGGACACCTCTCTCTACAATAAATACAAGTTATAATCCTTTAGATTTTGAAATGTCTACTTTCATATTAAATTATCCAATTTATTCACTAAGTGCCCACATTCTAAGAGAAAAACAGAAAAAATGTCAAACACTCCTAAGAATAAGGAAAACAAGAAAAATAATTATGTAGATGAA
Source organism: Eonycteris spelaea (assembly GCA_003508835.1). Taxonomy (NCBI): domain Eukaryota; kingdom Metazoa; phylum Chordata; class Mammalia; order Chiroptera; family Pteropodidae; genus Eonycteris; species Eonycteris spelaea. The sequence continues at coordinate 1,529,049 of PUFA01000087.1, read as the reverse complement.
ACAGAGTGGAAAAGTATAAATAATAAAGAATGACAGTTAATAGAGTATATAACTTGACTTTAGTAAATATTTAGCACTGAACATAAATTTCCAGTCGTAATATTTCCTACTTAATTATACCTTCAGCCTCAGAAAAAAACTTACAGAGAAGCCAACATATTTTCAAGGTTTAGGCTTTTATTTATTAAACGCTAGTAGCCTTTTCTATTTTCATTTTCAATAATGAATACCTTTGCCTTTTATAATTTCTTCACATTTGCCATGTCACAGATCTTTATATGACTTAAAAGTACATTAAAAATATTAATTACTCGGACCAGATTTTCGCTATTGTGCCTCACACTTGGAACTCTATTTGTGTATCTGGGAGAGGTGGCACAGGCCACAGCTTCGGCATTATAAAAGTAAACTTTCTAAATAGTTGGAGTGAAATCTCTTCAGCCCTTTAAAGTCGTCTGGACTTACAAATGGAAGGGTATCACAATCCTTTTCCACTTCACAGGGGTTTGTGAGTATACATGTACATGCAGAGGTCACTTCAGTACCCGTAGTGTCAGCCATGGCCCGGACTCTAAAATATCAGACTGTCCTGCACGATGCCTCGAATGCCACCTTATAAAAGGGCCATTCATCTGGATTTAGGTACTGCATATTTAGTAACCTCAAAGTGAAAAAAAAAGTTTAATGCTCGAAGCCCCAACAACTAGCCATGTTCTGAAGAAGTAATGAGATTTGAAAGAAGATGCCAAGGCCAAAAGTGCCCGAGGCATAAGTTACTGTTCAGGGTCTAGATAGAGGAGGTCACTAAGGGCAGACCTCCTTCTGGCCAGTGCCAACCCAGTAAGTAAACGTGCTCTGTGAGTATCGATAAAGTGAAAAATAACTGAGATGTGACATTGCAAGAACTAAGCCTTCAAAACATTAGATCTCATAAAAATAAGACTTTCTTCTGAGTTTCCTTTCTTTTAAGGAAATACACTTTAACCCGAGAAATATTTATTTAACATTAACAACAGCATTCTATTGTGTAAAGCAGAACAGCCTTTCAATTAAAATACTGCTTCAACAGGTTTTTCCTAATGGGAAGAACTAAGGTTTACATACGGCTTCTAAACGCTCATTAAAATAAGAGAAAAATTCAGATTTTCAATTAATTTTTTTATAATGTTAAAGTACATGTAGGAAAACAAAAGGATTTATATAGTTTCATTACTGTCGTTTATTTCTGGATCATGCACAGAAACAATTCCACTCTTACATTTATTGTATTATTCATTTATTTCAGTGCTCACAATGAAATGGTCACCTTAATTTGAATATCTGAAATTCAGAAGTATTGAATTCATTAGTACACTATCTGAAGTGGAACTCCAGGTAATTTACTTATAATTAGGATTCAGACAAATGTCCACGTCTCCAAATACCACACAAAAACTGGAAAAAGTGGGAGAGACTGATTAATGTAGGGCAAAATCTTGTATCCAAACAACTCTATGACTGCAATGAAGGAAAAGCCAACAACGTGAACCATAGGTTTTTGCATTCTGCCTTGCCCGAATAAATTTCACAAACTCAGGAGAGACCCTCAAGTTTTTAACATTCCTCTCTTTGGGGAAAGGCAAAAGCAGCATTTCCTTCTGTGCTAAGAACATGAGGCTAGTTGTCAGGAGACCAGGGCGAAAACCCTGGCTGCAGTGACCCTGCAACTCTATTTTCTTGATTCTACAAATTCGTTTGCTCTAAATCATCTCTGGTGCTAATTTCCAATTCATGGGTCCTGATTCTTAGGAAACTGGTGCTGAAAGAGTACATCAGATCATGCCAGTGGTTCTCATAGTGTGGGTCCTGGGGCTTCACCACCTGAGAATTCTTAAGAAATGCAAATTTGGGGGCCCTGCCCTAGCTCACATAATTAGTAATCTCTTTTGAGAAGCAAGTCCTCCAGGTGATTCCTGATACAAACTACACAGTTAGAGAACCAGTAGATTAAACCAAAACTATGTTTAAGAAATACAGAGTTCTTTAAAAACTCTGAAAAGCCATAGCCAGAGAGATAAGATTTAGGGAAATCGTAAAAAAGCTACATAGTAAAAGTCAATGAAACGGTTTTACACCCAATTAGAAAAGTTAGAATTTTTAATTATTTCTTATTTTTCCAAAGCTATTTTTTAAGAAAAAAAATCATTTACAAACCGTAAAGACTCTCTTTAATCCTGTGAATAATTATTTAATAAAAGCACATTCGGGTTTGTAACATATGCTAAAAGATGAATTTCATCAATATAAAATATTTTAACAGCACATGGTAAGGGGTTTTTACACCGATAACATAATTAATTGAAGTTCTGCACATAATAGTAACTGTAGTGGCTTTTCGTAGTGATTACCTTGGTTTTCAATTTCTAATGTTATAAAAACCAAGAAAAATTCACAATATGGACATATGGCTCCATAATCTACTCTCTGAATAAATTATAATTGTAATTGATAATTATAATTACTTTACATATAAATTAATAAAATTATAAATTGTTAAATAAGCTATTAAATAAATAATACTTTACCTTGCTAAAGTATCCCAATCTTTCTTAAATTAGGTCACTATACACTAAGAGGTCTTCTTCAACTTAACAATCTATTCAGTATTTTCTGAGATTCTTAAGAATTAGGCTATTTGGAGGAAAAGACCTATCAATTGCACCATGCTATGTTTTAAACATGGTCTCCATGACACTGTAGATGAAATGCCTCAAATAATACAATGAAAATCATTGATTTGGAAAATGTAAAAATCTGAAATATACCTTTTTATAATTTCTTTCCCAATATTACAGTTTTAAAGAAAAGATTAAAAACTAATCAGGAATAAGTGAAGATAATATGACAAAACCCAAGCAGCTGAGTCCTGACAAGAATCTGTCAATGTAGTATTTTTTTTTTTTTTGGATTTGTTTTGTTATAACAGAAACTTAGTTCTTAAAGCACCTATCCAAAGTCACTGGCCTTGTTTTATTTTATTTGCGAACAAAGTCATTCCCAGAGCAGACAGCTTAAACTTAGGAAGATGTCACTACAAGAAATGGCTTAAATTCACTGCAATCATCTAGGACTCAGACACTAGTGTCAGCAAGCCCTAAATGAATGCATTTCAGTAAGTCTAATAACATAGTACAGCTCAGGAAATGCTAAATCAGCTTATAAATGAACACACATTTAATACTGGATCTTATCCTCACTGCATTTTTAAAGCTTCTTAACAAACTGACTGCAGTGATAAACTTCAGGTGCACACAAGAGACAATTTTCGACGAAAGAGCTGTTCAAACACATCTTTGACAATAGGTAAAGGTATAGCTATACTAAAGAAACACTGGTAAATTGTTTTTTTTTTTCACAAATTTTTATCAGTGTATTCAGGTGTTGGATTTTTACAATATTTTCACAAAGATTCTATAAACCAAGAAACTGGACTGGTTAAAAAGGATGACAAAATGAAAGCCATGTTTAACACAGTTTTTATTTAATTTTGGTAAGTGTAGAATGTAATGGTTTCAAGGCAGATTCTGGATTATTTCAGTCACAACTCAATAGTTAACATGATTCTGAAGAGCAGTCTTATCTTCAATATTTACCCACCCCTACACAGACACATCTAGAGAAATCCATGTACATATATATTAGTTTTCAAAAGCTCAAAATTTTCAACAACTCTAGAATTCAGATTCTATATTCTCACACACTTCAAAATCATCCATTTGAATGTAGGATATACATGAGGAGAAAAAAATTCATGCAATGATACTGTTTTTTGTTTTAAAAAAAGTAAATACAACATTTGATAATTCAATGCTATATAAAGTGCATTAAATAGCTAAAATAAAACAAGGGCCAATTTTATCATGAATTAATAACACATTTATTGTCTTGAAACCAAACAGGCCCCAATTTTTATCTTTCTGAGTCAGCTCTCTATAAACTCATTTCTCTTAAACTTCCTGTGTAATAAAAACCCAGATATTTCATTTCATCTTTGCATCTTTACAAGAGATGGCAGAGGGCTCAAGGTAGGTTATGTTCTTGATGATTCAGAGTCAGAAAGTACTTCTTCTTGAGCAGAAGGTTCATAATCTCCTGCATTTTCAGCCAATTCAATATCTAACTCATCATTACTTTCTGCACTGTAATCAACTTCTTCAAGGAATCGAGGTTCATCTTCATCCAAAACATAAGTAGTAGGGCTGTAGCCAAAGCACACAGAACATATAAGACTTCATTAGATTTTAAGGTGCTAACATAAGATTATTTGGCCACACTGGATTAACCTTGATTTCAATATAATAGAAGTAGTTGCGTTAACTTTTAAAATGTTATCCAAATGAACAAGTGATTTATAATAGTTCACACACACCCCCTCCGCATTGATAATTAAGGGTGAAATGCTAATTTTTAACTGTATTACAAAAGTGCCAATATACATCCTACAATTAAACTGTAACAAAAAACAACAGGCTCTCATTGGTTACTTCTTTGAAGGATTTCATCAATTTGCAGGCTTAAAATTTCTATTTTCATCACTGTAAATCAAGCAACAGTTCTTTTCAATAGGCTTCATGAAAAACTGTGGGTATTTAATTGGGTTCTCCAGTAATGCACTGACACCACTTACTCCAAGTCTGTAAAGTGATTATTTGCCATAAAGAGAGCCCATATACCCATCCTCACAGTTTCTATCAGTAAAAAATAAAAATGAAAAACAAGCGAACACTCCACACCCAGATTAATTACTTGCTCTTGGGACATAGAATAAGATATCTGCTTAAAAGCACTAAGTGCTTCTAAATATTTCATTAGGTAAATTCTTTGGGGTTAAGACAACCTTTCCACTAGGTAGCATATTCGTTTGTCAAATAATAATTGTGTTCTGATTTCTCCCCATTTGGGAGATTTTACACACACACACACACACACACACACACACACACACACACACACACACACACACACACTACAGGAACATTTCAATGTTCCCATTTTGTGACCAAAACTACTTTAATTTCATATGGATGTCTCCCACCTGCTTCCAAAAAAATTTCCCATCATTGATGCAATTAAAAGCTATAAAATCAGACAATAAAAAGGGAACAATAATCTGTTAAAATGAGCAGAGAAGCAGTTGTCATTAGCCACCTAAAATGAAAGCATTCCTGCAACTGCATATTAAATTTGATTCAGATATCTGGACGTTTGGGCAAGAAAGACAAGTTAATGGATTAATGGTTGTCTAGTTTTTCTGAAAAGAAAGCAAAACTCATCTGGTAAGAGTATCCTTTTTCTTTCGAATTGTTTTAATGTGCTTTATTAACGAGAGAAAAACATACTGCACAACCATCTTGATCTTACATATAGCAAACTTCTCTTACAAGTTCCGAGCTTGCACTGTCACAGAGCAGTCCTGATATAATCAAAGCTGAATGTCTTGCAGTGTTATGTGAGACTTTACAACACACCTCACACTCACAAGAACAATTTCTCCACTTTCACTTATGCAACTAAAACATTTATTGTGACTGTTAGGTCTTTGGAGTGGGGCGGGGAGAAGGTTAGATTAAAAGAAAAAATGATTTGCCTTTTAAAATGACAGATATTCTTTCTTTTGACAAACAATAATTCATTCCTCCTTGACCTTGGTATTTCAAATTCTCAGGGTGTCCCAGGGGGTTCTGAGACTGAAGCGAAGGAGGAGGAAAGAGAAGTGAAGTGAGAAAACAAGAAAACACAAATCTCTTGCCTGTTTTCTTCCTGGAGACTATTGTAACAAGAAGAAATAATCACAGAAATGCAGGGAAGGAGATAGATTTGCTCAAAAGCCACGTAGTACACTGGTACAGGGGCTGGGAAAACCAGCCAGGCCTGCAGAAGCCGACTCCAGGGACCAGGTGCAGAGGCCAGGGTGGCGCAGACACCCAGCGGCACCACGGGCTCTCCCAGCGGGCAGGACAAGCACAGAATCCACATGGTGAGTGGGTGGGCAGGCAAGCATGGTTCAGAAACTCCACAGGCAGCAGAATTTCACACACATACACATGCACCCCTCCACTACCACCAAGGAAAACAAGACTGACATAAATGAAACTGGGTGCAGGAAGCCCAGCCACTACACCGGGGTCAGAGCAAAGACCTAGTTCTACAACAGGAAGCTGGACACTAGAAATTTATCTGTCTGAACTAAGGGGAAGGGTCTAAAGAAAAAGCCTAGACTTATAAGCTGTTAAATCAATGAGGAAACAGAAAGAGAGAAGTATAACTTAGGAACAACAAAGATGCACAGGATCCAAGACAAAAGAGTTCCCAGACAGCAAGGGGATTTGGTCGAATGCTTGGTATCAGAGGCTGGTAAGCTCTTATAAGACAGAGAAGCACAACCAGGATGACGACAAACTCCTAGAGTTTTTTTTTTTTTTTTAATTCTGCAATAGGGAACATTCAGGGCTCTGGACCCAGATACTAACTTGACCTTTTCAGTTCCTAATCTTGGCTCATTCAGATGCTGATTGTAACATGAACTCCATTCATGTTCTAGCATCACCCAACCTTATACCCAGGAGTAGACCAGTTTCATACTCATTCCCCTCCTGTAAGCCATACTGGTCCTAACATTGACTCCTGACTCTGCAGATCCTAACGAAATCATGCTCCTGCTTTGTAGCGGAAGTATACTGAGTACATCCAGCAATGGTGATGGGGCCATCAGTGCTAACCGTGTGTATGTGTGTGTCTCTGTGTGTTTGGGCTGTGGAAGAGGCAAGAAGGGAGAGGAGAGATCAGCAGATCTAGCTGTAAGGAGCTGGGAGATACTGAGAAGGAGGAGAGGTAGGGAAGAAGATTGCAACCCCCATCACTCCACTGAGAGCAGCCTTCTTCCTGCTACTCCAGTTGCCACTTTCCAGTCCACTTTTTCCTAGATTTCTCTGCTGTACTTAGCTGTGGTGAGCATTCTGACGCACCTCTCTTCTGGATTGCTTCATCCCCCTGTCTTTTCCCAATGCTGACTGAGTACCCCTCATCCTTTGTGGATGCGTCAAAAACAGGTGCTTATAAAAAGGCTCTAAACTGTTCTTATATACACACCCTCTTTGAAGGAACTTATATATTTTAATTGACATTCTGATCATATCCAATTCCAAATTTCTAGCCCCAACTTCTCCCTTGAACTTCTGTGTATGCATGGGCTCACTAATATGTTCACATGGCTATCTTGCATGTGCCTTGAACATAACATGTTCACAACTGAATTCGTTGTTCTTGCCACCAAGCCTTCTCTTCTTGTAGTTTCTCAGTATCATTCACTGAGTCATAAAACCAAAATCCTCAGCAAGCAAGTCCTGCCAACCAATTTCCAGACCACTCCTTGCCTCACACGTTACAAGCCTTCACTGACATTGTTTCCTCTGCTTAGGACATACCTCTCACCTTTCTTCTCCCAACTACTCATGTTTCTTTTAAACCACAACCTAGGTTCATCTTTCAACTTTCTTCCTTTCTAAAGCCCATCTTGAGATAAGAGCCCTTTCTCCATATTCCCTTTGTATCCTGCATGAATATTATTCGATGACTTCTTGTATGCCGTAAAACCATCTATTGGGAGCCTGTCTCCTCAGTATTCAATCGTAAACATCATAAGGTCAAAACTTACTTACCCCTCTTACTACTGCTTGTCATGTCCTGGCAGTGCCTGACACATGGTAGGCCTCAACCAAAAGTTTGCTGAAATCTTAACGAGAAGCCACGAGGTCCACAATCACCAATTTTCACATTACCACCCCTCCCCCACTGATTCTACTTTAGTAGAAACACTCAAGGCACAAGACCAACTACAGCAACTCAGCTTTACTTTTAGTAATAATTCCAACATATGTTTTAAGCACTTTACAACTTAAGTTCCTTCATATACATTATCTCATAATAACCTTCACTTAAGAGAAATACTTTAAGGTAACTGCCCTGGGGTTATAAAATAATTAATCCCTTTCCATTAGCAGATAAGAATTCAGACATTATTTCAATCAAAAAAAGAATGTCTAATCAGCATTTAATTCTTTCCCATCACTATTACTTTGTTTTCCCACCACTATTTCCTTGTTCTCCTCATTTTCTTTACTTAAGTTTACTCTTTTTGCCCTATTTTTGGTTCATTCTTCAATAGCTGTACCAAATACACCTGCCTTAACATCATCCTGTTATGGATTTTAATTCTTAGGGTAAAGATGACAAAGCCAAAAAAATGGAATAAGAAACATTTCAGTTTAAAAGAGAATAGCATTTTAGTCCAAAAACAAATCCTCCTCAGGATGCATGAAAAACATCAAAACTGTCAGTCAAAGGGCCTTCTCACAAGATTAATGCACTGAAATTCTCTGCTATATGCTATCATTATGATGCAGAAAAGTTTTATAATTACAACTGATTTCTAAAGATAGCAAAAAGTTGATTCAAAGTTCTCTGACTATCCTTAAACTATTAAGCACTGCACAAAATTAAACCTAAAAATTTCACTATCTTCCTCAAATATACAACCATCTGCTTCCATTAGAGCTGACTGGACATCCGTGACATCAGAATGTAGATCTTCAGTCCTGTTACCTACACACGCATGAAAGAAACAAACACTGCATGTGGAGTCAGAAATTCTGCATCTGTGCCTCTGCTCTTCTACTAACCAGCTGCGTGGCCTTCAGCAAGTCACCTACTCTCTTCGAGCACTGGATCTGCTCAGGTGTAAAGCCAGGATAACAACACAAGCCCTACTACCTCACGAAGTTGTTCGGCTCAAAGTAGGTATATTTATAAACTCATAAGCTGTACAATTATTAAATGTTATTATGACGTGAATAAAACCACCTTGTTATGGTAAAAAAAAAAAGTAGTAATCAGTCCTTCTCAATTCCAAAAGAGCCTAGACAATAAGCTGAATGAGACTAAAACACTGTCTTACCTTTGTCATTCAGAGTCATCCCTTAACTTTGCACTCTGCTACAATTTTGAGACTAACGTACCTGTTTTAATAAAGTACAATAAAGATATCCTGGGAGAGAATATCTGAAACTGATGCACAAACAGAAAAACATTCCATTGCCCAAATTATAAGCAATTGGTGACTTGCTGATTGTATCTTTCTTGTGTTGAAATATCAGGTCTAAGGGGAAAGCAAATCCCTATCTGCACAAATATTAGAGAATATTTTATTTATATAATTTGATTCCTACCGTATCAGAGATATAGCATTTACCATATATCACAAAGTAACAAAATTATCCATAGAAAATACAAACAACAATTTTGCCTATCTTAAGTGACCACAGCATACACACAAGTACTTGGACACACGTGCGCATGCACATAGACACATTCAGAGTTAGTGTATGGAATATCTAACAAAAAAAATATTTATCTATTTCGGGGGGAAAAAAGGAAAGAAAGTAGCTAATCTACTGATACTTGATTGGGGTAGGGGGGGGAGGATAACTAAGCTGCCTTTGGGAAACAGTAATAGAGTTAGACCTGGACGCAATTCTTGTTTATGCTGGGAATTACTGGATGCATGATCTTGGGTAAATTCATCCCTGAGCCTCGGTTTACACACATATATAAAGGGGTTACAATACCGTCTGTCTCTGATCATTCTCAGAACACTAGAATCTCTAAGACAATAATTAAACTTAACACAAATTCAGAACGGGCAGGCATGTTGGGCGTCCCAGGACCACAACAGACTTAGTGATTTGCTAGGGACTCACAGGATTCAGCACACAGTGATATTCACAGTTATAACTTATTACAGTGAAAGGATACAAAGCAAAATCAACCAAGAGAAAAGGTGCGTGGGGCAAAGTCCCGAGGAAACCAAGGCCAGGCAAGGGCAGCTGCTAATAGGCAGAGAAGTCATCAGAGCTTTCAGCAATTTCAAAGGATTGTAGGCAAAAATTGGAGTTCAGAGCTGCCAAGTTTCCTGAAAGAAGGGAGTTGTAGAGATGTGACCCCAACAGTTTTCCCCTAGAGGCATCTGACATATTCTTAAAATACACAGTACATAAGAGGCTGAAAAGCAAAGCAGAAAGCAGCAAAACAAACAAAATGGAAAATAAACACAGATTTTTTTTTTTTTTTGGCAGTCTTGTGGTGCTGAGGAAAGGAGAAGCACTAGGCCTTCAATTATGACCTCTGGAGGGCTACGACCTAGAAAGCAGGGAGGAGTAAATCAAGGGTTAAACAAGTTCCACAAGTTTTGCAAACCTACTTCAAACCGGCTAGGTCCATCAGTGAACTCAGATCTGCCCTGCTCTACAGCCTGCTAAAGTACAGAATGAATTCCTTTGAAGGAATATGTATTCTTCCTTATTCTGATATACTTTTTTCTTATTTTTTTCTCAAATAGATACATGACAGGAATAACTTCATTCTTCCAAGAGCCCACTAAGAATATAACACATAAAGATCTATAAATACATATGGTCAGCAAATTACCTATATTCAGAAATGAGCGACAGAGGAACAAAGGAATGGAGGCCCAGCCCAGAGACTGCCCAAAGAACACCCCATTGGTAGTTAAAGAATCCCTCCCGCATCCCAGGAGACAAAGGACAAGGGGCCATAACCTATAGCTGGTTTATTATGGCCACAGATGCTTATACAGAAGGTACTACCCTAACCTACCCACAACCTCAGCCTCATTATGCCATCATTATAATACCATGTTTATGCCCAGAAGTTCATGAATCTAATTATAACAGACCAAATTCTGGGTAACACATGCACACTAGGCAAAGAGTTATATTAGCAGGCAAGTGTCAGTCAAAATAACCTCACACGCCAATCACCTAGGAATGCCTTTGTAACCACCCACCAGAGCCCAGATGTAATAAAGACCTTCCCACTTCTGCTTTGTTACAGCCCTCTTCAGTGAGAACCTGCTCCTCCCTTGGCGGGCACTCTATCTTTTACCTTTTTACCTCCCAAATTACATAGGGATACAGCCTTCCTTGGCGTCACCTGTCTCCTTCTAAAATACACTTTTAATAAATCTTACTTTTTCTAGATCTCACTGATCTGTAATTCTTTGCTACATCCATGGGATAGAACCGAGGAAAATGCTAAGTGCACTTCTGCGTCATTACCTACCCATGCAACTGGGGCACCCCAAATGGTAACAATATGATCTTCAATTACATGGCATGATTTACCTGCCTAGAAAATTCCTCAGTAGTAATCATAGCTGTAAGGATTTTCTCCGTGGTAGCCATAAATGACTCTCACAAATACAAATCAGACTAAAGTATGTATATTACAGTCACTAAAAAAGAAGATCTTTTAAGATTAGCTTGATTAAATGGCAGACTGTACACTGAAAATAAAGTACATTAATATCAGTAAGCTTTACTACATAGCTAGGAATTAGCTCTGCTAACATTTGGCCACAAATGATCTATATTGAGAGGCTCTCTCCTTGACTGAACTTAAGTAAGGCTCCTCAAAGTCCTCTTGCAGATTAGGCCCTGACCTTAGTGTCTGACCTTAGGTTCTGACCTTAGTTCAGAGTCTCTGCCTTCTGATTCCAGTTTCAGCAATAATCCTTTTGAGTCAGCTTATCAAAAATCCCCCACTCTCAATATCCAATCACTCTGGCCTGCTTTCATCAAAAATTCTGTCAAGTCAGTTTAGCCAGCACCTCCCTCCCCGACACCCCCCCCAACACATTTCCTCTTAGTAATTTTGATCCATCAATCCCCACTCTACTCCTTAGTTATAAATTTCCATTTTTCCTTATGGTATTCAGAGGTAAGCCCAACCTCTCTCCCCTACTGCAAAACTTCATGTAGCAGTCCTCCTGAAAAAAAGTCCGCCTTCTCATTCTTCAACAAGTATCATGAATAATTTTTTCTTTAGTATTAATTTTTCTCAGGACAAAGAGTAACTCTATATTTATAAACACTAGCTTCACATAAAGAAAGTATGAATAATATAGAGTCTACTATTTCATTCTAGTATTAAGAGTCTGCAGCAACCAATGTAACTAATGATAACTTCAAGGCACTCTCTCTTATAATGCTAATGCTCGGGACAGAGGGATAGAGCCTTTAACCAAGGAACATCATGTTTACTTGTCCAGAGACTATTGTCATTCCCTATACCTTATTAGAAAAGTACTCTACCTTTATCAAAACACACCAAATTAGAACTTTTTAAAAATAGTAATGCAAAGTAGAACTAATGCTAAGCCTATCTTAGAGGCTTTCTCCATCTTAAGTCCGATTTCTTTCATTAGACGCATTAGGAAAAATTTCTCATCAAATTTTCTAATGTTCATGCTGTATGCACAAAACAATATTAAGTACTGATACACGCTACAATATGGATGAGCCTCAAAAATGAGCAATGTGAAAGAAGCCAGACATAAAAGGTCACACACTGTATAATACCATTTATTTGAAAAAATCCAGAGAGGCATGAAGCAGACTAGTGGTTGCCAGAGGCTGGATATGACTGCTTAATGAGTAGGAGGGTCTCTTTTGGGTGGGGATAAAAAGAAGTTTTGGAATTAAATAGAGGTAATATATGGTTGCACAATATTGTATGTACCAAAATGCCACTATGTTGTTCACTTTAAAATGGTTAGTTTTATGCTGTGTAATTTTCATCTCAATTAAAAAAAAGTTTAAATATTGTTTGATTATAAGACAGTAATTAGGCTTCATTTAAACATGGGCATGTTTTTTATTATGATAAAATATTGTAGAGTTTGGTATTTTTCAACTTCACTTTCCTACAATGTTTTAACATACTCAAACTTCAACTACTTCTTCCATACGCCTAATATAGTGAAATTTCTTCATCAGTACAATATCCTAATGAGAAGTATGGTTAAACGTTTTATCTGTTTTCCAGTCTTTTAAACGAGGGTCACTAATAAGACTATTTAATAGTTCAGGTGACAGGTAAAATAAAAAGACTTTTATGAAGTCCAAAAATACTATATAGCTGTAAGCTTTTAAATAAGTTTTACCAATATTCCCAGCTTTGACCTAAGGAGAGTAGCACATCTCCTCAGAAAGACATAACGCAGACTTAGTGAATCAGATGAAATTTTTATCATATAACCAATACAATTTGGTAAAGTTAAAATGATTTATAGGTAGCAATTTCCCATAAATGTCCTGGTATATAAAACATAATTTTCAAAGATAGGTTTCACTGAAAATGAAGTTCTGTAACTTGCGGTAAATATAGGTGGATCTCAAAAGATTCTAATGTGACAATAAAAGAATAACGTCTTAAAAAGAATGACCGATAAGGAAAAGAAAGTTGGAGAGGCGCTAACAAGCAAAGAAGAGATATCAGCAACATGCTGGAGGATGGAAGATGGATGAAATGAACGGCTTGAGTTCCAACCTCCTTTACTTTGCTAAGTACCTACAGTAAGAGAAGCTAAAGGAAGATGCTATTTGCCCTAGAAAAATTCAGGAATTGGAAATACTGGTTATCAGGTGTAACTGAAACCAGAAGAACTGGTTAACAGGTTTTTTTATAAAGAGCGGTTAAACCTTCCTATCCCCTTCCTCAGACTATCCCCCAGTTCGGAAACAAGAAAAATTAACTTCGTACAGACTTTTAGCACAGGGGCTATTCACTTAGGGCCAAAAATCAGAACGAGATAGAAGTGGGGAGAGTAAGTACAGGTTTGCTCAGAAGTAAGTCCTCTGGGGCGCCCCATGCCAGAGCCAGCTACAGGACTTAGGGCCCTGGGAAATATTTTTCAGTTTTTTAAAAAGTCACCCTGCCCACCAAGGAGTTTTGTTTTCCAGACATTTTTCCTACTCTCCCCTTAATTAACTACAATTAAAAATTTACATATAAATTTCATATCAGATTAGACCCAGCCTAAGAGAGCATAGGTGAATTAAAGGTTAAAAAAAAAATTCAAAGGAAAGCACAAAGAAACAAAAGAATACAAACTTATTCTGAGAGTAAGAGACACAGAGGATATAGTGAAAAGGTCAAACTTAAATGTAGATGAGTTCTAGAAAGGAGATAATGGGACAGAATCATTGTTTGAAGAGAAAATGGCTAAGAATTTCACCAAATTGATAGAAGACACCAAGCTGCAAATTTAAGAAAACTTGTGAACCCCATACAAAATAAAAAAAAAAAATCATACCTAGATAAAATCCCTAAATACCAAAGACTAAGAGAAATTCATAAAAGCAACTTAGCCTTACAGGTCAGATTGCTTTCAAAGGGGCAATGAGTCTACGGCCATGCCACTCTAAACAAGCCCAATTCTTTCTGATCTGGGAAGCTAGCAGGGTCAGGTCTGGTTAGTACTTGGATGGGAGACCACCTAGGAAGACGAGGTGCTGTAGGCGTAAAAAATAAAAAATAAGGGATTGTAAACTAACAAGGTCCTTGCAATCTGTGAGGTCAACCAAGGACTGCCTCACCTAAAAAAAAACAACAACAACAACAACAACAACAACAAAAACAGAAACAAAAAAAACAAAGGGGCAACGTGCTGGCTGATGCCTAACTTGACATCTCAACGATAAAAGAAGACAACAGAATGATCTCTTCAATGTGTTGAAAGAGAATAAATTTTACCTAGATTTTCTACCCAGCAAAAATAACCCTCCAAAATGAAGGTGAAGACTTAACAGTATTCTTTGAGAAAAAGAAAAATGACCTCAGATAAAAACTGAAATGTAGAAAGGAATGAAGAGGAAAAGGAGAAGGAGGGCAGTAAATGTATGGTGAGATCCAATGACTGTATAAAACAGTAATAATGTCTGCAAAGTTTAAAAGAGCTATAGTATACTCATAAAATACCTGACAACAGTAGCACATATACTGAGAAGAGTTAACATGTTCTAAGGATGTATATATTGTCCAAAAAAAAGTATAAATTTTATATTGAGTTTGATAAATTAAGAATGCATAAAGTAATGCCGAGTGTCCATTAAAAGAAATAGAGGGAAAAAATCAACATAAATCTAAAATCAATCTAAAATCTATCAATCTAAAAGAAGGCAACAAACAAACAAAAACCACAGGGCAAGTGGAGCAAATAGAAAGCGAATAATTAATAAGCTGAAATTTAAATCTAAATATGTCAATAGTTATAATAAATGTAAATGAACTAAAGTATCTAATTAAAATTTTATAAAAAACAACTGTTATGCTTATAAGAAATATATAAATAAAGAGACAGAAAGGTTAAAAATAAACACTAAATAAAAAGAAAGTTACAGCTTATATATACATAGTAATACAATATGGTTTAAAATCTGTCAGCTTTTTAATACAAAATCTTATACTCAGAAGTTTCAAGCTTTCCAAGGAAAATAATTTTACAGATCAGTAGTTTTTAAGCTTTATTCAACTTATAATTGATTTTTAGATTTCCAACGTTATTTATAAAACTAAACTTATATTTTACTGAATGAAGCAACTGTACATATACAAAACAGAATGACTGGAAGCTTAATTTTCATAATTATCATAGATTCACTTTAAATAAGCCTCTTACCTTTTTCTTAGTTTATTTAAAAAAAAAATCCCTGCTAGTTTACACTGTTGTGAAGACTAATTATTTGACATCTATAATTGAGTTACTGCTTACTTTGATAAAGGCAGTTAATATCTATTACTCTTGTTGCTATAATTATTCCAAGCTTACTTGACACAGATTGCCTATAAATGAAAATAAATTAGTTAAAGACAACTAGATACTCTACCTTGGAAAATAGTTAAGACCAAAAAGGATAAAAATCTAATTAAGCACTAAGAAAATCACCCATCGAACACAGAAAAAAGAAAAAAAAAAAAAAAGAAGAAAAATGTGGCAGGAAAGAAGGTTTGAAAGATTTTTTTAAAAAGTCAAGTCACTAAAAGGAAATTGAGAGAACTCATATTTATTAGGTTGATACCTCAGTTTCTCATTAGGACTAAGAAACAGAAAATTATCAAGGTCAAAGAAGGGATCCAGAAGAATACAGACAATAAAAGAAAAGGACAAGGAGATAATTTTGGTAAAAGTGGTAAAATGGTAACTACTACCATTTACCCTCTCACTCAATCATGGGAATGTGATTTCACCTGCTTCTGATTCCATATTCAATCATGTCCTCTGCTACCTGATACTATACCTCCTCAAATGATCACTGCCGCATCACCTTATTTGAGTTCTCATCCTCCTTCTCAAACACGAATGATTCCAAATAATTTCCTCAAGAGTTTTTTTTGCCTTACCTCCCCAGTTTCAATCAAATCCATACACTATTTTCAGAAAAAAAAACACCATTCAGCATACTTTGAAGCCCAGGGATTCAAAACTCTAGCTACCGAAAGGAAAAAGTCTAATGTCCTTACACTGGTATTTAGGGCATTGTGAGACAAGCCCCCACCCCGCGCCCTTTCCCTCCCACCCATAGGGCAATCTAATCCAAACGAATTTTTAAATCTGATACAGTAACCTACCACTTCAACTCAGTATGGAGCTGGCACTATGCAAGGCACTAAGACCGACACATTAGACAGTGCTGAAGGGCAAAGATATAGTCCCAGAGGTTTACTAGGAATTAGTTAGGCAGGTGTGAGTAAAGAATTCTCTTAAAAGTTCGGTTTAGAAAAGTACATGCGTGATCCCAGTTATCCCTGCTCTAAACACAGAGCGATGATAGATACAATTTTAAAAAGGAAAACAAAAAAGAGACAGGTGCATATAGAAACAAGATAAACATCTCCTTGGACCAAAAGAGAAAAGAACACAAAAACAGATCATGGGCCCCTTGAACAAGACAGGCAGCAATAACTCCTCATGGCAACAGGGAGGCTTAAGATGTCCTAGAGTCAGGAAACTAAACCCAGACTCATGAGAATCAAGCAGCTGGAATGAGGCTTCCCTTTCCACTTCAGAAAGGAGGCTAAAAAAAATAAGGCTGAGACTTCTGCCTAAGGCTAAAGATTTTTAAAAATGTTGCAATTACTAAGTAAGAAAGATGGAGACAAAGAATCACACCCAGAACCCTCATGAACTCAAGGACTTGTCCAGCCAAACCCCCAATATCACTGAAGAATGGGAAGTTGGAAATGCTAATATAAGACTAATATAATGCTATTATAAGCGAACATAAGTTTGGACTGGAGCCTTGGGAGGGTCATGTAGAAACAATCACAAAATCATCAAGGAGTTAAGGGGAGAGACTTGAAAGAGTTAGTAGGGCGGGTGGCTCTCTCTCAAAATGAGCCTGCAAGCTATAAAACTCATGCGAAACTGTCAGTGAACTTACCAACATAACAAAATTAATGGTACAATCTACAAATGGCTTTGAAAGTGTTCAGGGTCTTCAAGGAAGGAAAGAAATAATAATCATAAGAATAAACAAGATCATAAAATAAAAACATGCAGAAACAAAAAGAACCAATAGATGTGAAACATACAGCCTTTAAACTAAAAACCTCCCATGAGATGAACTCTAGACTGAGAACAATTGAACAGTTAGTGAATTATAAAATGCTACTGAAGAATTTACCTAGACTGCAGCAGAGACAGAAAATACGAAAAAACAGTTAAGAGGGATGCATGGAGAACAGACTGAGAAGCTCCCACATAGGAATTCTGGAAGAACAGAATAAAGGACATGATAAAGAAGCAATTTTCAAAGATGCAATGATTGAGAACTTTTCAAAGTTGAAGACAAGTCCTCAAATTATAAAGTACATTATAAGGGTCAAGAAAGGTTTATGATTTTAAATATACCACTCCTAAACACAACACACTGAAACTGAACAGCAGTGAGTACAAGGATCAAACCTTAAAGAAGCAGAGGCACAGATGTTTGGCAGAGGAAAAAGTAAATACAAAGACCCTGGGGTAATAAAGAGATTTGTATTTTGAGAATATACTATTCAAGGTGTGGTCAATAAAGTAGTGTGGTCCACAAATTCTGCTACTGGTCCATGATGACAAAAGTATACGAATTAAAATGAAGTGTTCAAAAACTTTTATAACAAGTTAATATAAAAATTATATGTCTGGTGAATCTCATAATTAAAAATTGGAGCTTATTTGTATTCCTTGAGGCTCTCTTATTCATTTTTATCGTAGTTCATTCTTCTTAATTTTTATTCAAGTATCAATCCACAACAAACTGGAAAATAAAAACTAATCTTTAGCTACAGCTAGTTTAGGAACACTGTGCTAAAAATTAAAAGACAGTCAGTGCCGTTGGAATGGTAAGAATACAAAGCGAGAGTAAGACAAGCTGAAGGAGGGGAGAAGAAGGTATGGATGGCTCACTGTGGACCTCAGAGATTCTGATAGTGGATATACTCCATATACCTGGGAAACAACTGAAGGTTTTTAAGCAGGACATACAAAGAAGCCAGAGGACAAAAAAGTAAAGGGAAAAAGACCAGTCAGAAGGCTATTGGAATAGTGTAGGCAAGAGATGATGGCGGTCTAGACTAGTGTAAGGGCAGAGGTAGTGGAGAGAAATGGAAATATCTGAGAAATATTTAGAGGAGGAATCAGAAAGACCTGGGTGATGAATTGATTACAGGTAAGAAATGGAGAGGGAGATGTGAAGAGTAAGATTTCTGACATGAGCAACTGGGTGATGGAGGTGGATACGGATGAACAGGTTTGTCTGGGGAACAGAAATCCAAGGCAAGTTTTTAGAGAAGTTAATTGTGTGTCCAAGTATATATAATCAAGTTGGAAGCTGGATATACAGGTCTAAAACTCAGAAGACCGGTCTGGGAAATTATAAGTATTCTGGAATTGCCAACACACATATATAATTTAAAGTCACTGGAATAAATATCACCTATGGAAACATGTAGGGTAAGAAGAAAAGTGAAAGAGGAGAAAAAGCAATGATGGAGAAGAAATGCTCAAGGGAAAGTTCATGAACACCCCAACTCCCCTTTTTTGCCTCAACAAATAAAACCCATGTGATCTGTGTTACATTCACTATGGCTTTTATTTCCAAGGAAATTGTTATCGCTGATCTCTAATGCACAGTAAAACTAAAGGATGATTATCAAAAGGTAGGAGAAAGAGGGAAAGATGAGAAATATGTACAACTTCCTTCTTATACACATTACCAGTAACAAACACAAATAACACAAGTATTTACAGTGGTTCCTGAAAGTTTCTAAGAAGCAATAAAAAAATAGCCAAATAAATAAGCTATCAATATTAAATAAGATATTAATATTATAAATGACAGTAACTGCGGATAAGAGCTATGTCACTCTGGGGTTAAAAATAGACTTACAAACATTATGAATTGCCAGTAATCCCACCTAAAACTATGAGGCTGGCTAGTTTCATCTTCGGCCCACAATTGGAACCTCTCTCATTCTCTTTATTTACTCTATCCCTAAAATGAGGAACGAGACCAGGATATCCACTCTCATCACTCTTATCTAATATAGTTCTAGCAATTCTAGCTAGAGCAATTTGGTAAGAAAAAGAAATAAACGGCATCCAAATCAGAAAGGAAGAAGTAAAATTTTCTTTATTTGCAGATGACATGACATTATATGTAAAAACTCCACCAAAAAATGTTAGAAATAATAAATAATTTCAAAAAAAAAAAGCTGCAGGATACAAACTCAATACACACACACACACACACACACACACACACACACACACACCAGTTGCATTTTTATACATCAACAATGAACTATCGGAAACAGAAATTCTACTTATATGGCATCAAAAAAAAAAAAAGAAATAAAATAGGAACAAATTACCCAATTAACTAAGGTGGAAGATTTATATACTAAAAACCATAAAAAATTGAAAAAAATTGAAAATGACACAAATAAATGGAAAGATATTCGTGCTTGTGGTTTAGAAGACTATTGTTAAAATGTCCATACTACCCAAAGCAATCTACAGATTTGATGCAACCCCTAATCAAAATTCCAGTGGCATTTTCCACAGAAGTAGAAAAAAAAAAATCCCCAAATTTGTATGAAACAGCAAAAACCCATGAATAGCCAAAGCAATCTTGAGAAAGAAAAACAAAGTGGGAAGCATCACACTTCCTGATTTCAAACTATAGTATTCAAAATAGCACAGTACTGCCATTAAAACTGATACAGAGATCTATGGACAGAAGAGAGCACCCAGAAATAAACCCATGAATATACGGTTAATTTTCAACAAAGGAGCTCTAAGAATATACCCTGAGAAAGATAGTCTCTTCAGTAAATAGTGTCAGGAAAACTGGATAGCCAATGCCAAAGAATAAAACTAAACCCCTATCTTATACTATACACAAATATCAATCTAAAATGGATAAAAGACTTGAACATAAGACTTGAAACCATAAAACTCCAGGGTGTAAGCTCCTTAAAACTTATCTTAGTAATGATTTGTGTGTGTGTGTGTGTGGATTTGAGACCAAAAACAAAGACAACAAAAACAAAAATAAACTAGTAGGACTACATCAAACTAAAAATTGTTTGCACAGTAAAGAAAACTATCAAGAAAATGAAAAGGCAACCCATGGAATGGGAGAAAATACTTGTAAACCATGTATCTCACGAGGGTGTGCATATCAAAACATAAGGAACTCACACAACTCAAAAGTAAAAACAACAAATAACCCAGCTTAAAAATAGGAAAAAGACCTACACAGACATTTTCCAAAGAAGACATACAAATGCTTAACAGGTCACGAAAAGGCGCTCAACATCACTAATCATCAGGGTAATGCAAATCAAAATTATAATGAGCTATTACTTCACATGTGTTAGGATGGGCATTATACCAAAGACATACACAAATGATAGTAAGAATGTAAAGGAAACCCTTGTACACTGTTGGTGGAAATGTAAACTGGTAGAGCCACTATGAAAAACAGTCTGGAGGTTCTTCAAGGAATTAGAAATAGAACTACCATATGACCCAATCCCACTTCTGGGTGTACATCCAAAGGGAAACAAAATCATTACCTCAGAGAAATCTGTACTCCCATGGTTAAAGTGGCCCAAGTATGAAAAGAACCTAAGGTTCACTGATGCATGAATGGATAAAGAAAATGTGGTATACAGGTATACGAAGAAGTATTATTCAGCCTTAAAAAAGAAAGAAATCTTTCATTTGCTACAACATGAATGAGCCTGGAGAGCATTATGGTAAACGAAATAAACAAGACAAAGACAAATATAGCATAATGTCACCTAAATGTAGAATCTTAAAAAAAAAAAAACAAAAAACCGTCATAGAAACAGAGTAGAAAAGAAGTAGTTGCCAGGAGCTGGGGGTGGAGAAATGGGGAGAGGTTGACGAAAGGGTACAAATTTTCAGCTGTAAGATGAATAAGGTCTGAGGAAGTGATGTATAACATGGTGGTATAGTTGACAACACTAGATTGTGCAACTGACATTTGCTAAGAGGGCAGAACTTAAATATTCTCATACACACAGAGAATGGTAATCATGTGAAGTTAAGGATGGATATATTAATAACTCAAAAGGGGAAATCATTTCACTATATATATATATATATATATATATATTATATATATATATATATATAAAACCATCTCACTGTACACTTTAAATATTAGTTTTATTTGTGAATTATATCTTGATAAACTGGGGGGAAAAAGAACACATGAAATAACTTAAAGGGAGGCTTCTACCCATCGTGAAAACAACAATTTTTATATTTATTTCCATTATTGTTTAGCAGGTAGTTTCAAGAGTAGAAAATTCAGGCAATCACTGTGTCAATGATCACATTTTTTATATAACAGTTATAATTAAAGTTTTACTACATTTGAAACTGCTGAATTGATATATATAATAGAGCACGGTAATACATTAAATCTGATGACAAGTCAATGTCTAACAAAAAAATGATGAGGGTTCTATAGAATGGAGTATTCTTACCCATATACATCAAACTATAAAATGCTAAACTCCAGTATTATGATTAAGAACAGCGATACTGAATTATCACTTATTCTATAGCTGATTAAATTTTATATACATGAATTTTAGGAACAAAAGTTTACCTATTTAGAAGAATATTTGGCAGATATAGCTACATTTCAAAGAGATACTAAATTAGCTATATATAACAAGAAAGTTATTGGAAAGTCATCTGGTATGTGTAGACAGCAACAAAATAAAATTTCTTTTAAAGTATGAATCCCAACTGCAAGCCTTCTTAATTTAAATATTACGTAATACAAGTACAGTTTTCCATAGTGCTTATTTTTGTGTTAAAAATAACCATTAACATCACTAAAAATGGCATTTAAAATACAAGAAAAATTTTTAAAATTTCATCCAAATATTGATGTTGAAACAATGAAGACTATTATCACAAGTCAGAACAAATATTAAATGTGTAAACTTAATTGTAGTAATGCTAAAAATGCTCTTGGCTGAAAAATTGTTCCGCCTTTCCTCAGCTTAACTAATTTAATACAGGCTAACAGTACAGGACAAGGTAACAGTAGAATAAAACAAGGTGTCTTACCTAGTTACCTTGCAGCTTGATTCAATCAAGTCGTTTTCAAAGTCAAGCAGGCTGGAAGGCATATTATACTCCAATGGGGACGTCAGTCTTTTCAAACGCAATAGACCAACACAAAATTTTGCTCCCATTCTTCCAATTCTCGAGTACCAATCTGTAAACCCTAGAGATAAAGTAATACACATGAAACTAGGACGTTTGCTATCCTCTAACTATATCTCATTAAAATTATATAAAAGAAAATTTTAACTATATTAAAATTAAAAGGCTGGTACTTTTCATGGACCTAGGACTTAACAATGTTACAATAATAACAATATTATATAGGTCACAAAGGAAACTGTCTTTAAAAAACATTTCGATGTCACACACACACAAAAAAACATTTCTAAAACATCTATTTTTATTCACTATATGCAAACTATTTTCATTAGTACTCTGGGAAGGAAAAAGAGATGAACATTTTGTGGTTCCATTACTCTTAATGTTCACATGTGAAATTATATTTTTATAAAATCTTGCTATTATTTCTTGTAATCCACTACTTTGGATACCAATCTTGAAATATTATACTGTTAAAATCATGCGTCCGATTTATATACTTAAACATTACCTTATAGGTACTTTACTGTATGATAAACAAAAGTAAGGACTATGTCAAAAAAATCAAACAAATACAAGCCAATGAGGTAGTAGTCAAATAAATTCCTATGTTTCATACCCATTTCAAAGTTTGTCTACCAAAGCAAAGAGAAAATTTTACCACAACCCCCATATCCTTTTTTAACCAACAGTTTTCCAATAAATAATATAAGGTTTACCGAAAGTTAAATGTAACCACATAAAAGGATAAAAATGGACTGTAAATCAAGATATTCCTTATAATTTAATTTTCAGATAAAAATGAATCTCTAAAATAAGTGATATCCTTATACTGACAAAAGTTGCAGGGATAGATGAGAGCTGACATTCAGAGAGAAGGTACTGCTTTTTAATGACCTGATTAACAGCACTGGGTAACTGAAGAAAATAAATTGTAAAAACTTACTTAACCTACATATAGTACATGCCTTTATAATGACTGATTGATTGATTAAATGGCTGATTGTTTTCCAAATATTATAGGAAATGTGACTTCACTGACTTTATTAGAACATCGAATTGTCTTCTTAATTTAAAAACTTTAGAAAGGCTATGCCTATTTCTGAATTAGTTCATAGAAAAAATATTATTTATAGCCTCAAATACAGTAATATAAGAATATTTTTAAGGGTGAAGATTTGTTTCTTAAAATATAATTAGATTCATATAACTTATTACCTAATATTAATAACTTTGAAAAGTATATCTTATGTGTGTATATATTATGTGGGGATGGAGGTGGATGGAAATTCTATACTTTCCACTCAATTTTTCCATGAATCTAAAACTGCCCTTAAATACAAAAGTTTATTCATCAAAAAAGAGGGAAAAAACGAAAAGTAGTATTTTATAATCAAAGCATTGATTTAGAAACATTACAAAAAAAAAAATCTGTCTCAGTAAGACACACTTCTCTCCATGGGAGTTTTGGAGAGATGACTGACTCTTGCAAAGTTGTCCACTAAATCAATGATCAGGGAACAGGGTTAGGGGTGTGGAATGGTGCTACATTTTATCTCTTACCATCGTCATGCCCTACAGACTAGAAGTCATTGTTTTACAATACTTGGAGAGAATTAAAAAGATATCACATTTTGGAAGAATAGTATATTGCGGTCAACCTAAAATTTAGGTAAGAGTTACCCATCAGAAAGTAATAGAAATTCATTAAGTTCTACTCAACTAAGCCCCAAAAGTTCAATGTCAGTTGCAAAATCTATACTATTTTCTTCCAGTTTGTTTCAGGCTGAAAGTCATTATTCAGACTCTACACTTAATCATTTTGATGTCAACTATGTTTACATTTTTAATATAACCAATTGGAAGATTTTTAACTCTTTCCAAACATAAAGTTACAACCATCTTTATGTGAGGTATATGTAAATCACTATTAGATTCCGTTTCCTCTTGCCCCAGGCCAAAACAAAACAAAACAGAATGAGTGGCATAATAAGCACGACGCCTGAAAATCTTTCTTTGGCTAGGCAATTAAGACAAATATTTAGGTTTGCTGTTGCTGATCTAAGGTCCAATTCATTGCCGATTAAGTTCCTGATCTTTAAAATTAAAAAATTCAAAGTCATCAAACATTTTATTTGTCTTTAATTTTAAAAGTAAAGTTTCAAGTCTGGTTGTTTCCAATAAAAGCCTATGGCACCAGAGAAGAGCAGTCTTGGTGTAAAGGAGTATGCATTTAAAAGTCACGCACAAAAGAAATCTAAATACAAAAACTTTATAAAGTACAATGTGTGTATTTCTAAATTCATAAAAATATACTTACATCCATAAATTAAAACATAGCAAATTTTTATTAATAATGTACTATTTGCACAGCTAATTATAAATAATCAGTATTTAAATATGTACCACAGTGTTTTCTTAAAAATTATGAATATAAATAGACTCAAGCAAGTTTTCATGAGAATCCAGAGAAAGTTATTTAGTTCAGAGAAATTTTTCAAAAATGTTTTGAACACTGCATATGATTCAATTCCATTACTGAAATCATATATAACTCAATATAACAAACATATCATTTAATATATACTTGAAAACCCTGGAGTATATATGGAAGGAATGTTTTCAAATATTTTTTATTTAAAGTCCTGAGATGTTTTACCTTGTATTTTCCCTGATCACAGCCACACAAAGTACTCTCCATGGTGTAACTCCTTTGTACTCCTATCTCCCGCCAAACTACAACACGTGCTGTGGATTCTTTAGATTTTTCCACTACGAAGCTGCAGCTGCTCATGCAAAATGCTGGAGCAATATGGCTCAGTATCTTAGGCAAAGTCTGCAAAGAGAAAAATGATAAAATATTTCAAAAAGTTTTTCAATTAAAATTTTTTTAATTACTAAATTTTTAAAATTTTTCATGAAAGCATACAGATTAGAGTATGGTCATGTAGACCTTCTTGCTATATCCCCTCTAAACAAATACAAATAATTCTCTTACTAATTGAGAATTTTCTGCTTTTCTAGACCAATAGTAATCTGTTAGAAAACAGAATAAGAGAAAGTATTACAATCATAATAGCAACCAATAAGCACAATAAAACTATGTAGGAAAAACATGTTTAAAAAATGAAGAAACTTTAGTCATGAAAGACGGTTTGACTAAGAGATTTAACAATATAAATGTCTTAATATCCCTAAATTAATCATGAAAGCTAAGACAATCACAATCAAAATGCCTCTAACATTTTTCTGCAACTTACTCTCGAATTCACCCAGAAGTATACAAATACGGGAATACACTCTGGGAAATTCTGAAAGAAAAAGCTATAACTAGAGAAATAATCCAGATATTGACCTACATTATATGTCTAAGGTTAAGCTAAATTAGGATACTGGTGCAGAAACAGATGTCTCCAGAAAGAAAAAGTTCAAAATTAGAACCAGAGGTATCTGTTAAAGTTAGTATTACTAGAGAAAAGATTGATCATTCTCTAAATGGCAACACAACTGGATAGCCATTAAGAAAAACAACCTATAGTCACTCTCCATTAAATTAAATTCTAACTAAATTGAGAATTTAAACTTAAAATTAATGTTTTAAAATGAAACTTAAAACAGTAAACATGCAACTACACTTTTAAATCTTGGAATGAGAAGTCCTTCTAAGCTTCAAAACTCTGAAGTCATTTCTTACAATATCAACAAATATGATGGTCTTAAAATACTAAATACCATAAACAAGCAAAAACTTTTAATATATTTGTAATACACATAAAGAATTCTTATTTTAAAACAGTAATAACTAGATAACCAGCACAAAAGTAAGCAGAGAATGTGAGAAAAGGCTACTTTAAAAAAAGAGAGAGATCATAATTAGCCAACTATATGAAAAGATACTCAACTTCATTTATAACCATAGATATACAAATTAAAACCATTGGATTTTTTTTTACTCAAGTAAAATGATAGTATGATATGATGAGGGTGTGGAGAAACTGCACTAGAATATCAACCTGTACCATCTTTATGAAGGACAATTTGACAATACTAATCAAATAACCACCAAGAGGTGATGACTGAATAAATAAATTTTGTTGCATCCATACAATAATTACAAAAATGCATACTGAAAATCTTGTGTAATTGTCAAAAAGACTGAGACAGATCTGGATATGAGGACCAGGAAAGATGGCCAATAAAATATTATGAGAAAAAAACAAATTGCTGTAGAGCATTAAAAAAAAATAAAAACAAACCAAAACTTCACATATAAATGTATATACATTTATAAATGAATGTGCTTTGAGACAAGTCTCACAATATACATGGTAAAACTAACAATTTAGTGATTTAGAGAGAATGACTTTCACTTATTACTCTGTATTTCTGGAGAGTTTCCATTTTTATTTATTTGGAAAGGGGAAGAAGAGAGAGGACACCAAAAAGAAAATATCCTTTGAAATTCCACCAAGGGCAGTGTGGCATGTTAGTGAAATGTGTTTGGGAAAAGTTTGGGGTATTCGTTTAGGCATAAATATAGTAGGAGAGGCTCTAGGACAGAATGGAAAGCATACAGGATTTCAAGCAATAAGATCTCATTTCAATCTTAGGCATACCTCTAAACACACCTATCTTTACATGTGGAAACATTGTATGTAACAGATGGCTTTATAAAACCAGCAGAGGGAGGATATACCATTTAACAACGGTTATACATGGGAAAACTAAAATTAGATCTCCACATCTCATATAAAATAAATTCCAAATGGTTAAATATTTAAACATGACAAGCAAAAAAAGAAACAGTTAAAATGAAAAATCTGAAACAAAAATGGCAAAATTGCAACATTTACTAAATTTGAGTAGTTCCTATGTTAAATTATTTTCGTAGTTTTATGCATGTTTGAAATTCAAAAACTCCTGACTTATCTGTAATAATTACCCTGTATCCCACATCTTCCACAACATCACATGAAGTTGCATTATCACTGGTATGCCACACTGTCTCTTTGATGCTGCAGCCATACATAAATACGTTCTTCTTTCGGGAGTGGCCATGATAATCACAGTAAACCTTGAAAAGACCATATTTTAAAGAATTAAAAACCTTCAAATTCATATATTACCAAGTAAATCTAGTTAATAACAGACCAATAAACAGGTACTGTGTTCCTTGATCCTTTTATTGTAACTGAGCCATCATTTAACAAGTAGAATCAATAAAAGCTGTAATATCTACTTTTGGAAAGAAATCTACGATTAATTCTAAAATGACTAGAGAGTCTTATGCAAGTCCTGCATCAAGTCATGAGTTCCACTGTTTCTTTTGTTATTTACTAATCACCATTTTAAAAAATAACAAATTCAATTATAGGCTCAAATCTACAACTGTAGTCATCACTGCCCCAAGGGTCATTAAGATATTTAGCCAATTAAAAAGAACATGAAAATGCTCTCGCCTCAAGCACTACTAAAAAAAGGTGTGGTTACAATTTAATTTTTAAGAGCATCATTTTAAAAACAAAAATGAAGGACACTCTCACTTCGATTTTGCCCCTCTGCAAAGTAGTTCTCTCTTTCTCAAAAGATTAACTCATTTTAATACTAATATGGGAACATTCTAAACAAAAGCTGCTGAAAACAGATGCATACATACACAGTTGAGTAGAGTCTCCCACCATACTGCCTTGCCCATGTGTGTGTGTGACTCAGCAGTTTCAGTGCTGACTAAAGAGCTCAGAAAAATAAGCTCCTATTAGTTTGAGAACTCGGAACATACTAAACCTTAGTGTTGTTGTTCAGTGAAGTTAAATACCTAAACTTACAATCAGAGTTACCAAAATTCATAAACAAAAAAGAAAAGGGTTCATGAGAATTATAAAAATTAACTTGATGAAATAAGAATATAAGTACATTGTATTAATTTGACACCATATTAATACACAAATGATTGGTAAAAAAAAAACAGATGTGATAAGAGGTTAATATTCAAAAATACATTAAAAAAAAAACTCTATACAACTCAACAACAAAAAAACCAACAATCCAATTAAAACAATGAGCAAAACACCTGAACAGATATTTCTCCAAAGAGGCAAATACACATAGCCAATAGACGTGAAAAACCATGCTCAATATCACTATCAGAGAAAAGCAAATTAAAACCACAATGAGGTGTCACCTGACCACTATCAGATCGGCTATTATGAATAAATCAGAGAACAGCAAGTGTTGGCGAGAATGCAGAGAAAAGGGAACCCTCATACATTGTTAGTGGGATTGTAAATTGGTACAAGCCACTATGGAAAACAGTCTGGAAGTTTCTTAAAAAATTTAAAATGGATATACTTTTTTGACCCAGCCAATTGCACATCTGGGTACTCATCCAAAGAAAACAACACAATTATCTGTAAAGATCTATGCATCCCTATGTTCATGGCAGCACGATTTATAAAGCCAAGATATGGAAGCAACCTAAATGCCCCATCAACGGAACATTGGATCAAAGAAGTTATGGTTCATATATACAATAGATTAATTACTCAGCCATTAAATAAGTGAAATCCTACCATTTGCAATAACATGGATGGACCCTAAAGGTGGTTACGCTGAGAAAGATAAGTGAGAAAGATAAATGCCATATGATTTCACTTAGATGCAAATCTAAAGAACAAAAAGAACAAACTAATCAAAAATAGACTCACAAATATAGAGGACAATCTGGTGACAGCCAGAGGGCAGAGGGTAGGGGAGCTGGGAAAATGGGGCAAAGGGTTAAAGAAGTACAAATTAGTAGTTGGTAGATGGTCACAGGGATGGGGAGCATGGCAAGAAAAAGCAATTAAGGGGATTGCTTTATAAACTATATAAATGTCTAACCGATGTACTGTATATAGTAAGTACATTATTATAATTTAATACAATTTTTAAAAAGTGCTCTGGTCTAGGGCCATCACACCCTGTGAACAAGTCCAATTCCGTCTGATCTGAGAAGCTAAGCAGGGTCGGGCCTGGTTAGTACTTGGATGGGAGACCACCTAGGAAGATGAGGTGCTGTAGGTAAAAAATAAAAAATAAGGGATTGTAAATTGACAAGGTCCTCGCAATCTGTGAGGTCAACCAAGGGTTGCCTCACCTAAAAAAATAAAATAATTGCTTCTGAAAATAATAGCTTTTATAACCAGAAAATAAAGCATAAAATACTGTCATAATCAACAAAATCATGTCTTTATATAAGTACAAAAAAACCTGCCACTTACCAATGGTAAACGCTTCACTGCAGCCAGGTACTGTAGCAGCCCCTTAGCATGGTAAATTGTAGGATGTAAATCTGGATTTGGACTTTGCCACTGTCTATTCAAATCCTCTCCACTTAAAGAACAGCGGTGACTACACATATGTAAACACAATGACAGACAAACACTGGTACCAAAAAATTCTTACATACATTTAATTTTATGATTCTACTCCATTAAATATTTCAAACAGGTATAAATGGTAGGTTCAACAAAATGCATATTTTAGCCATTAAATAATCATTTATTAAGCATTTGCTATGTCCAAGATCTTGTGTTACGTGCATTTAACTGCAGTAAACTTTCAGATTTAACAGTCAAAACTTTCAAGCTATAAAAAAAATTAATGCTTTATAAAATTTATTAATGGTCATATTTTCCATTCTGACTACATAATCATTTGTTATTTTAACATTCTGTATTTTGATTGTATTAGTTATTATTAAAAGTGCTATTTGAACCCTCCTAAGAAACATAAGTATATAATATGGTATTTCATTTACTGATGTCAAATCCCACCTTTCAGAAGCACTAAAGAGACCTTATCTAATGGTCACAGTAAATGACCTGTACTAATAAGCCACCTCCACTAAAAAAGTAGTTATCTTCTAGTATCTCCAGTTTAAAGAATTCCTACATTTCCTCATATCAGCAACAAGTTAGCAGATAAAGCCAATACTCCATATCAGTGGAAAGAGAGCCCAGAAGATGCTAAATTTTACAAACTAAGATCATGCCACTGACAAATTTAAAAAGAAAGGCATACAAGAGGATGTGTTTTTAAAAATCTCATAACCTGACGCTGTGATTTTTCTAAAATAATTCATGATATATTTTATGTAATCATATTCTCATGAATAAATACAGAATTTCTCAAATTATCATACTATCGGTAATATACAAAATATATTTTCATTTAAAAATATATACCTTAGATGAATTCCCCACAAAATTTCTATTCTAAAAAATCCTTAGATTTGTTTTCCAAATTAATCTGGATATTTTTTCAACAAGTTTACACAGGACCACCACAATAATCTATAATATTCCTATACTATTGCTTAACTTACTTTCCATTGATGACACCATCAGGATTTAGCATAGGAACAATTTTAAAAATATAGCATTCTCGTAAGCTCTGAGCAGTAGGGTTATTACTCATGAGATACTCCAACGTTCCTTTCATTACCCAACTTGCATTAGTTTCTCCAGGATGCACCCGAGCAGACAAGAAAACATAAGGGCGATTTCCTAAAGTACATATAAAATCTCAAATTAAAAGTCTGTATGATGTTTGACTTTGAGGCTTTAGAAATATTTCTTCTCAATTGTGAAATCTGTAGGTTCACAGTAGAACTCACCATGCACCTACTATAAACAAGCACTACACTAGGCCCTTAGAGGTAACAGATATGAAACTGATATATAAGTCATGTCCTAAAGGAGTTTATAATGTGAACATAACACAATTAATAGCATTTGAAGTTACTTATTTTTCCAAAGATTAATCTAACATATAAAATTAGTTCTTTAATATAATCTTGGTTTTATAAAGAACAAGTACTTGAGGAAATTTTAAATATAAATTTATTTTTCATAAAATCATGGGAAAAAGGAAAATATAATCTTATCTCTATTTTAGAGTCACTATGACAAACAGAAAAAAGGTATATTTTCTCAAGAGAGTTACTTCTCAAGAAAAGTTATCTTCACTATACATTTTAATATATACATCTACAAAATAATGCTCAGCCCACCTGTTCATATTTTCTTGCATAGCAAGCTCTTTTTCTTTCCTGAAAATACTTTACCTTATCGAAATCAGAACAGTTCTTTTTTTTTTCTACCACAGCTGTACCATTTGAGGTAACTTAAAAAAGAAATGGCAAGAAAAAACAAGTAGCTATTTGGTGCTAGTATCAAATATTCATAGGTTTCTGGTGGTTTTATTTATAAATAAAATTAGCTATGAATTTAATTGATGGTATTATACATGAACTCTTAAAATAATTTGTTATATTATACTTTGGGTATGACTTCCAAGGATAAGAACTACAGAACATACGTATCAAAAGAGATCTTAGAGAACATCTCATGCAGCTCACTCATTTTCAGGATGAGGAAACTGAGGCCCAGAAGTAGGCCTAGGGCTAGACAGAAAAGGACCAACACTTCTGATGCCGATTCCTAGTATTATTGCTCTCACAAAATATATATGAAGCAAAGGAAAATGAGTAAGAATGGTTGGTATTTTGAGTGAAGAAGACAGACTTACTGAATTGACAGATATGTTCATAATAATTAGACTCTGGCATTGCTGTTATAGTCACCAAGGGACAGCTGTTTCCAGACAGGGTTTCACATAACACATCTTTTCGAAAATAGATTTGCTGAGGATTGTGTGCTGATTCCAATTTTTGAAGATGCATCTTGACAAAAATTTAAAAGCAAAGTATACAATCATTTAAAAACTCCCTATGATAAATAGAAGTAAATGCATCTAGATCTCTACAAAACTAAAAGTGAATCAGATTCCTAATCCCTTCTCCAGGACCCTCAGGGGGCCAGAAATAGTTCCAATGTCAGTATTTGGGGAATTCGAGAAAGGGGACAGATACAGTGCATATCATTAAATGTGCAATACCACCAGCTAAGTCAGCGGCAGCAGCCTGTATAAGCACATTACTATTTCTGCAGCAAAACATAAAAGAGTCCCTCTAAGTAGAATCAATATTCTAAATAAGCTAACATCAATTTAGGCCATCTTTACTGCCAAATGGGTTATAAAAAAGCTTTTGGTTTCCAATGCCTTTTGAATTTTGAAACTATAAGTGACTATAGACCTTCAAGAGCAATATAAAATATGCAGAATAAAATTATGTAGGACAAATTTTTTTAACAACTTTCACTGATGTCAAGATTAATAAAGGTTCATTGTGAAGTGTCTGGAAACACAGAAAGTACAAAGAAAAAATTTAAAACACCATAACTGCATCACTTAGATAACTACTAACAAATGCCAATGTATAGAAATAAAATTGTAATTACATATAAGCCTTTTTATAACCTGCTTTTATCACTTAATAATTTATACATACACACACATATTCATAATTATGAATACCACACCATATCATTAAATGTTAAATATGTCTTTTGAAAATACAAGCCTCAATAATTTTAGTAAATGGTTATACCAAAATAAATTGCTCAACCCCTTATTTTAAGATACTTAGTTGGCTTCCAAACTTCTGCATATGTTCACTCACATCATCACTATTTACTGTGTAGTCATCATTTCTGTGCCAGGCATTGGGGATATAACAATGAATAAACGGTCTCTATGCTAGGGAAAGTATAGAATGCTATAATGGCTTGTAATAAGGGGAGGGGTGCCCAGCCAAGTCTGGACAGTGAGGAAAGGTCTTCTAGAAAAAAATTACATTTAAATTGAAATCTAAAGGATGAATGGAAAGGATAAAGAAGAGTGCTATAGGCAGAAGAGAGTATACAGGAAGAGGAAGAAAGAAGGGCATTTCAAAGAACTGAAAAAGATTCATTATAGCTAGATCAGAAAGAAAGAGAAATAGAGAATTTAACACAGAATGAGGGCCTGGTAACCCCACCTTTCCCAAAGCATAGTATATGTACTACTGGTAACTGAGATAACTAAGTGATATGTGGATAACTTTTTAAAAATTTTTCATAGCTATGTATTTTACTGTGAACTAGAAAAAAAATCTATACATTAAACCTATAATTCCCTGAATATTAACTTAGGATGAGGATAAACTTTAAAGAGTGGATTATTTTAAAGTCTATTTAAAGACAAATACTAACTAAATAATAGTTCACACAGTATTTGGCTCTGGCAAAAATTGTGGAAGATAGTAGAGAAATGATTGAATGAACCACAGTAAGACTTTTAGACTTTGTTATCGTGTGAAAAAAGACTGATGAAGAGGAAAGGAGACAAAAGGGAATTCTAGAACACCAGCTAGAAAAAGACTGGCAGAAGTCCAGGTGAGAAACAATGGTAATGCCTGGAAAAGGTAGTGGGATTGGAAGAAAGTAGGGGAATTCAAAATATATTAAAAAGGTAAAAACATCAGTAAAGAACAATAACATGTAACATCATGTAAAAAACATTATATATTCTGATGCTATGTTATTCAGCACCAAAAAGATAACCTAATTATAACTTTACTGTAGGTTCTTTTATTAAAATAAAGTGACTCTCATTCAGTGTTCCCAGCTTTGATATCTCTTCTGCTCTGTGGACGTTTTTCTCCCATTTTCCCCTCTCTAGTAATTTGGAAGCTTGGTTATAATCATTGCACTCCAATTTCTTCCTGGGTAAATTGATCCTATCTTCATGATCTTTAATCATTGGCATAGATATTCTGTTGTGAGAATAAATCTACCACAATAATAACTTGAATTCATTTGTTTTGGGTTACAGGGCACATAATCAAATATCTCAAAGAATCCACAAAACAACTCTTACACCCCCAACTCTAAGCAATCTGGATCCAGGAGTCCATATAAAACCATTAGAAGAAATGAATTCCCTACAGAAAAACTTAAATTGCATCCACATTTTTCTGTTACATTTTCTATGAGATTCGATGCTTCTCATCAAACAAGTGGAAATCTCACCTAGTTAAACTCTATAAATTGTGGAATCTTAGAGAGCTATAGATTTCTACCCAAAGATGGGTAAAAATCTTATTTTAAATAAAGGCTACATTCTCATTTAACACTCTTAATGTTTTCAACAAATATATTATTGCCTAAAACCTTCAACACTTATTTTAATTTTTAAAGCAATTTTTCTTCAATTATCTGACACATAAGTATATAAAACAATAATGGTCATAATACAACTTAATGAGTTC
This sequence comes from Eonycteris spelaea, assembly GCA_003508835.1. Lineage (NCBI taxonomy): Eukaryota > Metazoa > Chordata > Mammalia > Chiroptera > Pteropodidae > Eonycteris > Eonycteris spelaea. Next base: position 1,494,199 of record PUFA01000087.1, on the reverse strand, counting down.
TCACCTGTAAAGTTGAATACGTATATGGATAGTGATAAGCAAAGTAGCAAACATCATCTTTATGTGGAAAATTGACAGTGAATGTAATTGTATAGTAGGATTTTCCCTTTTGCCCACCTGCAGCAACTGAACTTCTTGAGAAGTGATTTCTGCAACAAAAAAGCATAAAATGTTTATTTCATGCACACAAAAATTCTGATTTTCCTTGCTAATTTATTAAACATGGGGGGGGAGGAAAACCATGGTTTATAAAAAGCATAACTTAAATAATCTATAAAAAAATGGTGTTAATAACGCAGTTAATTGCTATGAGCAATTAACTTTTCACTTCTGGATTTACTAATTAAATAGAGTTAATACTATATACATAAGTGACATTGTTAGAATCCCATTCTTTGATAGCCATGTACATCACTGGTAGACAATTATCATCAATTAGATGATACAACCATTAGATAAAAGGCTGATGGATACCTCTGCAGTGGATAGATCAGATGACAATATATGAATTCGCTAATCAATCTTAAAGTTGCAAAAAAAAGAACCAAACAAGACATGTTTCCTGATTCACTGCACCATCTATGAACTATTCTTGCCAAAAGTCAAATCTGAAGCTGATCAAGTTTCTAGATATAACTACTCATTTATAGGGAATCAGTGAGATAGAATTGATTAACACCACAGGGATGCAGTCAGCAAAATCCAAAATGTGGAAAATCCTACATGACAAATGATCTAAGTTCAACAGAAAGGAGAGATAAAAAGAGACAAAGGGAAGCCTATACATTAAAAGAGACTTCAAGGACATATCAACAAAAATCAAATGCAATGTGTGGTCCTTCGTTGGTCTGAATGAAACAAACCAACTATAAAATAACATTTATGAGACAATTTGGAAAGTCTGAACATTGGCTGGATACTGGCATTGTGTTTAGATTCTCTTAAATATTTATCTCTAAAAGACAAAGACCTTTGAAGTATTTATGGATAAAATATGATATCTGGAAATGCTTTTAAAAATTCAGTGTGGAGGTAGAGATAAAAGTATAACTAAAAACGAGCCACGCGTTGATAATTGTTGAAACTGGGTGATGAATACACTGGGTCTCATTATCCTATTATCTGCTTTTATAAATGTTTAAAGATTTCCATAATATGAAGTTTTTAAAATAATACACTACTTTAGATATCATTGACATGTGAGCTAAAAATGCTTTGTCTATTAATTTCTAAAATTCTAAATCACTTTGTATTATTTAAGCCATAAACTGAGAAAAGCCAATGACACACAATCAAGGTATTTTCAAAATGCTATATTCTTCATTAACTTAGCCATTGTATCTTAAATAGATACCCAGTGATAAGGTGCTACAGTTGAGGAAAATGTGAAATAAGTTCCGGAACTCCACCCTACTAGCTCTTTTCCTCCAAAAGTTTAACAACTAATTGAAAAGTATTTATACGACCACATTACAGCATGTGGCAATTTACAGTTATATTTTCTCATATAGGGTGGAAGGCAATTTTATTCTCATTTTACAGATGAGACAAACAAGTATTGGAAGACTTAGGTGACACGAAAAGTTAAGACAGAATGCAAAAATAGATTTTCCTTACTATCTAGATTTCAGGCTTTGGAAAAATAACTAGAAAAGTACTTGTTATACTCATTGACTGATGATTTCTACTGTGCAAAAGAAGAGAAATATAAAAGAATACTTTTTGAAAAACTTCATTTTACCTTTTAGCAGTCTAAATCTTTCTGCCAAAATCTAACCAAGCACCACCCAGCTCATCACTGCTTCACTCCAACTTTGAGAAAGAGATAAATGATGAGAGTATTTTTGTATTAGCCTACCATTAAAAGGAATATGAAACTTATTCTGGTACAGATGAATTACACATAACCTTATTTTTTGTTTATTTTTTTGCTATAAAAGTGAAGGAAAAACCCTACTGAGGTGAATTTTAAGAAACAGTTCCTTTCCCAGAAAATAGTAGCACTTAAGACCTAGGTTTTTACAAAGCCATATCCTAAACCATTAAAAACAGTTTAATTTTAGAAGTCTCCTAACTGACAAAACTAAACTATGTTAGTGCTAATTAAGCCCAATATGAAGTCAAAATCCCCTAAACAAAAATGTCAGGATTTAAGATTAAAAACAGGAATGTCAACTGCTTTCAACAGAGAAAGTTATCTGGAAACATTATACAGAAACAAAATGGAAAGAAAGGTATATGATAATCCTAAACTATTCAGAGAGAAGTCGAAGAATAATCCAATCATTCTATCGAAGCAATAAATGATTTCTAGCACTGATTTCTAACTCAATAAGTAGATTACCTATTTGAAGTCGAAACTGAACTATATAAGCTGACATAACTGTAGAATACATCTCCAGGTAAAATATTTTGAAAATTAAAATGAGTAAACATTTGTGTGCAGAAAAGAACTGTACTTATATCATGAGAACAAAAAGCCACTGCAAATTATTTCCTAGAATTTCTAATTTCAGTTTTATTCAATGAAGCTGCCAGAGTTTTAAAGCTGAAAGTGTTGAGGACACATAGCTTTATACGTGGTGGAGACAAAGATTTGGATGTTAAGTCTGTCTGTCTATGAAACACATTTTACGGTTGACCCTTGAACAACATGGAAGTCAGGGGCACTGACACTCCTCACAGTCAAAAATCCAAGTATAACTTTTGACTCCCCCGAAAACTTAATTATACCAGTTGTCCCTTGGTATCTGTGGGGGACTGCTTCCAGGATCTCCATGGATACCCAAATCAGTGGATGCTCTAGTTCCTATGTAATACGGTATATAGATCAATGAATACAGTCTGCCTTTAAAATCTGCAGAATCCCAAACACAGATCAAAAACAGTACAGGTATTTATTGAAAAAAATCCACATATAAGTGGACCCACACAGTTGAAACCATGTTGTACAAGCATCCACTATATTTCCACTAAATATACCCCCTAAACGCATCTCAAAATTTTAAGGACTATCTGTTAGAAGTAATACTAAAGGACTCTCTGTTAGAAGTAATACTAAAGCATATCACCACAATTCAAAAAATGCAATAATTACTTTTCATCTTTAAATTGAAATAAAATGAAGTTAATATTCCCTTCTGTAAGCTGATGTCTTCTTAAAATACTTACTTATAGTAACAAATGTCAGTCCCCACACGAGTCCACCATGGTCTGGCATTTAACGCTTCCTGAACTGAATACATGAGTGGTTGCATACCTTCGACAGAAAGAGAGAAAAAAAAGGAAAAAAATTATTTTTGGAATGTTTGAGTTAAAGATTAATCTTGCCACTGTAGAAAGCATTCAGGAAGCTAAGAGAACAAATATCCATTTTTTAGTATGTATAAAAAAATCTGAAAAAGTTCTTTAAAACCTAAGTCAATCAATGTTATGCTTTAATAAACAGTTTAACTAAAATAGGATTACAATTTTAACGAGTGAAAAGCCATTCAACTTTTTTCTATTATCTTTTCTACATTCGATCCATTAAAATAATGAAAGAGTAAATATAAAGAAACAGTATATGATCACCCTTCTAGCTCTCCATGGGATTTCCTACTCTGAGGCAAGGGGAAAAAACGCCACCCTAACGGCATGACGGTTTTCTTCCTCAACCTTTTTCACACAAATATGTGTTTATGGCAAGGAGAAGGGAGAGGGACTGTTACAAAAATAGAATTAGTACATTTTCTTGGGTAGTTTAAGAAATCTACTTTCCACATGAAATTTAAAATTGTCTCATCCAATCTTGAAAAGAATGTATTTGGTTTCTAACTGGAATTAATGAAATTCATGTTAATTTCAGAAAGGGTGAGAATTTTTATTTAGATGTGATTTGATTTTCCTTAAATTCTAAATTAAGGATATAATCTTTTTTTTTTTCTGTAGCATTTTCTTGCTACTGAACTGTTTTGTTTAACTTATCTCTGAGTAGTTTATTAGTCTTTAGTGGTATCTTCGATTTTCCAGGTATGTAAATCATACCACTTATAATCTAAAATATTTTATCTCCTCTTTTAGTATTTATACTAGCTACTTCGTTTTCTACTTTTATTGTATTTAGAAGAATAAAACAACCTCAAAAACAATTCTGAATATATGACAAGAATAACTCTGTCTCATTCATACTTTTAATCAAACTGTTTTGCCATTAGATGGAATAGTTGTCAATTTTTTAAAATTATCTTTATTATATTTAAATAATAAAAAGAGCTAACACTGAATAATTTGACGTGCCAGACATTGCTCTAAGTATTTTTACATGTGTTAGGTCATTAAATCCTCACAATTCTCTGTAGTAGGGGCTATGATGATTCCTATAACTGGAGTAGTTTCTTCAATAATTATTACACTTAAGTACTTTAATTATTTTCTCAAATGCCTTTTCAACATCCACTATGAGAATCACATGGCTTTTCTCCTTTGATCTGTTGGTGCAATAAATTATTTAAAGATTTCCTAATGTGAACTACCTTTGTAGATGAATAAAATGCTATTCTTTTACTAGCATATGATTAAATTAGCTAAATCTCATTTAGGTTTTCTGCATCTAAAAAACTGTTTTTTTTTTTTTAAATTACCTTTACCAGATATTGGTATAAGATTGCTCTAGCTTCAGAAAAATATATTTAAAAACTGTCCATCAATTATTGAAATAAAATCAAAATCTATTTTTTAAATGTAAATATAATTCAGCTGCAATACCATTTCAACATGGCAGCTAATATTTTTATTTCCTTTTCAAGAGTTATAGTCTGTTTAGAATCTCTTATTAATCGATTTCAGTATTTCTGTATTTTGTTTTATTTCTTATTTTCAGCATTTTTAAAAATTAATTTTCTTCTTTCTTTTGGTTTATTTTCTTCTTGTTATTCTAAAATCTTAAATTGAGTATTTATTTTTAGCCTTTTTTTATTGTAAATAATGCAAGTATTAAAGGCTTTCAATTTTCCTCTGAATAACAGTCACATCACGTAAGTCTATAAAGTGTTCTCCTTTGCAGTACTTTCTAGATAGTAACTGGAGCTATCCAATTAAACTTTCTGCAAGAATAACACGTTCTATACCTGTGATGTCCAATATGGCAGCCACTGGCCATGTACAACTATTAAGCACAGAAGTGATCTTAGAACCACTGAAGAACTGAATTTTAAATTGTAAATTAAATTTAAATAGCCACATGTGGCTAGTCACTACCATACTGAACAGCACAGCTCTAGGTAATTTGTAACATCACTTTTAAATGTTCTCTTCAGGTTTTTTTTTTTTTTTAAGGAAGACTGTTACATATTTCCAAGTACCCATATTCTGTACAACTTTTTGATTTTTACTAACATTCTGGACCAGAGACAAGGAAATCTGTAAAATCTCTGGTGACTACAGCTAACACTGTTGTGTAATTGAAAGTTGCTAATGGAGTCTTAAAAGTTCTCATCACACATAAAAAAATTTGGAACTGTGTGGGGATGGATGTTAAAAAAAATTGTAACGGTGTGATCATTTCACATTGTGTTGTACATCTAAAACTAATATGGCAATTATATCTCAATAAAAATGTTATGTGATGATCATAGCATCTTCAAGGATTATAACTTGTAAATACACATCTATAAGTGCTGTTGACCCTGAATTTTTGTCTGATATTAATATTACCACTTTTGCTTTATTTTATCTGCATTTCCCCAGTTTATCTCTGTCCAATCATTCATTTTCAACTTTTTTTTCTAATTTAAATACACACATACAGACTCCTCTCTACACTTAACCCCTCCCCTAAATGTGTAATTTTCTATATCTGATTTTTGAGGACATTTTAGCTCGTTCACAGTCAGTGATGACAGACATATATTTTATTTCATTCCTCCTATCTTTTTTTCCAACTATTTATTAACTGTTTCTTCTTCGCCTTCTTTTTTGACTGGCTTGGTTGCATGTCTTCACATTTCCACCATTTGGAAAGCTTTCTATTATGCTTCCCATCCCAAATGGTTACAATCAACTGATATTTCTCTGATACTGTATCAAATTAAATAACTAAGCAAATCCACCAAGTTAACTTTCCCTTCTCTCATATCACTCCCTTTATAAAGTTTCACTTAACACATTTTATAAATTCCAAGTCTTCTATCTTGAGATCATTTTCCTCATTTTTTTTCTCAGGGTTTGGGGGTAGCATATTTTCTGATTTCTACATACACAAAGATGTAGTTTGTTGGCAGTGACAAATGACAGATTTTGCAAACAACATTTGGCTTCTTCTACCTTCCAGTGCCACAGATGAGAAGTCTAATACTAATCTAATTTTTCCATAGGCAGAAGAACATACTCATTAATAGCATGCAAGCTGCAACCAGACGACCTGGGTTTGAATTCCAGCTTCATCATGTCGGATGCATGATGCTGTACACATTACTAAACTACTTCTGCCTCTGTTTTCTTCTTCTGTAAAATGAGGGTAACAAGCACGCTGGGCTGTTTGTTGTATGGAATAAGCGTATAACATGTGTTAGCACTTGAAGAAGGCCTGGCACATGGTAACTAATCAATAAATGTCAGTTGCTATTGTTATCATTATTTATGTAACCAGTTCTTTTAAAGTAGAAGTATGTTAAGATTTTCTCTTTGTACTTGAAACTCATGTATTTCACTGGTTAATATAAAATATTACTGTCTTTCTCATTTATTCCTAGGATTTAGTGAGCCACTTCACTCTGAAGCCTAAATCTCCTCCAGACACATGAAATTCTTAACTATGGAATGGTAGAACAAAGCTCAGACTAAGGTCAAAGGGCACATTAGATTTACCTGAAGTGTTCTAATTTTATAAAAGACAATGCATTCTTATATTACTTTAAAATGATAGTTAATTGTGACCACAGTGAAAGAAGCTGTATTTGGAAACTTTGACTATAATAAAAACCATTTAAACAAAATGGCTGCCCCAGTTCAAATGAGGTAACTCATACTGAATAAACCACAACCTACTCGATCTGATATAGAAAGGCTATATTTGAGTTGGATTTAGTCATTAGCCAAAGGATAAACCTTTATGTACAAAAAACAATATGCTAAGAACTGTCTATCTTGTCACTTGAATATAGACAATCAAACTATTCAATTGCCATAGTGAAGCCAATATCCAATGGCACTACTCTAATAATATTCAAGTAAAGGCCAAAGTTTTATTGAGAACATGCCCAATAAAAGGCACAGATACAAAAAAAAAAAAAAAAAAAAAAAAAAAAAAAGACAAGATGTGTTAGGCCCTAATCAGCAAATGTACCATGAATCACAGATTAATAAAATTTTCAAACACCCTCATTTAACAGATGAAGGGGACAAGAAAAGTTTAAAACAGCTCAAATACCCTGAAACCACCTATTACAAGCTGCATGTTATCTGGACTCTATGGAGAAAAAAAAATATGCTTCTAATATGGCAAGTATTACAGCAGAGATTTATATTTAAAAAATAGGAAGATCAGATTCTTGGTCTGGAGGATAACAGCAGACACTTCAATCTAATGGGGACATGTCAAAATCCAGAAGCCAATATGATAGGTATGCCATTGTTCAAATCTTAGGCAATTGAGTGTCAAATAAATAATAACAGCAACAAGTATAACACACTGAGTAAAACAGGAAACCAGTTCTATACTGATATTAATGTATTGAAAGCTTGATGAGGAACAAAAATTTACATACTTTTAAGTACTTCCACATAAAATACTAATTACAAAGAGAAAAAGAGCAACTTTAGAATAGAAAAGACTAGCAGACACCAATTTAACTGATAAAATTATTATGAGTAACAGGACAAACAAAATCCTATGTCACTGCAACACATCTCTTCTGTGATATTCCTACCAAAGATGTCAAAGAAATCAAATCGTGAGGCACATGAGACAACTCCAAATCGAGACCCATTCTACAAAATAAGAGTCCTATAATTTCCAAGTGTCAGGGTCATGAACTGTCCTTGAATAAAATAGTCTAAAGAGACTTAACAACTAAATACAACACATGGTTTGAGTTAAATCCTTAAAGTTGATGATCATAAATTGAACTAGTTTTCCTGACATAGATTTTGTGCACATTCATTTTATGTTCCAAATGGGATCGTCTTCATAGTTCCTCTATCCATTGCCTCATTCATATAACAAATATTTACTGAACGTGTACTAAATGCCATGCTAAACTACAGTGGTCAGCAACAGAGACACTTTCTCTGATCTCGTGAAATTTACAAACAAGTGGTGGGGTAGGCGGGGAAGGTATTAATCAGCCACACACATAAACAACATAAAACTGTAAAGAGTACCCTAAGAGGAAAAAATTACAAGGAACATTATCAAGGGGATCAATCCAGTTTGGAGAGTCAGGGAAGAAAGACTTTGGTAGTTGAGAAATAGCTCAGCTCAACTTCAAATTATGAAATTAACTAATATGGGCAACTGGGAATGCTACATACTAGACTCCAAAATTCTGTTTTGTTGCCTGGTTCCACACCTGTTCAATTTATGTATGAAGGTGGTTAGAAATCCTCAGATATCTGGAGGGGATACTGGAGGGGAAGGGGAGGTGGAGAGAAAGACAGAGTGCAAGAGTGTCAAGGAAGACGCAGCTTGTGATGAAAGCTCCAAGTTATGAAAATGCAAGACTGCCATCTAGTGGTAATTCCAGCAAACCCCTTTCAAGTAATGGCATGGGGGGAGTAGAGAGTGTGAAGGATGGCAACAGATAAGAGCATTATTATATAGTCACATAAATTCTCAAATATAAATTTCCAAAAAAAGATCATTTATCTGTGAGAAAACTAAGTATTTAACAGAATTCCCTAAAAAAAAAAAGAAAAGAAAAAGTACAACTTGGGAAACAAAAGCAACAGTAATACTGCATCTTTTGAAGAGCACTGACAAAGAACAAGACCTCTGTGGGGACATTTCTTAGAACCCAACACTTAGATACTCCCCCAAGGAAGAACAGGAAAAAAATTACACACAATAAAGTTCCGTCCTAATTAATATTTTTTCCCTATTTCAATCATGTATGCCAATTAAATAAATCGTTGCAGCTGAAAAAGTTCCACTGCAAATATTTTTAGTCATGAGTACCATCCCTGAAGTGAATTCAAAACGAAGTCTATGATGATAACATTAACTAGACACCTAGCTATAAATTCTTAAAATGTTGAATTCTAGTTTACTGTAATATCGGCCTGTTCCTTCTTTACTCATGTTAAGACAAACCCCGATCCACTTTATGTTGTATTAGCTTAAATCTTATGATAGAATTTCATTAAAAAGAATCACATCTACCTAACAGCTCCTTCTACGGCTTTTACCAACTTCCTAGTTAAATATTACAAATATGTGAAAATACCAAGGAAACGCAGTAGATAACTTCTTGACAGAATCTGGGAGGATCTATGCTAAACTTTAGGCAGATGTAGGAGGACTGAGAAAAAACCAGTGCAGGACATGCCTCATGATCTATTTTTTTAATACACATTTTATCTTCCCACAACTAAAAGCAGCGCTGCATTGCACCTTGAAGTCGCTTCAAGAATAACAGATACATAAAATACAGGAACACGAAAATAAAAAGCATAAAAAACAAACGTATCAGTTATAAAGAGAATTTTTAATAGGTTAGAAATCATATATTAAAAGACAAGGGTCAAACAACAAAATGCAACCTCTATTTACAAAAAACGATGTATAAGAATATATCGAGAAAATTCAAAACAGATGAATACAAATACAGAATTCTGGACAAAAGACACTGAATAAGATAAATATGACCATTTTATATTGTTAGAGGGTATACACAAAATATGGAAAAGTGAAAAACCATTATGCGCCAAATAATACTGCATTAAACAGAAAAAAAAATTTTGCATGGAGGCATGACAGAAACATAAGAACTGAGAGGTATGCTTTCTTTTCAGTTTTAGGCAGACAGAGAAGGTAAAAAATAAACAAGGATATAGTAAACTGAATAAACAAATTTATAACACTAAATTAACAATATATATTAAATTATGTTGCCAACAAAGACATATTATTTTCCAAGTCCTCATGAAAACAAAAAATAACTAGATATTAAGCCACAGAAAAGTAATTCCAAATCATATCTATGAACAAAACTGACTGAAATTTGAAAGTAATGAGAAAAATTTTAACCAAAATAATTTAACCAACTAAAAATAAAACCAACCCTTTCCTAAATAATTCTTGAGTCAAAAATGATACCAAAACTACACAATTAGAGGCAATCTAGAAAATAACAAGGTCTTTAAGTTATAGTCAAGAGCAAATTCAAAACCTAAATGCTTGATTATTAAATTTTAAAAAAACCTTGTAAATAAACTAGTAAAAAAAATCAACCTGCCGGGAAGAAAGGGGAGACATTAATAAAAAATAATTTTAAAGAATCTAATAAATAAAATGAAAATGAAAAGGCAGGTTTTTTTAAATAATAAAATAAAATAAATCATGTTTTAAGCACATGTACAAAAATAGGAAAACAAGCAAGGGAACAAGTAAGTATTCATACTGCAGATATTATACAAAAATCTCTGCTAGTGTATTCTGAAAATCTGTCACTTATGTAATTAATGATTACCTAAGTAAGAAGTAGAAATTAATGATTACCTCAGTAAGAAATAGAAAACTAGACTATACTGGGTCACAGAAAACAGAAAAAGTTATCCAGACAGTCCCTCTCCCACCCAAAAAGGGGCACAGAATCAGACACATTTAGAGGTGCGCTGTTTCTAAATTTCATGAAACCGTATAAATGCTATTTAAACTGTTCCAGAACAAAGAATGAGGAAATAAAAGTCTTTTTATTGAAGTGTTAGCGTCAACTTGCTTCTAAGAGTGGACAAAGATAGCTCTCCAAAAAGGAAAGTGACTTGTCTCACTTATGACCAATGATATAAAACCTTTAAACAAAATGCTAACAAATCAAAAACGGTTGTATATTAAAAGATGAATTCGCATGGCAAAGTGGACTGATTTCTGAAACCCAAAGATGATTTAATATTAGGAACAGTACTAACATAATACAGCACATTAAGAGGGCATAGCATTATATGGTCACATTTAATTGATAAACGTAAAAAATAAAATTCTGATTTTTAAAACTTAGTAAAAATAGAAATTCCTTACTATGAGAAAGAATGTGTATCTCAAAATAAGAGCTAACATACTTAATGTAAACACCAGCAGTAATCACATTAAGGTTAAAATAAAACAAGGATACCCAAATGTCTCCTTTTTATTTTCAACATTCTCAAAATTCTACCCAAAATCAATGACACTATGAAAGATACACAATATAACTATGTATAATGAGAAATTCTAGGGACCTACCGACAAATCTCAAAGTATCAACCGCAAAACTATGAAATCTGATAAAGTTCAGGAGGGAAGCTGATTTTCAAGTAATCGTATAAAAACTGATAACTTTCTTAATTATAAATAATAACAGGATTGAAAATAGGAAGGAGTACTCTTTCACAATAGAAACAAATAAAAGTACATAAAATACTTACGCATAAAGGTAGATAGAAATGTATAGAACTTAGAAAAAGAAAACTAAAAAACTTAAGTGAGGTTATAAAAACTTGAATAAACAAAACTATTCACCATGTTTCTAAGCAGTAAGACAATGTAATAAATTCAATTTCCCCAAATTATTCTATAAGTTTAATGCAACAGAAATTTTTTGCCATTCGATAAAATTATTCTGAATTATTCAGAATATTCAGGAAAACAAATTGGTAGACAAGGTTTTTGAAAAAGACAACAGAGTTTTAAACTATATTGTAAAGTCAAAATAATTTTAAAAAGTGACATTAGAGCAATAAGGATATTACACTAGACTAAAAGGTCAGAATAATTAAAATCAAGTGGTACTAGACCAACAAAAAGCCCCCAGATAAATGCTAGTGTATAGTTAAGACCATAACTTCTGAGAATTGTGGTGTTTCAAACCAAGGGGGAACATATCATATGACTACAAGGTCAGAATAATTCAACCCAAATTCAAAGTCAGGAATTATGAGCAAGCAATAGTGGTACCTTTCCAATCAGTTTCTAATCTAATTTAATATTTTTACTAATTTGACCATTTTCTATAAACAGCTACAACAGAGAGCAGTGATGTATAATGTCTTCCAAGGGATGTTTCCCACCCTTTTTTTACTAGTGTGGGTCAGGAACAGAGTTGCAAATGAGTTATAAATGTAAATGTTTGACAAATAACTCAATAAATTCACCAAAAACATTTAAAACTCTCTGGAGAAAGAATGAGTTTAACTCCTACTAATAGGATTAACTTAGATCCCAATTCACTAAAAATAGCCAAATAAATCCTGCTGGATGAAGTTAAACATCAATACTGAAAGCATACTATCAAAGGTACTTCAAAAAAAGCTGAATTAATTTAGCACTCCTACTAGCTCTCTAAGTATCCATTTTCCCTAGTCTTCAGCAACGTATGTTCATTTTCCTTGGAATTTCTACATAGAGAAATTTACGTCAAAGTAAATAGTAGATTTTTCTCTTTTCTCTTCTTCCTAGAGTCATTTAAACTGTTTGAATTTACAAAGTTTCCTATATTAAAGACCCACTGTTTCATAATCAGAAAAAGAATACTGACAGCTGGCAGGCAAAAATAATTCTACTTCTGTGAATTTATAACTAAATAACTACACACACATATTTAGTATAATGTTTATCGCAGCATTATTTAAAATAGAAAATACTGTAACTAGAAACAACTTAAATCCAACAAAAAAAGGTTTAGATAAATAAGTTACAGTACCTCCAAAGGGTACTACTCTGCTTCAGAAACATTCAGTATCCATTAAACTCTGTTTCAGAGGTATATTCAATGACAAAAAAAAAAAATGCTGATACAATGTTGGTTAAAATACAAATTATGAAACTGCAAGCCTTATTTGTAAAAATAAATACATAACTATATGTATATAGAAAACACATATTACATTATAAAAAGGCTGGAAATAGCAAATGTTAAAGAGATTATCTCTGGGTGATGCATTGTTTGTTGATGGTTTTAATTTTCTTGTTAATACCATTCTGTTTTCCAAATTCTCCACAACGTGAGTTTGGAAAGTGTAATCTATATATAAGAATATCCAAAGGGCAAGGGGTAAGGAGGAGGGGAAATTTAAAAATAAAGCAGCCATCTGTCTCATTGCTTTGATTTACTTTTAGTTACAGAATGGTATTCATTTTAAATTTAAAATGACACTAAAGAAAGAGATTATCTTATTTTCACATGGAAGTATAGATTTTTTTTAAAAAAATAGAGAAACACTGCTCCAAAATGTATGTTTACTTTAAAAATTTTGAAATATTTAATAAAGTTTAAAGTAGTAAGAGAATTAAAGTGTATAAATATATAGTTAGTAAAAATAGCATCCACTTTTGTACTATAATTTGAAAATTATATTGACTATCATTTCAGCAAGAAATATGTCTTTATATTTTACTCTGAGGAGCACCCAAAATACATATACAATTATTTTTACTTACTTATCCTTTTCTCCTCTAAAATATTATGTTAGCATTATACTTACACGTTAAATAGGGAAAACACAAATTTTTTTACTTGTTTTGGTATTTAAGGACTTAAGGTAATTTTATGTTACATGGATGTTTGAAGTCAACAGAAATATGACATTCAATGATTAATAGCTATACCTGAAATCACAAAAATAAAGAATCTGAAAGAGATTATCAAAAGTACTCATATCACTATTCATGCAAATCAATATAATCACTGAATCCTTAGTCAAACATACATATTTAAAAGAACAGATCATTTAAAATTACTTAAAACATTTTTAAAACTTTAAAAAATATTCATAACTAAACCAGATATTACTATATCTAATCTTCTTACAATTATTGCATTTAGTTAGTAAATCTGACTAAAGCTTTCATCCCATACATGTGAAGCAATTTATCTAAAGTATACAATTTCCTATTTTCCATGTAAATAATGACATCAGGAACAACCTCTTCAACTCTTGAAAGCTTTAATTTTTAGAAATGTCCTCTTAAAGAACAACATCATATTTATACTTTTAACACTTTAGAACATTTGGAAGAGACAATACGGCATCTCATGCCTTAGTTATTAAAAGCTCTTCCATCCTTCCAACAAATGATTGAGACCTCTGAGAGATTGCAACTTGTCATATATAGTATATTTGTTTCTCATCAACTCCCAAAGTACATGGGGTTTTTTGTATGATAGAAATTTTTTTCCTTTTAAATAAAAACTACCAGATTAAATACTTAAAAACTGATGTTTCCATTTTAAATTATGAATCTGAAGTTTATACAATTATCTGCCACTGATACATGTGACTATAAAGACTGATGTCTGATGAATAACACTTAGCTTTACATTTATTAAAATACCAAATATAAAGTCTCAAATGAGGCTATATGTTTAATATTTTGGCTAGTACAACATCAGTTTTTAAAATTGTCTCACAAGAAAACAGTAGAGAAAACCAATGAAATAAAAAGCTTATTCTTTGAAAATGTCAATAAAAGTGACAAACCTCTAGGAGGACTGACAAAAACAAAGGGAAGACACAAATTACTATTATCACAAATGAAACAGGGGATATCCCTAGAGACCCTGAAGACATCAAATAGATAGTAAGGGAATACTCCAAACAACGCTACACACATTTGACAATTTTGAAGAAATGGATCAATTCCTAGAAAGCACAAACTACTACAACTCACCTAAGATGAAATAGATAATTTGAATAGCCCTAAAACTATTAAAGATATTGAATTCCTAATTTAAAAGACTACCAAAGGAGAAATCCCCAGGCTCAAATCATTTCATTGGAGAATTCCACCAAATGGTTAAGAATTAAAACCAAATCTACATAAGCTCTTTCAGAAAATAAGAGAAGGGAACTTTTCTCAACCCTTTTTATAAGGTCAGAAACCAGATACAGTACAAAATATATATATATATATTTATATATATATATATATTTTTTTGCTCAATATCCCTCTGAACATAAACACAAAAATTCTTAACAAAATATTAGCAAGTATACACAATGATCAAGTGGGGTTTATTACATGGGTAAAAAAGGCTAGCTCAATATTTAAAAATCAGTCAATGTTGTATACCACATAACAAGTTAAAGAAGAAAAATCACATGGTCGAATCAATTGATGCAAAAAAAGGAATATGACAAAATTCAACACTCATTCACAATAAAAGCCTCATAAAACCATGTAATAGAAGGACACATTCTCAACTAGATTAAAAATTTTACAGAAAATTATAGCTACCATCATAGTGAATGGTGAAAGGAACAGCACAGACTTTGTGGTGATAGAAGTATTCTGTATTTTGATTGTGGTGACAGTTACAAGAATCTACAAATGTAATACAATGGCAGAGAATTATGCATCCACATTGTACCAATGTCAAATCCTGGCTTTGGTATTGTACTATAGTTATGTGTGATGTAATCACTGAAGGAATCTTAGTGAAGAGAACTTGGAACCCTTCCACAACTTCTATAATACTTTAACTTTCTATGAATCTATTCAAAACAAAAGTTTTAGAAGACTGCTTTATACGATTCTCTTCCAGATGAACTGACATTAATAACTTGATCTTAAGCAGCAAACATAATAAATATTTAATGGCATTCAATTTGGATGAAATCAACCATACTTAATAATTTTAAAGAGTTTGCCTACACAAGGGTAACTCTTTTTATCAACAAAGCAAAGCTTAGTTTATCTCAAATTTGGCATAATAAACATTTGAATTTTGAGAATCAGAGAAAACAAAAGGACACTGAAACTTTTTCTAAAAGTTAGTGATTTTTCTCCAAAACATTTCTGTCCTACAGACTGGATGCCTGTACATCCCCCTAAATTGGAAAGGAAAGTTGTCTCACCATAATTAAATTGACTGTTGGACTTCTCACAATTAATGATGTTAAACCTGTAAGCAATACTTGGTCGCATTCCGCTGACTTCAAAGTAAAACCATTGATGATAATGATTACTGTTTATATCTGAGTTTAGAATAAGATCATATTCATTTCTGAAAATAGAAAATAAAGAAATCTGATGAAAATTAGAAAAGTATCTGCATACACAGAAAGTGAAAAAATTTTAAATGACTTACTTTCTAATTTGAATTACTTTGCGCAGATTCCCAGATTCAAATTTGGAGTTAAACTTCAAAATATCTCCTTCTTCCGGAATGGTATAACTAAATAAAAATTGTAAAGTTAAGTATAATAAAATACATTCATTTAAACAGGTGAGCAAAACATAAACAAGTAAAAAACACACTGCAGATGAAAAATACTGGACTATTGCCACCTCACCCCCTCATTATTTTTAAACAAAGAATATAAACAAAAAAATTATAATTACAAATGGAGATTTGTTCCTACATTTATAATGAATGTTAATCACAAATAAGAATTTTTGCCTCAGTATATGTCTCTCCTAAGTATGCACTAATAGTCATTTAAAAAGGCCAGACTTACTTTTTAAAATGCATATGAGCTGTATTGTGTGGTAATAATCGCAACAAACTAAGCAATTCTCAGGTGAAAAATTATTTTAAATTTAGACATCATCTATTATGTTATTGAATTAGCACTCCAAAAGGTGAAAGTATTATCCTCATTTTACATATTCAATACTTCAGTAAATATTTACCTGAGAGCCTACTACTGCCAGATATTGTTTTAGTTCTTTGTCTGTTTCCCTGATTGAATATAAATTCTCGCTCTTCTGGAGTTCATATTCTAATAGGGGAAAACTGAGACTGCATTGCTCACTGATTTTTCCAGTTATTGCAGTTAGAAACAGCAATGGTATGCCACATTCAGAATTCCTGAGTTTGTTTTTACTGCATCTGCCAATTCTGTGTCATAACTAAGATATGAATAAGGTAGATTTGTTTTTCATTTTTAAAATATTATTTCAAATTCAGTCATTATCTTTGATATAGCTTTTACCCTATTTCTCTAGCAAAAATCTTTGAAAAGTATTTGATTTTCTCTAAATAAGACCAGTAAAATGTGAAATTTTCCCCAAAATATTAGAATGTTAAGGGAGGGGGGAATCCACTGAGGGCTAGTTAAATTTCTCATTTGAGGATGCAAATGACTAAAAAATTATCACATTCATCATTTGTAATTTTCATTTATTTACTTTTATTTAAACCCTAAAATGTCATATCAGTGATAAATGTAAATTATCAATGACACTAACAAGTGACTTCAAAGGTCAGGCAAGTAATTTAAGGAAATAAAGCATATTATAAGCAATAAGAAACAAGAGAGTGTAGTGGGGACAGTAGAGAATTAGCAAGCATATGTTCCTTCTGAAAGGGATGATAATTTGCTGTCCTAAGGAAATGATGGCTCAATATGACAGGACGAAATTGCAGCATTTCATGTGAAATCTCCACTCTCTTAAGTGGAGGCAATTTCAGCTTTTTAAGAATAGCATCAGTTTGTGACCTTTATGTTATTAAATCCATTAAAAGTCCACCTAAGAAAAAACAAAAGCTTGTTATATATTCAATTTAAGTAACCAAACATGATTTACTATTATTACATTACCATTACATCACTGCTAAAAGATAAAAACATAGTGATAGTAAACTAGGTGAAAGTTAAAATATATTTTTATCTTTTAAAAATAACACTGAAATTTTACAGTAAAATTAAAACTAATAAAAGTAAAACAAAAACAAACAAAAAAACATACTTACTTTGGGTTATCTAAATCATATACCACTCGATCTATGATATCACTTTGATGTATTAGCCTCTCGATGTCTTGGGCAATTTTTGTCCTAAAATCATAAAAGAGAATTTTGACCAAAATTCATTAATATATGCCAAGGCAAAAATTTCTCCAAAATAAGTTTTAGATGAAAAGTATAAAATAATTACAAAATTATCTTAAACTAAAAATGATCATTCCTCTATATAGTTCGTATACAAAGAAAATTATTAATACATCATAAGACAAAAATCAATACTTTCAATGTCTAAGTTTTAGAAAATAACCATGTAGAATACAGCTAAAGTCAAATAGTTTCTTTAAAAATCTTGAATATCTATTATGCTCTTCTATACGGAAATGGTGTGGATCCACTCTTTAGTTCCCAGGCAAATAATTTTGTATTCATAATAGCAGCATTGTTAGAAGCAGTGAAGATCTGAAATGCTATGGATTACATAAGGAGATTTTTTAAACCCACCCTCTCTGGTATTTAGTTAAAATGCAATTGGCAACATGCCTGCATATTCTGCAGCATCCACTCTCTCTTCCATGGCTGAAGAGGAAACAGGGAGGAGAGGGAAACACTTGTGTCAGGGAGTGGAGGGTGTCCCTGCATCTCCAGGATTCTCAAGGCCTGATCTCTCTCTGAATCAGTCCAACAAAATGGGTACCAACTAACTGTAAAACTCCCAAAATCCCTGCCCACTGTCCTAGAAGACTGAGCCACAAGCAGATTCCACAATCTTCCCATCAACATTTGAGCAGGGTAAGACCACGATCACTAAACGTGACAGCAAACTGCAGCTAACACAGAACAGAGTTGGATCATAAAGCCAGGTGCCTGGAACTTTTGTAGATTGGTCACAAAAGCCATAGCAGGAAGGTGCTACTGGCATTAATACATAACTACTTCTTAGAGGACAGCAGTACCCAGTTACCCAAGAGGGATGTGTTCCAAGACCCTCAGCGGATGCCTAAAACCACAGATAGTACCAAACTCTATATATGCTATGTTTTTACCTATACACACAAACCTATGATAAAGTTTAGTTTATAAATTAGGTACAGTAAGAGATTACCAATAATAACTCATAATAACAGAACAATTATAACAGTATACTGTAATAAAAGTTATGTGAATGTGGTCTCTCTCTCAATATATCTTACTGTACTGTTAACTCACCTTTTCACTTAAAGGAAGCATTCTACAGCTTCTCTTTGGCATATGTGAATTGCCAGTATCACTATTCTTGTGCTTTGGGTCCATTATTAAGTAAAATAAGGGTTACTTGAACACAGCACTGTGATACTAAGACAGTCAATCTGATAACTGAGATGTCTACTAAGTGACTAATAGGCAGTGAGCATATACAGCATGGATACACTGGACAGGACAGAGCAGGATAGTGTGAGATTTCATCATCTTACTCAGAATGCTGTGCAATTTAAAATTTAGGACTGGTTTATTTATGGAATCTTGGACCACTGTAGACCATAGGTAACTGGAACCAAAGAAAGTGAAACCATGGGTAAGGAGGGACTACTATATCACTTATTCTCAAAGAGGAAGCCGATTATTTAAACTGATTTAAATTTCAAGTTTCTTTCAGCTAAAAATTGGTTATGTAGATTAGAGTTGTGGTATATTGATTTACTGAGAAAGAAGAGTGAGAAAGTTTGCAAAATAATTATAATAAAATCTCAAGAATACCCTAAACACTGAAAGTCTCCTTAACTCCCGGCAGATATGAAAGTAGCCTCTTGTACAAAGATACCTCTCTGTGATTAAAGTGTATTCATTCTCCTATAATTTACAAATATATCTAATGACATCATAATTTAAACTTAAATTCAAAATAAGCCCAAAATCCATTCTAATGAATTAAAAATTATCAGAAAAATATTAAAAACTGTGCCAAACATATGAAAAGAATAGTAAAATATTAAGAAAATACAACTCTAAAATTCTTAATCTAGTAGTTATACAATTAAGCATAATTTATTAATTTTTATTCTACAAAAAATAACTCAGCACTGACAAAACAGTTTATAAAGGAAAAAACCTAGTATAAAGGATTATATTATAAATCTTTGATTTAGATTCAATCTCAACTTTCAAATGCCAAATTCTTTCTAAAGAAACAAAGTTGTAAAAGCTAGTAATCATAGTAATAAACAAATCCAAAATTTCTATCACCCAGACCTTCAACAACGAAAGAGATGGCACTTACATATACTCAGATATGCCATACAAAAAAATGCTCAAGCATGAGTAAATGACTAAATACATCCATTTGACAGAATAATTTATTAAATATGATTGATACCACAAATGTACAAAAATTAATACTTACAAAAGTCTGGTTGTTTTAAAAGGAAAATGGTATTAAAGGCTGATATAACAGCTCAGTTCTACAGCAATGTTCCATAATGTAAAATAGGGTAAAAAAGCAGAAACCTATAGGCGGGCAAGTGATGTTAACTGAGTGAGGTGGACAGGGTGGCAGTGTGGAAAACTATTTTGTCTAAAAAGAAAATGATTGTTGCCAAGTAGGGAAAAGGTTTAGGCTGTCTTACCAATTTTTCAAGCAACACCAGAAACTTGAAAATCTATATAGAATCTCTCAAATTTTAAATGTTGGCAATCAGTTAAAAAACAAAAACAAAAACAAAAAAGCACTCTGCAAGTCAAGCCTAAATTCACATACAAGTTGAACGTGGCCTACAGGCCCCTGGTTCTCAACCTCGGACACTGTATGCTAGGGGGCAGAATTGCCCATTTATATTAGACTAAATCCAAAATTAATATTTGAGGAAAAGATCTGCCCTACTCTCCACCCTCATTAATAAAAAGGAAAAATGGTCTTTTATTAGGACATGTATTTGTATTAAGCAGCACAACTTTCACAAAAAATGTCAATCCTTCCTTTACCTCAGGTGCCTATTAACATATGGTTCTCCAGTCAAAAAAGAATGATAAATATTTTCCAGGTACCTTCAGGGATTATAACTTCAAACTTACTGACATTCAATATTTAGCAAAAGCTTGGCTCAGAAGAAAATAATTTGTGCAGGGCAGTCTGAAAAATGTGTAGCCCATTTAGTTCAATAAATACTCGAAAGTTCACATTATATGTGCCCATCAGCAACACTGTATTTTGTTAGGTTTCAATCAACACAGAGCAATACTAACGAAACAATTCAGTACACTTCACTGCTATATTTACTATAAAGACACTATGGAGAATGTCATTCATAACCTAGGCATTCTCTGAGGATCCACAGAAGACAGTCTTCTTTACAGAGTGTATGGTATAACCACAAATATATGATCTCTACAGTCATGTGTTGCTTAACAACGGGGATCCGTTCTGACAAATGCGTTGTTAGGCAGTTTCATCATTGTACGAACATCACAGAGTGCACTTACACAGACCTAGATGGTATAGCCTACTACTGTAATTGTAAATGCTATTCTCATTCACAACTGGCAACAGTTTGTTTACACCAGTATCACCACAAACATGTGAATAATGCATTGTGCTACCTTACTATTGTTACAATATCACTAATGATAGGAATAATTCAGCTCCATTATAATCTCATAGAATCACATTGCCTGTGGGTTTTCTGTGTTTTTATTTCCTTGACCTTCAGTTCCCTTGCACTTAGCTTGCAAACAAGGACACAGCCCAACATCAGAAATAGGCGAAGAGAGGATGGGAGGAAGGAAGAGAGGGAGGGACGGAGGGACTGCTCAAAGAAGACAGAGGTCACCAGAGCTGAGGGTGATAGCTCCGCACCTGTAGTACATTTTGAAAATCCACAGAGTAGGTAATATAGCTATTCGTGGCTGTCATACTTTTTTTTGCAACAATGCTACACTTAATTGAAACATTAAGTTTATTTACTTATTAATTTCAATAAAGGTATCAACTGAAAAAGTTATCAAATGTTTATCAGAGGCTCTCCTTGGCAAGAATATGTCTTTTATTAACACAAGTGGGTAAAATACTTTTCCCAACTGAGAAAAGCTTTCATAACATGAAGTCCATGAAAGGAAATAAGAAGGATCATTGGTAGTTAACGTAGGAGGTGAGGAGGGCCTTCAGCTCTGTACAAAAACACCTGACACCTCGAAGAGGAAAAAGCATTGAGCAGAAAGAGCTACAGACTGCAGTGCAGCTCAGCAAAAGGCTCAACCAAGCCAACGGGCACCCCGTGGCAAAGACTGCCGGTTAACAGATCCCTGCACTGGTCAAGAATGGTTCAACTCTAGTAACCCCACCATGGTCAACCAATGACTGGAAGCAATGCATAGAGGGTATGGCCTCAGGATGCATGCTGCAAGAGATCCCAAAGGTATGGCCGCTGAAGGCTGCCGGCAACTGCAAGCCTCACAGCAGACTCTCTTGTGAAGGGGAGAGAGGAGCAGCTCATTGCCATGGCTACCACATGTTGCACAGATCCACTT
The DNA here is from genome assembly GCA_003508835.1 of Eonycteris spelaea. NCBI lineage: Eukaryota > Metazoa > Chordata > Mammalia > Chiroptera > Pteropodidae > Eonycteris > Eonycteris spelaea. The sequence goes on along the minus strand of PUFA01000087.1, from coordinate 1,471,838 downwards.
CTCCACCCACATTTGGAGAGCAGCAACTCCACAGTTCCTGTGCACCTCTCCTGAGGAGAAACTGAGCAGAAAAACATGAGAAAGACAAACTTTTTCCCCATCACTGTGATGGGTCTCAGGGGTGCAATTCATCCCCATCCTCCAATATCTTTCTAAATCCCATTCACCTTCAGCTATCACCTGGCTTCGCCTCGGCAGCTGATAAGATTAAATGGCCCAAACTCTCATTCCTAAGAGATCTGAGCCCCTGGCAATCACATCATTTTCATTCCAGGGAAGCTGTGACATGTCCACTCACACTAAAAATCAGTGAATCACTTGAGTTCCACACATATTCAACCTGTTGCCTAAAAGCAATCCCGCCTCCTTTAGCTGATCTAGGTCAAGGTAGCCTATTCCTGTCTGCCAGTGCTAGACACAAGAGTCTAAAGCAACCAGTTGGCAACAACAGCTTGTAGTTAAATTGTACCCTTGCTATGTCCCCCATGGAAAGACTGCACCCACACTGGTGAACAAGACTACTAACCCTGCAGAGCTCAGGGGTGCAGGGACAGAAAGCACAAAGTCCCCCACTGGGACACTGCAAGCTATAGCAAGTAGGACTACTTCTGTTCCTACCTCCTGGTTCCCAGCCCCATGTATTCTTTCTATTGGGGACACAGAACCATGTGGAAGTTTCTAATTTAGTGCATTTACTACATCCTGAAGGATGACAATCGATCCTTGTAGAGTATTTCCTTTGAATTATAGTTTCACCTGTGCCTTTTGAAGGCCATCCCATACTCCAAGAAGCCAACTGCCTCTGGATTGTCTATGATACAGTCAGTAGATGCTAAGGCACAGGCTCATTTCCATACACCGTTCCCAGCAAAGTAAGTCCCCTGTCTGATGTTATGCTACATGTGATTCTACACCTGTAGATCAAGAAGCCAAGTGGTATCATTAATCATATACTAAGTTGCCAAGTAAAAATGATTAATTTGCTACATGTTAAAGATAAAAAATAAGATATAGTTGTTGCCTTAGAGAAGCTTAGAGTCTAAGGGAAATCAAATATACACAGCAATGTCTTCCTTTATCATTAAATACTACAATCATAACAAGAGCATATAAATGTTTTTACATACTGGTAAGCCATCATAACAAAACCTTAACCATAATCACTGAAAATAGTCACGTCATATCAAAAATGTATTGATATGCTAAATATTCACTGGTTGGCAATAGTTAATACTATCTGTAATTTCTAAAATTAATTGGCAAGATTTATAGTTACTGCTTTCATAAATTCAAAATTTTTATACTGTATATTTCCTTCAAATTTTACAACAAAATACTGTCTATATTGCTATTTTTAAATTATATGCCTAAATCAAGTTCAAAAGATAATCAAATTACTAATTTAATATATATTACTAATGTAATATTTATTCAAAGATTAATAAATCTGTTTTTATATTTTCAGATTCAATTTAAATAAAAATTTTCCAAATTGTCCAATGGTCAGGGTCTATTATGCTCCACTTGAATAAGTAATGAGCTTAGGAAATAAACCACGTAAACACATAAGAACAATTTCAAAACAATGTAAAATCCCCAAAGCAGAATAAAAAATGACAATAACTTTAATTTAGAGTAATTTCCTTCATAAATACTCAAAGTAGCTTTTTTTATAGTATGCCTCATATTTTGACAATGGTCTTATTTAGAAGGAAGAAGGAAATGTAACTCACCTCTGTACACCATAAGGCCTTTCTAAAATAGGCTCTTTGAATGGAGGCGGAATGTGACCAAAATAATCAGGATAAGCCACCTCTGAATATTCTGGGACAGACTTTGTGTTTTTCACAATCTCAATGTAGAGATCTGAGTCGTGCAGCGTTGGTCCATCAGAAACTTCGACTGATGCTTGTTCCACTGATGAAGTAGACTCAGTATCTTCATCATCCTCAGTTTCAACTCCAGTACAGCATAGCTTCCCTAGCTGAACTGTTCTTCCCTCAAACAGAACATTTCCACAAGTAGTCATGTGTTGGCATGCTTTAGCGCACGTAACGACAGTAAGAGGGAGGCTGTAGTCCTTCTTCATTTCCGCAGTAAAACCCGGGGCTGTTTGAGAAGGAATATTCTGCAATGTAATTCGGTCCAAGGCCTTCACAATACATTGTTTAAGCCATGGACTGAAGAAATAGTTCTATTTTGATCACCTAGCTGATGTTGTAATGTTCTGTCATTATCTTTAATATCTTCTTTTGCCAGATCCATAAAGGTACGTTTCTTACCATCTTCATCTCCTTTAGGAGACACATTTGCCTTCATTACAACTCCTTTTCTTAAATTGCCTGAATTCCCAGATGCTTCCTCTCCTGCCGTAGGAACAACAATAGGACCACGTACTTTCCCCTCAAATACTAAAGGTTTTGGTTCTTTGGAGATTAAGTCATAGTCCTTTAAAAATAAAAAATATGTTTAGTCTTTTATCTGTATATATTAAAACATGTTAACAAAACTAAGACCATATTCATTTTATGTGCTGCTCCAGAAACCTAACATTTGAAAATTTTAAAGATGGATAAAACAGGGTATGTTTTAATTTCGCTAATAAAAGACAAAATATTTAACCACGACAAAAGTCATTACTCTTATTTTACTTTTTCTATTATAAAAATGCCTACATATAACAGAAACATGGGAAATTTTAGAAACATTAAAAGACATTAAAATCATCCAAAATTCTATTAAAGAAAACACAGTAACAAAATTGTAGTTCATTAATTCAACAAATATTTACAAGTGTCTATTTTCTACAGAATTTAGAGTGTCAAAGGTTTTTTGCCAAGCACAATTTCAGGTACTTAAGGCCATTGGTTCAACAACACAAAACAATTCATCTCTTCTGCAGCTTACATTCTTCCATGAAAGGAGTGGAGAGGACTGACAATATAGTAAGAAATAAACATGATGTAAAGATATTTTATGGAACATTAGAAAGGTAAAGGGTTATAGCAGAAAAAGGAGGGGAAAAGGGTAACATGAATTTGGGAGTGCCAGGGGAGGAGAGGTGGGTTGTAATTGCCATTGATCAAGGGAAACCTCACTGAAATGGAACACAAGCGAAGAGAGAGAGGACTGCAGCACACAGGTCCCAGAGTGGGAGAGCGCCTGGTGTGTTCAGTGAGCTGCAGGGAGGTTAGTGGGAGAAAATGAGCAAAATTAATTCCAAGAGGTAAAGAGAGCCAGATACTGCAGGGACCTGCAGGCTATTGTAAGAATTTTGATTTTTATACTGAAGGTTTGGGAAGTTTTTCCAGATCCTATGGGAAAACAATTCACAGATTCCAAAAGACATTGAATCCCACATGAGATTTAAAAATAGAACACCCACACCTGGTCAACACTAGTGGGAAATGGCAGAACACTGAAGCTAAAGAAATTATCTTAAAAGTCACCAGAAACAATTTCTTATAAAGTGAAACCATACACTGACCATACATACTACCCAGCAATTTCACTTGTACATATTTACATAAGAGAAATGAAGGAATACTTCCACAAAAAGTACTGCACACTAATGTTAGTATCAATCTTATTCATAGTAACACCGAACTGCAAACATTCCAATACTCATCAATGAATGAATGAAGAAATTGTGATACATTCATACAATGAGACAGTACTCAGTAATAAAAAAAGAACCTCTTACACAATAATGTGAGTGATCTCAAAAACATATGCTGAGCAAAAGAAGCTTTATGCAAAAGAGTATACTATACGATTCCAGTTATAAAAAGTTCTAGAAAAGGCAAAATTAACCTAGAGTGTCAGATAGCAGATCAGTAGTTAATTGGGCAGGAGATGAGAAGACTGACTTAAAAAGGGCCCAGGGAGACTTTCTGGAGTGACAGAAATAATTCCATATAATGACTGGCTTGGTAGTTACATAGTTATATAAATTTATCAAAATGTGTTGGACCAATTTATTGCATATAAGTTTTACTTTAATAAAGTTAATTTTTAAAAATCAGCCAGAGGAAAAAGAGGCTAGGTTTCAAGAATGATTACAGAAAAACACTTTCAGACCAAAAGAGATACAGTCAGACACTAAAAGACATAAATCAGGCAGACAGAAAGTAATTCAGACAGAAGGTCTAAAACACAAGATGAAAAATTAAAAGGTAGTAAAAATGTAGGTAAATCTTAAACAATAAATATAAAACACAAAGTTGTACCATCACATGGGTTTTTTCTTAAAAGCCAGAGTTAAAATATAAATTAAAAGCACAGAAGTTGGTTTGGGAGGTGATTATAGTTAAAATATTCTGTTTTCTTTTATAATCAAGAGAAAGAGGAAAGAAAGGTCCTGATTAACTTCAGAATTTAGTAAATATGTATGTAACAGTATCAAGAGTAACCAGAACTATTACATCTATGTCAATGCTCAAACTTGCACTTTAAATAAAAATGGATTAAAATAAAAAAATTATAGCATGCATGATTAAAATATAATAGGACCATGTACCTTTCAAACTAATAACAGTTAAAAAATAAAACAAAAAAAAAATAGTCCAGATGCAGGCAAGGAAAATGAACAAAAATATAGAGATAAATCAAATGAAAATACAAAATAAGATCTCATAAAGACAAATCCAAATATAGGAACAATGTTATGTAAATGAACTAAATGTCTCAGTTAAATGGCAAAGACTCAGACTTGAGTTTTTTAAATCCAATTATATGCTGTTTAAAAGACACACATCTTAAAATATCAGAAAGTAGAAAGTAAAAAAACTTTAAGAGATATCAGGGAAGTATCCAAAATTAATGTAATTACATTAATATTTTGAAAAACATTTCTGCCTTAAATTCTTAAAGACAGTAACTTCATAATAATAAAGAGTTCGATTCAAAAGGAAGAGAAATCAATTTATATTTATACACAACAAATAAGCCTCAAAAAAAAAAAAATCAACACAGACTTGCAAAAAGACATACTGAGAAATTTTGAACACAATTTTCACAATAACCGAGTATAGGAAAAAATCCATAAAAATTGAAAAGTTCTCAACATGATTAACAATTTTTCCTAACAGGCAATATACAACTGTACCAAACAAAAGCCAAAAAACACTTTCCAAGGACACAGAAATAGTAACAAAAGTTGACCTTAGTTAAAATCATAAAATAAGCCTCAAAAATTACAAAGGATTATAATAATTAAAAAATATGTGCTCTTATCCTCCTACAATATGCTTAAAATCAATAAAAGGATAAATGAAAAATTAGAAATTAAAAAGCCAGCTTTAACATTACCAAGGAATCAAAGAAAAAACCATAATGGGGATAAAGGTTCAAAACAAAGATAATGAAAATACTAAATATCCAACTTATGCAGCTAAACAGTAATTAGAAAGAAACTTATAGCCTAAAAATATGAATACTGTAAAAGAAGAAAGGCTGAAAAGTACTGGATGTTATCTTAAGACGATTATACCAAAAAAAGAAAAAAAAGAAAAAATGAACGAACAAAAGCAGGAAAAATCAAGACATGGCACTGTAAGCATATCATTTAGAAATATGAGGATTAACTTTAAAAATGCTAAAAGTAATCATAGGAAATAGCAGATGGGAAGGGAACTACAGTTTTCTTGATTAAACTATGTAAAACTTTTTGACACTTTAAACTCTGCTCATGTAAAATTTTAATAAAAATTTAAAACCAAATTAAAAAGAAGGAAGGAAAGTAAAACAAAACATAATAAAAGTCCATATGGTAAATGTCATCACACTACCATAGATGTGTGAAAAAATAGCTGTGAAAATGCAGAATTTTGACACTTCCCATATTCTGCCATGAAAAAACAAAAGCAAATAAAACTATAATTTGTCACTACGATTAAATAATTATAGCTTTTAAACCACTACAGTAAGTTCCCCTCAAAAAGTATGTTGATAATTATTTTAATAATTCCATATGTTGCCTTTAAATGCATTCATTTTTGCCTCCATCTGGCCATTGAATAATAGCCTTCACACATCTGGCAACAAAGTGGGTGGTGTTCAGGATTCAAACACATCACGTAATTTTAAACTTCACTAGTGGATGTTGAAAATGACATGCAAAACCAAGCAGAAAAAGTCATAATCAAAATTAATTTCATTTATGTTTAATAGTTCATGTTCTGCCGGTATCTGATATGATGATGGCTGAAAAAATTCTTTCAAATACTTCCTACCTGGAACCAACTAATATTTTTAATTCTCAAAAGTACATCACTTAAATACTGCTGCCTATATGTAGTTCCAACACAGTACTTCCAAAAATAGATTCAAGTATTTGAACAGTGCATTTTTCTGAAACTTAAAAATGAGAGAGTCAATGCCAACACAACTACTTTAGAAATGATTTTCCACTTATGTAAATAAGACAATGTGCTATTTCCCATAACATATGCCAAAGAAATAGAGCTAACTATTCCACCACATAAAACTTTATGGCAAAATAGAGAATACATTAATAAATATGTACTACTGAAATACCTGAGTAACTTCTTTTGCTTAAACACACAAAAAAGGAATACTCACTGGGGAAGAAGACTTTTTAGAGCTCTCACACTCACACCTATCCTTACCATCTAACCCTGGACACACCAAGTCTGACCAAAAGGAGGGACCTGCTCTAGGAGCAGTCAAATTAAAGGACAGGTTGGCCAGCAGTTAATAGGTACCAGGGAGGAAGCCATCTAGGGTAGCCTACTCTGGGTGATAACAGGCAAACACACAAGAAGAACTCATCATTATAGTCCACAAGAATGAAGAACTGGCTTGTGAAAGAATGAGAATCAAAATCCTGGCATTCACACCCATTAAAAATTACTCTTCTCTATCCCTACATTTTTTAAAAACATTATGCAGTTCTCATGTGCACATAGAGAAGAACACAGGTGATTTCTTCACACAATAATCAATTCTTCCCCCAAGTTCCTTCCATGATATTTTTCTACTATGAGTTAGCAGTATTTGTTATCTCTGGGCTTTCTATTTTTAAGTGGTTCTTACCTGGGCAAAAGGTGTGAAAAGAGCAGCCAGATACCTCCTGTAGGTTGAATGGAAAAAAATCACCCTGTATCCTTTCCCAAATGCCTCTTCCTACCTTCTCTTTCTCTTTTTGACAAATACTCTCTCCATTCTGCCCATTTTTAGTAGCCCTGATGTCAGAGTACCTTTCCATATACCCCAAATCTGTGAGAGTATAAAGACACTGGGGAAGGGAGATGGAGGGCAACTTGCTGCTGCTTCTACTGCAGCAAGAATTCATAAATTCCTAGAGAAACCTGAGTAATTAGAACTGTGAAATGCAAACATTAGCTAGCATTTTTTTCTCTTATTTCTCACATATAACCTTCACGTAGCAGCAAGAACTAAATAAATCTGAGATTATCTGGTTCAAACCCTTTATTTCAAGTCCTGGGCAGTTGCAGGGACTTGAAGAAATTCAAGGATCCACCGCAAGTGAGCAGCCCAGTGGGAATAAGAAACTACATCTACTATTGCCATCAATTCAATCAGCTTTATTTGCTGTGTAATACAGTCTGAACTCCAGTAAATAAATGAGGGTAAGACGTTAACAAGAAATCACTCTCTCTATGAACCAATTTAAGATTTAAAGACTCCAAGTTGTCCTCTCTTCCCTCCATTCCATGATTTATATAGTAACTATCAGGAAAAAAATACTCAACATGCACAGACGATATTTTTAATACCGCAGCTCCTTAGCTCTCATCTCCCCTTAGCTGAATGCGACTGATGCAAAGAAGGCTTTAAAATAAGATCTTGAAATGCCATTTTAAAGATTATTTTTATGAGTAAAAAGCTGTCAAAATAATAAACCAAAGTGATGCAAAAATTTAAAAGCTAGTCTAAAAATTAAACGAGCTAGTCTAACATCATTCAGAAAAGCAATAAATACTACTTTCATTTTTTAGAAATGAAAAGCAGAATTAAAAGTTATTATAGCCCTAAGAGATAAAAAATAACTTTTTCTTAAAATCAGTGAAGATGTTGAATTTTCTATATTTATACCTGAAAATCATCAACAAGCTCAGGGAAAAGGTGTTCATACATTTTAAGTTCTTCTATCGTTCGTCCTGGTTCTTGCTGGGGTTTTAGTTTGTTAATATCTGTTTCAATGTCATCATTCTGAAATAATAAAAATGGCATGTCACCAGTTAAGAAAAACATAAAACTACAGGCTATATTTCAGATTTAAAGTTTTCCAAATTATTCATTACATGTAAGAGATTAATCACTGAATAAAAGCTACGTTAATATTACTGTAAATTAAAATTTGCTTATATTTTGGGGTTGTTGTTGCCTCGCTGTTTTGGTTGTTTTGCTGTGCTTTGTTTTTGTTAAATGTTATTCTAATATAACGTGGTGCTTGGGCTCCTCAAAATAGAAACATTAGCGCCAAGATCAAGACTAAAGTATGCTTCCCCCAATCTCTCTAATTGCCATCATTTTGATCATAGTTAAAGGGCAGCTTAAAATTTAAGAAAGCTAAAACATACGTATACAATGGTAGTGGTGATAATCAAAATAACATTCATTGAGCACTGAAAATATGTGAAGCACTGTGCTAAGGATTTTACATGTATTATCTAATTTCACCTATATAAGAACATTATGAAGTAGATAGTATCATTACCTCCATTCAACTGAAGAGGAAACTGAGGCACAGAGAGGTTAAGTGTCTTACTCAAAATTACACAGCTGACAAAGAGAGGAGCCAGGATGTAAAACTAGTCAGTGATTTCAGAGCATGCAATGTGGGTCAACATAAACGCTCTGCCTCGATAAAGACTAATGATTGTCATGCACTCTTATATTAACTACATGGTCAACAAGTACCCTTAGAAAAGCTCAATGTCACCATCCTCTATGTTTTCCAGGGAAAAGAAAAGTAGAAGTGGAACAACAGCCAGAAATACGTCTATGCCCCTTTGGGAAAGAAGAAGGTAAATTTAAAGAAGTATGACCTCAGAGAAACATGATATGCATCCAGAATTCATTTGGTCTATATCTGTTCAAAGAGTTAACATACACCATGATGGGAAGATGAGTGTCATTTACCGACCATCCAAGCTATTCTCTAGGACCCTCAACAACTCTGGCCTTACACAAATGCAAATTCATCATTACCTTCACTGATGGCTAAAGAGGGATAATAAGACTACTTATTCATTTTCAACTGATATTCATTTTCAGTTTTCCATTTATCTTATCGCCAGAGTCAACTACTTATTTTGGCCTTAAATTTATTCTACTATGCTTCAATCCTTAAAATGCTTCATATACATGTATCTGACTATATTTATACATTTTCATATTAATAAGTAATTTTTAAAAATATGTATTTCTCGCATTTCATTTTCAGGAATTTAGCTATTATTTGTATAACCAATAAATTTTTCCATTGCCATAAATAATAAAAACTAGTTTATTTAATGAGTAACATGTTAATTATTGTATCATTATTATATAATTATTACATGATATGTAATTTATCTTAAATTATGCATTGATAAATCAAAATATAATTTTCTTGATTGGTGTCTAATAAAGTAGACAATGCTTTCAAAATTTACAAAAAAAATTTACAGATGCATTATTTTCTCTAGCCATACTAGCTTAATATTCAATATTACTTTGTAAAAATACATAGCGACTTACATAGTGCCTTACATAGTGACTCTCTGCTTTAAAAAAATTTACCTGTAAAATGGGCATAATGAGAAAAGAAAACTATACTTAAGAGATCAATAATAGGAAATTTTGTGTTTTGGTCTAGGGAAAAAATGTAGATCTACTGACAGACACAGAAGACATAAACAAAACAACCTTCTACCACTCCTTAAAGCTATTCTGAAGTTGAGAGAAAAAAATAATGCACTAAAGTTTATATATGACAAACCTGGTTATCTGAAGACAAGTCTTCCAGAACCTCCAGGTTTCTATAAATGTTCCAAACTCTTAAAAATCTAAGGCAAAGAGAATGCAATCACTGTGGTGAGGAAAAAAGTCTCTAGAACTAGACCCACAGCAGAACACAAATGCTATACCTACTACAAGTAGCAGGTTAACCTGAAGCGTAAAAGAAGTGGTGGAATTTAGGTAAAAAGGAAAAAATAAGGACTGTCCAAATGTAACAGCCACTGAGAGGAAAGGCAGGCAGTGGTAAAGAAGAAAAATAAGAGAATACAACTCAGTAATCTGAAGGAGCCAACAATTCTGTAGCCCTCAAAAAAAATATTTTATAACATAGTGGAAAAGAGAGCGAACATTCACACGAGACTGCTTTATTCTGAATCCTGGCCCCACCTCTTATAAGCTATACTGATAACCTTTCTGTGCCTTGTTTTCTAATTATTAGCCCTCTAAAGCAAAGGTAGTAATACCATATACCTCATAGGACAGCTATGAGAATTTAATGGTTACTATATGTAAAGAGCATGGGCTAGCATAGTATTAAGCGTCAATAAATTTAATCACTTTTCTTATAACTGCTGTGTTAAAGTAACATGGGGAAAGGTGAGCGGTCATGGATACTCCAGGGAATAATGGAGTCAACCAGTGGATTAGTCAAAGAGTGATCCATAAAAGACAACGACAAAGAAATCTGTGGAGATGTTCTAAATTAAAGAACACTTAAGAGACAAGATAATGAAATGCAATACCTGATGCTAGATTCTATACTATATAATAGAGGACATAATTAGAATAACTGACAAAATGGAACATGGATCGTGTTATATCACTATACATTTATTAAGGTGACATGTGGTTATGTACGAGAGTATCACTAGATTTAGGAAACATATACAGACATGTTTAGGGACAAAGGACTATGGTATATATGTAACTTACCCTCAAACGATTTTTTAAAAAAAATTTAAGCATGTATTTATGCATTAATCTGGGAAATTTTACTACCCCTAAAAATCACTTCCTAAAGAACAGCTGATTTTAATATAGCTCCTGTCATCTAAGAAAGGCTTTACATACAGAATTTAAATTTCCTCAGCTTAGATCCTTGGATCCTTTCACGTATATCAAGTCCATAACCATAAACACATAGTTACCCCATTTTATTTATTCATTTATTTTTTATTTTTATTTTTTTGCCTTGACAATGAGAACCAGCATTGTTTTTCTTCTTCATAGCTTCCTGAGTCCAGGATGCAGACCATCACGTGACCAGACTGGCTAACTTGACAATTTTGCCAAAGTCTGTGCTGGTCACATTTGGTGATAATAAAACTGGCTGTATATCTGCTATTAAGATAGAGATCTCCTTCCAGTATCTTAGATTCTATCTCCAGAAAGTCAAATATTCAGTGTACCCCAATTGTGATGTAGCATTTCAAGACAAAAAGGGCCAAGCAGTTAGGAGTATAATGAATCTCCCTCCCCCGGAAAAGCATTGAAAAATGAAGGCATTAAGCAGACATTTTTCTACATTTTCTGCTAACATGGCCCCTTCTACCACTAAATAAGGCAAAATATAAGGCATCAAGACTTGTAAAAGTGCCATAAAATTCTGAAAACTCATCTGCCTCCTTACTTAATATCTCATGTAACATGACAATAATTTTTTCTTTTCTCAATTCAATAAACACTTTGTCTATTTCCTTCTTCAACTAAAACTTAAGAAGCATTATGCGAACACTAATCCTTACCAAGAAGCCATCAGTTATAGATTACTTTCCTACTGTTTTGTATCCACGAAAGATTGTTGAAAGAGCAATAGGTTGCCACTTCAAGTCTCAAAACACTTCATTTAAAACTTAGATTTCTTTAGACTTTAAAATCTAAGTCAGAAAGGTTAGATAAAATCTTCCTGGTCAGAGAGAGTTAAAATAAGTTATTTTAAGGCCCTTTTCAGAGCAATTCATTCAAAGAAACATTACTTTCCCTTTCAGTAGCTTACTGTCCATAATCAGCCATGATAAAAAAACATGTGGGCAAAAAAATTAATCCACCATTAGCTATATGTATTTACCCAATCTTTGTTTTACAACTGAGTATGCAATCTATAAAGGTGACTAAAGACAGAAATTGATACTAACCTTAAAATTTTGATCTAGGTCATCTTCATTTTCAGTTTCATTTTCAGCTTCTAAATCAATATCATCGTTGTCATCACTTTCATCTACTACGTCATCCACTGTGATACAAAATGTGCTATAAGTAAGTAGGTCAGAGGTAAGCATTCTTCAACATGCACATCCAAAGGCAGAATGTTATATATGTAAATATTTCAATCATCAAAGAAAAATTAAATAAAATTTCTTATTAAAAATGTCTCTAAGGCTGTCCAGGGTATTGAAAAACCTAAGAGATCAAGTGAAAGTGCTTTAAAATTTGGAAAAGCACTGTAAAAATGAATGAGTTTTTTTACTGTTTTTAAAAATTAATAATGTAAAAAAATCAATATTTAGGCTATTGTTGCAATAGCCTAAATGAAACCATCTTGTTTTCTATCTGTATAAATCTGAATAAATCATTTCATCCCTTTACAATTCACTTGCCATTTGTTTCAATGACTACCATGTGCCATGTATTGTGTTGTGAGCTGAGAATTTCTTAGAATATGTATAAATATACTCCCTGCCCTCAGGGAGCACATGAGGTTAAATTGCAGAAAAGAGTTAACAAGTAATTATATTATCTTTTGATACAATACCATTATGTATAAGATACAAACGATATATACTGATGAAGGCATATACTTAAAAATACTACCAGAAAGCAAGGGATGGAATAACTACAAACTGCTTGGCGACAAAGGGTCATCAGTGATCACGTCACAAAACAGGTAATAATTAAGCAGTATCTTGAAGAAAACAGCTTTCTAGGTAAACATAAGGATGAGTGAGTGTGACTTTTAAAGAAAGGAAATAATGCTAAAATAAATAATTTAGATGACAACAGAAAATAATAAGCCATGTATGAGTTAACTTGTATGCTTGGGAAAGTATTAAAAGAAATAAAAATGAGAAAATGAAGAGTACGGAAGGCCAAGAAGTTTAGAATTTTAACCTACAAAAGGTAAGCACTGAGGATTTTCAAGAGGAGAATAAATTAATTCAACTTACATTTTTCAAAAGATCACTCTGGCAGGTATGAGAGAGGGAGCATATATGTGGAAGACCAATTAATAGAGAAAAAGACAATAACTGTCAGCGAGAATGAAGAATGAATATGGATGAGAGAAAAACTCAAGGAATAGGAGGACATGAGGACCACAGATGTGAGCAAGACAAGGAAAGAAGAGAAGAGTACTTTAAGAGTGCTCCTTAACTGAGTGCTTTAAAACAAAATATAGACTATTTTAAAAGGATACTTTCCAAACTTTTTTATTCTTTAACTCTATTAAGGAATAACTGACAAACAGAATTGTATAATTATTTAAAGTGCATAATGTGATAGTTGATATATAAACTGTAATAGGATTATCAAGATGAAGATAATTAACACATCTATCACCTCACAGTCAACACTGTGTGTGTGTGTGTGTGTGTGTGTGTGTACGTGCGCGCGCGCGCTAAGAATACTTAAGATTTACCCTCAGAAACTTTCAGGTATACACTACTGTGTTATTAACTATCGTCACTGCGCTGTACTTTAGATCCTCAGAATTTAATCTTAAAACTGAAAATTTGTACCCTTTGGCCTCATTACCCCATTACCATTCTCCCAGCCCCTGCCATCCAACATTCTATTCTGTTTCTATGATATCAGATGTTTTTAAAGGTTCCACATATGTGATACCATACAATATTTGTCTTTCTCTGTCATATTTCACTTAGCATATGTCCTCCAGATTCATCCACATTATTGCAAATAGCAAGAATTCCTTCTTGTTTTATTGTCTGAATATTTATATATCTGATACATATTGATAGATATATCTATCTCACATATAGATATACAGATATAATCACTTTTCCTTCATCCACTCATCCATTGAAGAATATTTATATAGTTTTCAAATCTCTGCTACTGTGAACAATGCTGCAGTAAACATGGCTGTGCAGATATCTCTTTGAGATGATCATTTCAATTCTTTTTGGATATATACCCAGGAGTATGACTGCTAGACCATATGGGAGGTCTATTTTTAATTTTTTAAGGAACTTAAAACTGTTTTCCATATTAACTGTACCATTTTACATTCCCACCAAAGTGTATGAGGGTTCCACTTTCTCCACATCATTGCCGATATTTACCTCTAGTCTTCTTCACAATAATCATTCTAATAGATGTGAAGTGATATCTCATTGTGGTTTTGATTTGTATTTCCCTGATGACTGGTGATGTTGCACACCTTTTCAGACACCTATTGGCCATTTGTACACTTTGGGAAAATGTCTATTCAGGTCCTCTGACCATTTTTTAATTGGATTATTTGCTTTTGTACTACCCAGCTGTATAAGTTCTTCAAATATTTTGAATATCAACCACTTATCAGACATATAGTTTGCAAATATTATGTTGTTTCCTTTGTTGTGTAAAATACCTTTAGTTTGATGTAGTCCCACTTTTATTTTAGCTTCTATTGCCTGTGCTTTTGATGTCTTATTCAAGAAATCATTCCCTAGACCAATGTCAAGGATCTTTTCCCCCAAGTTGTCTTCAAGGAGTTTTACAGTTTCAGGTCATATTTAAGTGTTTGATCCATTTCGAGTTAATTTTTTGAGTGGTGTAAGATAGAGGTGTGGTTTCATTCTTTGGCATGTGGAGATTTAGTTTTCCAAAAACCACTCATCAAAAAGACTGCTCTTTCTCAATTGTTTGTGATGCCTTTATCAAAAATTAGTTGACCACGTATGTATGGGTTTTTGTCTGCGTTCTCAACTCTGTTCCATGATCTATGTGCCTGCTTTACTTGAGTACTACACTGTTTTGATTACTATAGCTTTGTAATAGTTTAAAATCAAGGACTGTGATGAGTCCAGCCTTGTTCTTTCTCAGGATTGCTTTAGCTATTTGGAGTCTTTTGCAGTTCCATACAAATTTTATAAGATTTTTTATATTTCTGTGAAAAAAGTCATTGGAATTTTGATAGGGATTGCATTGAATCTGGAGATCATTTTGGGTAGTATAGACATTTTCACATTATTAATTCTTTTAATCAGAGAACATGGCATACCTTTCCATTTATTTGCATACTCTTCAATCTCTTTCTTCACTTATAGTTTTCAGTGTACAGGTCTTTCAATTTCTTGGTAAAATTTACCCCTAAGTATTTTATTGTTTGTTAATACTATTGTAAATGGGATTGTTTTGTTAATATCTCTTTCAGATAGTTCTCTGTTGGTGTACAGAAACAACTGATTTTTGTATATTGATTTTGAATCCTGAAACTTTACTAAATCATGCATATTCTAACAGTTTTTGGTGAAGACTTTAAGGTGTTCTATAAGATCACATCATATGCAAAGAGATAATTTACTTCTTCCTTTTGAGCTGGATGCCTTTTATTTCCTTTTCTAGACTAACTGTTATAGCTAGGATATCCAGTACTGTATTAAATAAAATAGCAAGAGTGGGCACCCTGTCTTGTTCCTGATCTTAGAAGACTTCTGACTTTCTGTTATTGTGTATGATTATCTATGGATGGTCATATATGGTCTTTGTTATGATAAAGAATTTTCCTTCTATACTTGAGAGTTTTTATCATGAAAAGATGTTGAATTTTGTCAAATGCTTTTTCTGCATCTGTTGAGATGATCACATAATTTTTGTCCTTCACTCTGTTAATGTAGTGTATCATATTTTAATTTGTGGATGTTGAAACAGCCTTGCATCCCAGAGATGAATCCTATTTGGTCATGGTGTATCATCCTTTTGCTTTTGAACCATTTGCTAGTATTTTGTTGAGAATTTTTGCAAATATGTTCATCAAGGACAGTGGCCTATAATTTTCTCTTCTTGGCTTTGGTATCAGGAGGGTAATGCTCACTCTATAAAATGAGTTTAGAAGTATTCCTTCTTCAATTTTTGAGAGTACTTCTATGTTATCAGTTGTAATGTGTCCTCTTTGACTTATATTTTATTAATTTGAGTCATCTTTTTTTAGTCTAGCTAAAATTCTATCAATTTGTTAATCTTTTCAAAAAAACCAACATTTAGTTTTCTTTGTTTTTCTAGTCTTTATTTCCTTTATTTCTGCTCTAATCTTGACTATTTCCTTCTTTCTGCTAACTATAGGCTTAGTTTGTTCTTTTCTGGTTTCTAGAAGTATAGTTAGACTGTTTATTTGTATCTTTTTTCTCAATGTAGGTGTTTGTTGCTATAAAATTTCATCTTAGAACCGCTACTGCTCCATCTCATAAGTTGTGATATGTTGTACTTCCCTTTTCATTTTTCTCAAGATATCTTTTTACTTCTTTTTACTTCTTTGACCCATTGGTTGTTCAAAAGTGTATTGTTTAATTTTTCAGCTTTACTCCTGATTTCTAGTTTCATACTACTATGGTCAGAGAAAATATCTGTGATTTCAATATTCTTGAGTTTGTTAAAATTTATTGTGACTTAACATATGTTCTCCAGGAGAACATTCCCTGTGCACTTGAGAATATGTATTCTGCTGCTATTGATGGACTTTTCTATATATATCTGTTAGGTTCATTTGGTCTAAAGCATCATTCAAGTCCGTTACTACCTAATTAATTTTGTCTGGATTATCCATCCACTGTTGAAAGTGGGGCACTGAAGTCACTTCTATAAATGCATTGCTATTTCTCCCTTCACATCTATTAATAATTGTTTAATAAATAGTTGCTCTAATATTGGATTCATACCTTTATAATTATTATATCTTCTTGATGAACTGAGCCCTTTATCATTATGTGATGACCTTCTTTGTCTCTTGTTACAGTTTTTGACTTAAAGTCTATTTTGTGTGTTGTAAGTATGGCTATACCTCCCTTTGATTTCCATTGCAGAGTATCTTTTTCCATTCCTTCATTTTTAGCCTACTAGTGTCCTTAAAGCTTAAATGAGTCCCCTTGTAGACAGCATATAGTTGGGTCTTGTTTTTTAATCCATTCAGTCATTCTAAGTTTTTTAATTGGTAAATTTTAACTATTTACATTTTGAGTAATTATTAATAAAGACTTACTATTGACATTTTGTTCATTGCCTTGTGATTGTTTTGTGGTGCCTTTGTGCCTTTCTTCCTCTCTTGCTGTTTCCTTGTGAGTTGATGATTTTTGTAGTGGTATACTCTGATTCTTTTTCTCTTTATCATCTGTGTATCTATCATAGGATTTTGCTTTGTGGTTACTATTAGGCTTTCATAATACATTTTACATTAGTTATAACTGCCTATTTCAAGCTGATAACAGATCAACCTCAATTTCATAAAAACGTTCTATCATGTACTTGCTCCTTCCCATAATTTGTTGTTATCCCAATTTAAATATTTATATTGTATATCCATTAACAAAATATTGTAGGTACATTTATTTTTAACACTTTTGTCTCTTAACCTATATGCTAGAATTCAAAGTGATTTATACACAACCACTTCAAGACCAATATGTTTTGAATTTGACTATATAAATGTGTGTATATATGTATATATATGTACACACACATACATACACACCTTTATCAGTGAATTTTATACTTTCATGTTACCAAGCAGTTTTTTTGTTTCAGCTTGAAGAACTCTCTTTAACATTTCTTATAAGACAGGTCAAGTAGTGAAAAATTCCCTCAGCTTTTGTTTTTCTGGGAAAGTCTCTGTCTCTCACTTCTGAAGGAAAACTACTAGGTAAAGTTTTCTTGGTTGACAGTATTTTTCTTTAAGCACTTGGAATATATACTCCCACTCTCTCCTGGTTTATACAGTTTCTGCTGAGAAATCTGCTTATGATCTTATCAGGATTACCTTGTATGTGAGGAATCTTTTTTTCTCTTGCTGCTTTCAAAATTCTCTTCACATTTGATTTTTGAGAGCTTGATTATACTGTTTCAATAGAGATCTTTCAGATGAATATGCTTGGGACTATTTGAGCTTAGTGTACCTAGATGGCTGTATCTTTCCCTAGATTTGGTCAATTCTCGGCCATTATTTATTTAAATAAGTTTTCTGTCCCTTTCTTGCTTCTCCTGCTAGCATTCCATAATAAAGATGCAGTTTCACTTAATGGTGTCCCATTATTCACACAGGCTTTCATCACCCTTTTTCATCCTAATTTCTTTTCTCTCCTCTGACTGAATAATATCAAAAGATCTGTCTACAAATCCACAGGTTCTTTCTTCTGCTTGATTGAGCCTAATGTTAAAGTTCATGATCACATTTTTCTTTTCATTATTTTCTTCAGATATACAATTTCTGTTTGGTTCTTTCCATAATTTCTTTCTCTTTGTTGAATTCATTTTGTTCATGTATTATTTACTAAATTCATTGAGTTCCCTATCTGCCTTCTCTTGAATTATCTTAGCATCCTTAAAATAACTATTTTGAATTCTTTTTTGGATAACTCACAGATCTCCATTTCTCTGGAAAATAGTATCATGTTTCCTTGATTTTTCATCTCTGATAGTTTTGTGTTGATGTCTGCATATATGAGGGCACAGTCACATTTCCAGTCTTTTTGGACTGGCTTGAGTGGAGCAAGACTTTTACCTGGAGAAGGTTCTGAGAGCACTGGCTGGGTAGGATGCAGTATCTTTGCTTCCTATGAAGGCAAAGGGGTACAGTTTCTGTGTAGCTCCATAACCTGAGGTCAGCATCAGCAAAGACTATGGGGGTCTTCTATGGCTAATATTACAGAGGTCTTGCAGGTGTCAGTGGTGGCTAGGGCTTTTGGGATCCTCAGAGACAAAGGTTGCTGGATTCATCTTGCTTTTTTATGCCCACAGGAAGAAGTCCAGCCAATGGATTCCTCTTGGTACCTCATCTGGTATGCTGGCACTCAGAGATGCAGCAGAGCTGGGATCCTAGGATCATGTGCACACGGAACTTCAATGTCTGGGTCCTGGAGTACAGGTGCACTTGTTGTGACAGTGACACTGGTGTCTAAGGTACAGAATGTGCAGATCTCTCATGGAAAAGAGATTTGGTTCTCTGGGGCTCACTGTAGTGACTACAGCTAGGAAGTGATGCCACTGCAGCCTGGGCCCACAATGACAGCTCCACCCCAGTGAGTCAATGTAGCAGGTGGGACTCCAGGCAGCTCCGGCAACTGGGATCAGCTTTGGTGAAGACTTGGGAGACCTGAGAGCAAAGGCTACCAATGTCCAAAGTGATGAGACTTTCCGGGTTCTCCTGTTCTCCTTTTCCCAATGGGAAGAAATTCCTCTGAAAGGTTGACATAGATAAAACACTTCCCATACTTTTCTTTGTGGTGGTCCTCAGTTTTTGAGCTCTGCAGGGTTTTTTTATGCTTCTTCATTGTAGTCCAAAGCTACCTGAGATATTTTCATGGATTTGAAGTTGGCTGTCTTTTTTACCGTATTTCTGGGGAAGATGAGCATTGAGACCTCCTACCTCTCCATTTTGCTGACAACACCTTCATTAAACTCTTTTTGACATCCATTTCCACTGTAACTTAATTTAGTGAAGAAGAGAAACTCCTCCCCACCCCACATATATCTGTCCAACTCTCCTCCCTTCTAGTAATAGAACCTCTGAGTTTTAGTTAGACGTCAGATTCCAGGCTCCCTCACAGTACTTAACAGTCCTGTGGCCAATTTCTGGCCAATGGTATGGGAGGCAAAGTGGTAAATACAAATTCCAGGTCCCTGTCTTTAAAAAGAAAGTTGCCCTCTCCATTTCCTTTCATTACTGTTTTCTACTTGCACAAAAGAAGCCGCCATAGAAATGATAAAAACAAAAAGAACCTGTTTTCTTTGATGACCTAGTGGAACAGAGGCCTACTGCCCAGGATCACCTGCCCACCTTCTGGAAGGATATGTGAGAAAAAAAATCTTCTATCTTGTGGCAGTGTAGCAAAAGGGTGCTAGAGAAGAATACCTAATTCTAATTTTGGTTCCTCTACTTACTAGCTTTCTGATCTTGAGCAAGCTACATAAGTTATTTGTGTCTCATTTTCTTCATCTGTAAAATGGAGATACTCATTCATAGTGTTCTTGTAACGTGCCAGGCAAAGGGTATGTGCTATTAAAATGTCTGTTATTACTGTTGTTGCTTGAGTGACTGTGATACTATCCTGGATTACTTTGTAAAAGCAGCTCAGTCTGTCCTAATACTGGTACCAAACTGCTTAAATTCTTTTGGAAATAGACAGCAAAACAATAAGCATTCATTTGTATATGGTAACCTCGGTCTATTTATGCCAATGTACTAGCAGCAGCTATCATAGATAAACGTGAGAAGAACTGACATTTGGAGAAGGAAGTGTTAGAAAAAAGAGAGAGGTTGAATTCAGAAAAGTCTATTGCAAACAAGAAAGATGACTGTTTGGATAGGGAGAAAGAAAAATGCAGTTAAGCATCAGAGAGAAAATATGTTTTTAATTTTTAATAAAACCTTTCAAATAGTTTCCATTATATGGTATTTGCCTTTGGTTTTATACTACAGGTGTGACATGCCATTTAGCTTAGGGTGTCTGAGACCTTATGTTCTATTCCAATGATCTATTCATACACCTAAACCAATAAATTATTATAGTTTAATTATATAGTTAAAATCAAGGAATATAAATAATTCTTTGTTGTTAGTTTTCAAAACATTTTTGGCTCATTTATAGTAAAAACAAAAATACAGAAAAAAACTTAAATGTCTCTTAATAGGAAACTAGTTACAGTATATCTGTATGATATAACAATTAAAAGAAATGAGTCAGCACTTTCTGTAAGGTTTTAGAAAGTATATTCCAAGACGTTTATTTTGCTGTTGCCATTGCTCCTGTAAATGTGATTTGCTTTCCCCTTATGTTTTCTAATTGGTTTTTGTTGAGATATGTGTACATAAAACACACACAGAAAAGCTAATAAATTTTATTCATTTATCTGGTAAATAGTACTTCATTTAACTTGTATTTTGTCTAACACACATTTTATAATTGACTTGCTTGGATTTTCCACATAGATAGTATAGTAATATCTTCCATGGATATTAACTTTATCTCAGACTTAATGGTTAAGACCTTTCCTTTCTCTTGCTGACTTGGAGTTTTCAAAATGACGTTAACTAATAATGGTTGAAAGAGGCATCGTCTAACATTTACTTACTATTTGCAATGCTGGCCATTGATCTGAGTTAGAGAATACTCAGCTTGTTTGGGAAATATTCCTGGATTCCTACAGAAATTTTATCTGGAGCTAATAATGATTTTTATTATTAAATCTCTTTGTGCCATTTACTGAGATAATCATTGGTTTACTTTGACCTACTGATGATAAATTTTACTAATTACAGTCTTAATATTACAATGAACCTACTTCCTTAAAAATAATCCTTACTTTGTCAGTGTCCTATACTTGTAAAAACTGTTCAATTTGCTATAATTTTAGAATTTTTATATTTATTTTCATGAGTGACAATGATCTATAGGTTGTTTCAGGTTATTCTACCAGGCTTTAATTTCTGCATCATGTTGGCTTCTAAACTTTCCCTTTTTTTCTATGTTCTGGAAAATAAAGTATAGGAAAATTTCTTGAAAGGCTGCAAGAAGTAATCTATAAAGTCATTAGCATTTGGCGTTTTGCTGAAGGTAACTTGACTGCATATTCAATGGCAGGTTTTCTACTATTTAGGTTAATTTTATTTATTCATATTTCCCAAAATATTGTCCATTTCAATCATATTTTCAAATATATTAACAGAAGTTATCTTTAGCATCCACTAGATTAACTGAACCACCTCTACTTAATTTGCCAAGAACTTACAGGGATATTAACATCACCCATTAACACTGTTTCTATCCATTTCCCCTTATTATTCAAATCATTATAGCTTTATCTATCTTTGCTCTAGTATTTGGCACATTATCTATCTAGCTTGTATAAAATCTTTGCTATCTCATTTTATAAATTTTGTTCTGTATTTATATTTTGTATGGTAGTAACACTGTCTTCCTTACCTCTTTTGAACCAGGAATAGCAAATACACATTTGTTGATTGCACTTTCAAGCTTTCCATCTTGCTGTTTTAAGAGTCCCCAATATATGTCAGCTACTTATATTTTGTTTTTTAACCCAATCTGAAAGTCTCTTTTTTTAAATAGTATTTTATCCATTTATCTATCTTTTTACTAAAACAGATTTGCTGGTTCTTGCTTTGTATTTACCACTTTCAAAATTTTGTGCATCTTTGAAATTTCCTTGCTTTTCTATAGCAGTGATAGATAGGTCCTTTCAAGAATTTTTTCCCAAGAAAAAACACCTAAATAATTTCATACAGAATTTCAAAGTGTTCACAGTCTCTGAAGTCCATCCGCAGATTTCTATAGTACAATAGACCCCAGTCTAAGGATCTGTTTAATATTGTATAATGAACAATTTGTAATGTTTAATACAATTACTCTGCTACCATGCCCTTCTGCATTCTTGACATCTTAATTCATCCCTGGCCTCAATGGAGTAACATTTCATATAATTACTTCAGAAAGGATACCTCAGAAATAGACTTCTGTACCCTTACATACCTAAGAATATGTCACCTTCACATATGAAGGACAACTAATATGGGTTCAGAAATCTTAAGTCAGAACTCTTTCTTCGAATCTCCGTAGATGCTGCTTATCTTTTGGCATTTAATATTCAAGAAAATAAGTCTTGAGGCCAACTCCATTCATCAGCAAATGTTAAATACACACATATCTCATGCAATCTAACAGATGCTGAGGATAAAATAAAGGATTAAAAAAAAAAAAAAACCCAGCCGTTCTATCTTCATGAAACCAGCTGAGAAAGGTAAAAAAAAATAATACAAATTTTGATGAATGTAAAGAAGCCTGATATGCGAGAAAATATCAGAAAACAGAAAGATAGTATCTTCCTTGTGTCTATGCAGTTGCTGTAAGAACCTTCTCTTACATTTTAGTCATGAAGACTTGTCAGTCATTGTAAATCTCCATTTCTAGTTCAGCAATCCATCAGTCTGAGATGAGTCACAAAAGGAGCTCTAGAAAAATATCGCTGTCATTTTTCCCATGCTTGGTGAATTCACTGCACTAGAAGTCAGCTTTCCTTATCCACGCAATTATTCTAGACATTGAATAAAGAACTCTATGAGACATATCCTATCTCCGTTCCAGAGCCACTACTTGCATATCATAGAGAAGTCTCACCAGCTCTCTACCAGTTAGAACCACCACTTAAACCCCCATAATTATACACTGAGATTCAGGAGTGAATGGGATCCAACTGCTCCTTGACTGTCCCTCAATGAGGTGCTAGTGGTATCTCAACTAGAAGCCAGAGATACTGCATTTCATATTAGGGTGAGTAGAGAGTGACACTCTTCTTTAATCTATCGTATCTCTGTCACGTTTGTTCCATGTTCTATGTTTGTTTCATGAGAATGTTCCTTTTAGTACCTAGTTTTCAGATTTGGTACAGATCACTCCCTATTTTAAAGGTCTAATGGCAATTTTTAATGGAATAGAAAGAAGGAATAAAATTATTTTTACTTAGCTATCTTACTCAATCAATTACTCTTAGACTTTTAAACCTTTTAAAAGAAGTTTATGAATAATCCATTTTGACATTTTGTGTAGCCTAACTTGTACTTTAATAATTAAATATTTAAGAATAAAATCATAATAGTGTACTCTGTAATTTACACCACTGATTAATCTGTCAACAAAATCAATTATAATTACTTCAAAAATCTTTTATATCACTTATTTCAAATAACTGCTTTTAAATATAGGACTTTCAATTTTTTTTCAAAAAAGTGATCAACTGACAAAAATACTTCAGAAAATCTATTACTTTCTTTTTGCTATTTTGTTAGATCTTATCAAAAAAAATTCTACTTTTTCCCCATATTAAGAAGTTAAACTCTTACTTCCTTTACTATGTACCTACAGTATTCTACAGAAAAGAGCAAATTGCCAACTTCTGATAATTTCATATGTTAAGCATAAACCATAACACTTTTGGTGATTAGGTATTTTAACTTAAAAAATAAAGTTCATGAAAAGGCTACAAATGTAGCTCTAATAAAATTACCTAAACACTTAATGTTTACATTCTTAACTTTGAAATTTTTTGTAACTATCAAATGATGTTCCTATATGATGCTTAAATTTTTGCACAGTTCACATTTATATATATGTAACATTCCATGCTACTTCTCTTAATTACTAGACCTTAATTTCTTATATTTAAAGAAATATCTGTTAACTAAAATATAAGGTAAAAGTTCACTGTGTTCCTTAAGGCCTTCTTTTGCTGGGGAGTTAGGAAAAAAAAAAAGTCAACTGTCACACAATTCCAAGAACAACTAAAGCCACTGTGAGCATGTGGTCCTACCTTCAGGGGGTAAGTTGTAGAGCTGGGCCACAGGTCCAGTCACAGGAATAACTGGCAATTGGAAGTGGAAAGAACTTTTAATCGTTGGGAGTGGCAGGCGATTTTTGGGGAAACACTTCCTCATTATCAGACTGGAGGTGTTGACAAGAGGATCAAGGGTCCTGACTGCTAAACATTCCTGTTTTTTAAGAAAAGAAAAACAATGTGCCTTTGGTGAATAATTGAACCAATTTTAGATTACTTTAGAAAAAATGCATTGATAATTTTCAAGAGACAAATATCACACACAAAAAAGCAGCGTTTTATCATAATCATAAAATAGCTTTGACTATTCAGAAGTTTTTTTGTAAAGAACCTCATATGGCAAACTGAGTAGTACTTTTCCTTGATATTTTAACTAAGCAGAAATCAGTAAAATCTTTGGTACCAAAAGTCACTAAAGCACTAAGTAATAAATATGAGTGATTTAGGGGGCATTTTGCAAGCCTAGCACACAAAATTAAAAACAAAAAATTAAAAGAAGAAAAAAATTAGGTAAGAAAGAGAGTAAGAAAGGTGTAAGAAAATGGAATGTATTTAGCTGAACTTTCTCAGATTTTATAGTTATCACGCAATAGCACCTCGAGTAAATAAATAGTTTTAAGAGTCTTAATTTGCTGTCCCAGTATCTAATCTTAAGAAGGGCTAATATGTAGAGGGTTTGCAAGTATATCATATAACACTATTATTATTATTATTATTATTACTATTATTGACATTCAGATGGCACTTTAATACCCTGTAAAGTTTGTAATACAAATCTTCACATGTGACCTGTCAAAACAGATGAGAAATTAAGGCTCACAAATGTTAAGTGGCGTAACCAAAGTTGTTCAACTTTTCCTCATTTCTCAAATATCTATCACTGCCTACATCACTAATAAAAACAAGTGTATATGACTGATCTAGGAAAAAAAGCTAAGGGTTAACATAAAATATATGTTCTATCTTTACTCTCATGTAGAACGGGACTGTTTAAGACCAAGAGGGCACAACCGAAATAATTGCCTAGAATTTTCAAAAAGACAGTTTCTTTCTAATAATTACAACCTCCTAATGACAAAGGGTTGCACTACAACATCCCTATTTCCCATAGCTGACAGTCTTCTACAGACACTAGAAGGAATATTACTAAAGACAGTGCCAGAAGGTTTGTGCTTATGCTGGCTGTCAGAAGTAAGATCCCCAACTTCAGGTTCACTTTTGTACCTTCTCTGTTTAAAAATGCCCTATCCAAGAGGGAGATGCTGAGAACACGCAAAAACGACAGAACCGTCCTGCTGATTTGCAAATGGTCCAGAAATACTTATGAGGGAAACATGCACCACTAAGTACAGCACATCCTGGAAAACATGGCAATATGGAATCCCTTCCAGCCCACTCAACAGATGTATATGTCTTCCTTTACCTATGGGAAAAAAAAATCTCACATTGCAGAGATATGCACTAAGCTTCTTCTCCAATCGGTCTGCAATCACATGTTAAGAAATGATTATGCCTTTTGATTTTTTTAAATATATTTTAAAATATATATTTCAATTTTTTTAATATATTTATTTTATTTTGAAAGTATTTTTAGAAATATTAAGTTTTCTTAAGACCCAAATCATATTATTAAAACATAATTACAATAATAGGAAGTAAATTTTTAAAAACTCACTTGTGAAGTGTTATAGAGAATTTTCATCCCATTGGCATCAATAAATGCTTTTCTTCCCAGCTTGATGTTTGTAACACTTTTTAAACTCTGTAAAATTCCTTTCCGAATGAGCATGTTTCTATGCCGATTATCATGGCGGTGCCAATCTACATAAATTGTTAAAAGGACTTGAACATATCCTCTGTCTACTGCTCTCCTGGCATTTGTTTCTTTAACAACAACAAAAAAAAAATTGAGAAAGAATATTTTTTTAAAATGACAGAAGAAAGTGGTAGAGTAAATCAAATCAGACAGTTAAAGGGGGTCAAATATAGAAGGGTAAAGGGAGGGTGAAGTGGGTAAAGGGGATCAAATATATGGTAGCTGAAGACAACTGGACTTTGGGTGGTAAACACAATAGAATATACAGATGTTGAATTATAATGTACACCTGAAAATTATATAATTGTATTAACCAATGTTTCCAATAAACTTAATTAAAAAAAAAAGATAAAGGTAAAAAAAAAATTTAACCACAACATAGTACCAAATTCTTATTTTTTTCCAAAAAAATATGGCAACTACATATTTAAACAATTTTTCTAACAAAATAAATATGATAATTTCAAGATTACAATATTTTTATTGTAAATAAAATATTTACAATGTGTAAATACAATATATTTTGTATTTATTTTGTAGATTACAACATTTTTCAGAAACCTGCCCATATATTGCTTTGTGGTTAATAAATAACAAAATATCTATAATGCAATTAGGGCTACATCTTTTTAAATGTTAATACTAACAAAAGTTTTATGTATTTTAAAACTATTGAATATATTGACTTTGATTACACCAAAGGAAATACACAAACCTTTAATTTATTACCTAGCACCACATAGGTAGGCCAATTAAAGATAAAGTAGAATATCAACCCATTTAGGGTTGTTCAGTTACAAGAGAATATCAATCTCTTCCTAATCTAAATTAACCTATAAAGTGACCTCCTGCCTCATGGCACAGATACTAAGATAAAGACAATAAAATCAACAACCTTATTAATGTCCTCTCAGAAATTGTGTTCTGACATTAGAGAACTGGAAGAAACTCCCAAGGTGGAAAAGAGATGGGAGGTTCTTATGCAAAAGCTTTTAAACTTCTATTGTGTCTAGAAGAGCTTATTCTGCTACAGCTATGGCTATTTACATCAGTTCAATAGTTTTGATTAATACTAGTTTCATGTATTTTAAATGAATATACCCACTTTGTTTACACTAGATAGAATATATAAGCCTTTAGTTTTCTAGCTATGAATATGAGTTTCTTAAAAGACATTATGATCATTGTAACTCATGTTACAAACTGTGTTTCCACTGGAATTCTCAATAGCCTAAATAGCACTTTTAAGAAATATTGAAATTCTTTATTAAAGATCAAATCAAAAACTTCCCAGTAACTCAAAAACAGGTGTCTGAATGACCCTTAAGAAAAATGAGCAAAGCTATCTATACTCTGCAATTGAGCACAATTAAAAGTCTAGTAAAGGGGATTTTATTCATGTGTACAGAACACCAACTCACAAATCAGTATATGTCTCTTCTTCCCATTCTAGTTAAAATACAGCTTGGGTTTCCCATTAGACTACAACATCTAATCTATCTACACTTCAGTAATAGCAATTAAGTTGCCTGTCTTTCTGCATTGTGTGTGTGTGCATTTTCTGCTTTATACCCTTTTAGGTTTATTAGAGTAGTTTAATTATCCTTTTAAAGTAAATTACTGCCCTCCCTAACAAAAAGAAATCAATGCATAAGAATGCTCCAAAATGCCATAGTGCATTTAAAAATAAGCAGTGTGCTACTAAATATTATTTTGCATTATTAAATATTTACCCTATTTAGTGCCATGTACCATATGAAAACAATATTAAATATAAACCAGAGTCATTCTACTTGTCAATTACTTTTTTTATCTAGTGGTGGGCAAACATATCTATTTGCCCACCATCTTCCTTTGAAGGAGACGGCAGGGAGTAAAAGGAAGATTACTATTTAATACTTAAGATATAAGACTTCAGTCATCTTAGTATAACTGATTTCTGTAAAATAATTAAAACTTAAGAAGGTTTTAGTTTTTACTGACTTAAAATTAATGACTTTGTCATCAGAAAATTTGTAAACTTAAGTTTAGTGTTAATAGTTAATCTACTCTAAATCAAAAGCATATGCCTATATTAATTTAAAAATTAATCTTTAAACAATTTTAACTACAAAGTCAAGACACATCAAAAAAAGACTAA
Organism: Eonycteris spelaea; assembly: GCA_003508835.1. Lineage (NCBI taxonomy): Eukaryota > Metazoa > Chordata > Mammalia > Chiroptera > Pteropodidae > Eonycteris > Eonycteris spelaea. The sequence goes on along the minus strand of PUFA01000087.1, from coordinate 1,443,339 downwards.
AAATATTTTTTATTTTTAATCCAATTTAATCCAAGTATTCCGATCTTGGTCTCAAGTGTATTGTGTTATATATGAAAATGAAGCTACATGGCTAGTTTTACTGAGTACCACACATATCATTTCAAAGATAAAACTGCTAACTGACTTTTATATACTCTGGTATATAATACTAATACCTAAGGTGAATTTTAAAATTTAATAGATCATTACCAAATATAAGGTTTACCAATTAGTCATTTGTTAATTTTCAAATAAACAATTCTGGTCATTCGAACTTAAGGGCAAGTTGGTCTTACTCTTGATAGTTTTGGAGAAAAATAACATTGAAAGCCACCAATACAGATCTTAAGGACTAAATGTTATTATGATTAGATAAGATGTTAACCAATGAGAGTTGCAGTGTTAATGAAAACTGTTATTTAAAATAAACATACTGTGTATCTTGCAAAAAAAACATATAGTGTAGATGATTACTCTTCAAGGCATCATAAGACACTCAATGCTTTCATTCTAAGATAAATAGTGCTTTAGTGTTTCAATAAATTTAGTAACTGTAAATTTACATTAGTAGCCATTTTTAATGTTATAAATTTGAATTTGTAATAGAAATAAAATTTCTAATAAAAGTTCTAAAATCATGTGTTATATATAGAGAAAAATGTTCAACAGTCTTCACAGTAAACATTCTCAACATTGTTAGTTTCACTTTTTTAAAAAATATATACTTATGTAATATTTACATATTACTTTACTAACAGGGCTTTATGTTTATAGTAATAACTTAGAAATAGTAAGTCAACATTCTTGAATAAAGTATAGCTCAATAAACAAATGACATTAGTTATGACATATCAATCAACTCTGCTAAAGATAAAATCAACTGTGACGTTAATATAAAGCAGCTTTATAACTATACACTAAATCTACATTTCCAGTTTAACATTGTAGATAAAATACTCAAAAAATAGTATCTAGTATTTCTAGTATTTAAAAACTTACTTGATTTTAGCAATGCAGCAAGAGTGTCTAAAGCAACCCTGTCAACATGAGAAAACACAAACAACAACAAAACTAGTAAAATTAATCTACAATAGTAAATTCATACAATCTTTTCAAATAAGTAATTATCTATTCCAAAAGTCATTCCTTTTTTAGTCAATTACATATGGTGTTTCTCTGTATGCATCTCTCCTTTCAGATTAAAATCAAACATGAGGAACATTGGAATATCAAAAAAAAAAAAGGACCAAAAGCACAACGTAATATACAGATGATGTATTACTGAATTGTACACTTGAAACCTATATAATTTTATTAACCAATGTCAGTCCAATAAATTTAATTCAAAGAAAGGAACTGCATAAAATTTTTCAAGGAAGAAAAAAGATAAACTCAATTATTGTACCTGTATCTGACCTGAAAGAGTTCACACAGGAACATTATTAAGAATCATAGGCCCTAACTCACAATGAAATTAAAACAAAACAAGTCTTTAACACAAATAAAGTTCGTAACTACAAAATTCTATAGATGGTTGTAGCTATTCGACTCTAAAGTATTTTAGCCCTATCAAGCAGCAATGTTAATATTTAAGGTGATCATAAATGTAAAACATTTTGAAACTAGGAGGTTTCAAGAGAAGTAGGAGCCCTTAACATTTTTTAGTCATAGTCATTATTGAGAATAATGAACCTAATTAATATCTCAAACACTCTAACTGCCCATTAATGGATAAAGGAATAGCCTAAAAAAATAGTTATATTTTCTTTGAACATAAACACTGTTACATACACTGAAATCAACTGCTACTAATCAACTTTAAAAGTATAACATCACTATTGAATACTTATAATTCAATTAGTTTTTTTAAAAAAGAGTTACTGAAGAAATGGCACTTAATTTCAGTAACTTTAAAAATATAAGCCTATATACTATATTACCTCTTAGTAAAATTTCAACAACTCGAATTAATTTGCATAAAAATATGTACTCTGTCAAACTTAAGCATTAAACTCATTTTAAACATTTGTTGAATGCCTACTAAATACTTACAGTAGCAGGTTTTTCATGGGCATAAAAGTAGAAACAAATTTATCTCTTTCACAGATAATTTTACAATCTAGATAATAAGATGTACACATCTGTGAAAACAACTACTCAAAAAAACTAAAACCAGAAAAATAAAGTAAAAGCTGCAAACATTAGTGGTAAAGGAGTAATAGCATTACCAGATGCTAGTAAAGGTAAAGAACATAATCAATCAGAAGATTTAAAATGGATATTGGTTTAAGATGAATATTGGTTCATAGCAAGACCTGAAACTAATCTAGGATTAGGCATTGAATAAGTGCTCATTTATAATAAATGCTCATTACTACTACCCTCTAGAGCAAGTTGTTAACAGTTACGCTTTGGTTTTTTTGTTACAAATAAAACCACTACATAAACTTTTATTTATGATAACATTTGTAAAATAAGAACAAAAGTATACACTTTAAAAAAACGTTATAAATTCATGCCCGTAAACTCTTTAAAACCAATGTAAAATTTCGGTAATGGTGACTTAAAAGTGAAAATTATAAAATTATATACTGTTTCCATAGTATAAAAGATTGGTAAGAAACATTCATTCCATAATCTCATAATTATGTAATAAAATGTACGTAAGATTATACTTTTGAGTTTTAAATTGGTCAAAATAAACATAACTAAATGGATCTTCCAAGTGAAACAGCAATTTATTAAAAATAAAAAGACTTGTTCAGCAAGACCTGATAAATGCCAGAAATGGTTATAGCTGCCTCATAAAGGTGTTTTCTAGTTTAATTCTTAAAACAATCCTAGCTCACAGAATTGGCACATTTTATGAATAAAGAAACTAAAGGTTTCTGAATATAATCTACCTAAGGCTAAAAAAAGCTAAGTAACATGGAAATTAAATTTCTCTTGAATTTCTCTGTTGAGAAAGAAAATTATGAAATCAGAAATGTCAGTCTCCTCCAAAAAGACATGCTTAAGTCCTAAGCCCCAGTACCTCAGATGTGACCTTATTTAGAAATAGAGTGTTGCAGCTGTAATTAGTCAAGATGAAGTCATACTGGAGTAAGTGGCCCTTAAGCCATCATGGCTAGTGCCCTTACAAGAAGAGGGAAGACTATTTAAAGACAGACACATGAGGAGAGAACATGATGTGATCAGAGGCAGAGACTGAAATGTTGCAGCTACCAACCAAGGAACTCCAAAGATTGCCAGCAATCCTTCAAAAGTAGGAAGCAGCAAGGAAGGAGCACTGGCCGCGCTGACAAGTTGGTTTTGAAATTTTAGCCTCCAGAACTGTGAGGCAATAAATTTCGGTTATTTTAAGCCATCGAATTTGTACTAGGTACTTTTGTCACGACAGCCTAGGAAACTAATATTATCACTTAGATGTGATCATTTGCAATGAACTTGCAGGATTTCCCCATCTACAGTTAAGTCTTTATTCAAAATTATAAAATATTTGAGTACTTTCAGGAAGTATTTCTCTTGCTGGAAGTTGTTTATAACACATCTAAACCAAATCAAAGTGCTTCTGACAGTTCTAATCATTGATGTTTATCCTTCAATAATGGCAAAACTGGCATTACGAACTAGTTCTTTCTGACTCCAAAGCCCGTCATGCTTGTTCCACAGATCCACTAGACTAAAAATATATATATATGAAGTTTGGTGATAAAGTTGTCTTGATATTTTTACCAAAATGTTACTTAAATGGTATTTTAAAAAACTTTAGTACAATTTCTGAAATTCTACAACACTTAGTGAGCTGGTATGAATTTATAATATAAAAGTCACAAAAGAATTTTAGAATAGATTTTTTAAAATGCCTAGTTTGTATTACGTTGATTAGAATTTTTTAACAAATATTTTGTACTTATATATTTTTCCAAACTTCCTATGTCACACACAGAATAATACAACCAACAATGGCTTAGAAAGCAGCCTGTGGCATATTCATTTAGGAGCAGTGAAACAGGAAAAATTTAAGCCTTAGTTACTCATGAAGTTACATCTACTTTAAATTAGGGGATCAATCCCTGCAATAACCTCCAAACCTATAGTAACTCAAAAAGACAGAATTACAATAACTTCTAGAGTTGCTTCTTTCTGGATTAACAGTGTTTAAATCCAAAACCTAAAAGTGGAGAAAAAGGAAATCCTAAAGGAAAGCATGATCCTATCAGACATATAAAATATCCCTAAATCTTCTACCAAATCCACGGCATTGTGTAAGGGAAAAAAACTATGATGTTGAGATCTTTTAATCAAGGGGGAGGCCCTAAGATTATTAAAAATGATAAAGAGTCAAGATATAGATGTTTGGTCAATAAATAATTTATTATTTTTAAAGCAAAAGTAAAGTTTAAATTTTTGTTTTTTTTCTTTTAAAAATTAAAAAGAATAAAGGGATAATTTAGATAACAGCAGTCCTTTCTCAGAAGTTTAGACCCATTGATTTCTATCTATACAGCTTTGGATATATTCCATGTTATATATTATAAAGATATTTGTGAAATGTTGGTTCTTCTGGAAACAGTTTACGTTAGATTTGGTAACCTGATTACAATAGAGAATGCAGATCTTAAGTAGGAGATCAAATCCATTAGATAAAAGATAAATCATAAAGTAGTTTAAAGATCAAGGGAGGAAATGATATACATATTTTAAAATAATGTACTTTTAAAATTAACTAGGATTCATTCACAGCCACCTTACATTATCACCTAATCATACTGCATTAATATAATTATTAATTATATAATTAGAATCGTGCTGATTATAGAAATCGTCTCATTAAATCCTCACAGCAACCCTAAAATGTAGGCACTAACATTAGCATTCTACAGCTAGGCAACTGGGTCGTAAAAAGTTCAAAATTTACTCCCAATCATGGAGCCAGAGACAGAGCTAACATCCAAATCCAGTTCTGCCTGCCTCCAGAGCCCACTCACTACACTATACCAATTCTGTAAGTTGGTTTTACTAATTGTAATACAATCATTTTCTTTGTTTTGTTACATTTCATCAAATGCTCTAAGACTATATATGATCTTTGCAAAAGTAAAAATGTTAAGTCATCCCTCCAAATAATATTTGAGAAATAATTACATGTGCAAGTAATTTCCCATTTTCCAGAAGGGTATAAACTAAAATATTTAACCTTTATTAAGAAAGAGTGAAAAGACTGAAAATGTTCTGAACCTTTTTGTTTGTACAATTTAACTAAATAATTAATGTGGACAAGTTCTTCTTTATATAAAAAAAATAAAACACAGCTAATAAAAGTAGAAAAAATGAGAAAATCAGAAAAGTCATTATTTTGCAAACCCTAAAGAGTGAATGAATCTAGGTGATGTCATGAAATATTGTTAAATCAGTAAGCGAAAAATGGACTGATCACATCAACCCTATGATCTTAAGTGGTGCAAAATAGAATATCTAGCACTACCTATGAAATATTTTTGACCAGAATAAAAAGAACCCAAATCTAATCAAGCCTCTAGCTCTATCGGTCTATAGAAAATTCAAGGGATATGCCTACATATAAAATAACCCCAGAATACATTCATCTTAATCCAGAAAGCTGGGGCATTCTATAAGATGGCACCCAGGTCCTTCAACAAATAAACAAAACAGAACCAAAACAATAGGGGGGCTCTTGTTGATTCTAAAGATTATAAAATACAATCAAATAGAACGCAGAGACCTTATTTGGATCCTGATTTTAACAAGCCAATTGTAAAAAGACATTTCTTAGGAAATTAGATATTAAGGAATTATTAACATTGTTGGGCAAAGAAATAATATTGTGGCAACACTAAGAGAAAAAAGCTCTGTATCTGATAGTCATCATACTAAAGAAGGTATAGAACAAATGTAATGACCGATATTTGCTTTAAAACACTCCAGAAAAAAAAAAAAGGACAGGGAAGGGGAAGATGAAATAAAGATGACAGAATGATTACTGTTGAAATTAAGTAATGGGTATATCAGGATTCATTATTCAATTCTTTCCATTATTGGGTAGGTTTGGAAATTTCCTAAATATAATGAGGAATGATGTGTGTACCTTGTTTGGATCCTGATTCAAACAATCTAACTGTAAGTTTTTTTTTGAGAAAACTGAAGAAAATTAAATAGACTGGATTTTAGATTGCATTAAGGAATTATTAATTTTACTGAGTATGATTATAGTATTGTGGTAATTTTTTAAGTCCCTATTTAGTAGTTATATACTGAAATATTTAGAGGAAAAATTAGAAAATATCTGGGATTTGCTTACAGAAATTTACACATATATATGAATGACATCTAAACTTAAAAATACCCCAAGTGAAATAAAAGTGTGGAAGGAAATAAATGAAAAAAAAAAATGACGGAATGTTGATAACTGCCGCATACAGTAATTACTATAACTAATTCAAGATAATTAATTAGTTTAATATAATATAAACTCTATATTTGAAAAATTCCATAATAAAAATTTTTTTAAAGGATGACCTCAAATATGGCTTAAGAAAATACTAAATATTGCCAAGAAACTGGAAACAGCTTTTATTTTCTGAGGTTGAAAGACCTACAAATGAATAAATATATAATGTTTTCAAAAAAAAAAAGTGACATTATTTTGGCAAAAAATAAATGTATAAATTTAAAATATGTTCAGATAATTGTACGAATGAAAGAAGTAGTCATTAAAAGATTGCAAAATTTGTAGGTAATATAGTAGGCATTCAATAAATGTTTCCAAATGAATGATACTCTATAAATGATCTTTTTCCTCTTATAGTATCTAGGGAATGTTTAAAGTTTAAATTTCCATAGCACTATAGTCAATGAATTTAAAGTTTTCTAATTTTGATATGCCTTTGAAAATTAAACTTTAAAGAAAATCTTTATCATAATAAAATCACTATTTAAGAACTAAGAAAGGACTCTAGATACAATTTAACTCCACTGCTCACTGTACAGCTCAAGATGATGAGGCCCAGAATAATAAAGCATATACCTCTATTTACACTCAAAACATTTACTCACTTCATGAGACCCGAATTCTTCTTACTAAATGGTCCAATGATTTTAAACATCAGTTCCACAACTCCATTTTTCCCTAAGGATACTGAATTCACAGCTGGGAGTGGGAGAAAAACAATATAAAATAATTTCAAAAATCTCAACAAGTAGAAATGTGTATTACTGTTGATACATAGCCAAAAACATATACAAACTGTTTAGTAAATGGGAACTCTCGTCCCTCATAAAATCCACCTTAGATAATCACTTGAAAGGAAGATGTGGTATTTTCGTTTAATTTTTTTAATGGGAAGTTGAAGGGAAATTCTGAAAGAAGTTATATTAAAAAACGTTACTGCAAAAAAGCACTTTTAAGTCATTCCATTTGTTTCTTCAATAAATTTAGTGAACTCTACTAAACAACTCTACTAAAGGTTATGGGGAATTAGAAACAAAAACAAACAGTGCCTGCCCTCCAAAAACACAGTGTATAAGAGAACGAACAGGAAACAAATTAATACTAAATTACTTCCCAAACAGCTTAGGAGTTATAGGCTATTTAAGTTACACCTAGTGAGGAGTCCCTAATCCACAATGAAACAGAAGGCATTTCTAGAGAAATTGATATCTGGGTCAGTCTTTACAAATGAGGAGTTATCTAGGACAAGAGTTGCAGTAAGAGGTGGATGTGGCTCTGGAATATCACTGGAGAGAGAAACAGAGATAACAGAATAACTTCACTGAACACCTGGGTATGAGCAGTTACATGCTGTTACTCATACAGAACCATACAAAAGCATACCAATGGGAAGATGTGTTGGGAAAAGAAAGTAAACAAATTGTAAAGGACCCTGTAAGTTGTTAATTCATTCAACTATAGGGAATTGCCCAAAATGAATAACCAGTAAGATCTAAATTTTAAATACAGGTCAGATCACAGCACTCTGGGGATTGGAGAGAGACATTAGGAGGCTGAGGTCTCCAGCAGCGGTCCCCAACCTTTTTGGCACCAGAGACCTGTGCTCCTATGAGAACCTGATTACTGATGACCTGAGGTGGAGCTGAGGCAGTGATGCTAGCGCTGGGGAGCAACTGCAAATACAGATGAGGTTTTGCTTGCTTGCCTCCCGCTGTGCGGCCCTATTCCTAACAGGCCACAGTAATGGGTTGGGGACCCCCCAGCTACATTATAGGTAATGAGACCCTTACTTAAAGGAACTGCAGTAGGGAAAAAGAGATAACAACTAGACTTTCACACAAGAGATACAAAAAATTATCTAATCAGAAAATTATGCCTGACATTTTCAACTCTGAATATTTATTTTAAAAAATTACAAACCATTTAAATGGCTTTCTAATAGTTAATTCAATAAAATGCCACCAAAAAATATAGCTCTCAAAGTTTTGTGTCATAATATCAATTTCTTCTGTATTCTATTTATTATTCCATTTTCCCTCTAATTTATGTCTGTGCTGCCTTTTTTCCTAAATTGGGGTATTCAGTGGTTTATCTGTCTTATTTTTAATCAAATTGTTTTATTTTTTTTAGATCGGCTGTTTTTTCCCCCAAGGTTTTCTTCTTTACTATTTCATTCCTCTTATTTCCTTGTGTTTATTGCCCTGTTACTAACTTCTGTGGTTAGCTATCCAATTCTTTCATGTTCTTTTTAATTAAATAAGTGTTAACTATTTTAGTGTTCAAAGCTATTTTTCCCTGAGCACACCTTTAGCCATATTGCCAAGGTATAGATATAAATACAAACATACATACATATAAACGTATACATATACACATACATGCCACACACACCCCTACCACTTTTATTGCTATTTTGCAATAATTTTCTGCAATAACGTATACTCTACAATTTCAATTTCAGGTGTTTTGTTAGCCACCCCAATTCCATAGTCAGGAAACAGAGAAACAACCCATACTTTAAGGGGTGAGGACCTAATATTAGTGAGTGAATGAATGAGTGAGAGAGTGAGAAAGTGAGAGAGAGAGAGAGAGAGAGAGAGAAGAGAGAGAGAGAAAGAGAGAGAGAGCACGCGCGCGTTAGGAGACACTCTGTCTGAGGCTATCTCTCAGTGATCCCTATTCTCTCCAGCTTCCTCAGAGGCTCCTGTACTATTTATTTTCTGTTCTGTTACTTCCCTATTGATGGCTGAAGATAATTAGCTCCACATGACTATGCTATCACATGCCTTCCAACGCCACTTTCCTCTTATCTGTGAAAATCCAAATAGGCACAGCAGTTTTTCCAGCTTCCAGTAACCTCATATTCTTCTACATCTTTCCCATGGGGCAAGAGTGAGTTAACTAACAGCTGCTCTGAAATACTCACAGTTTGCAGAATATACTCGCAAAAGCTGAAGACAAGGCAAAACCAAGCGATGATTTTGCAAATTCTGTTTGACCAAATTCAGGGTTATAGTCAGAGTTCCATTAATTCTAGCTTTCGTTCCAAATTTTTTGTCTGTTAAAAAAAAGTAAACAATGTATTCATATGTAACTCTGAATGAAATAAAGATGTCAGAAAGCAATGAGATTCTAAAAACATATAATGAATTCATCTTATCAAATGTATAGCTGGCCTCAAACATATAAAATTACAATCATTTTCTTGTATGATTTTAAAAATACTCCTTGTACCTTTGAAACATGGCTGGAAAGAAAGACCTGCGCGGCAGGTGAAAAGACAGGGCAGGGGGATCGAAGCTGGAGCCGCCCAACAGTTTAAGACTGTCATTAAAGGAAGAACTTAACGAATCCACTACACAGAGAAGTCTGTCCAGTCCCACACATTCAGAAAAACACCAGCCCGTGGTGAAAGAATTGTAAAAAATCTGTTTCCACTACCAATATTATTTATTTAATGTGACCAGAATTCTTTTCAGACTTAAATTAATGAAAAATGAACCGTTTCTGTAGAAAATAATCTAGTAAATATTATCAAGTAAATTTCTAAAGCGGTCTAATTCTTTTTTAAATTTTTTTATTTCTCAATTACAGTTGACATTCAATATTATGTTAGTTTTGGGTGTACACCATAGTAGTTATTTACATAACTTACAAAGTTAACAGGACATAATTTTTAACAGAAAAGGAAGAAAAGAATAGAAAGTCTTCATTTTATTTTCAAAGAGTTTATAACAGTAAGTATAATCTGGATAACAAAAATTTTAGAATGCTGATTTTAAACAAACAAACAAACAAAAAGCAAGTAGAACCAGCAAACAGTTATCGCATCAACAAGAGCGATATTAAGGCAAAAAGAATTAAATATTCCTGAGGAAAAATTAAATTACTCTCATCTTGCAAGAAAAAAAAAAGATAGAAAATCACCGAAGAAATTACTGCATAATGCCCTTGAATGATAAAAATGAAAACTAGGACAATAATAACGGAAATAGCACAAATTTAAAAGTATAAAAGAAAATTCAAAAAATGACCTACAATTGAAAACGTACGTTAAAGAAATACAAATATAAATTAAATACATCAATGTCTTAATTTCATGTAAAGCAGAAGATAATCTGGTTCTAAGTAGAAGCATAATATAACAATATTCATCACTAAATAAGATCTTCTCATTTTATTTTTCATTTTCAGCAAAAATCTCAAAGGGAGCCCTTAAATCTCAAATATAAGAGTTAAAGAAAAATAAAAGACCGCTAACAACATATTTCTTAAATAAACTGAATACGTTTTAACACTTGTTAAAAGTAATATTTAAATATTTATACAATACATAAAGACATGGATGAACTATAAATACATGAACTATATACACATACACACACACTTTTTAGAAAAAAACATTTTAACCAAATACTTCAAAGCTTAAAACCCATACGTATGACGCAAGGCAATGGTGGAACTCTTAAAAATCACTATTCGAAGAGTTTAGAGAATCATTTTAATCTTTGTGCAGACAGACAACTATAAACTGAACTTAGGTTATATTCAAAGAATGTCTTTTTCTGTTAATCTAACTTAAATTGGCTTCCTCCTTTGGTTTCATAATGTTTTCTCAATTTGTATTTTTAAATATTTTGCATGTCTACTATTATAATAATCAGTCTTACAATTTTTTTGTATCTCTTTTGGTCTTAAATAGATTGTGAGATTTTGGGGCATTGAGACGATGCAATGCAAATATGACTATTAATAAAAAGCAAACACATTTTACCTCCGGTCCTCAAAGCATTCCCATCCATATACCCTTCTTCTAGCCTCAACAATACCCATGTTATGTGTATCCTTTACATACATATACATACAGGTGCACGCACACACACTAAGGCACACTTAGAATTTTGACACATTTTTCTTCCTTTTTCCACAATATGCAATGGAATCCTCATGAATTTAGGATCCTCAATTCTTGTATGTCAGTAATTGACTGTAAGAAGCATAATAAAACTAAGACCAAGAAAACCAGTGGCATTTTAGATTTTAAAAATTTACCAGTTTCTAGGCACACAAAATCCATGTTACAAAAATGGTTCTAGATTTGATAATCATACAAGGAGACTCCTTACCTTTCGGTCCAATCTTTGCAAGAATAGAATGAATCTGCACCATTAATTCCTCATTCGGGGGAGATTCCTTGCTGGCATTCATAAGTAATTGTAATAATATTTGTGAACCACCTTTGGCGACTAAGAAACTTGCTCTTCGACCACCACCTAAAAAGAATTTTTTAAAATTTGTCTAAACAGCAAATTCGCCCATAACATATTATATATCACAACTTGTTGCATTCAAGAAATATTTAAAGTGATGACTTCTGAAAAAAACAAAAACCATAAAAATCAAAATTTTGTTTCATTTATTTTAGTTAGAAAACAGTAGAGAATAAAAACAAGTGATGCCAAAAATTTCTGTGCGCAAGGCTCCTGAAACACATGGGCTTCAGGGGTAGTTTGAGTGTTAGTGGAAGATGCCAAAGACAAAGCAACAACAAAAGAGTATGGCATATTGGTTTCCAAATTTCAATATTCAGAATGGCCTCTACATGAATATCAGCAAATTCTAATAAAGTACACATGACACATTGTTGATCACTGTTTACAAACGAAATTAGACCAAAGGAAACAAAAACTTACCAGCTGACACCAGCTCAACAAGAATGCTTAAGATATTAAGTGTAGTTTGAAGATCTTTCGTGTTCTGAAATAAATAGTTTATTTGCTTTATTAAACCATTGTAAATCTGTGATTCCCAAACTTTTTCTGTTCCTGTTGGGAACTACCTATCTTTTAGAGATGACATTTCCAATTTCTCTAAGAACAAATGCATTCAGGTTTCCAATGTTCTCACTTATTTCAGTCTCCGTCTTGCTCTTAACAATTGTTGCAAATAATCTGGGCTATTGCTTTCTTAGTATCAATATTATTACAAAGGGATGTAATATTCACTTGAATTCATCAACTCCTACCAAAATAAATGAATCAAAATGTAAATGGCACTACAATGTATATGTGGTGACTACCCAGTCACCTAGCTCCCCTCTCAGAAGATAACTACATCATCAGTTTCTTATGTATCCAGCAAGATAATGTGCACACATAAAGAAAAATTCATGCAAATATATAGGTACATACAAATTTACTTCTCCAAGTGATATTGCCCTACAAATACTATTTTGTACATTGATATTTTTACACATCAATAGTTTCTTCATTCCTTTTAAGGGCTACAAGATATATTCCACCAAATGGCTTAGCCAATGATGATGTAACCTAGTAATACATGCATTGCCTATTCAAGGAACTGCCTCACCCTCAGAGTAGAGGATTTTACAATGTCTACAAAGAATTTCAGAATTAGTATATATTGGTAACTGGCATGAGACTCTTATTCTTCCCTTTCCCAAAAGGAAATGAGTTGTCTCTGTTTCACCACTTTAGCTCACAGATTGAGGAAACCAAAAAGCCCCATCCAGACCAAGTAGAGACTGTGCATTAACCAGAGACCCTTGTTTTAGCATTGAAGGGATTAACTGGACCACTGACTCCTTGGAAAGGAATTTGGAAGAATGAGAGGAACAAATATTTGTCAAAGAGAAGAATGGATGTGGCAGCAATATTGCTCTGTGTTCAGCAGCAAACTGATCCATATTCTTCCTGGGTACACAGCCAAACCACATTTTCTAACTCTTTTGTAATTATGTTTTGTGCCATGTGACTGAGCTCTGGCTATTGAAACCTGAATGGAAGTTGCACTGTTATCTCCAGGCCTTACCCAGACAAGTCTCCCATATGTAATTCGCCACACCTCCCAACCCTGCTGACCTCAATAAATTGTGACATGAGCAAAGAGGGAGAAAAAAAAACAACAATGTTCAATCTCAAGTACAATTTGTTTCTTTTTCTGGGAACTGTCTGTTCATGACCTTTATACGTTTTTCTATTGGGTTGATTTTTTACCTTACTAATTTGTGGAAGTTCTTTATATGTTAAAGAAATTGTATGAGTTTCCTCAATTTGCCGAGTGTGTATGGCGTTTTTTCCATATACTTTTGTAAATGTAGTTGAATTTATTAATTTTGCCCAACTCCTGTGTTTTTTCAGACTTAGGAAAGTCTTCCATGTTGTAAGATTATTTAAAAATTCCTCTCACTACTTCTAGTTACTATGATTTTAGTTTGCTTAAATATTTGCTTGATACAGATTTATTTTGGTGTATGAAGGAGCAATTTAGAATAAAATAACAGCTTTATATCAGTTTTGAGAGGAGAAATAAGTCCTGTCAACAAAGCATGAATTATTACCCTGTTCTTTCTTTTTTTTCCAACTCTATAGAGATAAAAATTGACATACAACATTATGTAAATTCAAGGTGTACAACGTACCTATTCTTTATTCTTAATATTCCACTGAATAAAATAAAAAATCCTGATTCTGATACATTCTGCTGATCTACACGAAACTTTTACACTGGCACAGAAATTTAATTATTACCAATATAATTATTCAACCTTTATATATACAGTAAACTAAGTCATAAATATATATCAGCTAATATAATACAATAAATGAGAATTTCTGATATCAATCATTTATTTTAAACTAAAGATTTATTTCCTAAGCAAATGCTTTCTTCTCTATTACTAATCAGAATGGCATATTAAGATTTAAAATATGCCTATCATTATAATCATAGGGAAGTATACTTAGAGGTTTACCTAATATATATTAGAATGCTCATACCATTATTCCAAATGTGAATTTAAAACACAGAACAAACTTCTATTCACTGGCTTTACGTCTAGGATAAAAATTTCATATTTCATATACTTTTTTTTCTCCATTGACGGTTGGCATTAACAAAGACATAATAAAGTCGGCCGGTGACTCACCTCTAACGTTGACAGCAGGACTTCCATTCCTGTAGAACCTTTGGCTGTCATTTCTCTCCTTGTTTTTTCTGAAAGTAGAAAAAGATTTTCTTCTAAAATGTTTAAGAAAAAATACATATAGCTTTATTATACAGCTAATGTAAATCAACATGTCTCCATTGGTCTAGTAAACACTTTAAATTGGTTCTTAGATGTTCCTCCCCCTGATGTTGCTAACGCAACTCTGCAGGGGCTTCCAGACATCAGTTCAAGGACCTCCCTTGCACTTCATCACACTTCCTGTCAGGGACTCGGTGAATCCGTTTGTCCACCTAAAATCTTAAAATCATTAACATAGTTCAAGTACTAGAACTGGAAGTGAGGTAGGAATGGTAATGGCAAGGCTCTTTACCATCTTTATGAGCAGACCTAGAAAACATGTCATCGAAATTGATGAAAACGAAACCTTGTTCCATTTTTAAATGTTTTTATTGAATTAATACTTTTTAAAAAATTCTGACTCACACAAAAACAAATAAAACTAAGGGGGAAAAAAAGTATAAATTGTCTTTTAAAGGTTTCTAGAGCTTCTCCACAATTCTCCTTTGATTAATAAGAGAAGAAAGGGGAGCATTTGAGATCTTGCTCCCCATTATGTCATCAGTTTTGGCTCCAATAAACTCATCAAAATTCGCTACAGGTTTGGACATTTCTTACATTGGCATTTACATGGTATAGTTAGCAGGCTTCTGAAGAAGCCCACCCTTCACCTGTCAATCCCAGACCCGGTACTAGATACAAGCAAGCAAGGAAGGGCCCACTGTGTCCCACTGGCTCCCGCTTTGCATCAGGTGAACTCGTGTGAGTCTTCTTTCAGAATTCCAGGCCTCCTTGCTGTAAGTAGTAGGCCATGACTTTATTTGACCTGTTCTAAGAAAATCCTCAAAGTGAATAGGGTTGAGAAAACCCAGAAAAAAAAAATAATGGGCTGCTGCTCTTAATTCTGGCTTTTAATTGGATTACTTACTGAGAGTCTGAACAAAACTGTTGCTGCTGAAATGATAGACTGAACCCTCTTGAGCTCTGAAAGCGAAAGGACACTTGCTTCCCCCTAAATAGCCAATGAGGTGATGATAGCTATTGCAGAGCCCCAAATCCAGAGTGGCAGACATAGGTGCCACAAGGTATCCAGTGCAGTAAAGCAGCCAACCCCAGAGAAGGGGATGTGGGGTAGGTAGGGAAGGCAGTGCACCCTGGACAGAGTTCACCCCAAGAGAGAGGGCGCCCGAGCCTTGGAAAGTATTATAGTTCTGGCGGCATGCAGGAAGCTCTCATTGGCCCTTGCTCAGGTATTCTTTGGTGACTAAGAATCTTTGTGAGGCTCCCTGAGGAAAATTTCCTCCAGGGCATGAAGCAATCCTATAGGGATATTCACCGCCTTTGGCTTATATGCACATCAGGGCTAGTTTTCTCTAAAAGTTTATTCAGACTCTACAGATCTCAAAATTAACACGGGAAATCATGCCTTCAAGGCCAACAAGTATCAGGACAGTTAATTTCCCATTAATACTAAAATGGCCAAGATGAGAATCCTTTGATACTTCTAAAATTAATCTTTGCATGCACAAGAAAAGGTCAGCTATAAAATTAGGTGGACTAATGAAAAGCATATATTTAATTGGTCTCTCAATCTTTCAAAAAAGAGGATTTAGATAAACAGAACAACCTATGATGTCACTTGATGTTAATCAATTCCTTGAGGTAGTTTAATGGCTTGTCCTTATTTTAAAAGTAAAAGTCATTTGGAATTGACTTGTCAAGGACAGATAAAAATTGTAAATGCCTCAGAAATAAAATTTGGATCCAGGTGTTCTACAAGGTCTCTGTTTGGGTCTGTATATGTGTCTCTCTATATAAAACTAATTCAAATGCTTTTGAAGTTCACATGATCTAAGATTAATCCTTTAGTAAATAAAAGCTAGCTTAAGTTTGCTGGTCTAAGTAAAAGAGACATTATTTTATCTAGGTTTTATAAAAATGAGCCTATGTTAATAACTACTTTGATGTCTATGAAATGTTTCCAGAGATTATAAAATATCTTCATAAATCTGCCAAGCTAAAGAATGCCAACTGCTTACTTCTTAGTTTTCATTAGAAATCGAGATTTAAGGGTTAAAATCTCAAATATGTAGAAATAATTTCGTGGTGTTTCAAAAGGGTCCCTGGAACACTTTAAAAGATTTGTCTTTTATGTTAAACTGCATAGGAAAATCATAATTAAAAAAAAAAACAAATGATCGAGCCATGGGAAATCCAAGATGCCACTTGATTCTTCCCTGCTCCCTGGCTCTCCATTTTTCAGTTTTTGTGTTCCTTCATACATCATAGAACATTTAGCTGGCCTTAAGTTAGATGAAAGAACTTGTAAGCTGACATTTTTAAAAGGAGACATCTTACGCTATTGCCAAGGTTTGATAAAGGTATTTCAAAAAATACAGAAGAATGAGACAGTAAAACTTGGATCAGAAAGTTCACAGGATATAAATGATCTAGAGTAATTTTTCACAATTAAGGTCATAAGCCCTGACTGCCTACCTTTACCTGCCCTTCCCTTTTTGGGAAAATTCGTCTCAACTCACACCCCATGGTTACAGTATTGCCCCATCCACAGTGATCCACCATTTCAACAAGACAATGTAGATACTGAGACTTCCTGGAATGAGCCTTCCTAGTGCTGTCAGACCACACCATCCAACCAAAAGGCTGGTCATCAATGCATCCTTTGGATCGATTTATGACTGAAAGGGGAAACTGTGGACAAGAAAGGGGTGCTGTAATAAATCATAAATTCCTAACTGGGCAGGTCATGATGGACGGTCATGCCCCAGGCACATAACTTTATTTGTAAAAACAAATTCCTGTTTTAAAAAATATGATTCTTCTGCCAACCCAACCTATCCTTCATCATTTTTCTCCTTCCGAGCTCCTCAGCTGTAAAATAAAAAAAATATATATTGTTTAGGTATCCCTAATGCATCCTATTTTAAATAAGGCCACTGATTTAATATTAAAACCAAATTATTTTTGGTATTAACATCACACATAATATTCCAAAGATTAAGATCCCACTACCAGCAAACCATTAAATTTTCACCTTCAGGGAAACAACCTCACCCCCACCCTGCCAAAAAATTCTCTTCTCCTTTGAAGACAGTACATTACAGCCTCTAACTTCCCTGGTCATAACATCCACCACCATCTAGTTTATTCCACACACTAAATGAAAACTAGGTGCTACACAGTTTTCTACTCTACTCTAAATTCTACCATGATCTTGACTTCAGTGTCACTGTGAATGATTCATTCAAATACCTAGTTCTATAGCTTCTCAACTTGTGACAACAAAATCCTTCCTTCCAGTTTACCAACCCTCTCAAATTGCTCTACCTCTGATATCTTGAACTTCCAATCTCCCACTTTCAGACCATAGCCTCCTAACATTCCTATTCCTCTTTTCTTTCTAAGGTTTATGTAAGCCTCCCTGTTACTTTCATTGAAACTTCCAATTCATCAATGGTAGTGCTATTTTACCATAAAATCAGTGAGTACCTCACTTGGATTCCAAGCCCCATGCCTTAACCTTCCCACCACAAATCCTTATACAGAGGTGAATGCTAAAATGTGTATTCTCTACTCCTACATCACAGTAAATATAATGCCGCAATAATTTCTTCTTCTAATTTCACACTGTTAGTACCAAAAAATTCACCATCTCAATGTCATTTGAGAACAGAAAACTTTTTTTCACTTATCTCAACTCACAACCAACACCATGTTCCCTACAAATAAATAGCCTATAGTTATTCTAAAATTTGTACCAGTCCTCAATCTCTAAACCTCTGTTCCCCACTCTCAGTATCTACACTTTCCTCAACGAATTGAGGCAAAGTGATCAGTTACCACAGATGAAATCCTACAAATGATGACAAAACTCCATATCCTCATATATCAAATCCTTAATAATCCTGCATTTCTTTCTCCAGTCTGGGGGAGCAGGAGGAAGTGTTCCTTCCACTATGTTCTAAATCCTATTCTTCCTACTACTCATGAACATACAGCTTCAACTTCTACCAATATACTGTTTTTTTTTTATTTTTCCACATACTTAATAGTCCTTATCTTATCTTGCCTCCCCTTCTTTTATTTCTTTCTCAGTGAAGCTTCCCAAACAGTCTACACTCCCTATCATTATTTCATTTTCCACTCCCATTACAACATACTTAATCTTCCTTCTAATCTCCCACCTGAAAGTTATGGTCAAGTCAAAAATCCGTTATTTTAACTAACCTCTCTGTTACTTACATTGCTGACTACTGCTTCCTCTCTTGGCTTCTTTTTAATAGCCCTTCCCAGTTCTTATATCACATGTTTTCTTCAACTTTCAAAATCGAAATGGACAAGAATTTTAAAGCAGCTATTATAATTATGATCAATGATATTCATAAAAATAAGCTCATAATGAATAAAAAGATAGGAAACCATAGGATATAGAAACTATTTTTTTAAAAAAGACCAAATGCACATTTTAGAACAGAAAAATACAATAAGCAAAATAATTAGATAAACATAATGGCAGAATATAGAGGAAAAAAGTGGAGATCTTGACAATAGAAAAATACAAATTATCCAATCTGAATAAGAGAATTAAGATTGAAAAATATGAGCCTCCAGGACCTCTGAAACAATCTCCAAAAGTCTGATATATGTATTATAGTCCCAGAAGAAGAAAAGAGAAAATAAGGAAGAAAAATATTGAACAGCCAAAAATTCCAAATTTGCAATGGAAACATAAATTTACAGATTCAAGAAACAGAAAATTCAAAGCAGGATAAATACTAATAAAACTATACCCAAACTTCTTAAAACCAAACTAAAGAAAAATTCTGAGATCAACCAGAAAAAAGTGATATATAACTTTCAGGAAAACAAAGATCCAAAACAGCAGATATCTCCCTTGAAATTATCGAGGCCATAAAAAAAAAAAAAAAATTGGAAACTATTTTAAGTGCACTTTACAGTGCTGAAAGACAAAAACTGTCAACGCACGATTCTCTATCCAGTAAAAATATACTAAGAATTAGGTGAAATAAATCCACTGTCAATTAAAAGAAAAAAGACTTCCATAGCAGATCTGTACTACTAAAAATGCCAAAGGAAATTGTATAAGCAAAAGGAAAATGATACCATATCAAGCTCACATGTTTAGGAAAGAATAAAGAGTTTCAGAAATGATAAGTATTTGAGTAAATATAAAAACTACTTTTTTCTTCTTAATATCTTTAAAATACAGACAACTGTCTAAAGCAAAATTGTCTTTTAGGGTTTATAATGTATATAGATATGACATACAAAAACTATATCTAAAGATCAGTAAATATAAGTGGATCTATAAGGTTCCAAGGTTTTAAAATTTTACATGATGTTATAATATGAATTCTAAGCAAAGTGTGAAAAATGAATGCATTACTTTAACTACAAAGCTTTTTTGGCTATTAAGCCTGCTCCTCATTCAAAACTCTGTACTCAATTTTTCACATTTTTTCCTAACTTCTTTACAAGGCATTAAATTTGTAAGCAATAATTATAACATTGCATTGTTGGGTTTCTAACAACGCAATGGAGTGAAAAAGAAATGATTTTATATTAGAGGAAAGTTTCTTTGTTTTACCAGAATTACCTTAGTATTAATCTAAAGTTCGCTGTAATAACATGCATATTACAATCCCTACAGGAACCACTAAGAAAACTAAAACTTAGTTAAAAAATCAACAGGTAACACAAAAGAAAGCAGTAAAGGATGAGAGAGGAATGTAAAGGGAAATATAGAAAACAACAACAAAATGGCAGATGTAAGTCCAATCATATGAATACATTAACTTGGAGCAATAAACACTCGGATTAGATAAAAAAAAGCAAGATCCAACAATATGCTATCTTCGAGAAACACTCAAAAATGAAAAAAAAGACACAGGTTGAAAGTAGAAATGGGGAAAAAAGTATAATGTGTAAAAAATAACCATAAAACAGATGGGGGGTTGTATTATTATTATTAGCTGAAACATTTTAAATCCAGAAATATTACTGGAGGCAGAGACACTTCATAATGATGAAAGAGTCAAACTATCAGGAATTTTTCACATTTGTGTTCCTAAGTGCAATGTCAATACTTTTCTTCTCTTGTACTGTCAAGGTTTTAATACCAATTCAGTAGTTCTAGCTTCCTATAACAGAAATATCCTTTATTAAACATTTTAAACATTTTTTAAATATAAATCTCATAATAATCACATGATCTCTCTTATTTCATAATAATCACATGAGCTCTCTTATCGCTGGTTCAGACGATGGTACAGCTAAGCCCTAAAGATTAAAACTTTCCTCAGGTCACCCAGCCACTGAATGACAGAGCCTGAATTTCAAGGTGGAGATCATACCAATAACCAATGTTCTATGTTACCTGACATCTTTTTGTCAACATTCTAGAACAAGCAGCACTGGAATTAGTATTGTTTGAAAATTGGGGGTGGGGAAGAATTCATACATAAGTGAAATCATAATCGCTTTTTAGAAACAATGCTTTGAAGCTCAATTTTTTTCACAGTAATTCCATTTTCTACTTCTTGAGTCTATTTGAGAAAGTTCAATTTCTACAGAAAATAATCCATCAAAAGTTTGAACATTCTTAACATATACTTTTACAAGAAAAAAAGCATTCCTAAAATGAAATTAGAGCTTACCTTGACTTTGAGCCAGATGAAGAATTTTTGATGTAACATGTCTGGCAGTATCTGATTCTGTAGATTCACTATTGATCTTTTCCAGCTGAGCCAGGAGTCCAACAACCCGAGAATTATTGATAAGGCTTAAAAGAATATTACTTTAAGTTAGAACGCATCCCACATCAACTGTAAATACATTACTATAAAGATCACTATTAAAAAAAAACTCTACCCTTCTAAAAACACAATTATACATATCATATTTCCTATCTTTTATAGTTTAACATTGCTAAAATTCTGATTTAAGTGAGAAACACATCCTACTTCAGAAAACCACAAATGTATATTCAATCCTGTCCAACAACCTTACATCACAGCCTGGAAGTTCACCTTTCCACTCTCCAAGAGTTTTTACATTTTCTACAGTCTCCTCAAAAACGTCTAACCATCCCTTCCACCTCACTCTGTTAGTGTTACACTTCAACTGTTATAAAATCAAACAAGAATACATTCATCTTCCCACCACCAGATCCTTAAACCATCTGATTCTCTACCCACATTCTTTCTTCCTTGTTCCCATTCATTATGCATTTGGTACTGTTCTAGGTGTTGCCAACAATAAACAAAACAAACAAAAATTCCTGCCTCTCAATGAGTGAACATTCTAATGGTGACAAAGCAAATACGTATGTAGTTATATAGCATTAACATAGTGAAAAGTGCTATGAAAAAAGGCAGGGGGAATAAAAGGGGTAAGGGGTGGGGTGCAATTTTAGAGTGGTAAGGGAAAACCTCAATGAGAGAGTAGCATTTAGGAAAAGGCCTAAAAGAAGTTAGAAGAGTCAAGTGCGCAGATACCCGCAGAAAGAACGGTCTCATAAGAGTCACAACCACCTAGATACCAAGGCAGGAGCATGAATGCTGTTTTCAATTAAAAGTGAGGCAGCTTGATGTGGCTTCAGCAGGCTTAAAGAATACCAGTAAGACATGAGTTCAGAGTTGAGGGTGGGGCAGGAGAGAGCTCGATATTTAGAGCCCTGTAGACCACTGTAAGAACTTCGGCTTTTACAATAAGTGAAATGGGAATAGTGAACAGAAGAGTAATATGCTCTGACTTGCCTTTAAGAGGCCCTCTTTGGCTGGTGTGTTGAGACTCAAAAAAACAATTCCCTACTTGTATACTTGACCCCAGCCCTTCTGTAGCCTGAGGTTTTCCCAATACCTCCTCTGGTCAATTCTTTCCTCATCACACTCAGAATCAGCACTACCTACATCAGATAGCTCCCTCTTTCCACATTCTTCTTTGAGCTTCGATGACTCCATACTCTCCTGATTTTCCTTCTATCACATCGTTTAGGTTTCCTCGATTGGCTTTTCCTCTGACACAACTCTAGATGAAGTCCCCCCACAGCTCTATCTCCAGGTCTCTTAGACTCTTCATTGTCTCCACCCTTCTTCCCTGAGTAACTTCATCTAATCTCACAGCTGTAATTATAATCTGTATGCTGCCTGGCACCTATATTCGACTCCAGCCTCTGTCTCTGATATTTTACCCAACCTAACAAGCCCAACATAAAAAAAAACAAACAAACACACACAAATAAAAAATAAAAACTTCTGTTTCCGCCTCTCAACCTATTTCTCTTCCAATCTTCACCTTCCCAAACACACATAAAACCATCAGTTGCTTCAAGACAAAAATCTAGACCCCCCTTTCTACACATCAACCCAATACCAGCTCCATCTCAAAAACATCCTAAATCCCCCTGCTTCTCTCCATATCTATAATTACTACCTAAGTCCAAGCAATCATCATCTCCCACTAATCTGCTTTCATTCTTTCCACCCAATAATCCATTTTCCCATCATCACAGTGAGTTTTTTTAAATTTTTAATTATAAAAACTCCCAGTAAGTTTCAAAAATAATAGGGTGGTCCCTTGAACCTGTCACCTAGTTTCCCCAATCATTACAGTTTACATAACTAAAGAACAACAGAAAAATCAGGAAATTGACATTAGTAAGTATATAATTCTAAGCCATTTTATCACTATGTGAACTTGTGTAACCACAACTATAATCAAGTTGTTATCCAGCTAAAAACCTTTAATGGCACCCCATCAGATTCTAAGTAAAATCTTCCTTTTTTATCACAGCCTAACAGGCCCGAGGTCATCTATCCTCCATCTACCTCTGAAGACTTAATTTCTCCCATTTCCCTCATGCACTGGGACCAGCTGCACTGGCCTTCTATCAGTTCCTGGGTACAGCAAGTTTTTCCCCAACCTCAAGGTCTCTGCTGTCCTCTCAACCTCAAGGACAGTTCCTTCCACATCTTCCCCTGGCAGGTTCCTTCTCATTTCAGGTTACAACATAAAGATGACCCCAGTTTTCTACCAGCCCTTCTACTTCCAAAACTGAAATGTACCCCATAGATTTTATCACTATTTTAAATGATGTTATAAGATCCATGATGGTAGAGACCTTGCATATCTTATCCTATATACTCAGTATTTCAGACATTGGCTAGCACAGAATAGGCAATACCAGAGCCCTATTCCGGAATGAATTAAAAAATGTGAAAACATATTGAAAACTATACATATTTTTACATTATATACAATGTTACAATAAAACATTATATATTTTTTTGATTAACAAATGTGTTAAATGGTTTAAATTTAGAGGTTCTTCACCTGAAAAGATATTTGGAGGTTGAAAAAACATTGAGCATACTATTTGGAAAATGCAACTAATATATCATTTAAAATAAAATAATGTAGTATTTCCCAATAGCCAACATAATATAGAAATGAAAATATATATCGATATGTATAAATCTCCAAATGAAAAACCCCCAAAAAACTAAAATATATACAGTATATCATTAACAATTTTAAAATATACACATTGAATACATATATTCTTTACTATGTGTGTATATAGATACAATATCTAAGAAAATTTATTTTATATAGAGACATGTATGGCAATGAAGAACACCAAATGCAGAATAGTTATTACCTCTAGAGATAAGGGGAAAAATGTTATTAGAAAATAGCACACGTCATATTTGTAATTTTTTATTTCTTGGGTGATTTGTATACAGGTATTCATTATATTATTCTATATCCTTTTTGGTTTTCAAAATTGTTTCATATTTTTTTAAGTAAAAAATTCTATAGAGACAAAATAAATTATATACTTAAGTTTTCATATATTTTCATTTTCTTCCAAAGTTCCAGGAGAAAGAAATCTCTTAAAACTGTTATCGTAAATCTAAATGAGCAAAAATGTCAACATTATGGAAAATTCCAAAGATGAACAACAACAACAAAAAAAACAGAATAATGAACCATCATGTACCCATCACCCAGCTTCAAGAATTATCAATTCACGGATAATTTTATTTCACACATGCCTACTCACAGGCACACACATCCCACTGGCAAATTTTGAAGCGTATCTCAGAGAGAAATTTCCTCTGTAAGTTCTTTGGCATTTCCTATTTTCTAAAACATAAAAACTCATATAAATACACAACACACACACAATAGAACTACTATACCAAAAACAATAACAATAATCCAATATCAAAATCTAGTCATAGTTCAAATTTCCCAAATTCATATTCTCTCTCATTTTGTACAAATCAGAAACCAAATGAGGTCTACATATTGCATCTGTCTTTTAATCTTCAGGTTTCTTATCACTCTTTTTTTTTTTTTTCCTCACAATTTATTTGTTAGAAGCTTGGTGGTCCTGCATTCTGGATTTTGCCAATTACACATCCATGGTATCACTAAGATGCTTGTCTATTCTCTATATTCTCTGTAATATTCTCTGTAAACTGGTAGTTGAATTTAAAGGCTTGCTTTGGTGACATGCGGTATTATAATCTAATACAAAAAAGCAAAAAGTGTCTGATTATCTTTTTGTAACATAAGCAGTCACTGGTCACCACTACCTAGATTCATTATTCCATTAAGGACTGAAAAACAGTGATACTCTTATCATTCCATTCCTTCTTCGTCTATTAACTAAGATAACTCCATACAGAGAAAAAATTTCTTCTTTGATTATCCAAAGGTACAATTCATCAAATGAAGTATTTTGGTTTTGTGTATCAATATGAACTCATAGATTTAAACACATTTGATACATTTATCCACTGCAGTTATTAACGCTCAAATGGTCCCATCTTTGATGAATGGGAGCCTCTTGAAGCAGGTACCTGAGTGCTTTTGAAATTAAGCTACTCTTTGATAGATAGCTTTCTGGAACAACAAGACTATTATTGACCAGCAGTCCTCAATGAACTTTACAGAACTCTGAGAGTACCCGAGATCCTTTCTGAAAATCTGCAAGGTCGAAAACTATGTTCATAAAAATACCAAGACATTATTTGACACTGTATTGACATTTGCACTGATGATCAAAAGACATTGGTGGGTAAAGTGCCACCACCATAGCACAAATCAAGGCTGTCACACCAAATTGTATAGTAGTCAATGTGTTCTTCACCACCACACACTCAGTTAAAAACGAAATGCTAGTTTCACCCAGTATACATCTCTTTAATATTCTTGTGTACATAAACATTTCAACTGCACACTGAAATATTATGTTTACCTTGGGGGAAAATACTGTGTAACTGTTTAAACTGTAAGCTGAACTAGCCACTTTTTTCACAGAACATCATTTTCATTTTAAAAAACAACTGACAAGTAATGACCATTCAGACTGGAGTATTTTGACATTCATTTTTTGGAAATAATAAAAAAAAAACAGAAAACAAAGTGAATCTATCATTTCAAGGAAACATCTGGTCAATTTGTTGTCAATGATAAAATTTGAGCTTTCAAGCAAAAAACAGAATTTTAAATGCGGATCTACCATCATGACCTTGACAGCTCCCTGCTAACTAAAGAATTTTCTGATAAAAATCAACAATGTTAATAATGTAATTTTTGATGCTGTGTAATAAAATGTGTCAATATTTAGAAAACCTGAATAACTCATGGAATCAGTATTTCCCCAATGACCAACATTTGTTGTTACAAATCGTATACGAGTTAAAGAACCAGTCGAAGTGCACATGAAACCAATGGATTGTAATGTAACAGAATAAAAGTCGACTGATGTGGTTTCAGATCCCATACTGGAACTAACCTGTCAGAAACAACCACTTACCAAGTTTTAGTATGATATCAAAGAATAGCCATTTCAAATTAAATTTCACCTGATATGACTTTATTTCCAAAGTACATTACTCTCATTCAGATAGATTTATTCTTCATTTATAACTATTACTCTTGTTTTAATCGCCTTTTTACCATTTCTCTCCAAATACTGAACACGCAACTTTATTTTCCTCTATCATAAATCAAAGGACAATTATCCACAATCATCTGAAAAGGCCTTTTATTCAAGTACTCCCTCTTTTTCCAATTACATACCTATGTGCACCTAGATTGTCTTCATATCCTATAATAAGAACACCATACACACAAAATACATATATATAACACACACACTGATATATATATATATATATATATTATATATATATATATATTATGACAGATTGAACTCAGAAGCAGATAAGAGATTGTCTTCCATTAAGTAAAACATTGACATTTGTAAAAATGTCAGATAATAATGCCACTCATCACTATTTTCTGAAAATAGTTATCTTTAATATAAAATACTTTACGCATGCATTATTTCTAAATAATTTTTTTAATTTTTCACTTTTAACTTACAATATGGTAGATATCAAGAGATAAAATAACCCACTTTAACAAAAACTTCTTGGAGTCTTCATTAATTTAAGAGCACAAAATAATTCTGAGCTAAACCTGTTTCTAGTCGTATCTTGCACATTTTGTGCTCCTGATCTGGAATTGACCCGTTCTCCGAAGAGCCCTAGTTTTTGGTTTGCATACTAGGGGAAACGCATCATTAAAAACCGTCCATTATCCCGATTTAACAGAAATTTGCATTATAGAAATCATAATTCTGAAATTTAATAATTGAGTTTTTTAATTTTATCCAATTATTTGCCTCTTGAAGATCACGTTATAGCATTTTTTAGTAGCTAATGAAACATCTACATTGAAAAATTCAAAAACATACAAATCACACGAAGCATAACACATTTTCTACTCCATTCCAAATTGAGTTTGTTTTGTCATTAACTCTTAAAATTTTTAAAGTATAGCACTATCAGAAATAAGACTTTCATTTAAGTGACTCCTTCTGAGAATAGTGCTCTATCAAATGACGTATGGATAGATGAATTGTTTGAAGGCAGGCAAATAAATGGAAATTCAGAACACAGAAAAGTCAATTTCCCTATTTATACGTTTTTCATCAACAGAATGAAAACTGAACAAAATATTCTAAGCCACCCCTCAGTCAGCTCTAAGAATTTAAGGCTATTGACAATAATCTTGAGAAAAATCACAGGGTGAACACCAGAGGGCAGCTCTACCTTCTGAATAATTTGTAGACTTTGGAAAATCTGAGGGTGAAGCAAAAAAAAAAAAAAGAATCATATGCAGAAAGTAAAGATGTCCTCATAAAGTAAAAACATCTGACAGCAAAAAAAATCCATAAAACTATACTAGTTTTAGACTTAAACAGGACTCATAGAAATTAAGATTTAATTTCAAACAATATGGTTTTACTTCTAAAATGCACATTATCTTTCAGAAATGTTTATTTCTCATTTGTAACTTTTATCTTTATTTTTATCACTCTTGCTTTAATCACATTTTTACTGTTTCTCTCAAAATGCTGAACACATAATTTTATTTTTCACCGTCATAAATCAAAGGACATGAAAAACAGGAATTCCATTATCATTCTTTTGTAAAAATTGTGCATTTAATACACCTAACCTACCAAACATCATAGCTTAGCCTAGCCTACCTTAAATGTGCTCAAAACACTTACATTAGCCTACAGTTAGGCAAAAATCATCTCACCGCTGCTGCCCAGCATCACAAGACAGTATTGTACCAGGAGTACAAGAAAGATCAAAATTCAAAGTATAGTTTCTACTGAAATTGTATTGCTTTCCCACCATTGTAAAATTGAAAAATTATCGGTCAAACCATTGTTAAGTCAGTGATCGTCCGTGCTTTTTCCCCTTCTTATATTCCTGGAAGATACTTTTACGACTTCTCAAAAGTGGCCAGACAATAAATGAATGAGCACAGCTCTGTTCCAATAAACTTTATTTATGTACAATGAAATTTGAATTTCACATAATATTCATGTGTTATATAATATTATTCTTTTTACTTTTTTCCCCAACTATTTGGAAATGTAAAAACCATTCTTAGCTCACAAGCCACACAAGAATAAGAAGTGGGCCAGACTTGGCCCATAAGTCATAGTTTGCCAACCCTAGCTTTAACTGAAAAGTTAAACACTGATAAAATAATATAAATACAGTTCACCCCTGGGCAATGCGGGAGGTTAGGAGCACCAACTCCCGCCCCCATGCAACTGAAAATTCGGGTATAACTTTTGATCCCCAAAAACTTAGTTGCCCTTGGTGTCCACAGGGAATTGGCTCTAGGACCCTCTTGGACACCAAATCTATGGATGCTCAAATCCCCTGTATAAGATGATGTTTACCTATTCATACAGCCAGCCTTCAGCATCCACAAAAACCCAACTGTGGACTGAAAATAGTACAAAAATTTATTGAAAAAAAATCCATGTATAAGTAAACCCACGAGTTCAAACCCATGTTGTTCAAGGGTAAACTGTAAAACATACTATTATTTTAAATATTTTTTAAGTAATGAGTTTCAAATAACTGCTTCATGTATTATTTCTGTAATTTATACATATCTAAATTTAGAATTACAGTACCTTTTCTCTGATACCACTTTTAACTTGCTCATCTTGAGTTACTTCATTTCACCATTGCAGATAACCTAAGAAAAAAAAGTTAACGATATTAAACGCACAATTCTTTTTCTATACATTAGATGTCATAAAAGCCATACAACTGAAAGTTTTTATTATGGGCAACACAAGATAACACTGAAAACCAAAAAAATATACATATATGTTTGAGTTTTATGTGGTTCTGGCAAGTCACTTCAATGTGTAATATTTGACTATTACCTAAAATCAACCAGTAAAAAATATCATCAAAATCTGGAGCTACATAAAATGCAAAAACCTAATAACACAATTTATAATCTAGTGCTAAGATTTCTTTTGAGACAGTTAAAATGATCCTTCCTTTTCTAACATACTACTTTAAAATACTCAAAGCAACCATACATAGCATCTTGTGATATGTATACTTATTGTCCACCATTCACATAGTAGTCAAACACTAGTAAATACGTATGATTTTTTATTTACAACAAATTGTTTAGACAGTAAAAAGCTTCTATAATATCATCCAGTTAATGTACATAATGAATATTTTCCTTCAATCAATATAGGTTTTATCTTCACAAAGTATATACTATACATTTTAAAACCTTAAATCTTTATTCACAAAATTAAATTTTTCAGATTTATTTTATAACTGTTCACTCAAAAAAAACTCTACATATCTTTTAATTTTATATAACAATGTTTACTGAAGCAGAATTTTGTGGCATCACTACAAAGCAGAAAATTTACTGCTAATTCAACAAATTAATCACATACTCATATAATATTTAGTACTCCTATATTTAAAGGAAAAAACATTCAAAAGAACAGACATCAAATTGTTTAATGTAACAGATTTAGAAGATATGGGTATTCTGGATGTTCTTCAATAACAAAGAACTTTTACTTCAACAAAAGACATGATTTTTTTTTTCATTTTTATTATTAACTTAATTATAAAAAAGGAAACGTATTTAAAATTATGTAAAAAATTACTTGTTTTATTTTTGCAGTTAATAAGAAACTTAAAAATTGCTATTCTTTCTTTTGATTGACTTTTTTTTTAATGACTACAAAGTCAAAGTAACTTTCTCAATTTTCAAGTTAAGAGTCACTATATAAACAAAGGAGGAAAACAATCCTATACGTTTTCAAAACTGCTGTTGTTGCCATAAACAGAAGTTACTTCTACTTGTGGAATGGTACAACTTCCTCTACACTACATTGGCAGCACATCTCATGAAAAGTTCACTGTACATTTTGAGTTGCAGAGGTTAATGCTGGGTAATTACATCATAGCCTATTCTACTTTAAGTTAAGAAACAATTCAAACTTTCAGTTCACGATAAAATAATAGTTTTAACCACTAGTCAGTCCTCTCCTTTCTAAAACTAAAGTAGACAGTAGAGTAATAAAATTATGAAGTCCTCATTGACAAAAAGAAAACCCAAGATGTAGAAAGGCACTCACTCTGTCCAGAACTCAGGAAACTCAGAACCAGTGGAAGTGGAAATGACAAGAACAAAGGAAGGACCCTCACCACTGTGGAAAATGTTCCACAGCCAGTCATAGATCATCTGGTAAATAATCTTTACTGAAGAAACTGACAAACTAAAAAATTTTTGTTTCTAGGATTTAAGAGTTCCTCAAGAAAAAGGCTCTCACCCCCCCCCCCCATTATCCTAGGGCTATGTCAGTGTGTCCTTTACAGTTGTTTTTTACTGCTGAAGCCTGAGACCAGAGTACTCTGAGTTAAAAGAAGCAAAAAAAAAAAAAAAAAAAAAAAAAAAACCCTTTTTATGCTGTGAAAGTTTATGTTCATTACAGTATGGTGTAATAGAGAGAGCAGGTGCCTAGAAGCAGAAGTGCTGCATTTCACCAGATTTGTGGCTTTGCCAACCAAGTGACAAAACAAAAAAGCAGCAAGGTGGAGAGTATATGCTAGGGCGTATATAATCACTGTAATTGACAATGAAATTTAGGTATAATCTACTCATTCCTATTTATTGGGTCATTTTCGCTATCATAAAATCATGTTGTTATTTCTGTATCTTTGTGGAGAAAGAGATTTTTTTGCTCCTAATTCCCCAGTGCAGCTACAGCCCCATTTCTCTCCTCCTGAAAGCAGAGTTTAACGCATTCTCCACAAGTCCTCCCTTCCCACTCTCCCTTAAACTCATTCCAATCAGCTTCCCCCACACCGCTCCACAGACACTGCTCCTGTCAAGCACCAATGACCTCTGCGTTAGTAAATTCAATTGTCAATTCTCAATCTTCACCTTACTAGTCTATCAGCAGCACTTGGTATAGCTGATCACTCCCTCTTCTTGGAAATACTTTCTTCATTTAGCCATACTGTTTTCTGCCTACCCCACTACCACTCCTAAGCTTCTGTTTCTGGAATGCCCCCAGGGCTCAGTCCTTTCTTGTACTCCTACTTGGTGATCTCATCCAATGTTTTTTGGGGTTTTGGGGGGTTTTTTTGGTGGAGCAGTGAGAACACATATATTTATTAAGTTCACTCATCATGACACCCCAAAAGTTACAATAGTAATATCAAAGATCACTAATAACAGATAATCATAACAAATATCAACATTTAAAAACTTCGAAACACTGCAAGAATTACCAAAATGTGACAGAGACATGAACTGAGCATGCTGTTGGAAAAATGGTGCGACGCACTTGCTCCATATAGGGTGGCCACCAACTTTTAATTTGTTAAATCATCCAACAGCTACTCAACACCTCCACCTGGATTCTAATACTATCACGAACTCAACATAACCCAAAACTCATCTCCTGACCTGCCCTTCCCTTTCAGGTATGCTCTAACCTCAGCTTTTCCCAAGAGTAAAGACAATCTCTTCAAGTGCTCAGTCCAAAATCTTAACTTCCTCCTTGACTCCTGTCTTATACCCCACACTTGATCCATCAGGAAGTCTTGATAATTCTACTTTCAAAATATATCCAGAATCTGATCACTTTACCATCTACTTCCGTGGTAAGTAAACCCACCATCCAAACTAGTCTCCCTTCTTTGGCCCTGTACAGTCTATTCTCAATACAATATCCTGACTTTTAAAACTTTGGAAAAAAAGAAAGAAAAAAAACCTACCTTAGGTTGATTTGTCACCACTCTGTAATTTTCTCATTTAGTTATTTGTTATGCCTTACATCTTGCATATTAACATTTGTATTTTACAAATATGCTTGTAAACAATCAGTGTGGAAATGTTTGATGGCAAGGTATAAGAGGAGGACCAGTGGACAATTCTGACCATAAAAGGGAAAGCCACCCACTTGCTGAGAACTTAATAAGGTCATAATGCAAAATTATGCTGAGTAAAATGCTTATATGAGATGCAGTAAGAGAAATTTTTAAAGTTCTACAGTATAGTAAGTCAACATATTGACATGTAATGTGATGTTAAATACCTATGTAATAAACAGAAAAACAAGATTTTTATATCCAGATTGATTAATCCACAAAGTTCATCAATTGTAATACTTTTAAGATTGTATTCTATATACATTATGTATTTATAAGTATTGTAAGATTTGAAAATAGTGAAATCAAGAAAACTTTTTTTGGTACCGAGTGCTGGCCAAAGCCAGCAAAGGACAGGACATTTAACGTTGTGTCCTCTCTGGAACAAAAGGTCTGTCCTGGAGGAACTATGCCGGCATCTGCACTAAAAAGCACCCTCAATACCTGGCTCCATGAGATTTGCCACTCTTGTTAAAAAATAAAAAATAAAAAATACCTGACTTCACAATGCTTTCAGAGAGGTACTAATGTCAAAAGCTCTGGGAGATAAAATGAAAAACGTTCTATTTGAAGCTATAAAAAATGATTAACTTTATTAAACCAAAACCTGTTCATTCCAAAATGTTTGAAGAACTATGTGAAATTGTGGACAAAGCACATAAAACTCCTGCTACGTGCAGAAATCCAGTGGCTTGCAGATGAACAGCTCTCAAAAGGCGTCAGAGCTGAAAGCTGAACTGCAGGGAACTAACGTCACACAGTGCGTCAGATTCTGCTTAGTGCTGGGAGGATGAATATCTATTGAAACGCGCCAATTTAGCAACCTCTTATCAAAGGCAAAAACTGAACAACTCTCTGCAAGACCTTAGAGGAAATAGTTTAACTTCAAAGGGAAAAACTGGGGGCAAGGAATCATGTGACATAAGAAAATCATAAAATGATTTTCCTATTCCTGGTTGGGCTTTAAAATGAAAAAGGATATCTGCAATCTTAAATGTGCTGACCTAAAGCAACAAAACTAAAAAGTAAAATTAAACAGTATTTTCCCTTTCTTTTCAAACAACTGTAAAGACAAATGAGGGGCTCTTTCTCTGAATCTTCTGCTCAGGGTGAGAACCTGACTTTGAGGAGGAAAAATTTTATGTGCTGTGGTCATATTATACACACAAGATGAGATTTACTGATCTGCCCCTAAAGAAGTTCTAGATTTCTATGAAATAGTGTCCTGGAAATCACAGGAAAGTAATAAACATTTGGCTGCAAGCTTTTTATGTAAAGAATTTAAAAGGGATGAGGTTAAGATAATTTTAGTTAAATTTGACATTGGTTAATAAAATTATACAGGTTTCAAGTGTACAATTCAATAATACGTCATATATATATTGCATTATATGTTCACCATTGTAAGAAATTTATTTGTTTAACAAGCATCAAGAGAAAGGAGGAAATCATCTCATGTCGGCTGAAAATAAAATCCATGAATGGATATTTCAAGTTCATCAAAAGAAAGCAGATAAGCTTTGTACGAAAGAGATAAATGTTATTATTTTTAGTTTTAAAAAAAATAACAGGTTTACTGAATAAAGCCTTTTTATAAAAGATCAAGTAATTAACACATATATAGTAATCTGAAGCTTCTGGGCCTATATTTAAGCCTCAATGTGTCAGTCGATAAAAAAAAAGTCTTTTTTCAAATGCTGATATTAAATTATGTCTTAGGCTATATTTTTATTAAGGTTATTTTAGCTTATGGCTTTTAGTAGTTTTTCAATAATTTTCATGTTATAAATAACCTTAATAAAAATCAGCCTACAGTGGTACCGGTTAACTTACAGTGGTACTGGCAAACACATAAAGAAATGAATGGAATAGATTTGAAAGTTTAGAAATAAATGCATATATCTATGGCCAATTGATAGTAACAAGGGTGCCGAGTCCATTCAATAGCAGAAGAGTAGTCTCTTCTATTGCTGAGACACCTGGATTTCCACACGTGAAGGAATGAAGTTGGACTCCTACTCACGCCATATATAAAAATTAACTCAAAATGAATCAACAACCTAAAAATGAGCACTAAAACTCTTAGAAGAAAACATGAGGGTAAATCCTCAGGACCTTGGATTTGGCAATGGATTCTTAGTTATGACAACAAAAGTGCAAGCAACACACACCAAAAAAAGATAAACTAGACTTCAAAATCTAAAACTTTTGTGCATCAAAGGATGCTATCAAGAAAAAGAAAACCTACAGAATGAGAGAAAATATCTGCGAATCATGCATCTGATAGGAGTTTAATATCCAGAATGTAAAAAGAACTCCTAAAAGACAACCCGATTTAAAAATGGGCAAAGGATGAGAATAGACATTTCCCCAAATAAGATATAGATGGCCAATAACCACATGAAAAGATGCTTGACATCACTAGTCATTAGGAAAATAAAAATAAAAATCACAATATCACTTCATACTCAATATAATGGCTATAATCCAAAAAAAAATGGTTAACAAAAAGTGTTGTCAAAAATGTGAATAAATTGAAACCCTCATACACTGCTGGTGGGAATGTAAAACGGTACAACCACTGTGGAAAACAATCTAGCAGTTCCTCAAAAAGCTAAATATAAAATTTCTATATGACCCAGCAATTCTACACCTAGGTATATACCCCAAATAACTGAAAACAGAGACTCAAACATATAATTGTATATCAATGTTCACAGAGGCACTCTTCACAATAGCCAACAGGTAGAAACAACCCAAGTGTCCACTTACAGATGAATGGACAAATAAAATGTGGCATATAACTACAACGGAATATGATTCTGCCATAAAAAGGGATGTTCAGATATATTCTATAACATGACTGAAGCTTGAAAACATTGTGCTAAGTGAAATAAGCCAGAAACAAAACAATAAATACTGTATGCTTTACTTCCACTTATATGAATGCCACTGACTTATAACCTTAAAAATGTTTTAAATGGCAAATTTCATGCTAGATATATTTTACCACAATAAAAAATTACCAAAAAGTTAGCTTACAACATTTATTTAAACTAAGTCTATCGAGTCTATCTTTTAAAAAATTGAAGCCAGTTATTTAACAGTGATTTATTACCTTTACCAAATGAGTCCTTAAAAATCATGAAAAAGAGATTAGTTTCCAGAATGGTAAACTAAGTTCAATATCTGTCTGTTTTTAAATAAGATTGGTTAAAGTCTGTTTTGTTTGTTTTTAATGAAGAAAAGTAAAGCAATTCTTGCACATACCCTATACAAAAGCCATACTTTATTGATACATTATATAGTAAACATTTGTGGTAAGACTGCTAGGCCTACTTGGATAAAGTTTAAAAAAATGATAATAATAATAACAATAATGTGGGAAATTTCAGAAAAAGAAAACATATTTTTTTATCTGTATAACTAACTCACTACATAACTATGTGCATAACTAAATCAGAATTTATAACTTCTGTGGTGATGGAGATCTACACAAAAGAGCTGACTAATTAGATGGCCAAAATGATTAGATACACGGGGAAAAAAATATCATTCTCCATCAAAAGAGCATTAGCAATCATTACTCGAACACTGTATTATAAGACCTAAAATTTCAAGTACTGCCCTGACAGCTTAGAGCCTCACAGGACCCCGCAGGCTACTGAGAGTTCTCCTGCTCTTGCCATATGTGCCCACCAGTGGGAAAGGCTCCGCACCCAGCTAGTTCCCCTATCAGCCAAACCAGTTGTACTCCATTCAGTCCTAAACCTAACTAGTTTCAGCCCCCTGCCAGCTCAGAATTATTCAAAAGAACTAATCACATCCTCCAATAGTGAAGGGGTGGGAGTGGGACATTACTTCATCCTGTTGTTACTACAAAGCCTCTCTCCCATGGACCCTGTGACTGGTTCATTCTGTTCCCCAGTGCATACAATATCTTCCTCTCCCAGGTTGTGAGTATATATAACTAACAAACTGCTGTCAATCTCATCTGACCAGCGGCAGGCAGTACCCATCTCATACTATTTAGGACAGAAAATCCCTCCTTCACCAATGGATTAAATTAGAGGTAACGAAAACAATATCTAAACTTTCTGTTCAAACTAATACTGTAGCTGTAGATGTCATAATTTTTATGGAGGAGTCCTTTGAGACCTAAAAATTATTTCATGCATCTTGCAGGCTATAAGATTCAAAAAGATCAGTCCAATCTCTTGTAGGCAGGGCTGGTAAAGACCAGAACGGGTCCTGGTCCACTGTGGTTCTACTGCTGTAAGTATAGCAGGAGATTCCTGATCACCATAACCTCCTGCCCACAATAGTTTCCAGACTTTAAAACAGCAGTATGATTCTAGTGATGAAGATCTAGGAGGAAATTTGCAATTACACAGAGGCTTCTTAATATAAAAGAAACAATACCTCCCTTGGTTTTTCAGTTCTGTGCAGAGTTTTTGGGAGTGGTTCCTTGAAGCTCAACCTAGAGTCTTTTTCTTTAGATCTCCGAATGAGCATGTAAATCCCTTACTACCTGCGCCAGACATTGATTTATTGCCCCTCATCTCCAAATTCATCTTTTGCCTATTCTGTGAAAGTGGATTTATGCCCTTAAAAGACCTATTTCTTTGCCAGCTGGCATATTAGGCTTTGTTAAGAGGACACTGGAAAGACATTGCAGGGGAAAAGGGTTTTGCTTCTGGTTCCGGTGTGCTCACTTGGCTGCAGCAGATAAGGCTTCTTTAGGACCCACTTCTGCAACAGGATGGCTTCTCCAACAACAGCCTTCTGCAGCATGTGCAGCTATTCCAACAGGAGGCTAGGCAGTTTCGCAGTAGAGTGCCTCTGGTGAAACATCTCCCCATGAACAGCTTTCCCTGGCACCCGAGAGGGTAGATATCCAGCAAATTCTACTGGTGCCAACCACAGCTACTTGCCTTGACCTTGCCCTTTTCCAACAAGGTCTAGACCTAAGGGGGAGGAGAATCCACTCTATTTCATCCCTGGGAGTAGTAAGTACTCTTTATGTCAGCTATTCCTATATTCCTCAGAGTTACCTTTACTTCCTACTGATAAATCCCTTATTGCTCCACTCCTGTTATTGTCAATAATTCTTTATATAAATCTTTCCCTATTAAATTACTGTGTGGTTGCTATCTCTTAATTGGACCAGACTGTTATATCCCCACGATTCCCTAAGCTACTTAGTACCCTACAGTAAATAAACTGTCTTTTCTTAAGGTATCTAAAGTGGATTCTGTTCTCTACAACTGAATCTTCACTGTTGTCTTTTTCAATAAAGAATTAAGGGGGGGAGGGGATTATACAATATCCTCAAAGATTAGATAAATTTGTGACATCATTTTTCCAATTAAGAAATTATACTAATTATGTATAGCCAAGGTTAAGAAAAGCTACTGAAGATTATATTCCCAGGTCAGTCCATTAAATACTTTAATTGTAATATCAACTCCATCTTAGACAATTATCATTCCTGTTATGCCTAACTACTATTTAAAATTTTAGTCTGCAATGAGACAACTTCACACCTACTAAAGTGGCTTTAATGAATAATATAGATAATAAGTGAAAGCAAGGATGTGAAGAAGCTAGAATCCTCATACATTGTTGATGGGAATGTAAAATGGTACAGCTGTTTTGGCAACAGCCTAGCAGTGCCTCGAAAGGCTAAACAAAGTACCCATATGACTCAAATATTCCATTTCTAGGTATATACCGAAAGAAATAAAAATGTATATCACACAAAAACTCGTAAACAAATGTTCATAGCATTATTCATAGTAACTGAAAAGTAGAAACAACCCAGATGCCCATCAATAGATGAATGGATAAATAAAATGTGATATATCTATACAATAGAGTACTATTCAGTGATAAAAAGAAACAAAGTACTGATGTGTGCTACCTGGAAGAACCTTGAAAATATTAAGTGGAAAAAGCCAGTCATGAAAGATTACATCGTTATATGATTCCATTTCAGTGAAATATTCAGAATAGGTAAATCTACAGAGACAGAAAGCAATGGTTACCTAGGACAAGGTGGGGAAGGGCTAAGGGATAGGGGTCAGAAGAAAGGCTAAAGGCTTATTGGGTTTTGTTTTGAAGTAATAAAAATGTTCTAATATGGACTATGGTGATGGTTGCACAACTCTGTGAATATACTAAGTGTCACTGAACTGCATATTTTAAATGGGGGAATTGTATGATATGTGAATTATATCCCAACAAAGCTGTTTTAAAAGAAAACAAGCTTAGACTCTGCAGGAACTTTCATAATTCAACCATTTCTAAATTAGAGACTATGTCTTCTGTACCTCAATGCTTACTTCCCATGGTAGAATACTATGTCATTTTACACAGTAGCGAAATTTCTGACCCACCTGGGTCTTTAGGAGATATATTCT
The DNA here is from genome assembly GCA_003508835.1 of Eonycteris spelaea. Taxonomy (NCBI): domain Eukaryota; kingdom Metazoa; phylum Chordata; class Mammalia; order Chiroptera; family Pteropodidae; genus Eonycteris; species Eonycteris spelaea. The sequence continues at coordinate 1,404,558 of PUFA01000087.1, read as the reverse complement.
GACTTATTTATCCAACAGAGGTTAAAAACAAAGAAAAAAAGCTTTACTAAAAATCTATGCTATCACCTAAAAATCCACGACATGCATGACCTTAAATTGGGGTGGGGATGGGGGCAGTTCTATAAGAGTGACTTTTCTATATTTAAAGACGGCTTGTACTAAAATTAAATGTGGGACTTTCCCTTAGCAGAAAATCATACAACAAAATCAACTTCCTCAAGCTAGCCTACACATAGGGAAAAGCAAGCAATTTTGTATACTCTAGCTCAAGAAAAGTATAAAATTTCAGATCGTCTGAATTTTTAAGATTTTCCTCATCTAGAATTAGTTCTAAAGACCAAGGAATCTAAAAACTGAAACCCTCAGTTCTCAGTAGCTTAAATCTGAAATCAAGCCCATTAGCCAAGTGGAAAAGCGCTCACACATACACACACAAAGCATCAGAATTTCATACACGTTGTAAGCTGTCCTAATTCTCATTCCACAAAACAAGCCATAGAAGAAATTCTGACACACATCCCGAAGCTAAAGTTGTATATTTCTAAATACATAAATACTTCAAAATATACATGGTTTTAAATTTATTTCAAGTCAAACTGCTAAAAAAAAAAGGAGAGGGGAAATCAAAGAATCACACTGTTCACACTCCAAAGTCCCATCGAGATCTTTTACATACAATCTAAGGAAATATAATTCTCTTTTGACTTGCCATGCTTAAACAACTTGGTCCAGTTCCCATTCAACCAGAACAACTTCATTGTATTACTCTCATCCTTTACAAATGAGTCTCCCTACAACCAGGGTCCCCAAACGTGGACCAGCATCAGTCAATGGCCTATTAGGAACCGTCGCACAGCAGGAGGTGAGCGGCAGGCAAGCTAGAGAGAGTGAAGAAGCTTCATCGTATTTGCAGCTGCTCCCCAGTGCTAGCATCACCACCTCAGCTCCACTTCAGATCTTCAGGCATTAGATTCTTATAGGAGCACAGGTCCCCTGCCAAAAAGGTTGGGGACCACTACCCTACAAGACAGCATTAGACAAAAAGTTTCCACTGTTTAAAAACATTTGAGAAACATTGTTCTACTCAAGAAAGATAACCTTTTTGCTATTAAATACTAGATATTGTGAATGGCTCCACAGTGTAGTGGTTTGCACATCTGCTCTGCATGCAGAAGGCCCTAGGTTCACACCCTGGGTGCACCTGGCCCCGGTGCCCACCTCGTGGGGGGTGGCGGGGGTGCCCGGCTTTCAGACATCAGTTCTTAAGGGAAAAACGGCAACATCCATAGGTTGGGGTGGAAGTGGGGGAGGGGAGAATAAAGAGAGGATGGATGGATGCATGCATGCATGCATAAATACATATATATACACACGTACTAGGTATTATTCTGGTTGCAGGCAACTAGGGAAAGACCACAGTTAAAGATCTGGGTAGCGGGTTCAGTCTCAGGAGATGGGAAAACAACCACACTGAAAATGTATCATCTTTTGTTGGCTTTCTCTAATTGTTTCACCATCTGAAAGGAAGAAATCATTTTCAAGAACACAAGGGAGCTACTATCCCCTCACACCAGCTATGTCAATGTGATGAAAAATTGAGAATCCTAAGTTTTTAAAAATAAAAATTCCAAAGATAATGCTCATACCCTTGGCAACATCATTAAAGAAAAAAGTGAGAAACTCTGAGGGGAGTAAAAAATATCATTTATGTAAATAAAAGAGTAACGTTCGCAGCAATAAGCAGATAAAGATTAAAACCATTTAAATTAAGAGATAAATATATACAGTAAACATGGTCTGTGTTAATTAACCTACTCTAAATAACTATATTAAAGTAGGTATTTTCATCTAGTTGCCTTGCTCATATGATATTCAGTGATTAATTTATGAATGTTTTAGCCCAATCAGCAAACAGGTAAATTTATGTCATATATATTACGGTTACTAATTTTATCAAAAAATGTGAGTAAGAGTAAACCTATATACTCATCATGCATCTTCATTAAAAACACAAGTTTGGATGGCTCGCACACTACTTCACAAAAGATGTTCTAGCACTTACAAAAGGTCTAATTTGTTCTGCTATGTGACGCTATAATTATACTAAAATAATAAGATATTGTTGGGATAGCAAATCCCACTACACGTTAATTTAGTTTATTTAAAATAACTCTTCCCCAACTCAGATTCCGAATGACTATTTTTAGACTTTAATGCCAAAATTCCTGTATCTATATAGGCGATAGATGAGATTAAAATTCCTACCTTGAAATACGCCTTTCCCTGCCTCTAACCTATGACTGACTTCTTAAAATGGTTTGTTTTGTTTAAGGAAAGTACCACTGCAAAGTCACCTCTCACTAATATCACAATAAGAATCAAAATATTCAAGATAAGAGGGACTGGAAAGCTACAAGACATATATAAAAAAAAACAAACAGCAAAACAACAGAAGTCCCTCCTTATTAGTAATTACTTGAAATGTAAATAAACTCTCCAATCTGATGTCAGAGATTAGCAGAATGTGAATGGATCAAGAAAAAAAGAAAAAAAAAACATGACCCAACTACATGATCTCTACAAGACTCACTTTAGATATAAAGCACAAATAGATTAAAAGAGAAACAATGGAAAAAGATATTCCATGCAAATAGTAACCTAATGGAAGCCGGGTGATTATATTAACAACAGACAAAATAGACTTTAGATCAAAAAAATGTTACAAGAAACAAAGACAGACACCATGTATTAATAAAACATTCAGGAGAGCAAGGAGATTTAACAAGTATAAACATTCACACACCTAATAACAGACCATCAAAATATAAGATGCAAAAATTGACAGAATTAAAGGGAGAAATAGACAATTCTACAATAATAGCTGGAGTCTTTAATACCCTATTCTCCATAATGGATAGAACAAGCAGAAAGAAGAAATTGAGGACTCAAACAACACAATAAACCAACTAGAGATAACAGACATACATACCTAGAACACTCTACCTAACACCAGAATACACATTCTTCTCAAGTGCACATGGGACATTTTCCAGGATACCCTATATGCCAGGCTACAACTTTAAGTTTCAATAGACTTAAAAAGATATCATACAAAGTACCTTCTTTAACCATAACAGGATAAAGTTAGAAATCAATAACATAAGGAAAACTGGAAATTTTACATACTTGTGGAAATTAAATAACACACTCTTAAGTAACCAATGGGACAAAGTAGAAATCACAATCAACATTAGAAATACTTAAGAGACAAATGAAAGCAAAAACACAACAAAACAAAATGTATAGGATGCAGAGAAAGTGAGAATAGGGACTTATAGCTATAAACACATTTTAAAAAAGGTCTCGAGTCAACAACTAACTCTACAACTTAAGGAACTCGAAAAAAGAGAACTAAACACAGCTAATAGAAGAAAATAAAAGTTATGGCAGATATAAATGAAAAAGAGGATAGAAAAATAACAGAGAAAAGCAATGAACCAAAAGTTAGTTCTCTGAAAACATTGACAAAATTGACAATCCTTTAGCAGATTCACTAAGGAAAAAGAAAAGACTCAAAAGCTCTTCGGGGTCCCCACTAACTTTTTAAGAGTGTAAAAGGGTCCAGAGACTAAAAGTTTCAAAACATCTGATTTAAAGAGCAGAGTATTAATACCAAGTTCCTACGAACCAAGAGCAAGAAATATATACAATCATTAAATTAAAAAAAAATTTTTTTTCCTAAGAAAATTACATGAAAGCTGAAAAGGAACACAATGTCAAATCAAAACTAACCTCATTCTATGTGATGTCAATAATGAGAAAAACAAACAAAAAAGAATGCTCAGATGAAAGTAGTTTTGTATATCCTGGAAATATGCAATATCTTGATCAACTAAATACATATATACCCATCAACAGTTTGATAGATAATATTTTTTTATAGCATCACATGACAAAGAAAAGCAATCACATACTCAAAAACAGGTGATTAAAATAGCCACCACCACCATGAGGGAGACAATCCAAGGTTCTATCAGAAGGGACATACAGGGATACTTCAGCTTCTCTCCAGTAGCATCTCAGGACACCTCGCTCACAGTCCAGCTGTTCTATTTAAAACTAAATTATACGTTTCCAAAGCAGGACAGTGAGATTAAGCTCTCACTGAGCCTCAAAGGAGCAATGGGTCTTAGAGGAATTGATCTGCACTAATAATGCTCTCAGTCCAAAGTCCTTCTTCAGCTTACTAAATCCCTTGAAAAACTGAAGAAAAGCAGTAGCAGTAATATTTACTGAGCACTTACTATATGCCAGGCTAAGCACTTTAGTATTAGCTCATTTAACATTCAGAATCATCTTAAAGGTATTACTACCATTATCCCATTTTTGTAGTTGAGAAAATTGAAGCACAAATAAGATAAATACCTTGCTTCTTTGCAAACAAGCAAAGCCAGGATCCAAACCCAGCCAGTCTGGCTCTGAGGCCCAACCCCTTAGCCTCTACACTATAGGATACAGATAATGTAACCCACAATAATAAAGTTTAAATTCAGTGCCAGCTCTAAACAATTTCTGTTTACACCAAGACCTACTGCCGAAGGTAAGTTCCCAACTTGCAGAGAGCACTCTAACAGGTTCATCCTTTACTAGTGATGCACTGCTCAACTTTTAGATACTGTGGGGTTTCAAGCAAGAAAAGTAAATGTTGGAGGGTAAACACTGTGGAGATATTTTTTTAACATAAAAATGTAGAATACAAATTAGATAATTTCACAACTCTTGGACCTCTTTTCCCTCTGCTATTGGAGATAAAACCATTATATCGTAGTTAGACTGTTCTCAAGGGAATAATGCCTCAATTCATCAATTGGAAAAGCTTTATAAAAATTGCTTCTTCAAACCCTTAAATTACATTAATATATTTAAATGTTTTGTAGTGTTGGCTAACTACAAGGGTAACTCTAGGTCTACCCCCTTCATTTCAGAGTTCTGAGTGAGACTGCAGTTCTCAATATGTGTGGAAGCAATTCAAGGCAGAGTTCTGAGGTCATTGAAAAGGAACTTACAACTTCACTGTAGAATTTAACTCAAAAAAAAAATGGAATGTGAAACTGAACAAGTCATATTACAACTCTGCTTAAGGATGAGAAATAAGGAGTGGACAAGAAACCAATAACTACCTCACAGTAATTATACAGGGCATGCTTACAGATATCCCAGAGTTTGGTTTGAAGTTTGGCACACGTTTTAAAATATGTACCATTTAAAGTGCCTTAAATAAACGACTACTTTTTTGGTCTACTGAACTGAAAACATTCCACAATACAATTACAAAAATAACTTTCTGGCCTTCTCTGGGAAAAAGACAATTTAGAAGAGGAATTCAGAGATTTAAGAAAGTGATAACTTGATTTACATTAAGATTACAACACGGGTAAAACATAAGTGAAAATGAGTGATCAAAAGATTGTTAAAGTCCTTTATAACTACAAATTGTCATGCATTACAAACACCGCTACAATTCTGAATCCCAAAAGAAAAAAAAAGCACTCACAGAATTAATAATGCCAAGAAAATTTGCTAAGTGCTAAAACGTATTAGGTCAACAGCAGTGCTAGACCTTCAGGCACTTGAGCAAGCTATATAAAAACAAGAAAAAGGCTTGAAGTTCTCTACATTTACATCAATTATACTAAGGTGTATTAAAACCCCATTCTAAATGGGTGATGCCCAAGAAAGGAAACAAAACTACACTGGTACTAATAGGTTTAAACAACACAAGGCGGGGCGGGGATGGGGGAGGGATAGGGGGATGGGGGAGGGAAGGAGGGGAGACAAGCAAGCCTTTGCGTAAGAGTTGCAGGACTGCTTGAATTGGACGCTTGCAGCTAAAAACCCGCAACTCAGGAAGGAAGGCTGGAGAGAAACACTGCACTGTCATCTAGGACGATCTGATTCAAGTTCAAATAAAAACCACAAGGCGACAAGTTGTAAACAGAGAACATACTTCAAGCCAAAGCACTCATTGAGAGAAAGCAAACCTAGCCATCGCCGATGTTACACCACACTCACCTCACGTTGAAGTTCAGCACACCTAGGGGGTGGGTGCTGGGTGGGTACAGGGATGGGTGGAGTAAGCGAGGCGCGCGCGCGCCACTGGCCCGCCGCCCCCCTTGGCTCTGCTCAGCGCTGCACCGCGGCGACGCGCGCTCGGGGCTCGAGAGAAAGGGCAGGGCACCAGGGCCCCCTCCGCTAGGAGACAGCGCAGAGGACCCTCCGTGGCGATGGGGGGTGGGGGTGGAATGCAGAGTGTTCGTGGGTGGGTACGGGATGGAGCGTTTTCCAGACACCAGCAAAAGCCCCAGCCCATCAAGAGGTTTCCCTCAAGATTCAGTCCACCCCCAAAGACACGCGTTACACAACCTGTCAGGTGAGCAACGAAGGGGTCCCAAGGCGCAGATCACGGCGGGCCCGGGGTTGCTCTTTCCCAGCTTGTCCTACCCTGGGACGCCGCAGCCCCGGGAAACCAGAGGGGCACCGGGTGGGCGGGAAAGCCGCGGCCGAGGGTCGGCCAGCCCGGACGTGCGGCCGGCGGCGGGGCGCTCACCGGCTCAGGAGAGGGCGCAGGCAAGGACTGCGCGGAGCCGCATCGCCCGGCTCGGCGCCCGCAGTGCCGGCGGCTGCTCTCTGGGCGCACGGCAGATCTCTCGCCGCCCGCCGCCGGGTGTTTTCATACAAACCCCGGTGGCAGGCGAGGTAGAGGCGGCGGTGGCGGCGGCGGCGGCGGCGGCGGCGGCGGAACCTTCCCGCATCCCAGGCAACGTCAGCGCGGCGCCCCGCCCACCGCACGCCTAGTCCTGCCTGCTCGCGCGCGCGGGGCGGGAGGCGGGGTAGGGGTGCGCGCGTGCGCGCGTGCGGGGTGGGCGCGCACCCGGGAGCGGGCGGGGCACGCTCGAGGTGGGGTGGGTGGGGCGCTCGCGTGGGCAAGGAGGGAGCGCAGCCGCTGCGCTGGAGGGCGAGGCAGGGAGACTTAGCCAGATATTCGAAGTGGGCACTGTGCGCGTCCCGGGCCCTGATCCCCTGCAGCCGCTACCCAAATAAACCGAACCGGGTTCCAGAAGGAGCCCCACGTTCCTCAAATCACCCATAGCTACCAATTACAGCCCCTGCCTTTTCTTGGAGCTAAGCGGGCGTTCACCCCACTACTGTCAATCTCCCGCTCTCTCGGCCTTAGACAAGCGGTTCTTAACTCTCCCTACATGGTACCGGCTAGCATTAGTCCCTGGGGACCACGGTAACGCTTAGCCCTTTCCTGACCGTAAGGAGAATCCATAAGCTGTTAGATAGGCAGTTTCCCTAGCTGGGATCTCAGAGTCCAACGAAATTGCACCTTGTGGTCAAACCTCAGTAAATTACATGCCAGTGCAGAAGCGAACAAAATAGCACGCTGATTTATTTTTGCATTTTTGTATTGTGTCTTCATATAGTCACGAAAATGGCAATGCTAAATTGGCCACTGAAAGCAAAGACCGAATGTTTCATCTGAGCCAAAGTAATGTTTCAGAGAGATTAAATACTAATACACACCCTTCTGTTTTGACTGCCTGTAAACGTACTGTAATATAGTGTAATAAGTACACCTACTTTTTTTCAGGAACGTGGATATTTGCTGCTGTTTACAGTAGCTAGTAAGGAATGTAAAATAATTACAACTAGCTAAGGGAATAGAGAGCTGTGAGGTTCTTGTTTTGTTTTCTTATCATCATGTTCAAAGGAGATTAAGCAGGTGTGAAGGAGGTTCAGAAAGTAATCCAGAGGGAAAGGGGGAGGTAGACAGGGTAAAGGGGGTCAAATATGTGGTGACAGAAAGAAATCTAAGGGAGGTAAACACAGTGTAAATATATACATATACATATATGTATGCCTTACTGTTAAAGTATGCAGCTGAAATTTATTGGATTTCATTAACAAATGTCACCATAAAAAATTTCATTAATTAATTTTTTTAAAAAAGTAATCCAAGGTGCACCACTGAGCTTCTTGCAGTTTGCCCTTGGCAGATGTCTCATATGTGGATAAACAAGAGACTACCATTTTATAAATGTCATAGTTTCCCTCCTAGTGGGACCAAAAAGTAGGTTATGGTATTTTAAATAATTTTAAAACAACTACCACCCCAAACCAGGGGTCCGAAAAGCATTATCTGAGAACATCTAATTAAGCATACTTAATATTTTGCAGAAATTAAATATATGTATAATATACGTGAAACTTTATTCAAAAAATATCCTCCTAAATGTAGCATTAGGCAATATAGAAAGATATAGATATAAATGAGAATGCCTGTGTTTGTAGATTTTTGAATTCCACTTTAGCAAAGCATTGTCAGTGTGGTTTGATAGGCAGAACACAGACCCAGTATATCAACTTCCACAACTAGGTAAAAAGTGGAGCCAATTCCTGCTGGTCACTCTTTTCCACTATTTTAAACCGCTTCTTCAACACACCTTATTATGATATATGAAACTAAACATAAATAATTGTGTGATGTAGATCAGAGTCTAATCTCATCATGATACTAATTTAGGATTCCTCAGATCAGTCTAGCCATTACTTTGTAGCTTTTCAATAAATGTTTGATTATTTTAACTTTGGACTAGTCAGGGAAGAGAAGGGTGAGCACTGGAGCCCAGCCATTTCTTTCTCCTCTTTGCTGATTTCTTTATCTCCATGCTTTTAATAAGGAATTTACAAAATCCAACAAACTGTATAACAAAACTCTGTAGTAATCGGATTTAGAACAGCATGAACCTCTCAAAACTCTACAGCCATTTCTATCTGGAACCATAAAGGTTAGGAACACAAGCTTGATCATCAAGTTTCTGAAACTTAGTCCTCTGGAGTTGTAGGATTCTTGTAACTATTCAACATCGTTCAACAATCTGAACCTAAATGAATGTGGCAAGGTTGGGAAATGGAGGGAAGCAACCCAAACATTTCACACAATGGAGTCATTCTGGGGGCAAAACCTTTTCCAGTGGCAAGTGATTTCCAGTAGTCATGTGGTAGACTATGAATGATACATAATTCGGAATCAGAAAAGTAGAGTTTAAAGATCCATATCTGTAAACCACTATACCCTCACTTTCTTTCTTTATGAAATAGAATTTAAATATTCCTGCCAAACCTAAAGTTTTAAAATTTGGAATATTCTTTGATCCACTTAAAGAAATTTATCCTAAGGAAATAACAAGGAAAAGACACAGAGATTTAGCTATAAGGATGTTTACCCCAGGGTGGTATTATAAACTATCTTTGACTTTCAACAGAAGGCATCTGATTAAATGCATTATTATACATCCATACAACAAATCACTAGGCAGCCATTAAAAAATGGCATAGTAAAGCAGGAGTTCTTAACCTGGGGTCTAGTGGGTTAATTCATGAACGAAGGTGAATTTACCTTCAGGCTAATGCAATCAGGAGCTAACAGGGCTCTTAACCACTTATTTATACAGGCGCCTTTGAGTGTTGAACTGCTCAGAGTTAAAAGAATTTTCCAGATGTGAAGGGGAAGTCAAGTTGCAATCAGGAAGCATTTCTAGGTAAGAATTTCTTGAACAGATCTATTTAAAAAGGATTTGAATCTCTAAGTCTCTAGCAAGATATTATGATTTCTCATTCAAAATCAATATTCACATAAATAATTTATATGTAATTTATATTTATATTAAATTATTTTTCTTTTAGAGGGCCTCTTCACAATGTGAGAAAAGGGAAATTTCCCACCATTTTCAAGCCACTTTCTCAATCTTGCAATCTAAACAAGTGTTTTGTTTTTTCTTAATAATCAAAATAAAATAATAAATTTTTAACAAAAATCACAAACACTAAAAGTACTCTTTTTCTTATTTAATAAAACTAGTCAGCATTTCCAAAAGACTACTTAGTTAATAATTAACTGATTTGGAAACATTAAAGAAATAATTTTTTATATCAGCTAACCATTAATTTAAATTGAAAGATAGAAATGAAGAGTTGAAATTAAATTCAGTTTCTCATATTTAAGAAATAGTCTTCAATGTCTAATATAGTATTATTAAGTGAGAAAAACAAGTTGTTGGACTATATGGTTGTATGATCCCATTGTGTTTTTTAATCAATACTATAGAAAATATTGTGCATTTTGAGTTTCATAACAGAACAGAGTTCTGTAAGGGAAAATACCATTCTGTTTACTAGAATTACTTGGGCCAGGTTGGGGAAGGTGCTGCCACTCAATACTTTTTGCATTGTTTGAATGTTTTAAAAGTAAATCTGTAACATAAAAAATAAAAGAAAATTAAAAACCAAAAAATGAAAGTCTCCAAAATTATATAAGTATCACAGCCCACAAATTCTAGAGCTTCCTCTGGTCATTCACTGATAAATTTCAATTATGTATTTGCATAGCTGCTTCTTCTGGCACTTGGAGAATATAGCTTTCATTAGATTTAAAGAGGTCCTAATTCAATAGGATTAAGATCATGATTTAAGACTAATAGATTTAATGACATAAAAACATAGTCATGATATATTGTTACATAAATTAGCAGATTACATGCAACATAATTCCATTTTTACAAAAATATGTATTTATATGTATAAAAATAAGACTGGAAAAATATACATAAAGTTTTAACAACTATCACTTGATAGTGGGATTATAGGTCATTTAAAATTTATTCTTTTTATCTTGTCTGTTCTCAGAAGCTAATCAGGGTCAGGCCTGGTTAGTACTTGGATGGGAGATCACCTAGGAAGACCAGGTGCTGTAGGCATTAAAAAAAATTATTCCTTTTATTTCTCAATGTTTGTTAAATTTTCTACAATAAAATATATACTTTAACAAGAAAAAGTTAAATTATTTAAATTATAATGAACTTAGAAGGTTGTTGGATAAATTTAAAGTTACAGTATATGAAAAAGCAGGTTGTAAATCATAAGACACTTACAAAGGTTAATTATTGTTTCTCAGGTTTTAAAGCAACTGCAGAACACGGGTGCCAACAGGCTGCATTATCATGAAACCGAAGGTGAGCACTGGAAAGTCTCGTTCATACATTAATCTCTTCTGTCACAATCAACCTTATAGACAATACCTTATAAAACATGAATTTATGCAACTGTGAAGATTTTGGATTTTTTAAATTGCAAATAAAAGTCATGCAGAATTATCTTAGTATGTGCAGCTTCAGGTTTTAATGAATTCTTAAACACTATTTCTGTTTTAGGATAGGTGAAATTTGCGAATACCTTCATCTTCTTAGAACTAGACCAGACTTTGATTCCTCTGATCACAATGAGATGGAAATTTCAGGACAATAATCAATCAATTAATAAAAAAGGTATGTTTATTTTCTATCTGTATCAGTCCCCAAGTTCAAAATCCAGATCGTGAAGAGAGCACAGCAGTGACTCACTGGATGACAGAAAAGTCTCGGTGATGCTGTGCTGGCAGAACTTGTTGTAAATCTGTCCCCTGGAACTTACTGGAAATCCATTATCTAGGGTGCTAAAGAAAGCTATTCATGGGGAGGTGTCTCATCAGAGACACTTCACTATGAAACTGCCTGAAGGGTGCCAGCTACTGGCCACTGGGTGCTGGTGGTCACTGTGTGCTCAGAAACCATGTGTTGTTGGAGAAGCCACCCAAGGGGGCTTAACGTTGGTCTTTGCTGATAGCAGATTAGGCACTCAGCAGTAGCATTAGCCAGGTCAGCTGTAGCAAGGGTAACTCCACATTGCTGAGCCCATGTTTAACCTCCATCCCCGCCACCACAGCCACTTTGTTCCAGGGGCCATTGAGCAAACACTGGAATGGCTGAGAAAATAACAGACATGTCAGAGAGCATCATTTTGTCCACTTGGTAAAAAAGAGCCATCTCTGCAGTAGAAGATGCCTTTGGGTGGGCTTCCATGTGGAGCATAAATCTTTGCATTATTCATGCCCATTCAGAGCAATCCATCTACATACCTCTACCCCAAACTTCCTTATCATCAATCTTGCAATCCTATTTCTTTCAAGTCCCTAACCCACCTGTCCAACAATTAATAACTGCCCATGAAGTAGTATAGATCTACATTTCTGGCCATCTCTCATTCTAAACATGTACAACCAAATCTATTGCTCAAATTTCTGCCCATTGGAAAGATTTTTTTCCCCCACTATCGTCCTTTAGGGTCACCCCTGTGTAGGGCTGTGATGTTGTAACCGTCCACTTTAGAAGGACTATGTCTTTCTTTGGGGCATTTATTTCTCTTGACCTCAGTGGTAGGCAGAATAATGATCCCCCAAAGATGTGTAGGTTCTAATCCAGAACCTGTGAATATATTACTTTACATGGCAAAGAGACTTTGCAGATTTGATTAAATTAAGGACCTAGAGATAGGAAGATTATTCTGATTTTCTGGGTTATTCTGAATTATCTGGATCCAATCTAAATACATGAAACCTTAAAAACAGAGAGCCTTTCCTGGCTGTGATCAGAGAAAGATGTGACTACAGAATATGAATCAGAGAGAGGCCACAGCTGCTGGCTTTGAAGAAGGAGAAAGGAGGTCATGAGCCAAGAAATTCTGGGGTGGCAGGGGGGGGTGCGTCTAGAAGCTGAACAAGGCAAGAAAATGGATTTTCCCCTAGAACCTCCAAGAGGCATGCAGCCCTGTCAAAATCTTAATTTTAGCCCAGTAAAACCTATGTCAGACTTCTAATCTATGGAACCATACTATAATAAGTGGCTTATTTTAAGCCATTAAGGTTGTAGTAATTTATTACAGCTGCAAAAGAAAACTAATACGACCTCCATGTTGGCTATACATAAATGAGAACTATTATATGTACACTGAATTCCTAGAGACACATTGTACTCAGTTCGAAATGTGATTATGCTGGATTTTTTTCTTTTTAACTTTGTAGATAGAAAATATAGATAGGTTCTTTTCTTCTGAATTGGAGAAAGTCTCATTGTTACGCAATTATCATCTTTACCAACCCCCTACTCCCACCCCTAAGGTCAGGATAACTCATTCTCTAAGTGAAGGTACCTTTACAGAAACCTGCATACAATAGGGGCTTAATTCATGTTTGCTGATGATTATGACGATAGTAATGACCATAGATGAGGCACTTTCTCCATCCATTAGGGAAAATAAAGCATAAAACAAAACAACAACAGAACACTTTTTAAAAAGATTCTAATGGATTGAGCTCTACTTCCATATATAAACCAGAAATCTTTTCTTTAAATTAGCTGTATTACTTTACAGATATGATTGTATATGCTCAGAGTATCTCTGAAAAATAAACAAGGAACTGATAACAGCGGTTGCCTCTGGGGAGGACTGATAAACTGTGGAGGGAGGGAAACTAATGTGTACCGAATACCATATTATGATTTTGGATTGTACTATATGCTTTTATATTGTACCTACTAAAATAACTACTTGACTTTTTGAAGTTGAAGCTTTTATATTAGCTTGTATATTGAGTTTTATATGGAGAAGAGACCTTTCTTGTATAGATTAACCTGCTCTCACGTATAACAGATGAAACTGTGATGGAACCAAGTAAGTGGCATTAAGTTGTGAACTCAATTTTAAAACTCCTCTTTAAAAATATTATGTGTATATTGGTGAATATGTGTGTTTATATAAAGATCTATATAATCACCAAAAGTAAGAGTGTCTGTCTTTGGGTGGTGGATAAAGTGATTTTCATTTTCTCCTTTTTGCTTTTTTAATTTTCTAAATTTTTATTAGGGACATCAGGCTCACTTTTGTAATTAGAAGAGGATCCATTTTAAAAGACAAAACCTTCCCATCACTGAAGCCAGCTCACCTGACTGTCTCATTTCCAGTTTCCAGTATAAAGAGAAAGTTACTCAGTTGTTTCCTGTAAAAGAAAGAGCTCTGGAGTGGGGGTGAGGGGGGGGGGTTATGGCCTGCTGACCAACCTGATCAAAATCTCAGGAGGGCAGTTCCTCACCAACAGGTCTGGTCTTCAGTGTGGTTCATCAAGAAATTTGAATTTTCAGTTGGTACATCCCAATTTTATCAGCTTATAGGAAATTAATCGAGATAAATTAAATTCACAAGTAGCTGAATTATACCCAGAATAATAATTTGTTGACAACAAGGGATGTGCTTTACTGGTAAGCAAACAGCTCTGGCCTAGTATTTTCAAGTGTTTTCAGCAGCAATATGCTTTCTCCAAGCAATTGTTTTGTTTTGTATTTTTGTGAACTACCAACATGTAAAATAGAGAAAATGAAGCAGCTCTGGTTGCAGATAGAGGAAAGACCTACTCAACCTCATGTGATCCTTCTTCTCCAAATGTCCCCAAATGTGGCTCCTTAGACCTCCCAGGACTTCAAGGAATACTATTTAACACCAATTTACCTACTGGTACCAAATGAATAAGCAGCAGGTTGTTTAGTGAGCATACACCTGAAAGAAGGAGAAATGGAGCAACACTAAACCCAGGTTGTGGGAAATATCTGGTGAGTTTTTCCTATTCTGCAATAACATACCTTTTTGAGAGATAGGAATATACATTTCCTGACAAATAGACTCTCTCTGCCTTCAAAAGCACTAGACAGTGGTGGACTGGTAAACCAGCTCTCTGAAAACAGGAAAAAATAAATAAACAAACAAAAAGCCCTGGTTTACAGCAATCACCATTTGCCATGGTATGAAGACTTCTACCATGGCTTATTTCAAGCTACCAACAATGGCTTGCAAACTCCCTGATTATTTAACAATCAATTCTAAACCTGTGCTGCTGACTCCAGCAGAATGCTGCTATATTGTTGTGTGTGGTGCACGCAGAACATGCCCTGCTATTTCTTCTTCATTTGCTCACGCATTTAGATTATCAGGCTATATAGTTTTCTCTGCTGATGTTCCTATCTTGATGATATATCTAGATTACCTTTATAAAATTTAAAGATTTCCTGAATCTCTAACAATCACATATCTACAAAACACCTCAGGGATGGTTTCTGGAAAAGGCAAATCTATTTGTCATGTGTTAATCCTTACTGGCTTTGTGTTCTGAGGGCAACCAAATTCTGGAAGTCCCGCTATTTATTGATAGCAGTGATTCTGACATATTGTAGTCATCTCTTTGGGCTGGTGGTGATTTCATACCTGACAGGCCCTTTCCTCCCTGAATCATGTTACTGTTTATTCCTAGAAATGAGGTGGACAATTTTAATAAATTCAGTGTTTGCAGAGCATGGAAGAATTGGACCTGAACCAATAATTGGATTAGTCCCTTTTTACTGTTTATTATTCATATGTTCTGGTTTTATACTGAGGACTCGAATGACCAACCAGTTCTACCTGCCATGAGAGAGTAGCTCCTTCGTCCAGTTTTTCATAAAATCATGTAAGATTACCATTTTGTGCATAATCACAAACATTATAAGGTGTTTCTATTCGTTTCCTGAGCCATGTTAGCTAACATTAATGACTGAAGTAAAGAAATTTTTAAATACCCGTCTACCAAAATATCTATCAGAATATCTATCAAAATATTTGAAACATCAGGTACATCGAGTTACCTGAAACTCTCAGCCTAGGAGTCACTCATCTGAGGTAAATTATAATTCTCCAAAGGAACTTATAGCTATGAAATATTTAACCCATGTGGGAGATACCTTGGCAGTGAGAAACACAAATTTTATATATTTATGACTTTATTGAAAAAGAAATAGCCACAAAAGAGAGATTATCATGAAGGGGTGGGAAGAAGGCTCAGAGCTCAAAAGGTCATGTGCAGGCTCTGGGCAGAGGGAGGCACAGCAAGCTTTAAAAGTTAAATAGAAATCCACAGTAGTAGGAAGTGAGAAAGTGAAAGACAGCCTTTAATCCTGTGACTGACTATTCTTTTTTTCTATTGCTGGCTTTGGTTCTAGCATATGTATGATTCTGGAAAACAAAACAGTGTTCTCTTTTCTAACAGAAGTGCTTTAAATTCCATTGGCACTAAAGCTAAAACTAAATAGTATATAAGAACATTATGAAGACATAGCAGCCCGGTACCCAGCCCTCTGCTCTATGAATTAGTAGCAGTCATGAGTATTAGTCAACAGATTCCTTCTGGAAGGGCACCAGTGTGTAAGCAGATCAGATATCACTAACGATTACAGGAAGATGAAAGGAAACAAAAGTAGAATTTGAGCTGGGCATGCAGCCTGGAGCAACTGGAAAGCCAAATCATAATATGTGCAAAATCGATCCTTCCGGTCACTCTTTGGGAGACTCCCTTATTGCCAAGAAGAGTTTAATTCAATTAGCAAAGGCCTGTGGGAGAAAGCCTTGTGCAACCTTGAGCCTGGCTAGATATTCTTAGCTCTAAAGCAAAGTTATTTTGGGAGAATCATCACAATTCACTTGCTTCAGTACTTAAGCCCATGCTGGATATGGTCCCTGAGCCTCGAAAAAAAAAAAATAAAAAAGCTCTGTATGTAACATTTCATCAACTTTACTATTGTTCCTATACCTACTCCTCCCCAGCTTCCACTGCCTCTCAACTAAATATCTTTATTTCAAATGCCCAATCTAGTCTGTCTTCTGTGTCCCTCCATGAGCATCCTTCTCCCTAAAATAGCTAAGCATCTCTCTCCCAAGAAGTCTCAAGTTATATCCCCCATTATTTAATTAGCCACTAGGAGAACATTGCCTGTCAACACCCTACATGACTGCTTGATACCCTCCCAGTGTGTGTCAGCATTGTGGGCAAAACCCTTCATATTTTTACATATGAAAAACAAAGACTTAGAAAGGATAAGTAACTTACTCATGGTCACACAGCTAAAAAGAACAGCCGCCATACTAGCTATTATTGATCAAATATTTAGATATGCTGGAACTGTACTGATCAATTTACATACATTCTCTTAGAATCAGAATCCTAAGGCTCAGCTCTGGCTTTAGTGCTCTTTGCACTATATATAAACTATCCTCAGGATTAATTTAAAAAGTGCTATAGTACAAGTCAATGGAGAACATTGCATGTAGAGGTACAGAACCCCTCAGCCATTATGGATCTGCCACTTACAGCCACGAATTTCCCTATTCATTTTTCTTGGGACACAGTATATATAACACTTCTTAACATGAGTTAATTCCCTAAGATCCTCCAAAAATAACCAATGGTATTTTTTCTTTAGTGTCATTATAAGCTCACAGATTTTAAATATATTTGAAGTATTTTAATATCTTACAATTATTAGCCATAATAATGCTCATTTCTCTATCTTTGGCCAGTGGAAATCTATCCAAGTTGGTTTCAAGAAACAACCTTTGAAACAACCATAGTTGTCTTTAATAGCTTTCTTGTCTAGTATTATAAGATTCCAGCCCCATCTTTTACTTTCCTGTCCCAAACCTGGACTCAGCCATTTCTCCAAGGAGTCTTAGCACTCTTTCCTACTCAGCTAAAAATATCTGGAAACAACGACCAATTGGATAGCAATGAGGACCTGCAGTCACCAGATTATGCTCTCAAAATTAGGGTTTTTGTCGGTAGATCATTGTTTTCAGGTCTCTTAAACAGTGCTAGGAAAATATGGTAAATTGCAAATATATGCACGAATCCCTCCCCTTCCTATATGTAACATGTCTCTTTGCAATGTAACTTTGACACTTCCTCCCATCAAGAGATGAAGTCTATTTACCTAACCCTAGAATCTGGGCTTAGCCATGCAACTTGCCTTGGCTAATGAACAACAGCAAAGGTGACGAAATTAGAGAATTGAAAAACACATGTATGACAGCTGCTTGCTCATTATACTGCTGTGAACAAGCCTGGATTAGATTCCTTGAGGACAGAGAACCACATGGAGAGAGGTATCCATCATCCTGGCTTTCCCAGTTGAAGCCCCAGACGTGAATTATACTATCCTATGCAATCCATTCCCAAACTAGTCAGCTCAAACCAGAAGAACTACCCAGCTAAACCACAGAATCGTGAGAAATAAAAATGTTTATTATTTTAAGCCATTAAACTTTGGGGTGGTTTCTTAAGCAGCAAAAGCTGACTAATATATAAAAATAAGTATTTTAAAGATAAAATATATCATGTGTTTATATTAATCCTTTCAAGTAAAATCCAAATTACAGGGTGTTTACTCAAGCCTTGATCTTCACTGAAACTTCTTTCTCCTACTCTTGAATTTAAACAACATGGACATGATTACTCATTCGTTTTATCTCAAACTACATGTACAAAGGTCTCAGAATAATAGTACCAACACTACCTCTATCACATGGTGAGTTCTCTGGAAGCTCACACTGAAATGGAGTTTAGGATACAAAATGAGAAAGGGAGGAGGGGGAAGCAGAACTGGGCAGAAGCCAGATCAATGTGATGCATGCGATGGGTCCTTCAAAACTCTGGCCAACTCAGCAGAGATATCATAATGAATTATGCTCATCCAGGTACCACATGTTGGGCCAAACTCACCAGAACTTTACATTCCTGTCCGACTTGGTCACCAGACATGGGCTGCATCAGGAAAGGCATGCATCTGGAAGGTGTCTCTCAACTTGAGGTCAGCCCTAAAGCTATCTACTGACCGCAGCCTTTCTCTGATGTATTGTCTGAGTAGCACTTCTCCATGTCTACCACAACCTCCAACAATACGATTATTGAAAACAGTTTGGGATTATTTTTATTGTTCTTTTTGGCCTTAAGGTATATATATATACCTCTATGTATATGCAGTCAAATCACTGTATTCTAAAGATATTTGGAATAATGCTTCTGTCTGAAATTAAGTGATCAGTTAGATCTCTTTTCAAGTTTATTTGTTTATATTTTAATTTTACATTTAATTTTATATCATGATTATGTAAGACATTTACATGGTTCCAAAAGCAAATATATGAACAAAATATATTTGAAGAAATCTAACTACTCTCTGGCTCCACTCTATAGGTAACTATTATTTTTTAATTTAGTGCTTTATCCTTCCATTTTATTGTTAATTTTAAATCACTTCACTAAGTAATTTAAATAAATAATTTTGTTTGATAGTAAGGTAATTTTGTTTAGTCTTACATTTACCCAGAACTTCACAGTTTACAGAAGTGTTCTTTGGTTCATGATTGCATTGTGTCAGAGGCTTCCAGGGGGAAATTTACCTTAAGTCTTTTAATAGACCTATTCTCAAGTGGGATATGATTCTAAAAGACACACATTCTACTCCCCTGAAAATTACAAAGACTTAGGCAATTTTTACTTTTTGCATCCAAGCATCAGATAGGGGTGTGCATGCCAGTGTATGGAGCGAGTCTTCTGAAAAATGAAGGAAGTGCCATAGGTTAACTAACGTTTCTTTCCAACTGATATTTGGATGAGTCCCCTCTATTCTTTCTTGGTTCCACTCCAATAGCTAAATTAAATGAAAAGAATCTGTTATTCACTTCCACAATGCAACACATACAATTTGGAACGTTGTTGCCAGGTGCTGTGGGGGATACAACAAAAGACAATACCCAGTGCCTGACTCCAGAAGCCAGGAATCGAGTGGGTTTTCAAAAAGCCTTTTCAACAAACACCCAGCATTTTCGTTCATTGAAAACAGCCCCAGTTTGCATAGAATTTATATTTTCTAGGAAGCTTTATCAAATATAAGGCTTCGAAGCAGAGTTTGGGAATAAATTTAAATACTTCTACTGCTATGTCTTCAGCTTAATTGCAGAAAAACTGTCTTTCGACTTTCAGTATCTTACCTATGGTTCTGTAACACCACACCCATGGGTCTTCAACATTCCTGTGCAGGGAGATAGCAATAAGGTAACATACAGCAGCTCCCTCTCACAGAGTGCTCCCACTGTGAACAGAGCCTAGGGGAAAAAGAGCTAAACACGCTGTCAGGAAGACTTACGTTAATATTTCCACATAGCAGCAGCTGTTTTCTCTCTGGGGTTTTGAACTAGGCTCTCCAGAGAACTGCCTCTAAAACAAAGCTAGTTGAAACTGTTTCACAAAGGAGGTATTAAAAAAAAAAAAAAAAATCATGAAATAATTTTCGTATCTTATTACTAAAACCACATAATTAGGAAAGAAACTAAAGATAAGGCAAAATAACTTTTTTCAATGTTGTCAACCTTTAGAAGGTTAGAGATGCAAAGATCTCTCATTGTAAAATGTAGCATCTGTGGATAGCAAGATATTGTTTTGGTGTTTTTAAAGGAGGTCATGCAAATACGTAATTGAAATTATAAATCCAAATCTCATGACCTTGTAAGCATTCGCTTGCTAGCTGCTACAGACATAAAGGAAATAGATGATAATACTAATGCTGTTATTATACTACTAAATAAATGCCTTTTGAATTTAGTGAATACTAACTTTGTATTAGACAAGGGAAACAAACAGCAAACTATGCCCTGTAGGCTAAACCCAGATCATTGTCGGGATATAGGATCTTAAAAATACTATCTTCATTGCGATTTGTGTTTCTTCATAATCTACTCATTTATTTTTCTTTTTTGGCAATTTAAAGAACTCGACTTTCTGGCTAGCTAACTTTGATGTGTGGGAGTATATGTGCATAGAGTCTGGAGTGAGCTGTGGATCCAAAGAATGGTTTGACATTTTGAAATGGTTAGGGTAAAAAAATATTTCATGGCACATGAATATTATATGAAATTTACATTTCAGCATCCATAAATAGCATTTAATAGGAACTTTACTGCACCCACCCACTTACATGTTACCTAAGTCAGCTTTTATGCTACAACAGCAGAGTTGAATTGTTGCAATAGAGACCATATAGTTCAGAAAGCTTAAGATGTTTTCTATCTGGCTCTTTACAGAAGTTTAGCAAGCCCTGTATCAGGCAGACCAGAGGTGATGTGTACATTGATAAGGAAAAAAACAAGATACTTTGCCTCACAGAATTTACCACCAAGATACTATTTCATTCAAATCTCACAACAATTCTAAAGGAAAGGCACAATATTATATTATCTCCATGAAGTAATTGAGATGTGTTTTCATTATACCCACAAGGCCACTGAAGGACAGAAAGGTCAAGAATCTTTGTCACAGTCCACATAGATGGATGAGGGAGGCAGGATCTGCAGCTCACTCCAAACTGGAGCAATGTGCTGCCCATTGGAGTTAAACTAAAAAACAAACAAACAAACAAAAAGAACTGACTATGAAGAGAGTGAAATACAGTAGGTCCTCAAATAACATCATTTTGTTTAATGTTGTTTCATTATAATTTTGATGAGATGTCATAAGAACTTAACTCTTATTTATATTGATTAGCCTATGGTAAAATTGGTTTAATTTATATCATTTTTCTTAAAGTCATAGAACCTATATATGGCATTAAGTGAGGACTTCCTGTAGTAATGAAGATATTACTTTATCAATAGACTTTATCAGTTTTAAATTACAGAATAATTGAGCATTTAACGCAGAGAGTACTGATGCATTAATCCCACCTCGGCACATTTGTTCCTATTAGTAACACTACACTGGTGTGGTACATTTGTCATGAATAATGAGCCAATATTGGTGCATTACTGTTAACTAAAGTCAATACTTTACTCAGATTTCCTTAGTATTTGCCTAATGTCCATTTTCTGTTCCAGATCTCATCCAGAATACCACATTACATTTAGTTGTCATGCTTTTTAAGGTCCTCTTGGCTGTGACAGTTTCTCAGACTTTTCTTGTTTCTGATGACCTTGACAGTTTGGAGGAGTACTGGTGGTGTTTTGTAAAATATCCCTCAGTTTGAATTTGCCTGATGTTTTTATCACAATAACTAGGGTTATGGATTTTGGGGAAGAAGACCTCAAATGTAGAATGTCATTTTCATCATATGTATCAACATGATTTGTAATGTTGTTAACCTTCATTACCTGGGTGAAGTAGTATTTGCCAGGTTTCTCCAATGATCAGGTATTCTCTTTTACCCCTTTATTATACTGTACTATTTGGAAGGAAGTCACTATGCACAGCCCACACTTATGAAGGAGGAGTCATGGTCTCCTTTAGGATGTAATATCTACATAAATTATTTAGAATTTTCATCACAGGAAATTTGTCTGTCTCCCCACTTATTAATATACTCAATCATTTATATTGGTATGGACTCAGATTTTTTTTTTAGACTTCGGGTCATAATCCAATACTACTTTCTATTCTTTCTCAAATTTTTCCATATCTGCCCATTGAGAGTGCTTTCATTTGACTCCTGTGCACTAATGAAATACTTCCATTAATGTATTTTTGTTGTTGTTGTTGCTGTTGAGAACAAGATGTTGTTGTTCTGGTACTACATCTGTATATTATCTTGTCCCAGTCCTGGAATCACCCATTGCTCCAAAAAGCCCTGGTTCCTTTCACTGGATAATGGTATTAGAAACCAAGGTCTGGGCAAGGGTATACTTGTTACTAACAGGGTGTTGTTTCTCTTACGCCTTCTCAGGTGACTGAGAAAATAAATATGTGTGTGTGATAGGCCGAAAATGTCCTCCTCAAAAGTAAAATATCTATTTCAAATCCCTCAAACGTGTGACATACATTATTTGAGGAAATGGTTAAAGCTCTTGAGATGAGGAGGTAATCCTAGATTATCTAGGTAGGCCCTGAACACCATCACATGTAACCTTATGAAAGAGACACAAAGAGGAGAGATAGACAAAGAGGAGGCTGCATGACCATGGAGGCAGAGACGTGAGTGATGGAGCCACAAGCCAAGGAACGCCTGATGCCACCAGAAGCTGGAAAAGGCAAGGAGCAAACTCTTCCCTAGAGCATCCAGAAAGAGTGCAGCACAACCAATGTATTGATTTTAGACTTCTTGCCTCCAAAGCTGATTTTAGACTTCTGGTCTCCAGAATTTCACTTCTTTTAAGCAACCCAGTTGTGGTTATTTGTTATGTAGCCACACCAAACTAAAACACTTGTTTATTTACATAAATATGTAAATATTTCTGTATGTAATCATCTGTAAGTTAAACATGAGTTCCTACTGATGTTTTCAACTGTAACTCATTCTCACATGGTTCATTCTAGCTTCCTACCCTTGCTAATCCATAAAATTCCTAGTTCAACAGTGAAAAACCTGTAGTCAATTTACTTAACTGTTCAAGTCCACTATACACGTACAGCAGTATCAGAATTCTTATTCCCCTAAAGGAAACAATTTTATCAACTAGAGTACAGTACTAAGTGCAGTTTCTTTCGCCTTTTGTCTTACAGATTCCACTCATTCCCAATGTAATTTAGGTCAACACCGGCCCCCCTAACCCTGCTCCATTCAGTGAGGTTGTTTCACATATTTATAATACAGTTAAAGTCTCTTGTCAGAGTCTGCATTTTTTCCCTGGTATCCCATGACCTTCCAAATTGATTTTTAAATTTGCACACATTACAACTTACTCTGTGTATGGTAGGTCGCCTAGGTTTTGACAAATGTGATATCCTGTAGGTACCACCACAGTATCATAAGAATAGTTTCACTGTCCTAAAAATCCCCTGCATTCCATCTACTCATCTGAACACCTTCTCGAATCCCTGGTAACAACTGACCTTGTTACTGCTGTCTCTATCATTTGGCCTATTCTGGAATGTCATTCAGTTGGAATCATAAAATATGTAGCCTTTTCAGACTGGTTGTTTTCAGTTACTAATATGCATTTAAATGTCTTCCATGTCTTGTGCCTCAGTAGCTCATTTCCTTTTATTGCTGAAGAATATTACATTGTATGTATATAGCACAGCTGTTTTTGTGATCTCATAGGTTTTCAACTGAAATGGGTAAATACTTAGTAATGTGATTGTTGGATCATGTGGTAAGACTACATTTAGTTTGAGGATATCATTTTCATGAATATTCTTATTCTCGACAACCAAAATGTCACTGGTAGCCTTCCTCTTTCAAGAGAATCTAGTCACTATGTTGTAGTATCTGATTGTCTTCTCTATATCTTTTTATTATCCATGTCATTTTATTGCATTAGCAATAAAATCTTACCTATCAGGAACATCAATCTGAAATAAGAAAAACTCTGAATTAGATAATTTAAAAAATAGTTGTATTACTTTCATATATGTGAGTTAGGAAATTCATGGCCAAGTTTGTAATAACTAATAAAGTTCTTGACTTGCAAAGGAATTACTTAACACTAACAGATAAGAATTATCAGCTTTACCTCCCACTCCGCCTTCCAGCAAGTGCAGCTCTGGCAGCATCCGCTTTATCAGAGCGCAGGGACTGCTCTTAAGCCAGCGCCACAGTACACTCTTCGTCCAGCCACCATCATGATCATCTACCCGGACCTCGTCCGACATGATGAGATGTTCTCCCACATCTACAACATCTGAGAGATCCAGGAAGAGCTGTGCCTGGAGTTGGAGAGGGAAGGCAGTAAGTAGGATAGAGGGTAACATTGATAACTTGCTCATTGATGGAAATGCCTTGACAGTGAAGCTATGGAAAGCACAGTAATCACTGATATTGTCATGAACCATTGATTAGCAGGAAACCAGCTTCACAAAAGAAGCCTACAGAAGTACATTAACGATTACATGAAATCAATCAAAGGGAAACTTGAAGAACAGAGCCAGAAAGAGTAAAACCTTTTATGACAGGGGCTGCAGAACAAATCGAGCACCTCTTTGCTAATTTCCAAAACTACCAGTTTGTTATTGGTGAAAATATTAATCCAGATGTCATGGTTGCTCTGCTAAACTACCAT
The DNA here is from genome assembly GCA_003508835.1 of Eonycteris spelaea. NCBI lineage: Eukaryota > Metazoa > Chordata > Mammalia > Chiroptera > Pteropodidae > Eonycteris > Eonycteris spelaea. The sequence continues at coordinate 1,379,781 of PUFA01000087.1, read as the reverse complement.
GAGAATGGTGTGACCCCATATGTGATTTTCCTTAAGGATGTCTTAGAAATGGGAAAATGTTAACAAATTGGGCAATTTGGATCTATCACCTGTCATCACAAATGGCTGCTGCTTTTCATCCACATACTGGGACTAGGACAAATAAGACTGATGTTATCTTGAACTCTTCATTTATTTTGACCTTGATTTATTTGGAGCAGTGGCATTTTTTAAAGAAAAATGTCACTTAGGTTGTTTAAAATGCATTTAAACAACAACAAAAATTATTAAATGTAGTACAATATGTGTAAACAAATTTGAAAACTGTATAAAAGCAACTTGTTTATTAATATATGCCTAACATTCTTTGTAGTTTTATTAGGATGACAAGCTTGCTTCTTCTCTCCCCGCCACTGATAGGGTAACCTACGTGCCTACAGTCTGCTCCCATTATCTCCCTTGTGCATAACTAATGATATATAAATTTCCTCCTAATCTCCTTGAAAACAGGAACTATAATCTTTTCAATACTAATTCTTATCCCAATGTCTGACATATACTGGTCACTTGATAACAAATAAGTTCATTAGGAGATGGATGGATAATCTTGAAGCAAGAACTCTACTTATGATTAGGGCATCCTGCAGATAAATAATTGTCATCCCAGACTTTGTCTAGACTGTCATATATTCTAAATCAGTGGAGTCTGAATTAATAAGGAAACTGTTGAAGAATTTGTGATTCCATGGTTATCTCTTTTTACATTTGACTTCCACTAAGTATTTATTGTGTTATGAACTCAACAATGTACAAATACATCCTTTACAATTATCCCTCAACCACAAGACAGCCAGCTCTACACTTGTGATAACTGACTGCCTGAACATTGAATGCCTAGGCTAATGGGATTCCACAAAAACCAAGCAAGCCAAAAAATTTCTGGGAAAATGGAGGCATCTTCAAAAAGCCAGAGAAATGTGAGATTAGTGAAAAGAGAGAGATGTGGGAGATCCTTAAGGACCTACAGCCATAACAAAACCCATAGTAGAAGAGGGAAGGTAAACCCAGATATCATATGGAGACAAGTTTTCATCTTAGCTGAGGCAAGCCACAATGGAGGGCTCAGCCATCTGAGAGGTAGATTGGTTGTCAACCTGCATCAGATTTAGCAATTGACTTAACAATGTAAGAGGAGAGAAGAAACAAATATTGTATTTCAGAATTTCTCAAATTTTAATGTGCACACAAATCACCTGGGAATCTTATTAAACTGCTGATCCTGATTCAGGGAATATTGATAAAATCTTGATTCTGAATCAGGAGATCTGGGGTGGGATCCAAGAGTCTGCATTTCTAACAAGCAATCACAAGCAATCAGGTGATCTATGCTGCTGGTCCACTGACTACACCTTGACTAGCGAGGCTTTATTTGACTGAATTTCAAGTGAAATTCACAAGCAGTTTCTACATTCAGCTGTTTATCTGGAAGTTTCCAGATTAAATTTTCTGATATCAGGCAGAAACAGGGACTTGAGATAGAAATTAAGTTCAGTTTTAGGAAAATAAAAATGTTACATTTTTATATACCTGATTTTATAACTTGAGATTCCAGGCTTACTATCACTATTATCCTTCAGTATCCAAGTAAATATGTCCTCTTCCCTGAAATCTTTCAAGATATTTCCCTGGTCGGAATTAACTATTCTTAAGAACTCATCTCTCATATGTTATGGACTGAATGTTTGTGCCCCTCACCCTTCCCCCCAAACCAAATGATAGTATTAGGAAGTGAGGCCTCTGAGAGATAATAAGGTTATGAGGGTGGAGCCCTTATGAATGGAATTGGTGTCCTTATAGAAGAGGCCAGTTTGGGGCTATTATGAATAAACTACTATAAGTATTCGCATACAGGTTTATGTGCAAACATACGTTTTTATTTTTATGGAATAAATGTCCCGGAATGCAAAGCTGTAGGCTAGTTGCATTTTGCATTTTATGAAACTGCCAGGTTCTCAGAGAGGCTGTACCATTTTACATTCCCACCAGCAATACATGAATGATCCAGCTTCTCTGAACCCTCAACAGCATTCATGGTGTCATTATTTTTTTTTATTTTAGGTGTGTAGTAATATCTTATTGTGGTTTCATTTACCTAATTGGTAATGATGTTGAACACCTCTTCAAGTACTTATTTCCATCTGTATGTCTTCTTCAGTGAAATGTCTCTTTATGTCTTTCGTACATTTCATTTGGATTGTTTGCTCTTTTACTGTTGAGTTTTAACTGTCCTTTATATATTTTAAATACTTTTGTCAATATGTGGTTCACAAGTGTTTTCTTCCAGTGTGTAGCTTGTTTTTTCATCCTCTTATCAGGGTTTTCACAGAGCAAAACTTTTTAATTTTGGTAAATACAATATATCAATTTTTCTCTCTTTTTTTTTTGGAACATGTTTTTAGTGTTAAGTCAAAAATGCTTGGCCTAGCCCTAGATCCCAAAGATTTTCTGCTATACTTTTTTCTAAAAGCTTTATTAGTTTATATTTTATATTTAAGTTTGTAATCCACTTGAGTTCATTTTTGTATAAGGTGTGGGCCTGAAGTTGAGTTTCATTTTTTTGCTTGTGGGTGGACAAATGCTCCAGAACTGCTTGTCAAAAAGGTTACATCATTCCACCATTGAACTGCCTTTGTACTCTTGTCAAAATTCAGTGGAGCATATTTATATAGGCCAATTTCTGGGTTCTCTCTTCTGTTCCACTAATCTACGTGTCTATTCACGCTCGGTCTTTATTACTTACATAATGTCTTGAAGCTAAGTAGACTGATTCCAGTCATTTTATTCTTCTTTTTCAAAATTGTTTTTTAGCTGGTTTAGTTCCTTTCCCTTTCCATATACACTTTAGAATAATTTGCCTATATCTACAAACAATTTTTGCTGGGATTTGGATAGTAAATATGTTAAATCTATATATCAAATTAGAAAAAGCTGACACATTTACTATGTTGACTCTTTGAATCCATGAATACAGTATATCTTTCAATTTGCTTAGATCTTCTTTGATTTTTTTTCATTAGCTTTGTATAGTTTTCAGCATACAAGCCCTGTACATTTTTGTTAGATTTACACCTAAACATTTTTTTTTCTTTTTTTTTTTAATTATAATTTTTTTATAATTTAAAGTTTGGTGTCTATGTTTACTTCTAGTATATAGAAATACAATTGATTTTTGTATGTTTTTCTTGTGTCCTATAACCTTATTAGTTCTAGCAGAATTTTTGTATATTCTTTGGGATTTTCTGTATAGACAATCATCCCATCTGCAAATAAGGACAGTTTTATTTTTTTCCTTTCCAAATTGTTTGTCATTTATTTCCCTTTATTGCCTCGTACTGGCTAAAAATTCTAGCATTATGTTTAATAAGAATGATGAAAACAGACATTATTGCCTGTTCCCAGTCTGGGGAGGAAAGTACTTTTTGATGTCTTTAATAATATCCTCTGCTTCATTCCTAATATTGATAATTTATCAATTTTATTGATCTTTTCTAAAGTACCAGCTCTTTATTTCCTTTATTTTTTCATTATTTTTTTTTTCAATTTCACTGATTTCTTTATGCTTTCTTTTATTTTTTATTTCTTTTATTTCTTTTATTTTGCTCTACTTCTATATTCTTGAGAGCTTAGATTATTGATTTGAGATTTTTTCTTTTCTAATGTATGCATTTAATACTATACATTTCATCTCAGCACTGCTTTAGCTATGTCCACAAATTTGGATATTGCAATTTTCACCCAGTTCACTGCATTTTAAAATTTCCTTTTAAAACTTTGGTTTTGATCCATTGATTATTTAGAAATGCCTTATTCGGTTTCCAAATGTTTGGAGGTATTCCTGTTATCTTTCTGCTTATTCATTTCTAGTTTGATTCCATTCTGGTCAGGGAACACAGTCTATATGATTCCAAAACTTTTACAATTGTTAATGTTAGTTTATGGCCCAGGATATAGTCTATCTTGATATGGACATTTGAAAATATGTATTATGCTGTTTGTGAGTATTCTATAAATTTTATTTAGATCCTGCTGGTTGATATGTGTTGGTACAGATTTCTTTAGGTTTACCCTATTTGAGGTTCACTCAGATTCTTGAATCTGTAGGTTTATGTGCCTTGCCAAATTTGGGGGAGATTCTAGCCATTATTTCTTTGATTACTATTTTAGCCCCCCTTCATCTCCTTCTAAGACTCCAACACAAAAGTTAGATCTTTTGGTATGGTCTCACAAGTGCCTGGCCAACACAGTGGCAACATAGTTCTTGAATTCTAAATAGAGGCCTGGGATTAGGTGTGGTGGGATATCACTAGTTCCACAGAAAGATGCTTAAGAAGACTTTTCTTTTGAAGCTTATGAACAAATCTACCAGAGGGGAAGGACACCCAGGAACCTTTCTAAATGGGAATCAACCTAACCTAATTTTAACTAATGGTAAACCATAAGCCAATGGCTACAGAATAAAAAATTAGCCATTAAATAATGGACTTAGTGAAAAGAAGCTAAAATTAATGAATAAACTAAGGAATGCTGTAGTGATTTCATTAATGTGTGCTATCTTTATCTTTGATCATGAATATGCAAAAGCTAGTTATATAATATGAACAATATTTTTGTTTCTTAGTTATTGTTTCTAAAACAAAGAAATATTTTTAACAATGCAATTTATCACATATACTAAAATTTACAATGCATGCTAAAAGAGAAACTGTTAAGTTGAATTACTGAAAATGAAACATTGATTTTTCCATGGAATAGTTTCAGCATTCTTTGACATGTACATTTATCTTGGTCATATGGAATTTCTCTTTCAAAGATAAGAGGATTGAAAAGAAGAGAATTTCATTTCTAGAGTAAAATGAGTGTGTAACTTCTGTTGATTAGGAATAAAAATTGCCTCAAATGAAGCAACTCTCATTCAAGCCATATATTTTCTGTCTAGTCACCCTATCTCTGGGTAGCATATAAATTTCTAAGAAATAGAGAGAATGCCAAATTTGCATACAAATATTGGGATTTTTTTCCAAACTTAGCTATCCAGGAACAGAAAAAACAATTTGAATAATGAAATCTTCAGACTATATAAAAGACTATCTATCTGATGCTTACATTGCAGTCTATAAATAATTGCAAGTTAATTTTTTTTGGAAATTAATATTTCAATGAAATATTTCAATGAAATCCTGAGACTCACTTAGCTTCTTATGTATTAATTTAGCTGACTATCTCTTTGACACTTTATAATTCACTGATTTGTTCAACAATTTAATATGGGCCAGGCAGGTACTGCTCTAGGTGTTGGGATATAGTACTGAACAATATAGGCATAGTTCTTACCCTAGAGGAGAGACAGGAAATAACTAAGCAAATGAAAGAACAAGATGATTTCAAATAGTGATAAGGCGATAGGACAGGATGATACAGTAGAGTGATGTAAGAATACAATATGAGCTGTTGATCAGAGAAGGCCTTTGAGGAAGTGATCTTTGACCTGAGACAGAAATGATGCAAAGGAAGGAAACCAAGTTCATAAAACTATTCATTCACTTTAATATAAATAATATATGCAAAGGAACTCTACAGCATTAGCACGATTTCTTATTCCTTATGGCTGCTCAAAAACATGTTTAACTGAAAAACTGTCACATTTATAATCAAATATTTATAACTGTAGATGTTTATTTGTCAGGCAAAATATGGACAAGTTTAGCTTCTGCTTCAAGATGCTACAGTCTGATGTCTGGATCCTGGGTCACTGAGGACTAAAAGAAGTAAGAATTGCTAACTCCTACTTTGTTTTACTAGTCAGTTTTACTTTCTATATAGCTTCATCAAATGCTGTTTGTGCAAATATAAGTGTCTGCATAGACACAAAAAAAGTGGACGGTTGTTGATCTTTCACTGGCCTCAGACACATCTTTCTTAAATATTTCCATTTTTGTTATTGTAACTGTGAAATTATAGACACAGTCAAAAACAGAAGTACAATATGCTATTGTCCAAGATATTCCTGTTGGTAAACTTCTATAAAACATATGTACCAGGACGTGTTCCTATCCCTAGACCTTCCTGTAATATTATTTTAAAACTAAACTTTAGAGTGATTTCAGGAAATAGTATGACTTTATAAATGTTTATAATGGTTACAAAAGTATAAAATGGCTCATATTGAACACAATATATTTAAATTTCCTCAAAAGATAAGAACAAAAATCATTCTAAGGGGCCTCTGTTTTCGGAAAAGTTATTATTTGACTCCTGCAGTTACAAAGTTGTAGAGGGAAGCAAATTCATGTAAAAGAGGGGAGATGGCACATGATCTGGGATATCTAGGACAGTTAATGGATGAGAAAAAAATTAATGAAGATAATTAAGATATGAGAGGAGCTTCACAAGAGAAAAAATTAACCAGCAAAGGATTAAGAAAAGACTTCTTGAAAAATCGGACAACATTCTTATGTATTTTTGCAAAATTACTTGTGCTGTCAGTGATGAAGAATGGATCTTCCACTATCCTATAAAAATCAATACTTAAATTATTCTTTATTCTATTATTTGATGCTTAGTTGAAATTATAATCTAAATTTTGTTCAGCATAAGATGAAGTTTTTACTTTTAGTTTTCATGTTTCAGGATAAATTTCCAATTAAATTTTTTATTTTCACTATTTCCATGAAAATTTTCCCCCATTCAAACTACCTCACTTTAGAGACCTTTCTTCAGTACTTATTATCCCCGATTACTGAACACCTATGCTACTTACTTACAAAGAACCTGGACCTGCATTCTTGGCTCTCTCTTAACAATTAGAAAATAATGTATTTGTCACATTAGTAATCAAAGGGCAGGTGAAAGGAGGCACGTTATGTGTCTGCTAATGATTCACATTTAAATTCTTCAACTATCACCTCTTTTTCAACCCTAGAAGAGCTAGTGCACTAATAAGGTTGCCATTCACTATGCTGCATTACATCCTAATAAATCTCAATGCGGCTACTGTATCTATCTCCTTGTCTTCCAGTGTTTTCCCACTGGTGTCAGGGGATAGCCTCTCATTCGCTTGCAACCCACTGATTCCATCTTATCTGGCATATTCTTTGGTTCTATCTCTTGTGCCATTAGTATTGGTGGAATCCAAACCAAGTGCTTCTTCATTGCAAGAGAGCCCTGTTTGTCGAGGGGAACATGGGAGGCAGAGGGCTAGGGAATGAAACAACCACCATTCCTTCATTCATCAAGAAACTTTCTCAAAGACACACAACAAATAAGCGTCAGACTCAAAACCAGTGCCTTTAACACCATTTACGTTGAGATCCAGCCTTGGGACACAAGCAAGAACAGAGTGCTTCATGGTTTCTTCCGTACTCGAGCCACAAGACTTAAGTGGGGTAGGGCGTCATGCCATTTTCAGCTAAAAGAGGAGTTAATTCTCTCCAGCTTCAAAACATGCCCAACCTGAAAATCTGCTCCCTCCCCTCCGTGCTAAAGGTTTGTTCCCATCAGCCACACCCACCCATCCAACCTTTCAAAGGTAGTAGAAGGATAGGGCTGGGGACACCAGGAGGATAATAATTTGTCAGTTTCTTTTTCTTTCCTTTCCCAGTATTTAGCAGCTAAGATATCTTTTTGGAGACCTCAGAAAGTGGTCAAGGAGGAAATGGATCTTTGCCTATACAAGTCCCAAAGTAATATTAAATCTCTGAATAACATTTCTTCAGATGAGGCACAGTAATATTCCAAAAAGAAATTCTGGGATCCCATGTTAGCTTCACCCTAATATAATTTTTACTAAACTAGTTCACTTCCCATCAAGTTCGTTTTGACAGGTTTTTCTCCAAGTGAATCCTACTTGGTTTTCCCCACTAGGAGCAGAAGTAAGAAGAGCCATGTTCCAATAGACCCATCAGCCCAGGAGAGTTTTGTTGTTTATTTGTTCATTTGTTTTATCTTTGAGGTAGCTACTTTTGTAGATTTCTCCTACAAATAACATACAGATCATGCATTAACCAAACAAGGTCTTTCTGGGACCCCAAAATCCACCAGGAATCACTCTTTCCAAGGATTAAAAAACAACAACAACAAAAAAACCCCTTTATCCAATCCAATAAATCCTTTTATTCCTTCTGAATTTACTGAAGGAAAAAAGGTGACAGAGATCAGCCTTAGCCAATCGTGTTAATGTCACTTAACATGACATGTGATATCTGAGCTTTTGTGATTATGTAATCATATGTTTCTTCTGATTTTCATTCTTCTTTCCAATGAATAGAAATAGTATGACTTAGTATTTGTATCCCTTCTGCCATAGTGCATACAGATTCTTCAGACATCCGATCTTAATTTGAGAGTCTCCTAAATTGCATATATTATATAGGAGGAAGCCTGGTATGTGTAAAATAACTGCATGAGAAGTCAGAATGCCTGGTTTAGAATTCTTACTCTCAATTTGGGGCCTGTTATTTAATCTAGATAAAATGGAGATAATGACACCTAATTTATAAGCCTGTAAATATTAAATAAATGCATGTAAAGTATCTGGCCTTCAACAAACTTCAGTTTATTGAAACTTTTTCATTACTAAAGTCAAATGTATTCTTGCTTTGATGAAGCTATGGCTAAAACTGTACCCATAAAATTATAAATTAAAAGTATTTTCCGAGGAGTCATCTTTAGGTGACAGATAGATGAGTCAATGAATAAATCATCTGGCTGATCGCATTCATAACTTTCATGTTGACTCCACATGCCCCTCCATCAACCACCCTGTTCCTTTGCTCCCTTTATAGCAAAATTTCTCTAAAGACTTGTCTCTACCCTATCTCCTATTTTTCCTTGGTGTCTTTCATCAGTTTGGGAATATTTTTAGCCATTATGTAGTTAAATGTTGCTTCCTCCCCTTCTCTATCTCCTCCATCTTGACCATGTGTAAAGGCTTCTGATCTGTGATCTTTCTCTGAAGTGGGTTTCCTAAGCTCTAGACTGGAATGGGGGACTCTTTCAATCTTGCAGGACTTGTGAAAACCAATTGGTGGATCCTATCTCTGGTTTCTGATTCAGAAGATCTGGAGTGGAGCCCAATAATTTGCATTTTTCAAAAGAATCTGCATTTCTAATGAGTTCTCAGGTGAAGCCAATGAGACTGTTCCAAGGACCACATTCTTAGAATCACTAGAAGAAGGGGTTCAGGACCCTGTCATGCCCACACAAGCTAAATTCCCCCACCTAACTTCATAATAGCACGGGTATTGTTTTGATAATTTATCTTCTGACTCAACTGTTTTATTTCTGAAATTATTCAGAATCCAGGCAAGAAAGAGAGGTGCTATTTACTGAACTCCTTAAAAGCCCAACAGCTGACATGTGACTTAGGTACTGTTCGATGTCATTAGTGACCTGTGTTTATCCTTATAGACGTGGCATAAACTGCTCTCCAAAAGCCATCAGAGTCAACCACAGAAGTACCTATAGATAATGTTAATGCAAGTTTAAACTCCTCTAAGGATATTATACTGTTGAGCAAGTATCAAAACAAATATTAGAAAAGCAATTTGTATTATTTAGATTTTTCTTATTAACAAGACGTTAAAGTTCTCATTCTATAAACATTTATTGAACTCTACTACCTCACACAATTGGGGAATTTTAGAGCATTAATTAAATAGCATACTTTTCCCCAGCCAGGGTTCTGAGTCAATTGAAAAATAGCATATTAGTTTGCTCAGGCTTCTGTAATTATAAGACATATGAAAAAGCAGGAAAATGTGACAGTGAATAGAAGCAAACTCACATATTAACACAATGTTAGAATTAGCAGACAAGGACTTTAAAATAACAAGAGTAGATATGTTAAAAGATTGGACAGAAAAGATGAATTACATGCAGGGAGAGAATTTCATCTCAAAAAATAGAAGCTATAGAAAAGATGCAAAAGGAAAAGTTAGGACTAAAATATACAATATTAGAAATAAAGATTTCATTATTTAGGCTTAATAGTAGACTTGACAGAGTAAAAGAAAGATCAGTTAGTTTCAATACAAATTATCTAACCTGAAATGTAATGAGAAAAATGAGTGAAAAAAGTGAACAAAGCCTCTGAGACTTGTAGGTCATAAATCAAATCATATAATAAACCTATAATTGGAGTCCAAGAAGAAGAGAGGCGGGATGGGGCAGAAGAAATACTTAAGAGACAATGGCTAAGAATTTTCCAAAATTAATGAGGAAAAAGTAAAGAGTTATATGTTTAATGGAAATGGAGATGATGAACTGGAACACTAAATGTCATATAAGTGCCTGATTTTAAGCTTTTGATTCCAACGTAGTCATTTCAAAGACAGATAGATATCTTAAATAAACATATTACCTGTTAGATGACACAGTTACTAGTAAAATAATTCAATAAAAAACTAGGCTGCCCCACCCATGAAGTTTCTCTTGTAGAAAGCCCTGGGTAACCTAGATAGCTGATTGCTTGAGTGGCCCTACTTCTCCTTTCCTGCACCCTGATTTCGGTTCTAATGCTTTAAATTGACCAGTAAAAAGCGAACCCTTGAAACCCTAGACACCCCTCCTGCGGGCTCTATAAAGGCAGAGCCCCAGATCCATGTTCTCTCCCTCTCTCTCTACCTCTGCCTTTGCTGCATGGCCCTTAGGCCTGCTGTGTACTCTTTAGGACCAATGAGTAATAAACCTATTCTTCAAAGCTCCCTGTTGGCTTCTTACCAACATTTGCAATCATAGCAAGAACATCAAGGGTCAGCCCAGCACAACACAGGTGGCAATAAGAGAATGCCTGCAGCATTCCCTATGAGGCAAGTGCCTCAGGCATTCCTACCTGAGACTGTCACTACCAACAGGCTCTGACAGCACAACACTAAAACACAAAACAAGAATCAAGCTAAGTAACCCAAAAGGAGACAGAAAACAAACAGAGGAACAAAGAACACACAGGACAAACAGAAAACAAATAGCAGTGGTAGACTTAAACCCAAACACATTAATAATTACATTGAATGTAAAAGTGGAGTCACTTAAAAGATAAAAATGAACAGATCGGGTTTTCAGAAATGCACCAAACTATTACTAGGCTATATTATCATAAACACAACAATCCCATCTTTAGGTATTTACTAAAGAGAAATGAAAATGTATGTCCACAAGCAAACAACCCAAATGTCCACCAATAGAAGGGATAAAAAATTGTAGTATAATCATACAATGAAGTACTCCTCAGCAATAAGAAAGGATTGAACTACTGGTACATGCACCAACGTAGATGACTCAAAAACATTACGCTGAGTAAAGGAAGCCAAACACAAAAAGTACATACTACATGATTTCTTTTAAATGAAGTTCTAGCAGAGGCAAGTATAATCTATTATGATAGAATTCAGAGCCTACTACCTTTGGGGATGAGTAGGAATTGACTGCGAGGAGTACGAAGGAACTCCTGAGGTGATGCAAATGTGTGGTTTGATACGGCTGTGGGTTGCATGTGAGGTTGTGTGTGTGTATGCATTTGTCAAAATGTGTCAAGTTGTGAGATTAAGATTTGTGTATTTAACTCGAGGAATAGTCCTCATTTAAGAAAATTTAAGGGCAAAATATATTATAATAAATATCAAGTTTTTAAATAAAAATATTTAAATAAAACTGAACCTTTTATTTAATTTAAAAAGTCTGTGCTTGGTACTTTTATGTCAGGGAGGGGGAGTGGCTTTTTTTTTTTAAATCAATGCCTTTTTAAAAACTGGTATGGGTATATGGGTTATTGGTATGTTCTGATTTTTATTTCTGAAATTTCATAATTTGCATATTCTAGAAAAACGATCCATTGAAAGGAGAACAGTATTTGCTACTTTAAATCACAAAGCAGATGTTTCACACTCTGTGTTTCTCAGAGTAAATCTTTAATTCCATTATGTTTTCACAACCAAGTAGGAACTGTGGAGGGTCTAATACTAGTTTCGTGTGGCTTGTCAATAGGCTCAAGAGTTTTCTCAAAATCAGATGGTTTCTGGTTGGTTATGTATTGGTTAATCACACATAAGCTGACCATCATATCAGTTTGTCTCAGACAGTCCTAATTTTCACCTACAGTCCTACAATAATTATTAATAGAGCTCCTCTTGTTCTCAAACATGTCCTGCTTTGGATGAGTTAAAGGAGAAATCTTAGATTTCTTGGTTTTACAGCTTCATCATAGTGGGCAGAAAAAATAGATACTATGACTTATGCCTGGAAATGACTCCTACTTAGAGAGACTGAAAACAATGTCACTATATTCAGTAATAGAATCCCTGGGAGAAATGGATATTAAGAAGTTTTGAAAAATATTTGGTGAGAAAGAAATGCACTTTGAATAAGACCTGGGAACTAAACTGCTAATGTTCCAGATGTTTAACTTTGCGAGAAAGCAAAACGTCTCAAACATCCTTAAGGGAAGAGAATGAAGCCGTTGATGGATCATGCCACATGTTTTTTTAAAATTTTACATTATTGCCAATAATGCTGCAGTCAACATCTCAGGATATTTGCCTCATATTTTAGAAAAGGAAATTTCCCTCTAATTTACTGAGTTTGGGTTGTTGAAAGAATTCAGACTCAGAAGGGGATTTTACAGCAAATCAAAGAAGAAAGATCACATCTTTGAAGGAGATCCCTTTGATCATGGGTCGTGGGGATGGTGGTGGACAATCACTGTGGCATATCAGAGATCCACTGGAAGGTACTCTGGACCAAATTTTCACTTAAAAAATAACACTGAATTGAGAGATTCTAAGATAATAGTTGATAGTGTGATTTGATCTCCCCAAACCGTTCCCTAAAAATAGCAACTAGGATGGCAAAACAAAAATACCTACAACAAAACCAGGTGACAAAGTATTCAAAATATGGGTAGATGGGTACAAGCTACTGACACGTAAAAGAACCCTGTGGTATTTGCATCTGTGTAGTAGGAAGCAAATGGAAGGCCACCAGGCTTTGATGGCTCTGAGAACAGAAAAACCCCCAAATCACCAACAGGTACTTACTGGAATGTGAAATGGACTATCTGAGAAAGACACCAGGAACTGGGTGGGGTTCTGCAGGATTCAATTTGTGGGTGAATACAGGGGAATGCTATGTAAGGTCACCATTGCTAGAGTAGGCTTGACCCTTTAACCATTGAAATTGACAGCATGCAGCTCCTTTTAAGGACAAATGTCAGTACTGAAAGAATCAGCCAAGAATAAAATACCAGTGTAACAGGGGATGGTATGGGGGTGGTAGTGAGGTAAATAATGGCCCCCCACAATATTCAGGCCTTAATGCTTGGAAAGGAATCTGTAAATGTTACCTCACATAGCAAAAGGATGTAAATGATTATCCTGGATTATCCAATGTTCCCTGAATGCATCACAAGTGTCCTTGTAAAAGGGAGATTTGACTACGTGAGAATGCTACGTGTGGGAAGCAGAGTCAAAGAGAAGATGATGACACTGGCTTTGATGATGAAGGGGTCATGAGCCTGGTGATTAAACATAATTTCCACCAGCTTAAACTCTCAATCATGCAAGCAGGCAATCTGACCTCATTCCATGTTGTAGTTGGTGCAAAAGGATAGACTGTAGTCAATGGTGTTTCTGGGAGTTGCCCAGAATACATATTTTGCTTTCTTTCAACTGTTTTTGTTTCCTTTTGTCTGCTAAGTTTTGTTGCAGGATTTTCAATATATGTTCCCCAATATATGGTTTGGGGAAAACTTTATACCCCTACCTAAAACAGTACTTTGGTTCCCTCATAAACTACCTGTTGTGGTCATGAGTGAGAACACCCACGGCCTCAGATGAATGACTCCTGGCTCTCTTTGCTTGATTGACTCTTTAGAATCCCACCACTGGCTGTGACTTCTCACTTCCCCCTTCCCACGCAACCATCTGCAAGAGGCAAAAGGTAAGTATCTACCATGTACGAAGTATTATCGAAAATAAATTCTTTATATTCTGTGCTTTCCACATATGATCTTATTTAAACTTCTCTTTTAAGCTCTTCAGTGGGTACTGTTATTATCATCTCATGCTATGATGAGAATTTTCTAGGCATAGATTCTGCCCTCTAGTGCAGTGCTAAGGTATGGTCTGAAGACCAGTAGTGAGACCTTACCTGGGAGCTCGTTAGAAATGCAAAATCATAGGCCTCTCCCTAGATCAACTGAATCGGCATCTGAGAAGGGGCAGGACTTCATGTTAACAAGCCTTCAGATAATTCTAACAGAATTAAATTTGAAAAGCTCTGCTTCAGGGGCTCTCAGTCTAGTAGATGAACGTGGGAAAACTCGAAAACAAATGTTCACAATTTAATCTGCCAAAAGCGATGGTAATGTCTCCTGACTAGAATAAAAGAGGTACTAGTTCACATCACAGCTTTGGTGACTTTCTCATTCTCCTTCCCCACGCTTTTTCATTTCTTCCTCCTTTTCACTTGTGTGCTGTTCAGAAACCCAGGTAGGAGTCAACTGACATCTGTGAGACACAGGCAGGAATACCAAACTGTTTTCCCACCCAATGAGTTGGAAGAGAGGGGAGATTAGTTTGCATAGATGTGTGTCAGTAGAGCTCTCGTGAAGCAGAGTATGCTTTGTCAGCATAAAGCTTCCCAAAGATAGGTATCAGCCTCACCTGGAAGGCTTACGAAAACACGGACGAGCCCCAGGCTTTTTAATTGAGTAGGTCTGGGGTGGGGCCTGAGAACTTGTGTTTCTAACATGTTCCCAGGTGAGGCTGAGGCTGCTGCTCTAGGGAGCACACTCTGAGAACCACTCACCACACAAATTAATAGATATGGAGGCAGGAGCTTGAGTTAGGGAACTGGAGGGAGCCTCCTAGGGGAGAAATGCATGAACTTATGGATATTTAGGGCAATTGCTTTACTTCTGGGTTTGTGTATCATGCAACATAACTTGTGGCATTTTTTCTTGATAGCTCTCCCCACCACCCTCCCCGATAAACCTATTTCTGGTTCCTACTTCAGAAAGTTATCAGACTTCAGCTGATTTTGGCTTACTTTAAAAAGAACTGAGCTGCTAAAAGGGTGGGTTTCATCTCCAGATGGTAGGAGTTTGAGAAAAGTGAGAGTTCACAGAGAAGCTTCTATTTAAAAATTAGATTTTAGCAATTGGAGTCAAAGAGGTAAGTTCTAGTATAACAAAGATGGATGATGTAGAGAGAGAGAAAACTAAAACAAAACTTAAGGACTCAAGCAGTAAAAGAATTATCTAGAAATGGGGTGGGGTATTGCTGAAGACTCTGAAATAGCCCTGTTTTTAGTAAAACAGAATATTTAAGACTACAGTAACTCAGTAATATTGAAATAAAAATGTTGAGTGACTCTCCTGTAGGCCAGGGAGAGAGAACTCCATTCATGTCCTGTTTATAACTTGCCTTTTTTTTTTTTTCTGCCTTCAAATGACCCAAATGCTTGGAAGGGAAACACAGAGAATTGGTTGTAGCAGTTCTTGAAGCCATTGCTATTAAATAATGTAGAAACATATAAGTATAGAAGTCAATAACACAGCACTATGTGAATTTTGCCTGAAGACCAGTAGTGATGTCTTCCTCTCAATTGCTGAGGAACTATGCAGCAGACAACCAGACAACCATCCAGAGTCTCCTATGCCTGCTGCTCAGTGACCTTTTGTGCATTCTGAAGAAGCAGCAGATGTGGCTTCCTAGGATCAAATGCCATGATGGTTAATTATGGGTCAACTTGGCCACAGGGTGCCGACATTTGGTCAAACATTATTTTGGATGTATCTGTGAGGGTGTTTATGGATGAGACTAACATTTGAGTAGACTCAATAAGCAAATTGAACTTCACTAGTGAGCTTCACCAGTCAGTTGAAGGCCTGAATAGAATAAAAAGGCTACCCCCAGCCCCCCTCCCATAAGTAAGTGGGGACCTCCTCCTGCCTGAATGCCTTCAAATATGGAACATTGCCTTCAGACTAACTGAAATATTGGCTCTTTCTGAGTCTCATTCTACTGTAACTACACCATCACCTCTCCTGGTTCTCCAGCTTGCCAACTGCAGATCTGGGGACTTGTCAGCTTCCATAATCACATGAGCTACCAATTCCGTAAAACGCGCGCACACACACACACACACACACACACACACACACACACACTTTTCTTTATCCTACTGGTTCTGTTTCTTTGGAAAATCCTGACTGATAAAACCACAGATGGTCCCCATCACAGCATAGCTCGGCTACAGAAATCTTCTCAGAGGGCACCTGGTGAGGAGACCAGTGAGAGGAAGGTGATTTGAGCTCACCAATTTTAAGGCGACCTTCTGTTTTGAGGACAGACTGGACTTAGAACAAAACCTGAGCCTTGTCTTCAGCATATTAGTGCTCATTCAGCTTAATCCTCACTTTAGGCTAGGCTGAGACTAGATCAGCTAAACTTTAACAGTAGAGATCAATGGTTGGGTCCCCCCCCCAGTTTATATTTTTGCCAGTTTCCTCTAGAACAATGGTTCTCAAGCTTAGCTATACATCAGAATCACCTAGATTGGTCCTAGAAATTTCATTACCTTAATAACCAAACTGCAGACCAAGTAAAACAGCATCTCTGAAGGGGAGGCTTAGACATCAATATTTAAAGACCCATGGGTGATTCCAATGTACATCCAAGGTTAAACCTCTGAGTCCAGAACACTCCAAATTTGCTAGAAACTAAATATTATCTAAATTACAGTTATGAGTCTCAATATTCCTTTGGCTGTAGTGTATAAATCTACTTGACAAATTGGGTTCAGAAGATAATAAATGTTTAATAACTGATCATTCTTCATGACTGAAGGCCATGTCATTATGTAGAATAAAGTTTATAAACATCTTGATGATATCTTATTTCTTAATCCAAACCTAAAATATTGGTAGTAGTATGACCATTTCAAATATGGTAAAACTGAGCTTAGGGATGTTATGACTTGTGAAATTCACACTCTAGTAAATGGTGAAGCCAGAATTAGATCTGTGTTAGTGGATCCAAATTCATGGTCATCTCTCCTCCTGACCTATTTATCAATATAGTGAAATAGTATGTTCTTCTGTGACCCAAGAAATCACTATTTTTACTTTACATTAAACGCTGGATGCCTAGCAGGAGGCATGTAATAAAATAATGTAAAATATGATGATTCTCAGAATGAATGGGTTATTGGCAAGTTAGTAATCTGAACTTCAATTTAAAGCGACTTAAAACAATTATTCAATTCCTGCTTTTTTCCTAGGTTTTCTCCTTCTTGAGAATTTGTCATGTCAATGTCACATCTTATTTAAACATAAATTGCTTCCCCTATCTTGATAACCTATATTTTCATTATGCTTTCTTATTGATCATCAGCAAATGTGGAATCAGTCCTCACATAAGTGTTTGCCATCTTTTTGTATCATTATATCTTTCTGTCCTTTCCCTCTTATTCTGTAGACTTTCCTAGGAGTGGGGAAGAGTATCCCATTTATTCTTGTGACTTCAGGAGTATAGAAAAATGATCTCATTTCATATCAAACCTAAAATCCAAGGAAAAAAATGGTTTCACAGATAATGAACTTGAAGTTAGCTGGGAAAAGTAACTTTATTACTTCAATATCTAGCTAGTAAGTGGCAGAGCAAGAACTCAAGTGCAGCTTCGTGTAGATCTAATGACCAGGCAGTCTCTACCACTTACCCTTTGGAGATGACCCCCCAAACCTACATTGCTCTGATTTCCCCAGGAGATCCTATTACCTTAGGACTTGACCCTAGCCTGGACTGAAAGCATCAACCCACATAGTTTAATAACCTGATGAGCTGTCCTAGAATGTAACCTTTAGACTGAATTCCTCCATCGATAGTTTTTTGTTTTCTATTGCCAGGTATGTTACCAATCTTGGATGAGGTACCATATAGTGGACCACATTAGCTTGGTTCTCTGTGGATAGCAGTCCTTGGTCTAAGCCAAAGGCTGGTATATACAACATTGCTCTAGGTGCTACTTGGAGGGTTTGGTGGGTGGGACCCCTCTGAATTAGTTGTTATGAATACTGCAGTAGATAGCTAAGCTATGGTGACCAGTGCTGCAAGTTTGGTCAGAAACGAGATACTTGTTTTTACCTGTTCAGTGGTCTTATAAGAATCCTGGTGTACTTGACTAAGAAACCAGGTAATGGATTAAGCTCTTCCGCCATTGTCCAAGGTGAGACATGCCTGTCTCTGGGTCATGGTACAGTTCTTCCTACTTTGGAAGCTAGCCATATGGCTATGTTCTGGCCCACATAAGGAGAAGTGGAGAGGGAGCAGAGGCACCAGCTAGATACAGCTCTACTGCTCTGTTTTCTCTCTGTCTAAAAACTATGATTCTGTCTCCTTCTGGAGTTGGGTAGATGAACACCTCCAACCCCAAATGTATTTGCCCCTGGAATTCTCTAGGGATATTAGGCCATTTCACCTACTGCAAATCAATCCACTGGCCTCACAGATAACTACTGTCCCAAGAACAACTCTAGTGTAAGAAGACATCATGGATGATTATTCTCTGCTGGGAATCTCAGTATGGAGTTCTGTGCCCTGGAGGCTGAGGTAGGGCTATGAAGAAATGTTCATCTTCACAAGTCACTCAGTCTTTGCCACCTAACCATTTGAAAATCAACATATGCCTAGTTAGCTGGAATTTCTGAAATATTATTGCCTACAGCAATGCCTCTGTGCCTGTTGGGTCACAATTCTCTCTGATGGGCCCAGGCTAACTACAAAATAACACCTTACATGGAGCATTCAGGGAGCTTGACTTCTGCTTCAGGGAGTGTGACTGTTCCAGAAATTTGAGTTTTGGCCAAGAATATTTTTTGCCTCTCTGAGCTGGATTCCCAAGGCATCTGAGAGTTTACTTTTTTTAATAAAAAAGTTATATTAATGTGTAATTTATATACCATAAATTTCACTCATTTTAAGGATACATTTCAATTTTTAATAAACTTAGAGTTATGAAACCATCACTATAATACAAGTTTAGAACATTTTCACCACCTCAAAAACATCCCTCATGACCATTTGTAGTCACTCCCCATTCTTACCCCAACTACCCCAAATTCTTTTTAAAAAACAGCTTTATTGAGATTGAACTCATATGTTATACAATTCATCCATTTAAAGGGCACAATTCAATGGCTATAGTATATTTCAAGCAACCATCACTGCAATCAATTTTAGAACATTTTCATTACCTCCAAAAAGAACCTCATACCCCTTAGTAATCACCTCCCAATCCTTTATCTCCCCTGGTCTTACACAACCAATAATCTACTTTCTGTCTTTCTAGATCTGTCTATTCTAAATAGTTCATGCTCATTGAATCATATAATATGCAGTCTTTTGTATCTGGCTTATTTCACTTAGCTTAATATGTTCAAGGCACATCCATGTTGTAGTATGTATCAGTACTTCATTTTTTAAACTGCTAAATAATCTTCCATTGTATGTATATATACCATATTTTATTTACCCATTCATCAGTTATAGACATTCGGGTTATTTCCACATTACGCTATTATGAATAAAGCTGTTATGAACATTCACGTACATGTTTTGTATAGACATAAGTTTCACTTAGATATATACTAGTAGTGGAATATTTGAGTCATATGGTTGTTTTACACTTAGCCTTTCGAGAAGCTCCTAGGCTATTTTACACCCCCTTAAACAATGTATTAGGGTTCCAATTTCTCAATATCCTCACTAACACTTGTTACTGTCAGTCTCTTTTATTGGTATAAAGTGGCATCTCATTGTGGGTTTGATTTGCATTTTACTGATGGCTAATAATGTTAAGTATCTTTTAGTGTGCTTATTGGCCATTTGTGTATCTTCTCTGGAGAACTGTGTGTTCAGATACTTTGCACATTTTTAATTGGGTTGTCTTTTTTTTGAGTTGTAATAGTTCTTTGTATACTCTACACACAAATCCTGTATCAGATATATGACTTAACAAAACTTTTCTTCCATTCTTTGCATTATCTTTTTTACTGTATTCAAAGCTTCTACACTGCTGTGGCACCTTACTTCATACTGGCTCACATTGTAACTAGTTGTTAACAAATAACTCTCTCCCTTGAAATCAGAAGATAATTGAGAGCCATGCCTTTATTTTGGTATACCCTCAGAAACCTACATTGTTCTCTGCACATATATAGTATAATTGGGATTTGAGGTCTGAATTCTAGGTTACTACCTGAAGTATTTCAAACAACAACTCTATAGCCAGAAATTTTATTTTCCAAGTAAAAGCAACACAGCTACCTTGTATCCAGATAAAATAAAGGGGTGAACACAATTGATTCCATCCATTCACAACTATTCCTTTAATAAGGAAAAATAGAATTGTTACAACAGTCAGCACTTTATAAATAAGTCCTATTTCAAAAATTCATTTGTAGGACAGTTATTGTAATGCTGAACATATTTTCACCTAGTACTAACATGCTAACAATGATTCCATAACAAATCTGGGATCCAAAGCCAATAAACCTTAACATTAAGAGCACACCAAGAACATCATAGGTCAAAAGAGCCCCTCGAGATCTGGACTGGCCTGGGAATTTAAGCAGCATCCATCACGTTATTTCCATGGGAAAGTGGGATGTAGTATTGGGCAACAGCATAAACACACATCTCCTTCCTGTGTAAGTCCATTAGCAAACTTGAGCAAACCTGAAGTTAAAAAAGGGTTTGGAGGTATAAGGAGCATTTCTTAAAACTCCAATAAATACTAGTTATTCCTAAGGATGGGAAATGTAATCTTGAGTTTGGGATCTTATTAAAATATCAATCTCAAGAAACAGTGAACATTTGAATATTATGAACTATCAAAATGATGGTCATGAAGATTATGCAGTTACATGGGTACATGTTTATAAGTGGAAAAATTTAGGATCGCATATGTTAAATAGTACTCCCTCCCCACAACATGCACACCCGGCAAAGGAAAACAACAACAAAAAATTCTGACTAAGGGGGAAAAATAACTGGAAGCAAAAAGACCAAAATGCTAACAGTAACTGTGTTTTGGCAGAATTACTTTTTTCTTCTTTTTTAACTTCTGAATTACTTCTAATTTGCTTAGATTTATTTTTATAATAAAGCACCAGAATAACTTATCTTCCTAAATTGAAATTTCTGTGAGAAAAGGGATGTTTGTCTTGTATACTGAGATATTGTCACTGCACAGTAGAGTCCCTGGTACAAAAAAAAAAAAAAAAAAGAAGGCACTGAATATTTGTTGAGTTACATAAATTTCAGAACTGAAAGATATGTAGAGTTTGGAATACAGTGATGGACCTGACAACAAAAGAGGTATTTTTTCTTCTTTATATTTTTCTCATATGAAGTAGAGGCCAGCACCATGTGAAGATTCAAGGAATCATATAATTTTTGGAGGTCTATGTTGCAGAAAAAGATTCCACAACATGAATGCAGTCTGCCATCACCTGAACAAAAAGAATGTGCAGAAATGAAAGTTCTACACAAAAATCCTAAGAAATAGGCATTTCATATCTTGCTCAGTCTACTTTCTACTTTAATTTCCAGAGCAAATAATCAAAGAAGAGAGGTGTTGCAAATACTTTGCAAACATCTTTTCAGTTGTCTGTTACACTGTGTGTATAGAAGGATGTGTCTCATAGCTTAGATCCTTATAGAACCTAGAAGTTATGGTGCTTCTCAAATTCTTTAGAATAACTCCAAATATTCTGACGTTCATGTACTGACATTATATTACAATGTTAACTCTAAATTTCATTTGTTGGGATATCTGCAGCAATCCCAGTTCTTGAATGTCCCTAAGGAGAAGAAGGCTAGAGCAATACTGGAAAAGTTACTAATCATAGTTTGTAACTGATGATTTTTCCCTCCTCCATACTTACTAATATATTTATCTGGATTATTTTCAAATTATTGTAGTAATTAGTTTTTAATAAAGATTATTAGGTTTCATTTTGGATTCTTCTTTAGCTACTACATTCAATGAATGGATCATATTCTGAATCTTAATTTCATGTTCTATATTCCCACTTAATAATATAAATGAAGCTAAATCTCATTTATTTGTACTCAAGCATATTTTAAGAATAACTAGCACAGAACTATGGAGATATACCATTCTATAAATAACAACAGTCTTCTTGTGATCTTCCACATTTGTTTGAGTTACTCAAACTTATTTTTATTTATTTATTTTTTAACTTTAACAGCTCTCCGAGGACTTCAGATGTTTAGAGACTGTGCAGGTTTAAGTAGCATTTCAAAGGTAAACGTGATTATTTATAGCTTTCAAAAAGTCATGTCTAAAAGATAGAGACATTTATAAGATTATGTCTCATGCAAGTACCTATATTTTCGGTTCAATATGGTTTAGAATAAAAGTGGTTTTATATTTCATGTCAGGGCTTACAATTAAAAAAAAAAAAGGAGTGAAGTCTATCTAGTCTGAATTCGTGAAAAAACTATGCATTAAAAATTACAGGTACCATTATTTTTAAGTCCTGGAACTTGATTTACCAACTGCTAAGAACAGAAACCTAGATTGAAGGACAATTGGAATTACGTATAAATAATATATTGTTTTTGATATGTAAATGGTACCTCTAAAATGTTTGAAATAATTTGTTCTCTTAAGCAGATGAATGGTGTTAGCGAGATTTAGAAAACATATTTCTTACCTTAGAGATCAGATTGCTAGCATTTGAATCAGTGAGGCTTCGCTGTACATTTATCTGCATGTTAATATATTTCTTGGCATTTATTCTTATGTCCTTTCATGTATGTGTGTTCTGCCTTCCACATTAAACTGGGAAATCATTGGAGGGCAGAGATTTGTCTTATCTTCTGGATGCCAAGTATTTGCAAAAAAAAAAAAAACAAAAACAAAACCAAAAAAAAACCAAAACAAAAAAAGAAACAAACGAATTTCTTGGTATCGAATATCCAGCCAGTATTCAAATTTGCTCAATAGTTTCAAATTGTTTATGGTGTTAGGATCAATTAGGAGCTAAATCAGTTATGTCAATTAGTATCTAAAATTCGTCTCATTCATAAATTGTTTCTCTGTATCTCTTTATTCTCTCAATTTCTTTTACACTTCATTACTTTCTTTTTTTCTTTTCTTTTTTTTTTTTTTTAACCAACCAACCCAAAGCCAATATCCCTAACCACCACCTCCTTTGTAGGATTCTCACACTCTAGGCCATGAGACTTAATATAAATTTTCAAGCAGCTAAAAGGCTGCTTTTTAGGCAACTGAAATGATTTATTTTTCATCTACACTGAATACTTGTAAAGTACAGAAGCTGAAGCATAAGTGCCCTTACAGCTTTATAAACTCAAGTTACTGAAATAGATTTTTGAAGAGATGGGAATATAAAATAAAGGTCTTTTTCCTCAAAGATATTTAAAAAATAGGATAAGCTGCCATGAATCTCAGTGTGACAAAAGTGAAGTACTGGAACTTCATTTTCAATACTAGATAAATAACCCTCTAGACAATGTAGTCAAGTGGTACTAAATAACGGAGATCACAGAAATTTGAGAAAAAGGACTACATTACGTAATTTTACAATTCACTAAGCTCTGATTCTCACAGCCTGTAAGTGATGTGAAGTCGTTGTTTTATGAACGAGGACACTGGGATTTAGCATGTCCACGAGACTTGCTCAAGATCCCTTAGCTAGACTTTCTGTTAAACATGGAGGACTGAACAACTGTATAATCTCCACGAAACGAAAGTGAAAAGGCACAGGCTCACAAGGACAAAAGGATGAATGAAGAAAAAACAAACAATAACTTTGAAGATAAGAACCAGATGGGTGGGAATGCACCCTTGCAGACCCAGGAAACTTGGATCAAAGGCCAGTGGTGGGGAAAGACAAGAAACCACCCATTTTTGTACCACAGAACCACCCAGATAACCCAGGAACTGAACCAGCTACCTCTGGAGATGGAGGTTAGAGTAGGTTAAAACAGGAGCATGTGTTTAAGAAGCACCAGGACCTAACATCTTCTCCCCAATTCCATATGGCTGTGGTTGCCTCTTTTAATTCCCACTAGAAGATTGGAAAGAGTACAAGAGAATTTCTGCAAGGAGAGGCTAGCATGGGGTAGGGTAGGAATACTCGTACAGATGGGGGAGGGGAATATATTATAAAAAGGGAAGATTAAATCAAATGTTATAATGGTGTTGATACTCTCCTTCTCCCATCTCCTAGCCTTCTCCCTCCACTTCAAATGGCTATTCAGCTGGCAGATTTTTAGAGCAAAGTTGCTAAATTGCTCAGATCCGGAAGAGCCTTTCATACACACAGTTTATGTGAATGACACCCCTGGAGTTGTACGTGCCAGCTTGCGTGGCTGTACATTAAAGGCCTGGATCAAAAGCACTTTCTCTGAGAAATTGGACCAGCCCACGACACAAGACCCAAAGGTAATGATGTCAGAGATTTACCAAATGAATGGTCCTAATATTGAAGGCATTTGACAAGCCCCTATTGGAAACACAGAACCTTAGATCCACTCTTTGAAACCCTCGGCTTCAATACGAACTTCTAGCCAAGAATCACCAGACTGAAGAAGTCTCTAATATGTAAAACAGAGACTGAAATAATCAGGAAAAAAAAAAAACTTAGAGGATATAAAGTATGCAGGGGAAAGAGAAAATGATCATTAACATTATCAGAAATATGAGAAGATAATGCATATGTGGAAACCAAAAGGTATTCTATTATGTTTAGAAACATTTATGGAATAAAAAAGACCTGTTGTAAATCAAAGAACGTGATAACTAAAATGAAAACTTGATAGAAAGTTTAGGAGATAAAGCTGAAAAACTCCCAGGAAAACAAAACAAATTTTATTTTTTTAAGTAATCTTTTTTAAATATAGTAAAATTTTTTAAAAATTAAGGGATCAATTCAAGAAATCTGACAACTGAATAGTACTATTTTCAGAAGCTTAAGACAAAGGAAAAAAAGGAAGATACAATAAAATATAATTTAAGAAAATTCCCTAGAACTGAATAATGTGTATTTTCACATAAAGGATCCACTTAATGCCCAGCAAAATGATGAAGATAAAAAAAATAGATTCGTACTTTAGTACATTATGTAATGTCAGATACATATTTTAGTACATTATGAAATATCAGATACATACTTTAGTACATTATGAAATGTCAGTTAATAACCAATCCTATCTAATTATTAACCAAAAAAGTTAAAAATAAGTAAAGATAAAAATACATAAATTGGTGAGTCCCTCAAAGTTTTAAATACTCTAAATTAACCTTAGATCATGGAGGAATTTATGGGAGATGAAATCAAGAAATCAACGGAAATAGTAATATGTTGTAAACAAAATCTACAGGAGGAAGCTTTATCTCTCAAATGTCCTCACTATTAAATACAAACAATGAAATTTAAAGGAACCAACTACTCATCTTGTGAAATTAGGAAAAGACTACCAAAGGAGCCTCAGAAGGCAGTAATAGGATAAAATAAAGAATATTTTTTAAAATTAGAAAACATACAAAAAGAACAACAAAAAACAAGCTGGATTTGGGGAAAAATACAAATGAAAAAAATTGTATAAGTTAGATAAACTTTTTACAAGCCTGATAAGGGGAAAAATTGACAAGATTAGAAATTACAAAGGAGAAATAACCACAGATATGAGATTTTTTAGAATCCTGAGTAGAAAAATACTTGTATGTCTGAGGGTTGCATGATAATTTTTATTAGTATGAAATATATTAATAATCCATTATGAAATTAAAAATAGAATATAAAACAATATGTACAATGAAGATCCACTTCACAACAACATGGATGGACCTAAAGATTATTATGCTGAGCAAAATAAATCAGACAAAGATAAATATCATATGATTTCACTTAGATGCAGAATCTAAGAAACAAAAAGAATAAACTAATCGAAAACTGACTCACAAATACAGGGGAATCTGGTGACTGCCAGAGGGGAGGGATGTTGGGGGCCTGGGAGAAAGAGGTGAAGGGTTATAGAAGTACAAATTAGTAGTTGAGAGATGGTGTTGGGGATAGGGAGTACAGCATAGGGAATGTGGTCAGCAGTAACATAATGGCTACATATACAGCCAGATGTGTGACAGAGTAATTGGGGGGATTGTTTCATAAACTATATAAATGTCTAACCAATGTACTATATACTTGAAATTAATAATAAAATAAAATGCATATAAAAACAATATGTCCAGAAGGACCCACTTTTAATTTTAATAAATAAAACAAAATAAAGGCATATGTGTATATTAATAGAAAAATGAATAAAGGTCTTAAACATACTTGAACAAAGGTTTTCTCTTAGCCTAGAATTATGGGTGATTTTTATATTTTGACTTACATGCATGGGTAATTTTTTATATTGGTTTTATAAAAAATATACCTACAGGTTATTGTAGTAAAAGTTTAATAAACATTAAAAAAGAATTTAGGTCTCTGAATAGTAGTAACTGAAAGAATAAAGAAATACTGAGAAACAATTTATGAATGAGATAAGAGAAGATAATTCTAAATTTCCCAATTTACTTTGCAGTTTCTGCACCAACGTGTTTTATTTTGTAGCGACATACTTGTTGCAATGTTTCGTGTTACTCATTGCTGAGACTGGTAATACAGCACAGTAAAGATCATTTTCTCCTCCAGTGAGATAAAGCCATGAGGAACAGACATTTGGCCATCAATTTCTTTCTTAAAGAAAACTTTCATTATGAAAAAATAAACAGATTCTCTCTACAAAAGTAGAGAGTATAGTATAATGAACTCTTACGTCTATCACCATCTTCCACAGTTATCAACAAATCTTATTCCCTCTGTCCATTTACCTCCGACCCCACTGGATGATTTTGAAGTAAATACCAGACATCATTTATAAATAATTCAGTATGGATCTCTTAAAAAAATAAAAATTAAAAAAAAAATTACTACAATACCATTATACTACCAAAAACTAATTTCTTAGTATCAAATATCTAGCCAGGATTCAAATTTGCTCAATAGTTTCAAATTGTTTATGGTGTTAAGATCATAGGGATCTAAATCAGGTCACTTAGTATCTAAAATTTATCTCATTCTTAAATTGTTTCTCAGTTTTTCTTTATTCTTTCAATTTCTTTTCTACTTCATTAATTTCATATTTTATCTGCAATTGGTTGATAATGTCTGCTATGCTCACTTCCCTTTTGATAGAAGTTTAAGTTTCAATATGTTTTAGACAACTCATTAATGCAATGTAAGAAATCTACATACGTAGTCAATCTTTTTTTAATAATAAAAAAAATATTTTGATAGGTTCCAGAAAACTGCTTGAAAATCACTCATAAAAAGGAATTTAAAAAGATTTTTTACAAAGAAAACAATGTTATAAGTTGTGTTAAAGGGATAAGTGGGAGTTAACATCTCTCTTAGTTTCAGTGAACCACTCTCCTGGTTTTTTTCCTGCTTCTTTATTCTCAGTCTTTCACTGGGTCCTCTTCCTTTACCTGATTTCTAAATTTTGGGGTTCCTCGGGACTCAGTTTTGAGTCCACTTCTCTCTTGAAACCATTTTCTTATGGAATGTCAATAATACCCATGGTTCCAAAAGGTATCTTTGTTGATAAACTTGACTAAAAAATACTTTCACATAGCAAATGGAAACAAAACAACCAAAAATGAAGTAAAAAGATAAATGACACCCTGGCTTAAAGAAACTGCATCTTAAATCACAAAGAATTAATACATAAGAGTTTCTTAAAAGTAAAAAATAACTAATAATCCTGTAGAAAAATGGATTATAGATAAGAGCAGACAGATCACAAGAAAAGACGCAAATTATCCTTAAAAAAAGATTTTCAAAAGACAAATGATCTAATCAGAAAATGAGCAGAGGACCTGAACAGACGCTTCTCCCTAGAGGACATAAAATGGCCAACAAATGTATGAAAAGATGCTCAACATCGCTAGCTATTAGAGAAATGCAAATCAAAACCACAATGAGATACCATCTCACACCTGTCAGAATAGCTATAATCAACACCATAAGTAATAACAAATGTTAGAGAGGATGCAGAGGAAAAGGAACCCCCATACACTGCTCGTGGGACTGCAAATTGGTACAGCCACTATGAAAAACAGTATGGAGGTTCCTCAAAAAACTAAGAATTGATCTACCATATGATCCAGCAATTCCTCTACTTGGTATTTGCCCCAAAGACTTGAAAACTCATATCCAAAAAGATATTTGCATACTGATGTTCATAGCAGCACTATTCACAGGGGCCAGGACATGGAAGCAACTGAAGTGTCCTATGATAGATGATTGGCTAAAAAAGCTGTGGTACATATATGCAATGGAATATTACTCAGTCATAAGAAGAGATGAAATACTGCCATTTGCCATAACATGGATGAACCTTGAGATAATCATGCTGAGCGAAATAAGCCAAACAGAAAAAGTTGAAAATTGCATGATATCACTTATAGGTGGGATATAAATCTAAAAGCAACAAATGAGCAGGATAAACAAACAGAGACTCATGGACATGGACTAGAGGCTAGTGGTTACTGGTGGGGTGGGGGAGGAGGGAGAGGTACACAGGGTAAAGGGGGTTAAATATAGGGTTGAGGGGGATGGTGAAGTGTGTAAAGGGGATCAAATATATGGTAGCTGAAGGAAACTGGACTTTGGGTGGTAAACAATAGAATATACAGATGTCAAATGGTAACGTACACTTGAAAATTATTTAATTGTATTGACCAATGTTACTCCAATAAACTTAATTTAAAAAAAAAGATGTTCTACCTCACTTATTCATAAGAGAATACAAATTAAAACTACACGATGATACCATTTTTATCACTTACCAGGTTGGCAAAATTCAAAACTTGGACCAAATACTATATTGATGAAGTTATAGGAAAGTGAGCACTCATATGTTGCTGGTGGAAATATGAAATAGGAACAAAGTTATAAAAAGGAATTTACCAATAGCAAAAATACATATGCATATATACTTAGACCCCAAATTCTGCTTATAAGAATTTAGCCCAAAGATCACAGGCAAAACTATGAAAAGGTACCTGCACACAGCTATTCATGGTAGTACTATTTATAATGGTAAAACTTGAAAACAACCTAAATGTCCATGGACAGCAGACTGGTTGAATAAATTATGGTACATTCACTCAATGAAGTAGGGTGAATAACTTAAAATGGTCAATTCAGAACACAGCCACACAAGGGGAAAAAAGATATGTAATAAATATACACGTGTTATTACTTTAACCTAAAATGAAAAATAGATGTTTATTTGAAATTACATATTATGTCTTTAATTTTCTGTTATTTAAATGCAGTTATTTAAACAATAGAACTAGTTAACAGTGATGATTATTAGTTATTGATAGTAAAAGCAACTAATTAAAAATATGTGAGAAAAATATAACTATATTTATAATGTTGATATATTATAAACAGTGTATAGATGATTATATATTATTCCCTAATACAGTTTAACTATTTTATAACTTTACTAGATTATTGTGTATTCTTAAGACACACAAATTTAAGATTTTTTAAAAAGATAATGTAAAAACATTGAACTAATTTAAATTACCTATACTTAATTTAAAAAATGGTTCTTTCTGTCATATGATACAGTAGGATATCTTTCTATTTCCTTTTCTGAAAGCATTTCTCTGAACTGTCTGCAGCTTTTAGGATATACTTAATTTCTTTATGTAGTGGTAAAACTGAATCATCAAATGTAAAATTTACTTTGACAGCTGGTTTTATCAAACCCATGTTACAATGGTTCTTGGTGTCAGTACTGTATGATGACATCAAGCTAAATTTCCTCTCAAGTGTTAAAGCATGGAATACTTAAAATTTTACTAGTCAAGATTTAGACTCCTGTAAATTAGTTTCCAGCTCTTCAAAAATGCCCATCAACTATGTATCTATACAGGCTTGTTTAGGGAGACCAACTATTTGTCTTTCAATTCCTGTGCATTCATTTATTCATCAGGTAGTCTATCTAATGTCTAAAATGTCCACCATTTTCAACATTATGAGGCATATAGGATGTCAGAAGTTTAACTCTCTTTCTCAGGAAAAATGGTATCTATAGCAGAAGGTTATTAGAATTTGTGAAAATTTCAATTTTAAATAAATTACAATTTTAGCTAAAAATTAATAAAAACCTGCTTCACTTGACTGCCTTATTCAAGTGATTTCTTTCTTCCTTCTTCCCTTCTTTTTTTTCTTCATCTTTTTCTTCTTTTGCTATATTGGTTTCTGTCATAATCTACACATAATACTTAATACCTTAGACACATTCAGTCCATCCTTTTCTAGATTTTGTAAAGATTATCAAATGGTTTTGGAGAAACAATATAAATTTCTGTTGTAATTCTTTTCCACATTGCCATTAGTGTATTTAGTGAGTACCTACCATATGCCAATCACTGCCCTAAATGCTGGGGATATAGGTTCAATCGAAATAGTTCCTGCCCTTAGGAAAATTATTATGTGAGACATAAAGATGTATTTTTTATATTTTTAAATGTAATGTTATTGAGTTAGCACATCTGCTTTACATGCAGATCCTGGGTTTGTGCCCCAGTGGAACCACAGTCCATAGTCTTTGGCCATGCCACCCTGGAAGCTAAGCAGGGTGGGACCTGGTTAGTACTTGGATGGGAGCCCACCTTGGGAGACCAGGTGCTATAGGCATAAATAATAATAAATAATTTTAAAAATAAAGCTATGAAAATTAACGTACCAACACATTTTCATTCCTAAGTAAACATCTAGAAGTAAAATTGCTGGATCACATAAATGCATGATTAACTTTACAGTAAAAGACAAGTTGTTTACCAAAGTGGTTGGAACCATTTTGCATTCCCATTGAAAATAGGAGAGGTCCAGTTGCTTCACAGCCTAGTCCACATTAGGTAACCTCTTTTAAATTTTAATGGGTATGTAATGGTAAAGATGCATTTCTTACCTGTGCCAGTCTACGTAGTAACTTCACATTAAAACTAATCGTTTTATTAATAATTTTTTTAAAAACCTAAAACATTTAAGAGTTTTTGTAAGAAAATGGTTGGTTTGACAATGCAGATATTTTGTTTCTAACTTTCCCTCACGAAACCCCCACGCACTCTCCAGTAAACATAAATCTGGTGTTAGCTCTAGCTAGGTAGAGAGTTCTAGGAGCCTGGCTCTTCATTCAGGACTGGAACTTGTAGAGTCCACACTTACTTCCATTGTTTCCTTGAACCCTCACGTCACCTTTCTAAGAATTTCCCAGGGAGCCGCGCGGGGCGGGCTCTACAACCCCCCAAGGCTCCGCCCCTTACCAGGATCCGCCCACTACCCCAGGACGCGGCCCGAGTCTGCAAAAGGAAGAGAGCTTCCGGTCTCGCGATTGGCTTTTCTCCCGCGAGAAGAAAAGACGGCTGCCATCGGCCCAACGTTGGCCGAGGCGAGGGAAGGGGTGTGGCCGGGGAGTGTGAGTCTCCCGGAGTGAGGGAGAGGGGCGGGGTCGCGCGCGCACCGGGCGTACGCATGCGCGCACGCTGCCGGTCGGGCTGAGCTGATAGGGGAGGGGGCGGCGGCGGCGGCTAAGGAGGAGTCGTTTTTTTCCGCGGTTTGGAAGGTGCGTGGCGGCGAGCTTGGCCACGGGAGAAGTAGGTAGGGACCGCCCGTGTGGAACCATTGATACTCCCTCTTTTCTGGCTCTGAAAGCTTGGGCCCCCCGCGCGTGTGACGGACCCTAGGGACGTCAGGTCACCCTGCGGCCCGGCCCTCCTGCCGCGCTTCAGGTAGGAGCCTTGGGCTCCTGGGTGCCCGCTGCCCGCCAAGGCCCTCGCCTTGACCGGTGTTACCCGGGTGACGACCCGCACCCGGCGTGCCCGCCCTCCCGTTCGACAACAGTCTTGTCCTTGCTTTCGCGCCCTGTGGAGCCGGGGACAGGGCCAGGTCGATTGGCCAGGGGTGGGGTGGGACCCCCGCCTCAGGTGCGGTCCTGCCGTGGGCCTGGATGGTGGGACCCTGCAGTGCGCTCTCGCACGCCGTGCCCCTCGGCGAGGCTGTTCTGGGGTCCTGCCCAGTCTGAGAGAGTTTGGCCCCTCAAGCTCCTGGCAGGTGAGGGACCACTTTGACTTGAGTAATTGGCTGCATGGAGTACTGAAGAGTGCCTTGGTCACTTGTGGCCTCTGTTGAAAGTTGGAATCTCTGGAGTTGGTTTTGTTTGGGCAGTGGTAAGGTGGTTTGTCATTTTTCTTAAATAGTGGGATGGCAAACTCTTTATGATCTCTGGCGGGTGGTGGGCTATTAGTAATAAGCAGCAGTAGTGTTACATTAACGTGAGATTTAATTGCAGTAAGGTGTATTTTTCCAGTACTAGCCTCAAACTCGGAAGAGTTCTGCTTAAACAGTTCAGTAAGATTTTCATCCAGTACTTGAACACACATGGTTTGCAGATACCCTTGCCCTGAAATATGCATCCTCTCTTTTACACCAGTATTAATTTTATAGGCATAATGGTTATGAAAGCTTCTGTAGAAGACGATGATTCAGGATGGGAGCTCAGTATACCAGAAAAGATGGAAAAAAGCAATACAAACTGGGTGGACATAACCCAAGATTTTGAAGAAGCTTGTCGAGGTGAGTTTGAGTATTTGGGTTAGAAGTTCAAAATCTGGGAAAAGATAAAATCTTGATTGTGATTTCTGAACTGTCTCAATAAATTAAATCAATAGGTAAGTGTGGTTTATTAAGTTTATTAATCATACTTATTCATTCTACCCTCTAATTTTAACTTTCATTTAAAGCCAGGATATGTGAAATATAGCATTAAATACAGATGTTGAGGCAATTTCTTCTATTAAAATTTTCCAACTTTAAAGATTAGACAGTACATAGCAATCATTTTAAAATGTGGAAACAGGAATTGTGTTGACCTAAAGATGGTTATGTTGTATATTTAAGATTTGAAAATGATCAGATTATGCGACTCTCTGAGATCCTCTAGAGCCTTCTTGTCGCACGTGGAATAAAGTCCAAACTTATTCTCCAAGTCCTTTATGATCTAGTTTCTACCTACCATGCAAGACTTCATTTTCTTACCACTGACCCACTAGGCTCCCTATGTTCCTCACAAGTCCTTCCTATCTCATTAAACACTCCAAGGTGCATATTTTGTTTACTCTATCTTAAATTGCTTTGCCCCTAGGTCTTCACAAAGCTCTCTCCTTTCTGACCATTTAAATGTTACCTCTCCAGAGAGGATTTGTCAGAACAACCAGTCTAAACAGATTCATCCCCTCATTTTCTTCTTTTAACTCCAGTTCAGTTGAATCACCCTGTTTATTTTCTTCACATCACTTATCTATTGTCAGAAATCTTCATTTTCAATTATTTCTTGTTTGTTGTCAGTTTCACCCACTGAAATGTAAGCTCTGAGTGCACAGATCTTATCAGTTACCTTAGCACGCAGAACATTTCCTGGCACATAGTAAGTACGATAAATGATTAGAGAAATGAGCGCGTTTGTTTGTTTGAGGTGAGAGTCTTGGTGAGGGGGAGATTGAAGAGGAAGGAACAAATGACAGAGTGAAAGCTTGAACTTTAAGAGCGGATGAGATCAAGAACATGATGAAATTAATTCAGGGAAGACATACTGGGGAACTGAGACTGGAGAAACTGAGGTTAGGATGGGGAAGGGATTCATACCTTGATGGCTTCTGTTTTCTTAGTGAAGAAGAAGGTTAGGTGTTTGGTGATGATGAGGTACAGTGTGTTTAATGCTGTTAAGGAGCGGAGTAAAGACTTGAGCAGCTTCGAGTGGAAAGAGCCAGTTGAACGTAAGCAGAATGATAAATCATGTGCCTATCCTTCGACTCTTTTAAAATACATGTCCAATTAAAGTATGCCTAAGTGAGACAGTGGAAGGAACATCAATCTGGGAGTTGGGTGACTGCCCATTTTATGTCTTTCTAAGGGAGAGAGAAAGAAGTATAAGTTGCAGTGTAGTTTTTGTGCTCAGAGATCTTAGATTATTAAGTGGATCATACCTATCATCTTGCCCTGATTTTAAGTGATCTATATAAGAAGGCTGTCATTATGAACCTAAATAAGAAAGGTTTTATGAAGTACATATGGCTTGAGTTAGGCCTTAAAGAATGGTCGAGTTTCTCTTAAGTAAATATGAGACAATTATTCTAGACTGAGATGAACCATCAGAGCCAGAATAAATTCATTGAGAGTTATATATTTGAGGAACAGTGAATAATTCTTCCTTCTTCATGGAAAAAGTTTAGAGTAGGAGATAGGATTTAATCCCTGCTTCATTGTGGATTGAGAGAGGCTGGCATGTCATTTTGTTGTCAACATCAAACAATTCTGTTAACTTCCATAATTAGTACTTGCACTGTTTCAAGTGGCACAAATGTGAGGTATATTCTTGAGATTAAAAAGTGGATATAGAATTAATCTTTCTTTGCATGTAGATTTAGGACTAAAGGATTTTGGCAGCTCTTGAACCTGTGGTTATTAATAATTTGTTTTTCTCTGTTGAAATAATCAGATTCATTGCCTAGATTATAGTTTAGGTTTCTGTTCTAGCAACTTTCTGAAAACTAAATTTAAAATAGACCTCATTGCATCCTTTTCTTTAACCATTGCAGTGGTTTCTCTTCAGTGACTGTAATGGCATTTGGCTAGACTTTGGTGATTTGTTGCAGGTATGGTAAAATAATCTGCATATGGATGGCAATATTTTTTCGTACACATTTCTATTTATTCTTTTAGTGGCTCTTCAAAGTACTCTGGATCAAGTTCTGACTTTTATCTTTTATTTTCTACTATGCAGATAGCACACATTCCCCTCCACACTTCCTAGAACCAAGTTTTTTCTTTGCAAATTATTTCAAATGTGTGTTGCCATCACTGTTATTTTGCTTGATATGTAATATATCATTTATCTAAAGGACACCTCTGAACTTTGCTTCTCTAGGATACTTTGCCTAATTAAAACCATCTCATTTTGCTCCTGTAAAATGGTCTCTGTGCTTCATATTCCATTTGGTTGTCTATATTTAGGTACTTCCTGAATTACTAACCCACAGTTTAGAATTTTCACTTAAACATAAATGATCATAAAATATACACAGCTCCTTCTTCCACCTGCCAGATTCTCTTCCACAAGCTCTCAGGATAGCCAACAACCCGCCTAGACACCGGTAGGTGTCTACGACTCAGAGGTGATCCTAGGTCAGCTGGCATTGCTTCTATTATTTTTAAGCTCTAGTCAAGGAGGATATGGACCCTTCCTCTTATCGCTTTTTCTCTAATGGCTTAGTTCATTCTTTCTTAGTCAATCTTTATTACAGGTTCCATTGTTTAAGAACCCCATATCCATCCAGTTTCTTCAGCTCTTGCCCATACTTTTGGAAAACTTTTATTCTCTTCCTTCTTTTGAAATCTAGTTACTTAAGCTTTCTCTTCCTTTCTCATTTGTCTTCTCTCACCCAGAACTTTTATATATATTAATACAATATATATATATTTGTTTTAAGAATAAGTGAATATTATAAGGCCATGTTTCTTCAAACCAGAAAATATCTGGATCTTGGACTTCAGAAGTTTGAGGATCACTGCATTACATTAAATACTGTCATTTTGGGTGACTTCTTGGAACCAGCATAATTATGACCACAGCTTGGGCGCTCAAAATGTAGCGATACTGGATTATAATGTTATTATCCAGTTAGTTTTAGAACATGTTTCTGTAATCTTTTGAAAAGATTATCATAGAACTGATGACATAACATTTAACAATTATAGAAGAAGTATAGATTCTTGATAAAACTTTAATAGACTTTTGGTCCTTCATCCCCATCCATGAACACCATTTTTAGAATCATTGTTTTAGGAATTTGCTGTTAGCACTTTGTTCTGAGAAGAAAAAGATGGACTCATTGCATGTTAACATTTTTCCAATGAAAAATATATTTAAAAAAAAAAACTTAGAACTGAGTGGAGTTATTTTATGTTTTTGAAAAATCTCTTTAAAGTTGACATAATGGAGGGCACCTGAATTCCACGTCTGCTTCTGTATTCAGTCTGTTGCTGCATGTTGTTTTGGTTGAAGTAAATGAAGTAATTCTGACCTCAGTAAATATGTAGTTGAAAAGTGGATGAAACTTTTCAGACAATTGTGAATATTCTTTGATACTACACTAAAACTTTACATGCAGTTTTTTAGAGATTAGTTATAATGTGGAGATGGAAGCCATATCAATGGACTTTTCATGCTCTGTTACATTCAAGTCCATTGGTCTGTCTTAAACTTGAATGGATCTTTTATCCATGCCTAATTTTATAACATGCATTGCTAGTTGCAACATATAAGTATTGGAAAACTGTCAGGCTCAGTGTCAGATACATGTTTTCCAAAATTTCAGTTTTTCTTGAAACTTCAGATTTTATCATTGGCAAGGTTGTCAGTTTTCTTTTTCTTAAAGCAACAGACATTTATTTTTGAGAAAATGCCATATTCTCTAGTATAAGTAACTATAGTTTGTCAATTCTTTTAAGTAAAAATGGTGTTCCGTGATAATTGTGCAAGAGCTTTTCCTCAGGACAGCTTCTTACTCTGGTATGCAGTGGAAGTTATGTATACTTCCCATTTGTCAAATAGAATATTAAAAAGATATATACTCAAAGGTTGAGATTTAATAAGATAAATCAGAGCCAGCACTAAGGCGAAACAAGTAAGGCACTTAGAGTACAAATTTCAGGAGACACTACCTGAAAGCGAGTGCCTCCTTAAATTTTGTACTGTAGATTCCTCAGTTGCTCACCCTAGTGCTACCTCTGATATTAATAATTTTTACATTCATCAAGGACTTCTTAGTGAAATTTTAAAAATATGTTTGTCTTTTTTAACTGCAAATGTGTGGAGTTGAAGAATATACTATTTAGCATGGGGCCACTGTCTTGATTTGAGCTGAAGCTACAGCAGTTTTTTCTCTTTACATTATTGCTTTCGCATTATCAGTGCAAATGTCAACACAATGAAAATGACAAAGTATGTTTTAGTTTTACTACAAACATAATTTTAAAGTCACAGACTTTTGGGTTTCCAAACCATCTTTGAGAACTACGGTATATTCTGTTATACTTTATTGTAGTATTTAGACCTATTCTTCTCATTGATTTATCTGTTTTGGTACATGGAACTGTTAAAAATGATTGTTATTTAACTTGTGATTAGCTAGGATGATGGGTAAAGTTCTGGAAACTGCTTGTTATACCTTCCACAGGACTTGACCATTAATATCTAAGCTACTTGAAATGTTAAAGTACCTGCATATTGAAATTACCTGGAGTGCTTTAAAACCTTTGCATAGATCCCATCCCTTAGAACTTAGTTTGTTTGCGATGCTACTTGGATTTTGAAATTTTTAAGTTTCCCAGTTAATACTAATATGCAGCCAAGGTTGAGAACTGCTTTGTAGGAGCTGAACACTGCTTTGATTACTGTTTACGCATGTTTTATGTATTATCTAAATAAAATGTAGTTAAAAAAATAGTTTTGATACTGTATCTGGAACAAAAAGAGATTAGATTATGACACCAAGGTTTAAAACAGCTTGAGAAGTAGCAATCAATTCTATGGAGAAGTTCACTTAGAGGAAAATTTACTTAGTGATTTTTTTTTTTTGAATGAAGTTGGTAATTCTGATTGGATCATTGTGGCCCATGATGGGCCACTTGTTAATTCTCAAAAGTTCGATGTATGGTTAGTATCTAAATATTCACTGTGTAGAACAGGAGTCCACAACCCTTGGGCCACAGACTGGTACTGGTCCGTGGCCTGTTAGGAAGTGGGCCACACAGCAGGAGGTGAGCTGAGCCTTGAAGCTTCATCTGTATTTACAGTCACTTACCAGCACTAGCATCACCATCTCAGCTCTACCTCAGATCATCAGGCATTAGATTCTCAGGAGCTCCAGTTCCTGGTGCCAAAAAGGTTGGTGGTAATAGGTATTATATTAGAAATTGAAGAGAAATAATATTACTGTTTCTTAAAAAATGAAGTTAGAAGGAATGCAAGCATATTTTTCAGGTGCTAATTTTTGTTTCTTTTTTTTTAACATTAAAAGTTAAATGCAGTTATTGTATTGTTCAAAGGATTTTTCTCTTTGTTTCTTTTAGAATTAAAGTTGGGAGAACTGCTTCATGATAAGCTGTAAGTATTTCTGTCCTTTGAAATAGTGTGGTGTGACATTTCCATCTGTTTTTTCTCATGTGCAGTAGTGTTCCTTGAAGTCTGATTATTTCACCTTTCAAAGCTGTGAAAATAATAGTAATTATAAATATATTTTTAACCATGGTGAGCAGTTTTGGGGCCAGTGACCCTAGTTGTGATATGAAATGTTTGTTTGTAACTTATGGTCCTTTCCTTGAGGGTAAATATACAGGATGTAGAATTCTTAAAAGGTATCCATAGTATGTCATATGTGATAGGCTGTTGATGACCAGAGATATCGGTGACTGAGCACCTGGGTTAAAGTAGATTGAGAATCCCTGGAAAGATAAAGGGAAGTGCTTGATTATATTTTTATCCCATTGATCGCTTCAGTTCCCATAGTGCTATATTCAGGCTCAGTTTTCAGGGTTAGGAATGTGAAATTTTAAATTAGCAGACAAGACTGGACATTTGGGAAGGGGAAGTAGAATCTGAAATTTAGTTCTTCTCAAACTTCAGTGTGCATCAGAATCATCTGAAGGGTTTTTTAAGATGCAGATTGCTAGGCCTCACCCCTTATTTAGTAGATTTAGTGTGGAACCTCAGAAGTTGCATTTTTAACAAGTTCCCAGGTGAACTTGATGCTGCTGACCCAGGTATCACACTTTCAGAACCATTCTTTTGATGCTGAGGCATTTGAAGGAGGAGGGATATAATGAAATCACAAGCTAATGCAGGGAAACTATGGAACAGGATTTGAGAGAGCACAGTTAAAAGGGCCTAGCCCTCTTTATTTCCCCAAGGTTTTAGGTTCAGCCCAGAGAATAGCAGCCTACCCTGACCATTTATTAAAGTTGTATCTTTACAATTCATATCTTCTTTAGCTGTCTTTTCTCCTTAGCATGTACAGTCTTCTGACATACTGTGTAACTTACACTTATGGCTTATTGTCTCTTTCCTTCCACTAGAACATAAGCTTCATGAGGCAGGCAAATTTGTTTTGCTTATTCATGTATCCCAAGTACCTAGCACATAGTAGGCACTCAGTAAGTATTTGTTGAATGAATTAAATAGCTACTGTCAAACTTACTTTTAGGCTTTTCTTCTTCCTCTCACATTTCTTGAGGCACATCTCAGTTAATGGTACACTTAATCAGTCCACTGCGTCGCAACTATCTGCTTTTATGGCTAATAAGCCACAATTACCAGACCATTACTTTTCATTATGTACTTGCCAAAACTTTGGCATTGTAGAGTGTAACGTGATAGATTGTTGGACTTTCACGATATAAAGAAAATGAAAAAATTTAAGTTACATTTGATAATGATTATTCTGAGCATGACTTTCTGAATGTTAAATAGATCAGTTGATCCCCTTTGTCCAAAAATTTCTAACACACAGCCTGTTGAAGGTAACACCAGAATTATCTTTTGTTTTCCACAATGCATGTAAAATAATTTCAGTCACAAGTACATGAAAAAACTGTTAAGTTAAAAGAAGGTTATTTAATTGAAGTAGAAGTGTTAGCAAGTTGGAAAGA
Organism: Eonycteris spelaea; assembly: GCA_003508835.1. NCBI lineage: Eukaryota > Metazoa > Chordata > Mammalia > Chiroptera > Pteropodidae > Eonycteris > Eonycteris spelaea. The sequence continues at coordinate 1,339,859 of PUFA01000087.1, read as the reverse complement.
CTTAAATACATAGAATACTATAGTTATTTGAAATATGATTTTATACCATTGTGGGAATCTGGATAAGCTGACTAATTCAAAAACAATTTGTGAGGTCCATTTCTTTATTTGCAGGTTTGGTCTTTTTGAAGCCATGTCTGCCATTGAAATGATGGATCCCAAGATGGATGCTGGCATGATTGGAAATCAAGTTAATCGAAAAGTTCTCAATTTTGAACAAGCTATCAAGGTAGTCAGCATTGTGCTTTTTGTGTTTTCTTTTATCATTTGTTATTTATATTATAACAGTCTGATTAATAATGGAAATTGAACTTAGTACATTAACTTAAAGTTCAGTTATTTTCCTTCTACGGCCATGCCACCCTGAGCAGGCCCAATCCTGTCTGATCTCAGGACCTAAGCAGGGTCGGGCTTAGTTAGTACTTGGATGAGAGACCACCTAGAAAGACCAGGTGCTTTAGGCATAAAAATAAATAAGGATTATAAGCTGACAAGGTTCTTGCAATCTGTGAGGTCAGCCAAGGGTTGCCTCACCTAAAAAATAAATTAAAAAATAAAGTTTAGTTATTTTCTGAAAGTATCTCAAGTATATAAACAAGAATTAGTTATAACCTTTACATATCTATATCTCTTTCTATTGAAATCTGAAAATTTATTATATTAGGTCTTCATGAAAAGCTTGCTCTAAATTTGTGTGTGTGTGTGTGTGTACATTTTTAAAATTGGATTTGAAAGCATTTAAGTATGTATTCAAATACCAGGGAAATTGGATATATTCAGATACCAGCATAATTGGCTTAGGAATTAAATTTTATGTATTAATATATTAAGTATGCTTGTAGTAGCGAATTTAAAATTTGCTCATGGAGAATTGATTTAGAAATTCATTCAAAGTTGCCAGAGTTTAATTTCACATATTTTATGAAGAAAGATTTGCTAAGTAAATGGATATTGTAAACAAAATTTACAAGAAGTATAGTTACTCAAGGGAAGTATTTTTTTTTAATGTTTATTTTATTCTTGTAAATTTCTATTCATTAAAATGATTCATAGTCATTCTTAAAACTAATTCACACTGTGCTTTTAAAATACCTGTTGGTTTGGCTTTTCATTTCTTTATAAAAGCCTTTATTCTGTTTAATTGAGAGGCTTTGATTTTTCTTATTAAGATACACTATTTTTAAGAATACAGATGTAATTTGGCATCTTAGTTTTATCAGATGATGAGATAAAGATTTCCTGGAATTGCTGTTTTTAAATATTTAATTTTTGAAAGCCAAAATGCTACTGTAGATAGGTTTGCTATAACATTTGCAAAATGCTGCTCTACATAAATTTTTTAAAACTTCTGCTTATATGTCATATTTCCCTTTTTTAGGATGGCACCATTAAAATTAAAGACCTCACCTTGCCTGAATTGATAGGGATAATGGATACATGTTTTTGCTGTTTGGTAAGAATTAAAATTACACTATTGGTTAATTTAAAAACTATGACTTACATGTAAATCTTTAAATTTAAAAGTATACACACCAATGTTGAATATGATACGTATATAACGCTTAGCCTAGTAAAATTAGCAGGCCAAGTTATGCTATAGGAAACAGCATTATATCTTCTCATCTGGGTGATTTTAGGTTCTCATTTTCTGGGTAAGGGGGTTATTTTCTTCCTAGTGAAGATAATAATATGGCCATCACTGAGTTCCCACTTCGTTCTCAAGATACCAAGGAAACAAATCTGTAATTGGAAGTTTCCATAAATAAGCGTAGAATTGAAACAAAGAATTTTGGATTGGCTTCGGGGAGATATTTTTCTTAATCTAGGGTAGATTGTAGTAAACTGGCCATCTTTTTGAAAATGAAGAAAACTTTTTAGTGCTTTCTGTGTGGTAGATAGGTTGTCTTCTGTATACAGTATTGGTTATTTGAGGGAAAATGCTCATTTGTATTGCCTTTTTTTCTTTTTCGCCTATTTTCTGACTGTTCCTTTCTTTTTAAGCTTTTAAATCATTGTCCTTAAAAATATGTAAAATATATTCATTTAATCATTTAGTAAGCATTGATTGCCAATGTATTTGAAGTACTCTGTTAGGGAATTTACATGTATATTTTTCATTTAGTTCTTAACATCAGCTCTATTCGATATATGGTATTTTATTATTTGTCTACGATTGCATTGCTAGGAATTCTAATCCTGATCCTTCTTCCCCAAAGTTGTCTCTTTCCCTCAAAGATGTTGTTATTACCCTTTAGCAGTGTACAGTCCTAGTAGAAAGGACTAATGGAGGCTAGACGGAAGGTTTTTGCCAAAGTTGAACCATTGTATGAGACTCTAGGGTTGTATCTGAGAATTTGGCCTTTAGTAGACACATAGTTTTTAGTCTAGAAAGTCTTCTGCACGCTGGTTATACAAAACTCCTTAATTGTAATTTTTATGTGCATTTCTCATTTTGTAATTCTTGCTATATTGCAGTATTTTTGGACTTAGTGTAAAATGTAACTGTGTAAACTTGGGCAAAATTGTTTATACCCTCAGGTTTTTCTTTTTTTTTTTTTTTTTTATATGTAAAAGTTGAAAGATACCTCTCTCCTCAAAATGTTAGGAAAAATGAGATAAGATATGTGAAAATACCTAGCATAGCACTTGGGACATAATTACTCAAATTTGGCTGCTATAGATATTCCCAGGTTTTAGCACATGGTACCTGGCCTATTAATAGCTACTTAATAAAATAGTGTTGAATGATTATTTTCATGTTTTAGCAAGATTCCTCTGGTTGAGAGTATTAAAGATGGGAGGCGATAAAATCATTGTATAGCTTCTTGCAGTAATCTAAGTGAGATGTGTTTGTTTTGTTGCTCTTCACTAGGTTGGTGGTAGTGAAGACAAAAAATAGAGTTGAATGAATGGCTGGCATCTCTAGTTAGTTCTAAAATTGTAAATTCCCTAGTTTATGGATTTTTTTGACCACATATAGGATTGATTGCTTTTGGATGCTATATAAGGAGGTACTCTAATTTCATTAGTCTCCAAATATATTATAAACTGAATTATGTATATGAATGCTTCCCATATTTATATCTTCAGCTAGTCATATTTAAGGTATATGGTTCTTGAAAGACTTTAGTCAATGAAAGTGAATTCTAACTTTGTCTTTCTTGACCTTTTCTTTAATTACCTTTTAAATCTTATGCTTACTATTACATTTATTTGGGTCTGTGGCACTCTGGTCTTTGTTGGATCAGTTGAGACTTTGCAGACTCTCTATCACCTTAAACATATACATTCTTTGATTTCTTTTCTAGATAACATGGTTAGAAGGCCACTCTTTGGCACAGACAGTATTTACATGCCTTTACATTCATAACCCAGACTTTATAGAAGATCCTGCCATGAAAGCTTTTGCTTTGGGTATCTTGAAAATCTGTGACATTGCAAGGGAAAAAGTAAATAAAGCTGCTGTTTTCGAAGAGGTAAGATTTTGTAATACAAGAATTCTTGAAGCTCATTGGCCGCCTAATTATTCACTGTGATGGTACATATTTTTGTAACATGTATACTTAAAAACAGTTTTTAAAACATGCTATTGCTTTTTACAAATACATTGGCTAAAGTAATCTAGTTCTCTTCAAGAAAGAACCTTCATCTTAGTGTATGTTCTTTCTGTCAGTATCATTCATTATGTATCCATTATGTGCAGAGTACTTTGTTCTGGATATTGTAGGGCTACACAAAGAAAATAAGTACCAGCCTCTGCCTTCAAGTCTCTTATAAATTAAAGCACAGAGTGCTTTACTTTCAGTCCTTGGATACGAGAGAGCTAAGGAAAACAAAGGTACGAAGAATAGTTAGGGTATAAACATTTTTTCCCAGTTAATACTAAGCACCTCACCCTAAGTAAGTGTTCTGAACTTTAGACATAAAGATTTTTTCTTCTTATAGAAAATAAAGTTTCAGATACAGATAATTTTAAGAGAAAGGTGATAGAATCTGAGATTATTGATAAGTGATTATTTAATTCTTTCCTTTGTTGAAACTGAGTTTTTATTAACATTGTTGTTGATCCAAAATAGATATCTTAAGCTCCTACTGTGGTCCAGTATATAAGATGTAAAGCTTTTCTAAATTAATGTTATGTATGTGAGAATAATTAATACATACCTAACATGATTTTCCACATTTAAATGTATGGCTTGTGAGTTGTTTATGAAAAACTGTTTACTTATATACACTTGTTGGTTATTTAGATGCATATTTGAATTGATATGGGTATCATGGAAAATCTAATCCACTGGGTAGAATTTTTAAAAGATTAAGTTAATAAGTGAGAAGAGAAACAAATTACTTTAGATACTTAGGTTCTCAAAGTACACCCAAAAGACATCAAAAATCAGACAGAGAAAAAATTTGTATAACAAATAGTACTGGAACAATTGATTAGCATCCTGAAAATTAATTTATCATTTTACATCTGCTTTAGTCCCTTTGGGCTGCTATAACAGAATACCATATACTAATTGGCTTATAAACAACAGAAATTTATTCCTCACTGTTTTGGAGGCTAAGTCGCCCAAGATCAAGGCACTGGTGCTTCAGTGTCTGATGAGGGCCTGCGTCCTGCTTCATTGATGGCCATCTTTGCACTGTGTCCACACTTGGCAGAAGTGTGGGAAGAGAACTCTCGGGGGTCTCTTTTAAAAGCAGAGATCTCTGCCTTTATGACCCAATCACCTCCCAAAACCCCATATCCAAATACTATCACATTGGGCTTTAGGACTTAACATATGAATTTTAGAAGGGGACAAACATTGTTTATAACATAAAAATAAATTCCCATTAGATGAAATATTTTAAGTGTAAAATGTTTTTTTAAAAATCAGGAGATAGTTCACAGAAAATAAAATGGCTTTTAAACATAAGATGCTTGGCCTTAAGAGAAATGCAACTTAAAAGTGTGAGACACCATTTTTTACCCATCATTGACAAAGGTTAGAAATTTTTTATAATACCATGTTGAGGAGAATGAGAAAACAGGCACTCCTCATATGCTGTGTGGATTTATCATACGAGTAGTCATTGTTTCCCTCTAAACTTTTCCAATTTTCCAGATAAGTTTGTCTCAGATTTTTATTAGAAAAAAATTTTTGATTACCTAGTAAAAGTCCTTAAGAAGGATCTGGTAATGAATAAATTAGAATGATTATACTAAGATCATTTCTTTCTTTGAAATGGATGCTTCTAAAGTTCCTAAGTGCTAATGTATTTTGTTCTTATATATGTATCTGCTTTGTTTTAACTCCTGAACTAGATACACTTTCAGCTATCTAAAGACGTTTCTTAATTTCTTAATATCTGCTCACACATGCAAAATGAGAACCACAATTCCCCCATCAAACCACTTTTCCTCTTGCATTCTGTATCTTGCAAAATTGTATCGAGAGTGTTATCTTTGCCTTTTTTTTTTTTAAAGACTCCTATATCCAGGTTCTTTTATTTTTACCTTGCAAATATCTTGAATCTGGTCACCGTTTTTTCTTCTCTCATTTTTCTTGCGTTAGTTCCTGCCTTTATCAGCTCTAGGTTTAGGCAGAACTCTTCTGGCCCAGGCTTTACCTCTAGTTCATTCTCACTTGACACCAGTTACCTTCTTAAAAATAGGTTATCTGGTCACATTCGATTTTGCTATTTGAACATTTTCCCTGGGGCATGTGTTTTAATAAAAATAATCATACTTGTACATAGTATAAAAATCAAATAGTTCATAAGACTTAAGAATGAAAAATTGTCATTTTCTGCTCTTTCCTTATCCATTCTATAATAATATTTAATTCTTTTAGTTTTTTCCTGCTATTTCCTTTCATATTTCTGGATACGAGGCTTATATTCTAATTTCCGGATTTAAGGATTTAACAGTTTTCAGTTATCAGCACACCTTTAGCATATATTTAGGATTTATATATTATCCCCTCCCTTACCCCAAATAGTAATTCAATTTTTGGTTAAATCATTATTTATTGCTGACATTATTGTGATTATATAAATGTTAATGACAAATGAGCCAAAGTAGTGTGTGCTTACATTTTCTTTCTCCTACAAATTTTTGTTTTTCTCCTCCTGGCATATTTTTTTAGCTGATCCTGAGTGTATGATTCTCTTTCATCCTTTCACGCTTGTGCACAGGATGTTCCTTCTGGCTCTTTTACTTTTCTCTTTTACTTAACTTTTTATGGCAAAGTCTTACTTATCTTTAAACTTGATCATACTCTCTTGACTTGCCTAGACAGACTACTTTTCTTCTCTGCCTGCCCTTCGCACATTCTTCTGTTACAGTTGGTGTCTGTACATGCTGATTTGCATGGAACAGTTCTCCTTGGTACCTTTTGTCCTGGTGTGATTATTAATAGCATCCTCCTCTTCTCTCGATAGTATCCAGTTTGAATAATAATAGTATGGTCCACCCCTTCTCCTATCATTATCCTTGAACATGAATGTGATGTTTAAAGGTACTGCTTCATCTTGTAAACATTAAGTGACAAACATGAAAATCGAAGACAATCCAAGCTTAGGGTGATGGAGCTGAAAAAAAAATTACATATATTCTAATGTTCATGTTATTTGGCATGGTATAAGTCTGTGTCACTTAAGTCACTGTAGCTGTTTGCAACCAAACATTTCTAATACAAAAGTAAATAAACTAATTGAAACAGTTCTGGTTGGCCTGGTAGAGGGTAAACATGTTTCCATTTGCTGTGTACCATTCTAAGTATTTTTTATAATACCTATACTTTATGTATACATATACATTATGTACACAATACATAATGTATATTTATTTAACATGGTGGAATTATATAAACCAGCAGTCCCCAGCCTTTTTGGCACCAGGGACCGTGCTCCTATGAAATCTAATGCCTGATCATCTGAGGTGGTGATGCTAGTTCTGGGGAGCAGGTGCAAACAGATGAAGTTTTGCTTGCTGTTCTGCCACTTACCTCTTGCTGTGCAGTACCAGTCCGTGGCCCAGGGATTCAGGACCTGATATAAACTGCAGTTTTTTTCTGTGGACAATAGAAAAGAGATTTCTGAAAATACTGGTACATTGAGGTAGATCCACCTCATTGTTTTTATTGACTGCATAATGTTAACAGTACAGGTTTTGAATAATTAGTTCCGGCAAGAATTATCAAAGGCTGCTAAACTAGTACACAAAATAACTTTGGCCTGTTGTACTTTTCTAAAATGTCAGGGCATGAGAGTCAAGGACAGAAGACGTGCTCTAGATTATGAGATGTGAATTTCCTGATTTGTTAATTATACTGTGGTTTTATAAGAGAATGATTTTTATTTTTAGGAAATCACATTGAAGCGTTTAGCGGTGAAAGAGGCATCAAAGTTAGCAACCTATTCTCAAATATTTCCAAAAAATATAGAGAGAATAATAATGCAAATGTAAAATGTTGTTTGGGAAATCTGGCAAAGGGAATAAGGGACTTTTTACTATTTCTGTAATCTGAAATTTATGGAAAATAAAACTTAAAAAAATACAACCTCTAGGAATTAAGGCCACCTAAGTTTGTGTTCTGACTGTCACTAGCTTTCTACCTTTTGAGAATTTAACTTTTTAATGGCTCAGTTTCCTCACTTATAAGACATAATTGATAATAGTACCCACTTCAAAGCATTCAAAGGTTAACAAAGTTAATAGAAGTAAAATGTTTAGAACAGTGCTTGGCACATAGTAAACACTTAATAAATATTGGCTATTGTTATTAGTAGTATTTTATCTACAGTAAGTTATAAGCCACTTACTAATAGACATTTAAATTGTTTCCGGTCTTAATCTGAATTATCTATATGCGTATTTTACCCTGTACCCTAAGTATGTTATATGTTATCCAGTGCTTTATCTGTAGATGGTACCTGGATTTTGGTTGAGTGAATCAAATCATTTCAGGAGCCCCTAAAATCTTTATGCAAAGTATTCTATCCATGAAATGAATTTTTAAAGTAATAATGTACTGCAACTACTATGCAATTAAGTTTTAGAAGAGTTTGAAAAAATTTATTTGAATATTACATTATTAGAACAATCAAGATTACAGCTCTGGTAGGATCACATTCAATACTGGTATTGGATATTCTGTTACACAGTATGGATTGTAAATATTTTACCATTCTAAATTTCCTTGTAAGGTTGCATTTTTTAAATACTATGTTTTATAGAACTCTAAATATCTCTGAAAACTTTCTGCAATTTTATCTTGGCAGTATTGTAAAAAAATCGTAAAGTGCAATAAAGAACATGGGCTTTACCTGCCAAGATATTTTACTTCTCTCACTGGATAATAGGCTCTATAATGGCAGTGAGTGTATTTTACCATTGTATCTCTGGTTATCTAACCCATATCAGCCACCATCGGGTACTCAGAAAATGGTTTAGGAATGAGTCAATAAATGAAAATATTTTCCTTAGTAATCTACGCACCTCAAAAATCTTGATTTCAAGCATACTCCCCTTTGTTCGCTACCACTTACTTTCTTGTCTATTTACTCTGATTCACCTACTCCCACTCCTCTTCAAGTTCCCTAGAGACCTCCAATTTATACATGTTGCTGCTTTATTTTTTTCTGCTACTTTCATGTCCTCATTTCTCTGATTCTGTACTGAAATCACTCTTTTTCAGACAGTCTTAACTCTTTGCCCCTCTCATTCCATCATGATGTATCTCATCTGGCAAAACCCCAACCATCTGCCTGCTCACTACTTGCACCCAAACAGCAGAAGGCTGCTAGAGAAAACCCACATCTGTGTGTCTGTTCTCACTTTAATTTTAGGACTGCAAATCTAAGATGGGGGCACTTAACACTAGAGACATTCTTATTCTATAACACTTCTGTAGTGAATTTGCTTTTTCAGTCTCTGAGGTGACTTTTTTTACTTCTCAAACCTCAATGTCAGCCCTTCTATCAGCTTGCTTTGTACGTAATGAAATGTTAGATGGAATCAGATGTAATTAGAAGTACCCCATCTTCTCACTATCACAGGTACTAACCTGTGTTAGTACCTATGTGTTCTGCCTTCTGTCTTGTTAAAGTGAAAGTATTCCTGTGACAGTCGAAGCTCGGCCCCTCCACTTGTGTTCTAGATTCTCTTCCCTCTTGCCTACTGTAGTTATGAATCCGTTTTGTACTGCATTACTAGTGTCTCCTTCATGGCTAGATTTTTATTGGCATAAAAATGCTTTAGTATCACTCAATTTAAAGAAAGTAGTAGCTTCCCTTGATCCCATGATTCCATGTATTTACAGTCTCATTTCTCTTCTACCCTACACAAAAAATAAACTGTTAATGTTTACTTATTTTACTTTGTCTTTCAATCTCTTCTCACCCACTTGGATATTTTCCAACTGGACATTCTTTTCTACTACTACACAGAAACTGGTCTTAACAAGGTCATTAATGATATCAGTCTTACTAGATCCATTGTTCTCACCCCTCCCTCTTCAACCTATCAGCATAAGTTGACCCAGGGGATCATTCTTTGACATACTTTCTTCTTGTCTTCCTGATATAGCAGTCTCTTGGATTTCTTTCTTCCTTACTTTTTAGTCCCATTTCCTGTGCTTGTTTCTCTAGATACTAGAGTACTCCTGGGCTTTCTCTCTTCTCTATACCTTCTTCAGTTGATTTCCTCTGGTTTGGTGTCTTTTAATACCAACTATACTCTGCTGAAGCCCAAATTTATATCTCTAGTCAAGTGCCTTCCTGCAATCTTCATTTGGATGACAAAAGAAATTGCAAACTTTATAGAGCCAAAATGGAACTCCATCTCTGCCTTTAATCTTGCTCCTCCCAAAGTCTGCCCCATCTCAGTAAATGATACCATCATTTACCAGTCGCTCAGACTGAAAAATGATCCTTCATTGTACAGTTTACTTCATACCCCCATATTCTGTTCCTTTGCACATCCTGTTGGCTTTACTTTTTAAATATCCTGATTTCAATATCTTCTCACTTTTAATTATAATCTCGATCTAAATCACTATCAGCTCCTGCTACGACTATTGGATGGTACCCAATATCTGTTTTCATTTTGATTTTTGTCCTTTTTAATTCTACAAAGTTTCAAGAGTGATCTTTCATGGCAGCATCTGTTTACGTAACTCCTCTGCTTCAGTCCTCCGATGGCTTAGATTAAGTTCTTGTTACTGAGGCTTGTATTTATTACATAGACCTGTGATATTTTCCCAGATAAGTGCTTTCCCTTAGACTCCTCTTGAAAACACAGTTCACAGATAGGGCTTATAGGTGTCTTCCCAGTGTCAGCCTACTTAATTTTTTTTAAAAATTGTTAACATTTAGATATTGGAGAATTTTACATTAAATTAAGTTTTTGTTCTGAAAAATTAGACCTTGCCACATTATCCCTGCATTTATTCATGGCCAAAATTGGGTAAGAAATAGCTGACTTCTTTAGATGAAGTATATGTTCTTCAGTTTGTCACAGTGTCTACCACTCCCCAAGGTATTTTGTAACCAGCCTGATGTACTTAGGAAGGTTACCAGCTGTTTACATTTATGGCCCCTGCCCTACAGTAAGTCATTTCTTCAACAAGTATATTATGAACAGTACTCTGCGAAACACTGTTCTAAGCTCTGGAGAAAAAGTAGTGAATAAAGCAAAGCCCTGATCTCATGGATTACGCATTCTTTGGGACACATAGTCAGTTTGTAAGTAAACAAATACATATATAATGTCAGGTGATGATAAGTTCTGTGAAGAAAAGTAAAACGGGAGGGGATAGAAAGTGTTGGAGGGTGCTATTTTGGAGAGAATACACAGAGGACCTCTATATGAGGAATTGATATTGGAACAGAGTGGAGCTTTGTAAATCTTTTGAAGAAAGTCCTTTTGGGTAGGGTCAGCCAGTACAAAGGTACTGAGAAGAGAATGTGTTTGATGTATTCAGAGGCTACAAGAAGGCCTGTGTGACTGCAGTGCAGTGAACATGGAGAAGAGTGGTAGGTAGGAAATGAGGTTAGAGAAAGAGACCAGAGCCACATGCTGGAGAGCTTTAGAAGCCATAGTGGGATTTTGGATTTTTACTGTGAGGAAGGAAAGTAGGTTTTGAGTAGGAAGTAACGTGAAATGACTTATTTTAAAACAACCTTTTCGACATTGGTAGCCACCTATAATTTAGTGGGGGACCTGTCTAGAGACAGTATAGAAGTGAGAGATGATGATGACTTGAACTAGAGACAGCTGTGAAAGGAGTGAGATGTGATTAGATTAGAAATTGAAGATAGAGTCTACAGGGTTTTTTGATGGATTTGATAGGAGCTGTGGGAAAATGAGAGGACTTGCAGTGCAGGTTTCCAGCTTGAGTAACTGGATGGAGGTGTCATTTATCAGTGTGATAAACACTCAGAGAGTTCCTTTTTTCAGGCGTGTAAAATTTGAAAATCCTATTTGATGTTCAAGTACAGATAGGGTATATTACCTAAAAGATAAGCTTATAGCTCTGTAACCTAACCTAAGATTTCCCAGTCCTGTGAGTCATGTAATACCACTGAGTTTTTTGAGACCAGAGACATAATGTTTGTTTTTCTTTCTTTTTTGTGAGATACTGGTACCTGACATGAATCACATAGTTGCTGATATTTAAGAATTCAGAAATTTTGCTAGTTTCTGTCATTGCTGAAAATACCTGGTATTTCATTATATTAGGCTTTTGTGTACATTTTTGTGAGAATTGTGATGACGGAAACACTCTAATAGAGCTTCTGATTCCTTAATCAGACCAACCAGATGATATTAAATTCATAGTCTTCAAGTGAGTCAACAAGTCACTTAATTTGTTAATGTCTCAGCAGGGTTTTAAATGATTTTGGGGAGGGAATCCATGCATGCATAAGTGGGAATTATTACTATGTGGTAATATCATAAGCATTAGCTTATTTTGCAAGTGAACATATTAAATGCAAGCATATTTAAGTCACCTCAGAACAAGCAGTTGAAATTAAAATACAGTGTTTTAAGGGTACACTGACAAGGAAAACGTGAATGTTTTGATAGCGATATTTAGACAGCAGGGTGACCTTCCATTACTGTTTTCTTATTAGCAAATAATGATTTTGTAAGGGAAATATTATGAAAGGTTTTGCTACTACTTAAGGGCCTAATTATTCCTTTTCTGTATAGGAAGATTTTCAGTCAATGACTTATGGATTTAAAATGGCAAACAGTGTGACTGATCTTCGAGTTACAGGTAAATCATTTATAAAGATAACTCACAAGTTCAATGTTTGATTTGTTTCCTTTTAACCTCATGGTCTCTCTTTCTAGGAATGCTAAAAGATGTGGAGATGACATGCAAAGAAGAGTAAAGGTATAAATTTCCCCTTTTCTTTGGTATAGGGTTTTTGTTTTCTATGTGTCAGGTTAACTTTAGCTTATTACAAATAGCTAATGTTGGTAGGTCCATCAACTTTATATATGCCGTGCCTTTTTAGTAATGACTTTGAAGACTGCTAGAGGAGTTTCTGATAAGTTAATATCACTTTCAGTATTCAAAATTTACACTTAATTTTTGGCCAATGTTTTAGAATTTTTGTATGCTATTTTAAGAGTAGCTAATATGTAAAGTATTAAGCTACACAAAGGTAAGGACTATCTTCTTCACCTGGTGTCTTTAATAACTAGTATCATGTCAACAGCACAGTGGAAGAGCTCAGTTAATAGTGGCATCCCAAATCTGTGAAAGCCTTCTATGAATGACATCCTTGAGCCAGATGACCCTGATGATTTGGTTCTCATGGAGATTACACAAGGGAGAAAATTAATGTCTACTGTTTTTTTTAAAACATATAGCACAGCATGATTGTCAGAGCACTTTTACATTATTGTCTCATTTGATATTTACAATTATTCATGGAATTGGCAATACAGTGCACATAATGCCCCACTTTTACATTAGGAAAAGACAGCTTAAAGGACTAGCAACCTGTATGAGTCTTACTTAAGGACATGCCACTAGTAAGTGGCAGCTCTAGGGCTAGAACTTGAATCTTCCACCAGATCTTCCTGTGCTGCTGGAACTTTACCATAGTTAACGATTAGTACTCGATCTAGCACTTGTGTATTAACAAGATGTTTTGCATTGTACTGCAAAACAGATTAGTATTTACTACGTGACTTTATTTTTATGACATGATGTCGTAAAAGTTACTATTTGTTTCTAACAAGGTTAGTTTTAAAAGCATCAAGAATTTCAATTAATAGATTATTTTTTAAAAATGACCATGTTCCGTGTGCTATTATTTGTTATTTTACTGTTTTGCTTTTGCTGTTTTTAAAACTTATTCTTTTCTGTGATCTTAATATAAAAATGAACTTTACATATTATTAATAGGAAAATAAATATTAAATACAGTTTTTTTCCCCTTCACAAATGTTTTTCCTTAAAAATAGCTCTTACACATATTGAATAAATTTAGTGCTTCACCTTATATAGTTATACTCTAACGTTTCTACAGGTTTGTGTTTGTTTTAATTCGCCTTTCTTAAAATTTTAGAGTACTCGAAGTCGACAAGGAGAAGAAAGAGATCCAGAAGTTGAACTAGAAGTAATTGAACTTATTTTCTGGTAGATAATATCAGAGAAGTCTACCTCTTAATGTTGTAGTTTTATGAACTGCGTTATAATTTATGGAAGCCCTTTTTAAGGTATTTCTTTAAAAATTGGACATTGCAAGGGATTTTATTTCCCTTGTATTTATTTTGATAGAATGATAATACACCTCTTTCAAATACATGATTTCAAAGCTGAATCTCCAGTATCCCTGTGAGGTAGGAAGAAAAATTGCTTTTTACAGATGATACATCAGAGCCTGGCAAAACTCAAGAATTTGAACAGTATCAAAAGTTGCCCAGTGTTGAGATCCAAAATTTTCTGACTCTGTTTAAAGTACTTTTTTAATAGTCTTTTTTAAAAAATGGTAATTAAATTAGTTTTGAGATAATAGTGTAATGTTTTTATTAGCAGAAAAATCAGTCCTGGTGATAGAGAAGCTTTACTTTATATTTCTGCTTTAGTAGAATAGGCCTTGTTATGTTTTCTATAGCTCATTTGCAGGCATTTAAAAGACTATAAGTGAAGGTGTTTGTAATGTAGTAAGTTATTAATATTGAGATTTAGGACTCAAATACCTTGAAAATGAAATTCCTTTGACAGACTTTACATCTTTTAACTTCCAGTTCTTTTTTTTTTTAGCACCAACAGTGTTTAGCGGTATTCAGCAGAGTGAAATTTACTCGAGTGTTACTGACAGTGCTTATAGCCTTTACTAAGAAAGAGGTAAGAGTATTTACTATAATCTATTTTAGTGGGGTTTTTTTTGATGTGGAATGCTTTATTGAAGTAGTTCTGAAACGTTTCCATTGAAATGTGCCTGATCACACACATATAGCACTCAACAATTGATGTCTTTACGTCAGCGTAGCCCTGATGATTTTCTCAAGTCACATGAATTTTATAGTCTCCATAATATATGCAGGTGTGTTGTTGATATAAAAATAATATTTTTTATTTTTTATTGGATAAAATAAAAGAAGGCGAAATTGCTTGTGGGTAATCATTTTGAGAATTGAAAAAGGAAAAGTAAAAATGAAACTCTTAGGACATTTTCTTTCTTTAATTAATTGTTAGGTTTGTGTAGACCCAAGAGCAAGCCCTTGATGGTGAATATTTTTTTCCTTTGTGTAATTTGCATTAACTCTATTACGGATTAATTTGTGAATAGTTAATAAGTGGTAAGTAAAGATCCAGTCTTCATCATTCATCTAACTTCTGTCATACTGTTTTTTTCCTTTTTTTTTTTTTTTAATTTCGCCTTGATGAATGGCAAATATTGAAATTTTTCAGTTGGCTTGCATCTCTCTCTCTCTTTTTTAAACAAAAGGTTAACAGAACAAACTGGAAATGTTTCCCATTGGTTTTTAATGGTTCCTACAAAATATAGATATGGGTGAAAAAATAATTTCTATCCTAACAGGATCTGGTCATCCTATAATAAGTGAATAGTTTGTGAAAACCAGTGTCATTACAATAAGCATTTAATTTCTTTATTGTTTATAGGATTTTCCTATTTAATGTATATCTTTCAGTGAAAGAATATGTAAGAATGTTTTTGGTGATTTATTTGCTAGACCAGTGCAGTTGCAGAAGCTCAAAAATTGATGGTTCAAGCAGCAGATCTTCTTTCTGCCATTCATAATTCATTGCATCATGGCATCCAGGCCCAGAATGATACTACAAAAGGAGGTAATTGTCTGTTTTGCTCCTACTGTTTTTTCATTCTTTCCCATCTAGAGTGTATAGGATCTGGTTCTAAAATTTCATTTAATTCAGTCAATCTGGACCTTGGAATGTTTTGCCCCATAGACTTTTATAGTATTTATGCCACCTTATTTTAAATTTTTTGTAGAACAAAAAATACTGTGGAACATGGCCCTCTCTTGTGTCTTACTATTTGGGCTCGGAATATTTACCTTGTCTTGTGATCATGCTGTAATGTCAGCAGTACATTCTTTTTAAATCACCTCTTCCCTTTACTTTTTTGAGAGATCATTACCGCCATTAGAGTCTTCCCTGACTCAGTGCAGGCCTAGGTATTCCCTCTTTGGCCTTACTGTACTCATACACACCTCTGTGACAACATTTTTTAGTACATCACATTGTAGTTTACCTATTTGTCTTTTCATGAGAATTGATACTTTTAGGCTAGAGACTTTTATTTGTATGTCTATAGTGCTTGGCACATTGTTGATATTCAGTAGATTTTATTTATGAAATATGCCTTAAAAGGAATAGTGTGCTTTTGTTGTAAAAGTTGAAACTGAGTTAGCATTTTAGATAATGTGTAACAATTTTGATTCTGCCTAAAACTCATTAAAATGAGATATTTATGCTTTTATAATTAGTTTTTCCCAGTTGTTGGTATTGTGACCAGGAAGGCCAGTTTTTACTGATTCACACTGCTTTCCTTTTCCACCCCACCCCGTCCTTTTAGGGACAGCAGTTATGTTCCCCTTCCCATGAATTTTTTTTCTTACTCAGATGTTAGATAGTAGAACAGTGCAAAGGTTATTTGGTTTAAAAAATTAATATTATCATAATCTTTATGTATCTAATAATTATACTGAATTTATTAATTCATTAACATTTTTTCATTTTCCCCAGGAAGGGGAATTTGTATATGAGATGACTGACTAAGGTGGCATTCTGTAACCATTGACCATAAAAAAAAGGTTGTTAATGCATATAACACACTATCTAGTACAAGTTTACAAAGAGGTGTAACATGTCTACAGCTCTTCAATAACTTAACATACTAGTGCAAGGATACTTTTGTGAAAACCATTCTATAATAAGTTAATTCAAAGTAATTTGTTGGGTTATGTGTTAGGAAGATATTAATAATGTAAAACAAGAGGCTTCCATATGACTGGATCTAATTCTCCTTTTTGCTGTATCCTGAATACTGTGGGCTGTTCTGGTCCATAACTAAGGATAATAATTGCTGTAGGATTGTTAGTTTGTCCATGTGGTTTGTGGCTTCTCTGTCTTTCAGACTAGTCATTGCTAAAAATAAAAATTATTGCCTGTGTATATATTTTCCACTATTTCTCTGGTTTTATGGTTTGCTTAAAAGTAAGCTTCAGGAAGATGGTTTGCATGAAGTCGACTTGAATAAATTTTTTTTTAATGTAATCTTATGAATAAGCAAGTAAAGTTTTAAATTTAAGGGGTACTCTATGTTTACTTTTCTGTTCAATATCTTTAGCTGGCTTAATTTAACTTTGTAATTATCCTTTAAGCATAAAGCTAAACAGTTCTATAATTTTAAAAAATAATGCCTTCCCAATGTCTGTTCTGAGAAGAATGATGTCAAAACAATAATGTGGATTAGTTTTCATCTCAAATTACTCATTTTGCCTTCTTAATGTTATTATAACTCCAACTGGTGACAAAATGACTATTTAAAGTTTGAAATCACTGAGCATTCATTTTAGCTTATCGAAAGGTTTATAATCAGTAGGACTTGGGGGAAAAGCATTTGTTTTCACAGAGCTCTTAGGGGTTTTTTTTTTAATCCTCTAGGTTAAAATCTTACTACTGTATAGTCAAGGGTGGAAATATCTAGCTCGAAGAAGGAACAAAGCAGGCAAGCAAACCACCCACCTTAAAAAAAAATGAGAAAAATAGTGCACATATAAAACAAAATATAAGATGTTATACAAAAAGAAAAAATATATTCTTTGAGATGCAAAATATAAGAGCAGAAATATTAAAAACAAACAACACATGAATAGAAAGTTGAGGAAATCTTACAGAAAGTAAAGTAAAGAATGAAAAGATGGAAAATAAGGGGGAAAAAAGATCAGAATATTACAGGATCAGCCCAGAAGGTCCACTGTCCAATAAGGATAAATAAAGCAAATGAAGGATAAACTAATAAAAGTTATTCCAGAAATAGAGATCAGAAAGTAGAAGCAGTAGATTTATGAAAATCTCCTGGAATTGAATAATGCAAATATTTAGAGTGAAAGAACCAATAAAGAGATGCCCAGCACAATCAAAGCATATCATCATGAAATTTCTGATTAGTGGGGAAAAACACAAAGTCCTAAGAGATTTGAAAGACAAAAACAAATTACATACACAGAATCAAGACAGAATGTCATTAGACGTCTCAACAACACTAATGGAAACTAGAAATCAGTAGCAAAGAAGAAAGTTAAAGGAGTCATACTTCCCAATCTTAAAACTTACTAAAAAGCTACAGTAATCAAGACAGTATGGGACTGACATAGAGATAGGCATAGATCCATGGAACAGATTTAAGAATTCAAAAACTAACCCATTTATGGTCATCTTAAACCTAATAAATAATACTTTATTTGGAAAAAATTCTATGCAAATATGATTAAGTACAGATGGATCTTTTGATGAGATAATCTTAGACTATCTGGTTGGGCCCTAAATACCATCCTAAATGTCCTTAAAAGAAAGGCAGAGGGAAATTAGACACATTAGGCCATTGTTCACTAAAAGTAACTGGGGATGAGATTCAACCACTATGGTGACATAGGAGGCCCCTCAGCTCTCTTCCTTCCACGGACACAGTGAATATATAGCTACACATGGAGTATTTCCTTCTGAAAGAGATCCAGAAACTAACTGATCAACTCCTACACGTTAGATGAATGAGAACGTACCACATCAAAATAACTAGGAAAGGGTGAGACATACTCTTGCCATAAACTCCCACACTCACACAGTGCCATATAACCAGGAGAGAATGCCCAACTCCCAGCTTCTACTTGGGGAGTGAGAATTTGCACCCCACAGCTAGTGCCCCAACTTTTAAGACTCCGATAGAGACGGGCTCCCAGAATTCCTAGCTCTGAAAGTCAGCAGAGTTTATGTCCACGAGACCCATAAGACTATAATAAACAACGAAGCAATTCTTAATGGGCTCTTGAGCACCTGCCATGGCTATGCAGAGATGAGTGCAAAGGGAGCAGGCAGAACTGTCCCTCTTCCCAGTCTATTCCTGAAAGAGGTTTATCTGTATGTTTTAAAAGCTACTGCCTGAGGCCAAGCTTCTAACTTGGTACTAGGAGCTGGCTGAGATCTTCCTCAAGAGACTGGGAAAGCCAGTGGTCACCTTTCTCTCCTTCAGTTTGTTGCAATAATAAAACCCAGTTGCCAGTATCTCCCAGGAAAGAGCTTGTACACACAGCTTACACACAGGCTTTTGCAGCTGTTGCCCAAGGGACAATCTTCCAGGTCACCTGGCTCTAATAGCCAGCAGGGCTTGCATTTAGGAGACCCACAGGACTGTATCAAACAGCCGGTTAACAGTTGTTGGAGCACCCTTATCCTATAGCTATACACCCAGGCCCAGCACAGAGGGTTTAAGTAAAATTGCCCATCTCCTAGTTTCTCCCTGGGAGGGTCTTAACTGTATACTTCCCCAGCTTCGACCTGAGAGTCTGGCCTCTAATTGGGACACTGATGGGTCTTGGCACACCCTCAACTACTAGGAGCCACTAAGAATAGAGGCGGAGGCATGGACAGTCCAAAAGTTTGAGAGGCAACTAGCAAGTTGGGCTAAGCTGAAAACAGGAAAGTATAAAACCACAAAAGGTATATGTATATGGTATCAGCAGGGGATTGGTTCTAGGACCCTCTGTGGACACTCAAGTTCCTTATATAAGATAGTGTAGAGCAATGCATACAGTTGGCCGTCCACATCTGTGGATTCCCAGCCTCAAATTGAAAATATTGTTTTTGATCCATAGTTGAATCCAGGGATGCAAAACCTTTTGGATACTGAGGGCTGACTAGTTTAATTCAGAATACTCTAATGTAATGATGGTGGGTGAAGAACTTATAACTCTTGTATAAAGGTAAAAAGACAAAAATATTTTAAAAGTCAATTACAATAATGGATACACAACATAAAAAGGTACAAATTATGACATCAGAAACAAAATGGAGGTAGCTTTTGTACATGTTTGAAGTTATTATCAGCTTAAAATAGACTATTATGAATGTAGTTTATGCAAAACCTCATGGTAACCACAAAGCAAAATCCTGTAATGTACAAAAATAAAGAGAAAGGAAGCAAAGTATAGCACTAGAGAAAAATCATCAAATAATGAAGAGCAAGAGAAGAAAAGAACAAAGGAATTATAAAAATTATAAAACAACCAGAAAACAATAAAGTGACAATGATGATTCCATATCAATAATTATTTTAAATGTAACTGAACTAAATTCTCTAATCAAAAGACAGCGTAGCTAAAGGTTTGTCAATTTTGTTTTATCTTTTTGATAAGCCAGCTCTTTTGCTGATCTTTTTTATTGTTTTTCTGGTCTCTATTTCATTTATTTCCCCTCTGATCTTTATTATTTTCTTTCTTCTGCTAACTTTGGGCTTAATTTGTTTCTTTTGTGTAGTTCCTTGAGGTATAAATTTAGGTTATTTGAGATCTCTCTAATTTAATACAAGCTTTTATTGCTATGAACTTCCCTCTCAGAAGTACTTTTGAAGCATCCTATAGGTTTTGGTATGTTGTGTTTCCATTCTCATTTGGTTTGAGATATTTTTTGATTTCTCTTTCCATTTAGTTTTTGACCTAATGGTTATTCAGAAGTGTGCTGTTTCCACACATACTTAAAGATTTTCAGTTTTTCTCTTGTTGATTTCTAATTTTATACCATTATGGTCAGAGAACATAGTTGCTATGATTTCATTTTCTAAAAATTTGTTAAGACTTCTTTTGTGTGCTATGATAATGATCTGTCCACTTGAAAAGAATGTGCATTCTTCTGCTATTGAATGGAATGTTCTGTATGTTTTTAGGTCCATCTGGTCTAACGTGTAATTTAATTCATTGTTTCTTTGTTAGTTTTCACTCTGGGTGATTTATCCATCGTTGAAAGTGGAGTATTGAGGCCCCTTCCTATTATTGTGCTCTGTATCCCCTTCAGATTTGTTAGTATCTGCTTTATGTGCTCCTATGTTGGGTACATAAATATTTACAATTGTTATATGCTCTTGATGAATTGACTCCTTTAATCATTTTATAATGAACTTGCCTCCTATTACATCCTGTGTTTTAATGTCTGATTTAAGTGTAGCTGCCCCTGCTTTCTTTGGGGTGCCATTTGATGGATGACTGACTGGATAAAGAAAATATCACATATATACAATAGGATATTTTTCAGCCTTAAAAAAGGAAATTCTGTCACTTATGACAACATGGATAAACCTAGAAGGCATGATGCTGAGAAAAATAAGCCAGACAGAGAATGACGAATATTGTATATTGTCACTTATATGTGAAATAAAAAACAAAAATTGTTGCCCAGGACTGGGGAGAAATAGGGAGAGTTTGGTAAAAATTATAGGATGAATAAGATCTGCAGATGTAATATATAACATGGTGAATATATTTGAGAACACTATTGTATAATTGAAATTTTTACTATGAGAGTAGAACTTAAATGTTCTACTCAAACCAAAGCGGGGGAGTGGAGTAAAATATGTCAGGTGATGTATATAAAAATTATCTCAGTAAGGGGATCCTGTCACAATTTATACATACATCAAATCAGATTGTACACTTTACATATCTTACAATTTTATTGTGAATCAGACTTCAGTAAGGCTGGAAAGAATACAAAAATAAAAGGAAGTAGTAGCACATCTTGGAGAAATTGGTGATTCCAGGAGAAGGGCAGGGAAAGATATAAGATGAGCTTGGAACAGCTTATCATGTCAAAGGTTAGTAAATGTTCAAAGAATGTTGGGGACATGTAAATTGTACACAGAAAACAGCTGGAAGTGATACTCACACAGGCCAAGTTGGGGACAACTGGAGCATTAAAGCAAATAATTTAATAGATTATTACCTATTGAATAGAAGAAGTCATTCCATACTGATGTAAGTAATGCATGAATGGAATTTGGTGATGATGATGATGAGCATGCTTAGGTTTTCTCTCCCTTGCCTCCCCCAAATATTTATTAACTACAAAGGGAAAATGAGTGACTACAGTGAAGAACCCCATCAGACACCAACTTAATCAAGTGATCAAAGTTAACATTACCAGTAGTGAGTTAAATTACCACTTTGCTGATAGGGTGCAATGAGGGGAATATAACATCATTTCTATCATAATCCAAAAATTAATATTCTGAATCTAATCATGAAGAAATAAGACAAACTCACAAAGTTACTGGCATGTTAGTCTTCAGAGTTATCAAGGTCATGGAAGCCAAGGAAAGACTGAAATACTGCTCCAGATTGAAGATCATTAAGAAACAATGAAATTAAATGCAACTATGATTCTAATGTGGATGTGAAGAATATTATTGGAATAGTTTGTAGAACTTGAATGAGATCTGAGAATTAGATGATGGTAATCAGTCCCTAATTCTGACTGTAATATTATGAGTATATGAGTATGTCTGTAGCGACAACACTCTCAATGTATTTGAGGGTGACTCAGTACTGACTGTGCTTGCATCATTTACTGTAAGTTTAAGATTGTTACAAATGAAAAAATGAAAAAAGTTCATCTTAAACAATGCAAAACAAATCAGCATATATTATATGTTGATGTTTTGGTTCAAAAAAGGAATTTATGTGACTGGACGAACTGTGATATAGCCATACAATGAAATACTTTTCAGTAATAGAAACAAATGAAGTACTGATATACTCAGCATAATACATAAATCTTGGAAAAATTATGCTGAAGGAAATCAGATATAAAAGATTACAAATTGTATGATTTCTTTTTGTATAAAAGTAGGAAAGACTATATTTAGAGAAAGCAGTTCCATGGTTGTGGGGCATGTGTAGGGTCACAGGGAACTTGTTACAGAAATAGAAATGTTGTATACATTGACTATGGTGGTAGTTACATTATTTTTCAAAATAATGAACTGTAAGCGTAATATTTGCATTGCATTATTTGTAAATTATACCTCAATAATGTTGAAAATGAGATTATGTAAATAGGTACCCATGAAAGAAAACTAGTAGTGGTTCTCAGATTAACTGGGGTCACAAGTGGGCAGGAGAATGCTTTTCATTGTATACACTTTTGTTTAGTTTGAAACATTTTGATCATTTACATGTATACCTATTCAAAAATATATACCAAAACATTTCTAAATATGTGAATGTGCATATATTATACCTTAAGTTATTCTGACCAGTAATTAGGATAGAATGTTTCTTTATTAAAGCCCCACATCTTTTGATTTTAAATTATATTTTAATGCCTTTTTAAACTTTTTTTTATTGTGATGAAATACACATAACATAAAATTTACCATTTTAACCATTTTAAGTGCAAAATTCAGTGCCATTAAGTACATTCATGTTATCGTACAACTGTTACCACTATCCATCTCCAGAACTTTTCATCTTCCCAAACTGAAACTTTCCATTTCCTGCTCTCCCCAGCCAGTGCTAACCATTCTGTCTATAGGAATTTGAATATTCTAGTTACCTCATACAGTTGGAATCATATAATATTTGTCCTTTTATGTCTGACTTAGTTCATGCAGCATAAGTACAATATTGTATAAAAGGAAATCAAGTATCCAAAAAGTACAGAATAACATAACAAAACCTCAACAGCTTCTGCATTGTTTTCCAGAACTTCTTGCAACTTCAGAGATCCAAAACTTGTTTCAATAAGTCTAACTGTAAATTGCATATGTATCTTGGGAGAGGTGTGTTGTCTAAAAGTGATATAATGTCTTTCTATCCCTTTTGACTAATATATTTCCAGATCTTTAATTTTGACATCTAATTAATTTTAGAGTAATTTACTTTGCTAAGTTAAAGCACGTTGTTACTATAAATCTTTTATCAAAGGACCTTGTAATGTGTGTAATGCTTTTTTGCTATTAATGAAGACCAATTATTAACAAGGATTTTAGTAACTAAAACGCTCTAAACCCGTGTGCCATAATGTTTTAAAAATAGTAATTATACTATATTATTTTTAAAAGTGTTAGTGTAAGGGGAAAATCAGCTTATTTGGGATTCTTGTACTAAAAAGCATTTTAACTGGAAAACCAAGGTAATGTTTTTACACCTATAGACTTGTAAAATTAGAAGTCTTGAAGTTACATTGTCTAATCTGTATCTAGTTTAATTCAAGAAAACTTTATTGAGCACAGCACATTCTGGGTAGAAAGTAATGTGAATTATCTTCTATTCTTAGCTAATTTAGTAAAGGCTTTTCAGGTTATTTTACTATAAGACAGTCTGAGATAAATCGTGTGATAGAGATATATGATGTACAGTGGGAAAAAGAGCAGTTTAGTCTGCAAAAGGATTGGGTGCGGTAAAGCTTTTCACAACTTGTCAGTTGCCATGATAAAAAACACAAACTCCTGCCTGGCTTTTAGCCTCTCTCCTCATCTCTATTCTATATCGTGAATAACTGCTTATCATATCTGTTTTTATGTTCTTTTCTAGTGAGGCAAGTTACTATGCCTTGTATAGGATGGGTACAAAGTCATTATGTAGCTCATCAACAGCTGAGATTTAAAAATAGCTACTAGGAACCACTTTCACTATTAACAAAGACTATGTCCAGAAAAATGTGGAGGAAAAATTTAAATGTATATGGAGAATGGAGAGATGCATACAGATAACTTTCACTTTATGCGTAGAGACTTTGTTCTCACTCTATATGTACCTATTTTTACTTTTTGAATTTGGAGAAATTGTGACTTGGAAAGTTGCAGCTGCCTAAGAATAAAGAAAAGGAGCTACATTGTCTGTCCTCTAGCCTTTTAATATGCTTGGAATACTTTGTCCTGACTAATATTTTGTCCTTCAACTAACTTATCATTTAGTTCTTTCCTTAGACTTCACTTCTAAGAAGTCTTTCCTCTAATTTCTCTGTGGATTAGATACTCCTGTTACTTTCTGAGCTTACTCACACTGAATTATACTTATTATATTTGTCTGGACAAGTGTTTCTCAACTGAGGCCCCCAGAGACATTTGA
The DNA here is from genome assembly GCA_003508835.1 of Eonycteris spelaea. Lineage (NCBI taxonomy): Eukaryota > Metazoa > Chordata > Mammalia > Chiroptera > Pteropodidae > Eonycteris > Eonycteris spelaea. The sequence goes on along the minus strand of PUFA01000087.1, from coordinate 1,315,240 downwards.
CAATGTTTGGATCCATTTTGGTTTTCACAATTAACTGGATGCTACTGGCATCTAGTGGGAAGGGGTCAGGGATAGTGTTGAACACCTAGTAGTACACAGGATAGCTGAATTTGTTTTAGAAATTAATATTGTTTTATATTGTACTTTTTAGTATAAAAATGAAGGTAATACAGAATATATTTATTACTCATTTTTCATTAATATTTACTTCTTTCCATGGTGATACAGATTTTCATGAGTGGATAGTATCTATTTTCTACTTACAGTTTAAAACCTAGAAATATATGTGTTACGAATAAAAGAATATTTCTGGGTAATAATTTCAGATGTGTATTAGGCTTTAAGGAAAAATAAGGTTGACATACTGTGTAAGTATTTAGATTATTGGGGTTTGTCAGTTTAGCCCCAGATATATTCATGTTGGTATGGTAAAGAAGCTTCTTACACTGCTGCCACTACTACTATAATTCTAAATGAAGTGTTATAAATCAGAAATTCAGACTGTTTTATTATAGTGATTGCAGTCTTTCATTTTGTTTTAAGCGTGCATATCTTGTCATTCAGCACACATATCCAGTGCCTGTTTAGGTGTTTGGGACACAAGCCAGTTCCTGCATTCAAAAGAACCCGAGAGAGAGGAACAAATGATGTAACTCCACAGAGACAGTGCAGTAACATTATTATGAAGAAGTAGGAGAGGACCTAGGATGAGAGGGAATTTAAGCTGTGTCAAGTCTCCCAGGCTAAGAACAAAGGGGTAGTTTTTACAGGTAGAATAATTTGTGTATAAGAGGATAAAAGAGTATCCTTGTAAGTTACTGTGCCTGCTTATAGCTAATGGTGTTTAGGGAGTGTTAAAAGTTGATTAAAAAAAAAAAAACTATGACTCACACAGATATAACATGTGTTAAGATTTTATTAAACTCATTCAGTGACCAGACATCAAAAGTTTTAAAATGCACAAGTTGTTTTGGAGTATTGGAATGTTGAAATAAATGGTTAGTGGAGGCAAAACTATCTTTTTCTATAGAGTGAAGAGGAAGTCCATTGAATCTATACCAGACAAGACAGAATTGCTTGTCTCTCAATTATTTATACTTTATAGATTTTTAAAATAGCTCCCATAGGATCAGTCTGACAGTACATAGTTTTTTATTGAAGTACAACATTTTTTTCTATAGAAATGGAAGGAAATTGTAAAGCACCTTTCAGTGCCCAATGGAGAATTTGTATGATATATAATAGGGACTCAACAAATCTTTGGATTAATGGAGTGAAATCAGGTTGTAATATAGATAAAACAATTGAGGTGGCAACATTCAGGATTAATTTAACGAGAGAGCAGTCAGTGCAGGGAAACCAGGTAGGCTTTGCAGTAAGAGTGAAGAGGAGGGACAGATTGGGTAGATGGTAGGACGTGGAAAACAAGATTTATGAACCGATTAAATAAAGCAGATGGGGAGGTGAGAAGAGACAGGGAGGTTTCTGGCTTAAGCATTCGTAAGGACAGTGGGTCATTTTACAGACAAAGGGAATATAAGAGCAAAAGCAATGTTTGGGAAAGGTTTAAGGTAGTTTTGGATATTTGTGCCTTTTGAGATGATGTGGAATACTAAAGTGGAAGTGTTTTCCATTATGTAGTCAGAAGTCATAGGTTTGGAACTCAAGGAAGAAAGGTTATGGATTTTAATCTGGAAATCTCTAGCCAAATTAGAATTTGTATGAAAATAAATAACTTCAATCAGAGAAAACTTTAATACAGAGAAGAGGAAGAAGGCCAGGAACCCTGGGGAACATCTTCATTTGCATGATCCTCAATAGTAATAGGATGTATGTCTCAGGAGCATTATTCTAATTTGGTTAAGTATCAGTCTTGCTTTTAATTCTTAATAATGAGACCTGCTCATTATTTAATTTTTCTTTCACTGACATCTTGAAATTTTTTTTAATTCTTGGTTTGTAGCCTGTTTATAATCCAGCAAGAGAACTTTTGAGTCCAAAATTTTTAATCACTTTACATTTCAGGGATATACTTCTTCATTTTAGATTTCCAGTTAAGAAAGACTGATTTGGAGCTTTGCACTAGTGTGAAAAGTGAGATCACCAGCAGAGAATGAGAACTCACCCTTAGGTCTCTTGTAATATTTTATGTTGATCACGAATTTCTATAATTAAATTTTAGTACCAAATGCCTTCCAGACTCATGGGCGTAGAATGGAGACTTTCCTCCTCTGATGTTTTTATTATTATGTAGCTAAATCTGAATTGATTCTACTGTTCAGTAATTGAAGAGAAGACTGTGTTCCCATTTTTTCACAATCTCATGGTAATGCAGCATTTCCTCCCTTTTTTTTGAGGAACTATGTTAACCCTATTTTATCCCGTTCTTGGCTTGGAGTTACTTTGAGGTAGAAGCTTTTTGTCATCACTACCACTACCATGCAGATAGGAAGTATAATTTTACTGCTTATCTTATTTTAAAATGTATATATTTTATTATATATTGTAAATTATAAAATCCATTTAGAGAATATTGTGATTCGATATTTGAAACTGACCTTTTTATATTTAGTAGGACTTAAGGTTTAAAATTCAGAGGAACATTGAAAATCTTTCTTTTCCTTTTTAGATCATCCAATTATGATGGGTTTTGAGCCCCTTGTTAACCAGAGGCTACTTCCACCCACCTTCCCTCGCTATGCAAAAATAATTAAAAGGGAAGAAATGGTCAACTATTTTGCAAGATTAATAGATAGAATAAAAACTGTGTGTGAAGTGGTCAATTTAACAAATTTACATTGTATCCTGGTAAGTAGAAGTCTGTATTCTGGAATATAACTATTCATTTTAGAATTAAGAAACTTGAGTTTAGAGAGGATAGATAATTCACTAAGTTTTACAAATCCAGGAGTTTCAACCCTGGATTCTGTCTTCAAAACCTTTTATGTAAGTATGTGCATGTATACAAATTTTCATACAAAAATTAGATCATGGTGTTTGGTAACCTTTTTCTTTAATTATTACTTTCTATATCATGAACATCTTTTTATGTCAACAGATACTATATTTCTGTATTATTTTAATGGCTACATCGTATTCCATTGTAAGTCCTTTCATATTGAATTACATTTAGGTCATTTTCAGTATTTTATTGTTATAAACAATACTAAGGTAAACGAACGTCTTTATAGGTCAATCTTTATATCAGGGTAAATTCCTAAACAGCAGAGTTGCTGGGTAAAAGAGTATATACATTTCTAAGTTGGCATGTTTTGAATAAATCTTTTGGGTTAAAATATAGAAAAAATATAGGCTTATTTTGGGAATATTGAAACATTCAGAGATAGAGTTTTGTTCATTGGTAAGGTTATAGTGACATAAGGTTAATAGGAAGTTAGAAAATATACAAAATAATACTGTTACTATTTAGACGTAGTACACTAACTTATTTTGTATGGCTATGTGTAGAATATCCATTTGATTTGTTACCTCTGCATGCTGAGGTATACAATTTCTAGCCCCATGTCATTTCTTCTGTGAAGTTTTCCTTGTTTCAGGTTTTTTCTGTGACTATGTTCCTTGAGATGACAAATTAACTAATTTATATTCATAGAACTGAGCAACAGCCTCTGAGATATAGTTGATGGTCAGTGAAGATTTGTGCTTTTCTCTGTCTTGTGATAACTTTATTTTCCCTTCCACTAATTCTTTGCTTTAAAACCCAGCTTAAGTCTATTCCTTAGTGAAACTTTCAATGATTATGACTTTATTACTTCCTTTTGTTTACTTTCTTTTTAGTAGTTTGTCCTTATTCTGTCATAAGAATCATAGAATCTAAAGGTAGAAAATATCACAACATAAGCTAGTTCATTTCACAATTCACTGTATAGCTAAACAAACTAAGGTTTAGAGGGCTTATAACTAAATTAGATTATTGGTTAGTGGCATATCGGGATAATGAATAGATAACTTTCTTATACCTCTGCGGTATCTGCTTTTCTGATCCTTGTTACATGGATATATGTTTGTGTTCACCAGATTAATCATAGGATTTTAGAAAAGGAGATCAATGTGACCTGGAATTAGAAAGTATGATGTAACAGTGGAATTGATAATCTGGCAAAAGATTATGGACTGTCTTGTCAGAGGCGTGAATGCATGAATACTATAAGAGAGGAGGCTGGTGGAGCCAGGCCTGGACGTTGGCACTGGACATGGAAAGACCATAGTAGGAGAAAAGTCTGGATCCTGGAAGACTTGGGACAGAGGAATAGGTGGTAGTAGTGGGAGAATGTGGCAGAGGCCAAGAGTAGAGGAAACAGTTAAAGTTAGGGAGAATAAGAGACCAAATAGTCTGGTAGGTCTGCATAAGAAACCTGTTGTTATTAGGATAAAGTGCCAGATTATAGAGAATGCTGACCTTGTCAATAAAATAAAGCATCCAGATGAAAAATTGGGAAAGGACATGAGCACACAGGTTTAAAAAGAATATGAAAAATGTTTAACCTTACTAGTAACTAAAATGCAATTTTTAACAACTAGATTGAAAAGTGTAGTAGTTTTTAATGTTGATAAAGGGAAATAGTCATTCCTGTACTCCAGTGGCTGTCTCTCTCCAAAGTTAAAAATGAGTATACTTTGACCCAGCAATTCCCCTTCTAGATAGAGATTTAGCATAAGAAAATAATCTGAGATATATGCAGAGGCACTAAAACCTTTTTTAGTGCATCATCCTTTGTAATGTTGAAAAACTGGGAACAGTTTATATGCCCAATGGTGACACTAGCTTTTCTATGGTATGTGTCAAATAGTCATTAAGAGCATGTTATAGAAAAATATTGATATGGGAAAATGTTTATAATGTCAAGCTATGTTTAAAATTATGTGATCCATTTATACATTGTTGCATACAGAAAAGATTGTTAGAGATAGAGCCAAATTCAGTTTTAAAAAAGATGGGAAAATATTAATTATGACTATTTCTAAATGGTAGAATGCTGGATGATAGTTTATTCTTTGCATTTTTCTACATTTAAAAAAATTTTTGGTATTTTGCATATAGGGAAAAAATATAATGGTAAGGGATAGGGTAGAGAAATTAGTGAAGGGAAACTTGTGGATCAGGAACCCAGAAGATGACACTTTTGACAACTGTGGAATAGCTGAGTTTAGAGGAGGTAAATAATGGACTTCATAGAATATATCCTGTTAGCGATGCGTACTAGCAATAGAAATGTAGTACAAATGGTGGGAGTGAATGTGCATACATTCTTCAGTTCACCCAACATCTTTGAGTGTTTTCTTCATGTTAAGCACTGTTGGCTATGACACGTGTACAGTGATGAGCAAAAACTTATCTATGTTGCTATAGGGCTTACACTTTAGTGTGAGATAGAAACTAATCAAATAATAACACTGATTATAGAATTAAAAACCAAAGTAAGTGATACGAAGAAAAGGAACTAGAACATAGTAATCAAGGAACTGAAGCTAGGTGATCTTAGGGAAGTAAAGGTGAAGCTGAGATTTGAAGTTTGGGTAGACATTCATTAAGATGGTGAGGAGGAAGCAGTTCCAGATGAAGGAAGTTGAATGCTCCTCCATGATACATTTGAGAAACTAAAAGAAAAGTATCAGAGTAAATCATACTGTGATGGGGATGGGGGATTTGGTGAGGCCAAAAAGGTGTAAGGCAGATCAAGCAGGTCCATTTAAGCCATATTAAGGATTTTAGTCTTTATCATAGGGCAAAGGAAAACCATTAGAGTTATGTAAGATCAGTATGGGTAGAGTGGTGACATAATTGAGTTAAGAATTTGCAAAGATGTGGCTGCATTATTGAAAAAAGAAGAGGACCAGAATAAATATAGCAAACAAATTAAGAAATCATTATTATAGTTTAAGGGAAAGAAGATGACAACTTGGACTAGAAGGATGGCAAGGAGATGATGAGGTAGTCAAGAGTTAGAGCTATATGTGAGCTAAAATTGGTAGCATATTGGTGGTGTTTTAAATATAGGGCATTAGAGGAGCTCTCAGGAAGGTCTCCATGCTACTGACTTGTAAATCTGGTTGCAGATTTGGCAGTGTTCACTGAAGTGGGGAAATTCTCAAAGGGGACTTTGAGAGTCAGTTGAGTCTTAGGAAGTAGTTTGAGATGTGTTCGAAATGTTTAAGTAGATATAGAATAGATATTGGCTATATGGATAGAGTTTAGAGCTCTGTGCTAGAATTATTTTAGAATTATTACAGTATAGATAGTAACTGAAGCATCTGTGTGGATAAAACTACAAGGAAAAAAGATATGTAGATTAAGAAAGGAAGGTAGGCTAGAACTAAACTGAATCTACAGGAGAAAAGGCCAAAGAGGAAGCAACTCCTGAAAGTCAATTAAAAGGTTTTTCAAGAAGGAAGTCATGTCAAATGCTGCTGGGAGAGGTCAAATGAAAGAGATAAATAAAGGTCCAAAACTATGTTCATTGGATTTAGTGATGGGAGATAATGGTGACTAGAACAAAGAGCCAGGTAGTGGGCAGTGAAAATGAGTAGGAGTTGAGTAAATAGAGACAGGGGGTGCAGCTAACTCCTTTAGAAAGTTTGGTTGAGAAGGCAGTGGTTGAGAAGGAAATGTGGGATCATGTGACAGTCCCTTTTTTTTTTTTTAATGGGAGAAACTTGACTTAAATGTAAATGGGAACAATCTGCTAAAGGGAAAACTTTACTATTTGGGGGAGCAAAGGATGGATATTTGACAATGTATAATATTCTTGAAAAAGCAGGAAGGAATGGAGTCCTTGGTACAAGTTAGTGGACTTCCGTGGTTAAAGTGGCAAGGAAAAGGTCTGGTACAGATGTAGGTACAGTAAGAGGTTGAGAGGCTGAAGTTGAGGAATTTCCTGTTGGATAGATGAGTTTTAAATTTCTTTATAATGTGGAATGGAAGAACATATCTCTGGTGGAGAATATTTGTTTTGAGCAGTATGTGTAAGGTGTAATAGTTAATTAAAAAAAAGAATTGATTAGCAAAACTTGGTAAAATTTGGCAGAATACTCATTTAAATTGATGATCATGAGTCTGAGGAATAAGAATAGAAAGAAGCAGACAGAGGACATCCATAGGGATGATGAAGAGCCAATAAAGAGCTAGAATGAGTGGTCATAAAGATAATAATTGTAACTGAAAATTATAAGGTTTGTCTCCTCTAAAGAGGAGAGGACTTAAAACATTGTGCATGGCTATTCAAAATGATGAAGAAACTTGAAATGATAACCCAAAGAGATAATAGTTTGAAGAGAAAAAGAAAACCTTTAAAAAAATAGGTGAGACTTCAGTGAACATATTTTAACAGCCCTTGAAAAACATCTTTTTCCTCCATTCTTCCCCACTACCTCCTACCACCCGTGTTCCCACCACTGCTTTCTACTCCCATTCTCCCTTCCTCAGTCATCTCCCTCTCACTTTCGCCCCTCTAATTTAAGGATAGTACGTGTAAAAAGACCAGGATTTTTCCATGTCTGGCAATAATATTGCCTTTCTTGGATGAAATTGGTGGCAGAGAGGTTCCTCTTGAATACCAGATCTAAGTCATTGATGAGAACTGTACTGAGGGGAATCCTTAGGCTACAATAGAGAGCTCAGTGGAAAAAAGTACTGCCTATAAGTGTTGAGGGATGTTTCCCACGGTGATAGACACTTGGGCAACAACTGTCTCTGTTTCTAGGAGAGTTGTAGGGTATATTATATTTTATTCTCTCACTGCCAGCCTGTAGCAGTGCCACGGGTGTCCCCAAACTTTGATACCTATCTTTACCCAACAAATATTAATATACATGCATTCTTACCTAACTATAAAATTTGGAAAATGCAGAATATGAAATGATAAATAACAGCTGTCTTACAATATACAGATGTTAACGTTTCAGTATATCTTTTTTTCTTATCTGTGTATAAACCCATGTACAATTTTCTAAGCATATCTTTAGGTCTTTCCCTAGAGTCATGAACAGTTGGTAATATGAATCCAGTTGGCCTGATTACTTGGTATTTCTGTGAAGCGGGAAGTAAACTCTTAATGTTAATAAATTATTGATACTGTTATTTTCATGGTGTATTAATATAATATGGGTATCCACACAGTACAATTATTGATCAGCTTGTTTTAAAAAAAAAATTTTGAGGCTCTAAAATTATCCATTGTTCCATTGATACAATTAGATAATTCATGTAGAAATGATCTCTAGCTATTCATCATATTCTAACTCTGGTAGTGTATAATTCCCAGAGAGTCTAGTAAAAATTACACTCTATATGCAGACATTTTCACCTTTTATTTAATCTATTAATAACATTACTTATTCTCTGTGTCTTTCTTAGGATTTTTTCTGTGAGTTTAGTGAACAGTCACCTTGCGTTCTTTCAAGATCCCTTTTACAAGTAAGTTCCACTTAATATTAAAAATACTTCCTTAAATATTGAATTATGTGTTGACACTGTTTTATTGGTTGGTGGAATAAAAGGGAGATGCTTTTAAAGTATATTCTGCAGTTAATGTTATATTTTATTAATAGAAGTATTGACTTAGATCGTTAGACGTTCATCAAAATCATATCCTGGGCCAAATATTTGGAAATTAACACATGTGAAAAGAATACATGGATCAAAGAGGAAGCCTGCAATTAGAATGAAAATATTACATATCAAAATTTGTGGAATACAGTTAAATCAGAACTTAGAAATTTACAGCCTTAAAATGTTTATATGAAAAAAAAAGATCTAAAATTAATAATTTACACTTTCACTTTAAAATACCAGGTTAAATTCAAAACAAGAGAAGGAAGGAAATAACAAAAATAAAAGCAGAAATTAATAAAATAGGAAACAGATAAACGATAGAGAAAATCAATGCAACCAAAAGCCACTTCTTTGAAATTGATGAACCTCTAACCATACAGAGCAAGAAAAAAAGTGAGAAGGTACAAATGAATATCAGGAATGAAAGAGAGGATGTCACTATAGATCTTATACAGATTAAAAGGAGAATGTGGGAATATTGTAAACAATTCTATGTCCATAAATTTAAAAACTTAGATGAAATAGACCAGTTCCTTAGAGGACACTACCAAACTCACTCAAGAAGAAATAGATAACTTGACTAATCCTATGTCTACTAAAGAAATTGAATTAATCGTTAAAAACCTCCCAACAAAGAAAATTCTAGGCCATATCTACGCAGGCTCTTCCAGAAAATGGAAGAGGCAAGAACATTCACATGAGGCTGTTACCTCAGTAGCAAAAGCAGGACATAACAAGCATAGAAAACAGTAGACCAGTATCCCTTTTGAACACAGTCACAAAAGTCTTATTTTCAGATTGAACCCAGCAGTATGTTTTAAAATATCATGACCCAAATGAATTTTATTTCAGGAATTTAAAGCTGGTTCAACATTAGAAAATTAGTCAGTGTAATTCATCTCAATAGATTCTCAATTGATTCAGGAAAAGCATTTGACAAAATTCAACATCCATTCATGATTTAAAAACTCTCAGCAAAACTAGGAATAGACAAGGATGTCCACTCTCATCACTCCATTCTTACTCAATATAGTACTAGAACTCTTAGCCTGTGCTAAAAGGCAGAAAAAGAAAAGGGATACATTTGAAGATAAAGGAGGAAATATTTTCTACTTACAAACAACATGATTTTCTGTGTAGAGTGCCAAGAAATCTACAAAGTTCCTAGACCTGATGGATGAGTTAACAAGATCTTAGGACATGTGGCCAATATATAAAAAAGCAGTTGTATTTCTACATAATCAAAATGAACAATAGGAAATCAGAATTTTTAAAACAGAACTATTTACAATAATATCAGAAAAGGAAATGCTTAGATAAAAATCTAACACCTGTTTGTAAGACCTTTGTGCTTCAAAACTACAAAGTACTGATAAAATCAAAGAAGTCCTGAATAAGTTCAGAGATATACCTTGTTCATGGATTGGAAGAATTGATATTTTTAAGATGTTCTCCCCAAAATTGATGTGTAGATTCAAAGCAATCTCAATCAGAATTATAGCAGGAATTTTTATAGATGTCAGCAAACTGATTCTAAAATATATATGGAAAGGCGAAGGAACTAGAATAGCCAAACAATTTTGTTGAAAAAAAAAGGACAAAGTTGGGAAGTCACGCTACCTGACTGCAAGGCAGGTATGGTATTGGCAAAATGATGGACATATGGATCAGTGGAACCAAGGGGAAAGTCCAGAAAAGTACTGTTTTTAAATTAGTTCTAATATAGTTTTATATTACACAACCCTTTTTAAATTGACTGTTAATCATTTAATCAATAATATGGTCAATTTTTGACAAAGCACAATGGAGAAATGGTAGTCTTTTTCAACAGATGATGCAAGAACAATTGGACAGGCATATGCAAAAAAGAAAAATTGACTCAGAATACACCATAAACGTAAATGTAAAATGTCAAACTATAAAAATTTTAGAAGAAAGAATAGGAGAAAATCTTTGTGACTTTGGAAAAGGCAGAGAATTCTTAGGTGTGACATCAAAGCACAATCCTTAAAATGATAAATTGATAAATTTAAAACTTTAATTCTGCGGCATACACTTAAGAAAATGAAAAGAAACTACAGAGTAGGAGAAAGCATTTGCAAATCATATCTGACAAAAGACTTTAATCTAAAACATATAAAGAACTCATAAACATAATTTAAAAATGTAAAACCCAATTTTTAAAATGGACAAAAAATTTGAACACTTTGATATGAAAAAATATTCAGCATTATTAATATTAGGGAAATGCAAATTAAAACCACAATGAAATAATACTATACAACTTTCAGAATATCTTAAGAACAAAATACCAAATGCTTGTAAGAATGCCAATACTGATGAAAATGTGAAGTGCTACAGCCACTTTGGAAAACAATTTGGCAGATTCTTATAAAATTAAATCTACAAATCCTACCCTTGTTTACCTAAGAGATGTGGAATCTAAAGTTCTGAAAAACCTGTATGTGAATATTTATAGCTGTTTGGTTCATGATCATCAAAAACTGGAAAAAACTCAGATGTGTTAGGAAATCAAGTAAGGTATAATGTACTAAATATTAAAATATACTGAGGTTAAGGGGAGAAAATTAAATGCAAGTTATTAAATATTTTAAATTTAATACTGCATGTATTAATCATTTCCAATTTAGGAAAGTTTGCATTACAAAGTGTTTATTAGTGATAAAGATTGTTGACTGGCTTAATATTTATAGCTACTTAATATTTCATAACTCAGGGAGCTCTATCTTATATATTAGTTCATTTGACATAGACTAGTCAGTTCATTTTGACTAGTTCAATATTACTCCTTCGGAGATTTTTTTCTGCACATTTTTTATTCTGCATAAGAATACACCTTAAATAGGGATTAATAAATAATACCTATTGTAGAGGCAGTGATTTATAAAAATTTTCCACCAACTTTCTATATTGTAATCTCTTTTTATTCTGTGGTATTTATAAGAGGTATGCTCATGTCACACAGTATGGCAACTATATGTACAATATATCAGGATTGTGACAGCATTACTAATATATAACTTTTGTTTTAAGACCACTTTCCTGGTGGATAACAAAAAAGTCTTTGGAACTCATCTCATGCAAGACATGGTGAAAGATGCACTTCGGTCTTTTGTCAGTCCTCCGGTGCTTTCCCCGAAGTAAGTATCATAAGACGTTATAGCATATGTGTTTCTTAAAAGCCCAAATTCTGTCTTCTTTCTTTATAACTAAGGCATAAAAACTATTGGAATCAAGTCTCTGTATAAAAAACAATCTTGTTAAAATTGATTTCTGCAACTCAGTTTTTTGTGAGGTTGACATTAGCTCCAGTTTGAAAAGCAAAACTTCCAAGGAGTTATCAGAAATTCAGTCAGTTTTATTAACTCCTACTATATGCAAAGCACTGTCTTAGATGGGCACTTGGGAAATAATTATAAAAATAAGGTCTCTTCTCAATGATCTGAGGTAATTGATTTTTAAATTATGTTCTGATAGTGTCATTAACCTGAAAACATGCTGTCGTAAGAGGCTGGAAGGTATTTCAGGCAGAAACAGTCATCATTTGAGTTGGCATTTTGAAAAATAAGTAGAGCTTTTCCAATGCAGAAGGAAGAAAAGTATTTCTTAAACGAACATGGGTGAAGACTATATGAATTTATGTATTATTAAAACAGCGATTCAGCGTTCAGTTTGTTGAATAAGTCATGCCATGTCTCACATAGAACTCTCTGGTAGCTTCCTTTCTTAGGTTGGGTTTCGCAGAAGAAGACCCTGAGACAAAGATTTAAGTAAACGTAATTATAAAGTGTTCCCAGGAAAAACCAGTAGAGGTGTGGGCAAGTGAGAAGTGAAAAGGAAGAAAGCCACACAAAGGTGTGCTCCATAGAAAGTTCCTCTGGTTCAATCCTATTGGGGAGCTCTGGAGACAGTGTGGGTTACACCTCAGAGTTGTCCTAGTCAGGGACAAGGGAGTTTGAGAATTTACCCACACACCTCAGTTAAGAACTGCCCCTTAACTGGGAGGAAGTAAATTCACAAGCATCCTCAATGTTAGTTAATATTTGCTATTTCATTCACAGTAAAAGCCAAAATAAAGTCTTTATAATTGAACCTTCAAGGCCCCATGTGCTCTGGCCTAGACTCTGTCCTGGTGCATCTCTTAGTTTTTCCCTTCACTGGCTTTGCTTCAGCCACAGTGGTCTCCTTGCTGTTTCTGGAACTTACAGGCTCTTTCTCAGGCCTTTACACAGGTTTGGGGGTGGAGGGCATTTTCCTCAAAATTATCAGGGCTGGCTCCCTTACTGCCTTCAAGTCTATTCAGTGTAAGGTATGTATTTTTTAATAGGAAGCAAATCTGTAGCGATAATAGAGGTAAAATGTTTAGCTAGGCTGATTCACTAGTCCAACTGAAAGGTCCCAAAGTAGGGCTGAGTTTAGATATGAAGGAGCAGCTAATTTTAATGAATTAAATTAGTAGAGATTCATAAAGCAGCAGTTCTCAGGCTTTTTGTCTTAAGACCCTTTTACATTCTTAAAAATTATTAAGGAACCAAATAGCTTTTGTTTATAAGGATCATATGTCTTAACTCTTTAAAAAATAACAATAACCCATTACATGTTAACGTAAGTAACATTTTTATGGACAATAACTGTTTTTAAGAAAAAATAGAAAAGTGGCTTTGTTTTACATTTTTCCAAATCTCTTTCATGTCTGTCTTAATAGAAGATAGCTATACACTTGTGAGAGAATAAGTGCAAAAGGCAAATAACTTCTTAATATTATTATGAAAATAGCTTTGACCTTGTGTCCTCCCTGGAAACATCTCAAGGACAGCCCTACCACCACCATGAGGGGAAGCTCAGCCACATTTTGAGAACTGAGTAGATTTTCAAATCCTCTTTTCTACTGTATTCTTTCCTCTCACTCCAGTCCTTATAGTTTGTATATATCACTCTTATGAATGCTTATACACTTTACCCAGATATATTTGTCCATATACATCAGTCTATTTTATGTTTTTAAATTTCACTTATATTTTGTCACACAAAAGTGTGACATCCTTTTGCAACATTTTCTTTTTTATTCAACTTCAATGTTTCGGAATCAACCAAGTGGATCCATGCAAACTTATTTTATTTATTAAAATCTACCTTTTGAAGATACTGCACTTCATTTTGCCAGTTCTCAACAATTAACTTGTTTCTAATTTATCACTACTGAAACATCTCTGAACATTTCCCCTTGTGCACATAGGCTATATCCTTAGAATTGCTGAACATAGGGTATATGCAATCTTCAACTTAACTAATTGTGCCAAATTGCTTTCCAAAACAATTGGACCAATTCATATGCCAGCCAACAGTATATAAGGATTTCAATTTCCCTGTAGTCTAGGCTTTGGCATTATTAGAATTTTTAAATTTTTGACAGTCTGATACGTGTGAAATAGATCTGTATCCTCTTAATTTGCATTTGCCTTTATTCAACAATTCTCCTTTAGCAATTAGATTACACATTGTCACTCATTAGTATCCATTTAGATTTAACTACAGTCCATCTCTTTATTTGTGGATTCCATATTTACAGATTTGCCTACTTGCTGAAATGTATTTGTAACCTTCAAATCAGTTTTCACTCTACTGTCATCATCTTCATAGTAATGTGCAGAGTGGTAAAAAATTTAAGTCTCCTAACATATAGCTTGAAAAGGCAATCTTCTTCTTGCCTTCTTGTTTCAGCCCTGATATTATAAATAACACTGTTAGGTGCCATGTTTTTGTGCTTTTTGTTGATGATTCCATAGTTTAAAATATCCTCTCAGGGTAGTGATGTGCTATGTAGTGTTCCTTACCACAAGAAGACTGTGGTGTGCCTTACAGAGAGAATGTGTTTGTTGGATAAGCTTGGCTCATGATGAGTTCATTGCTATAAATCAACAACATACATTACATATGGTGTCTTGAAACAGAAGTACACATAAAACAAGGTTATGTCTTGATCAATTGAAGAAAATGTGACCAGAGACTGATAGGAACATAACTCCCATATTTTACCGTCGTAGCGTTGTTTCAGTGTTCTCTATTTCAGTGTCTGTGGCAACTTTACAGAAGAAAACTATCACAAAACTAGTAGAGAATGGACAATGTATATAGCAAAATTCATTGCATGGTAGCCTGTAGATGATTTTAAGAATTCCAGAGTTACAGATAGGACATCTGATGCCAATCTGATTCTTTTTCTTTGTAGTGATTTGATACTTTTCTTCTGGAGGATTGTAGTTTCTCTTTATTTTAGAAGTTCAAGAGTTTTACCAGAATGTTCATGTGTGATTTTAAGATAATCCTATCTGGAACTAAGTTATTAAAGTCTCAAGTCTTCAGTCAGACCGTGTTTCCTATATTTTTAATTAATTATTATTTCATCTTCATCTTTTTTCCTCTTTGTTAGAGCTCCTCATATACTATGTTTTTAAAATCTCTTCTCCATATCCCTCATGACATTTATTTGTTATTTTTGCTCTGTTTCAAGAAAGTTCTTCCTCTTGATCTTCAAGGCTACTAGTGAGATTCTTTCATCTACTAAATTAAATTTTTAAATTGTAGTTTGCTGTATTTTAGTCTCCTTAATTTTCTTACTGTGGAGGTAAAAATGTAATAGACCTTCCAGCACTTCTATTTCGTGACCACCTATTTCAGGTGTTCTGCTTTTTCTTTCTCTTGGCTCTTACACGCACTGTAATTTTTCACGGCATCATCGAGGCTCTTTATCTTTGAGGCTCTGGTCACATTGCTCAGTTATGTCAACCTCTTAGTGCACCAGAAGATTGTCTGCTCTCCCTATCTCCTTAGGTGCAAAGGCTACTGACCTCCGATCTCAGTGATAAAAAAACAAAAAACATCTTTCATCTATTAACTCCCTGTAGTTCCTCCAGAGCCAGAAAGGTAGAAGATCCTTCCAGACTGCTCAGGAAGGCTTTAGTCAGAAGTGATGCTTTTACCCGAGATAAGGAATGCCACAGGGGAACCACTTTGTGAGGATAGAAGATGATGAAGTGCCCAGATGTCTAGATGATGATTTTGGCCAGTAGTCGAAAATGTAGATACATCTTGAAGAAATTAGGATTCTGTGTAGTGCTTTCTTTGTAAATTATTATTATGAGCACAGTCCCTGAGTGTATCAGTTGTAGGAAAAATGACATTGGAGTAGGGTCAAGAAACATGGAGCTTTGGAATTTTCCTTCTCTCATTGGTAATCTGATCTTACATAATCCAACTCTAATTGTCCAAATTATAGAACTGAAGAAATTGGAAATAATGTATTTATTGTGTGGCAACATAGTAACGTAAAATATTTCTTAATCCGATGCTACCAGTCTTCAACGTAGCAATGTATTTGTTTCCATTTTCTCTTTTTTCACCATCCCTGTCTGTTGGAGGCACCTACAGTAATCACTGCTTCTTTTTGTAGGCCAAATAGTTTCATTTTAATGACATGACTATTATCTTACAGGTGCTGCCTATATAATAATCACCAGGCTAAGGACTGTATTGACTCCTTTGTTACTCACTGTGTTCGGGTAAGAACTGAAATTTGAATCATCGTGAGGATACTTTAAAAATTGTGGGGTATAATTTCTTCAGTAGCTTTATTTTGTACTGTTTTCCATCTAATATTTCTTATTCATTTTCACTGAATAAATAGGTTTCTGTCTTATGCTTGAGTAGATAGCTTCAACAGCCCAGTCTTCCTGGCAGATTGTCAGATATGGAGGCATATTTGATGCCCTCTCACTGTAATCTTCAGGAACAACACAAACAGGATAAATTATGACCCCCATCTGGGAAAAGAGCAGTTGTTCATTTTTTTTTAAACGGACTCAAAAACTTTACTTATTTTGACCTTATAAAGAAGGAGTATTTGTAACCTCCCCAGGCAGTTACCTTTGTGCTACCTTAGTAAGATTATAGTAAAATTAAAATTATTAATTTAGATGAAATCACAAGTGTTTTCAAATCTCAAGTAATTAGGAAAAAATTAGAAACCTTGTGGATTCAATTAATTATAAAGTCATTCCTATTTAATTATAAGTTCTTTTTAGAGAGCTCTTTTGGGCCTGATTCCAGTATTTGTAGGCAGCATGGTACTATGAAAGGAGAATCAAGAGAAGACCAGATTTCATTTTTTATCATTAGTATTTTATTATAGGCAGATCACTTTACTTTTCTATAAATTTCTTAGTCTTTAAAAAGGTGAAATGTTAATAGCACCTCTATACCTCTTAAGAGGATAGGCCAGTTATTGACCAAATGAGATAATATTTGTCAAAGCATACCATTATAAAACAATATACTTGAATTCATAATTCATACTTCCTAAATCCAAGCATCCTACTGTTCATGTGTATTATCTCATTAGTGACATGTTATAGTATTTTATATGAGAATACTGTATAGAGAGAGTAGGAATAGAAGAACTTTTGTCAGAACTTACAGGTATTAGCCATTACTCAAGTGTTATAAGGCATTTTGGTATATTTAGAGCAACACAGAAATGTCAGCCTTCAACATTGCTTTTTAGCTTGAAATAAGCAGAAAAAGAAACTATCCTCTTGAAATGGTGGGAAGATATCTAAAGATTGAAGGAAGATACTTTTGCTATAAAAACAAGTTTCATCAATAACCACTTTCTTCTAGCTATTGATAAATACTGGTGTTGAATTCCTTAAAAAGAAACACCTATGTGAAAAATGACATAGGCGTGATCCTTAAATACACAGCATTTTTTTCTTCCTAAAGCCAGATTTTGGAAACTTGGAATGTTAATTTTCTTCAGTATCAGGAAATGTCATATTGACAGTTAATAAACTATATTTGTATTGCAGCCATTTTGTAGTCTTATTCAGATCCATGGACATAATAGAGCTCGACAGAGAGATAAGCTTGGTCATATTCTTGAGGAGTTTGCTACCTTGCAGGATGAGGTAAGAGCCAACAAGTTGCTTTCCTTGTAATATTAAGCAGTTCATATACCTTGATCATATTTTTAAGAACAGTTACTTGGAACAATATTTTGACTATTTAATTTTTCATTATAGTGAATTTTCATTTACAGTGTAACAGTTTCATACCAAAGTAAGTTTACAAAAGGAAATAAAACAATCATCCAAACCGAGAAACAACTTAAATTATTTTTTGATAATCAGTATAAATTATCAAATATATGTAGAACTGTAGTTCTATAGCAAGTTCGTATTACAGTAAAAATATATTAACCATAAGTAAAGTTGTGAGCATCAGCATATTAATTAGTAATATAACTAAAGACCTGAAGTCAATTATTTGTTTCTTTTGGTCATATAAATTGGGTGTCTTTTTAGTTTAAAGAGTTTAAGCTAAATGTTATCCATTGTGAAATGAGAAATTTGGGTAAACCTAACTAAAAATGCATTTGACAGTATGAGTTCTTAGGTAGTGAGACTTAAATTTTCTGCTCATGCTATTTTTAGCTGTTTAATTCTCTCATTACCTGTAAAAGAAAGTAAATGTTATATTTTATTCTAATAGGCAGAGAAGGTGGATGCAGCCCTTCACACTATGCTGTTAAAACAAGAACCCCAAAGGCAACATTTAGCCTGTTTAGGTACCTGGGTCCTTTACCATAACCTTCGAATTATGATACAGTATCTTCTAAGTGGCTTTGAATTGGAACTCTACAGCATGCATGAGTACTACTACATATACTGGTAAGAGAATAATATGAGTTAAAATTGGTAGTAGCTGGAGTAACAAAGATCTGGGAGAGAGGATCTGTAGAATATAATTTCAAGGTACTTTTTCATTTGGTGTATTTTAACATTAGTTGTGGGACGACTGGAAAGTACTGAAAAGTAGACCTACACGATTTTGAACATCTTTAAGTACCATAACACCACACAAATATTTTTTTCAGCCCTTGAATATTTTCTTAAAAATTATTACTAAAAGTAGCACCAAGGTAACTGGATTAATTGAAGAGCTCTTATCTGTTTCTAGGGAGAAAAACTAACAACATATTATGCCCTAACTTCAGTGAACTTAGATGTTAGCTCTATAATGTACTTAAGTAAATTTAAGTTAAAAATTTGAAATAGATCTTCTGAGAAGAAATCATGGCTAAGATTATCATTGGGAGTATAATTGTTGCAAACCATGGCCCTGAGGATTTGTTTCAGGAGCTTTGGAGCTGATAAGAGATGATCCTCAGCAGAGTAGCTCTGTGCTTTCACTTGGAGATAAGGTAAAGAAACCTAGTAAGTGGATGCTTGAGTTGAGAATATTTCAGGCATGGAAATGCCGTTATAGAAAAAATAAAATTGTGCGCTAATAAATTCACTTCTCTCGAATCTTTCTTAGTCTGGCAGAGTGTGGTGGTCATTTAAAAATAATAATGACCTATTATTGTTCATCACAAACTAAGGTTAGTAGATTCGATATTAAAACAGTTCATCTTTTTAATTCATTTAAATTCTTTACATGACTAAGATATTGTATGTTCCCTGGAATAACTTATGAAGAAAGGAAAGTAACTCTCTTCCACACTGTTATTGTGGTCTTGTTATCATGGTTGCTGGGGTTCTCAAAAGATAACTCTTAGTTATGAAAACTGAATTTCAACATCAACTGTAGTAATATGAGAAAAATTATTTGATTTATTCTCCAACATTTATATAGATGACAAATAACTCTTAACCAGAAGGTCTTGATAGAGATACGTTTTGTTAACCCATAGTAGACACTGCTATTCAAAGAAGACAGTTGATAGGGGAAATGTTCGAGTTCATTCTTTGTGGTTTGAGGCAGCTCATTGGACGCTTTTGTGCTCTTGATTGGATTTATTGGCTTTCTTGTAATTAACAGGAAAATAAAATATTTACTTGATAGGTTGAGGCGAAACACGTTCTGATATAGTGAAACTAGTATAATGGACATTTGTTCCGTGCATATATGATTATGAAGAAATCTTTTGTAAAGTTGTAAAACTATGTTGCAGGAAATTAAACAAATTTTTCAGTATTATATGACAACATGGCTACAGTAAAGGTCAAGTTAATTCCTTGTAATGCTCATTTCATATACAATCTAATCTATCAGTTATCTGATTGGGTAATCTGTTTTTAAAAGACTTTATAGCATTATGGAAAATAACTATTAGTACCAGTACATGTGTTGATAAAGCTGTCTCATGTATACCTTGAGTATTAAACTAACATTTTTTATCCTTTAAGGTATCTCTCTGAATTCCTCTATGCATGGTTGATGTCGACATTAAGTCGTGCCGATGGCTCTCAAATGGCAGAGGAAAGAATAATGGAAGAGCAACAGAAAGGCCGTAGCAGTAAAAAGACAAAGAAAAAGAAAAAAGGTACTGTGGATTACTTTTAACCTTAAGAAAAAATAACATTGCAGTACACTTTAATTTCTGCAAATAGATGAAGAGCTACTTCTGCTCATAAGGGGTAAATTAGTTATAATTTAATTCTCCCCTGTCTTCTCTTTGGAAAGTATAAGGTAGAAACCTAGCCCCAATATTAATGATACAAGTTTTTTGGCTTCCATTCCTTGTTTTGCTTTACTGCTTTGCAATTCCATGTGTCAGAGGACCTTAAAACAAGAAGTAGGCACATGGAGTGTGTAAGCAAGATAGGTTGAGGAACAAGACAACAGGAGACCTTTGATCTTTTGACAGAAGGCTGACAGCTCAGGAGGGACATAGATCTGGAGTTGTGCTGTTATAGTCTGCACTGAAAGATGATTACAGGGCGCCTTAATGCACCACTCAGGGACCGTGAGGAGAAAGAAGTGTTTCTGAGGGACTGCCCTACTGATCACTTGTGGAAGGGAAACAGATATTGCTAGTTTTTAAAAAATATTTCATATTTACTTAGGATTTCAATACTTTGAGTGGACTATTAAATAACCTTTCATGGGTTTCCTATTTAAGTCACTGTATGATGAATTCAGAAGTTAAAATTACTTCATAGTAGAATTTTATAGTTTCAGCTATTTGGAGAACATGATTTTTGTTTAGCCTTTCAGTTATATTTTATTATTTGTAGATTTGGGCCATAAAATAATATTTATCCTGTAGGAAAAAACTGTTTAGAATTTAATTTAGTAAACAAAAAAGAATTTTTTTTAGATTTCTTCCTGTAATACTGCAAGAGGAAAGGGGAAAGAGTATGGATGATTTTCTTTCTAATTACAGTTCGCCCACTGAGCCGAGAGATCACAATGAGCCAGGCGTATCAGAACATGTGTGCTGGAATGTTTAAGGTTAGTCGTTGACAATGAAGTTCTTTTTACTTTTTAGCTACATTGCATTTAAACAGTTTAATTAAAATGGACTCTTTTCTGTGATTTTCTTTTCTGGGTTCTAATTTCAACTTTATTTTTACTAACCATCGCTTGTAGTTACCTTTTTTCCAAGTCTAATTGTTTTCATTAATTTGTTTACCAAACTTTTTTATTAAAAAGTATTGGAGTGACATTATTAAAATCAAATAAGTTTCAAGTGTACAATTCAACAGCATGTCATATATATATACACACACACATGTGTGTGTGTGTATTGCATTGTGTATTCACTACCCATAGTTAAATTTCCTTTTACCAAATATTTGACCCCTTTACTAAATATTTGAACCCATATAGTGTGCCAGATATCTTGTACTGAGTACACTACAGGATACCAAGTCTAATCAGATGTGATCCTTGTCTCAGGTGCTTAGAATGACAGGCCAGTTGGCATATGTGTGACACAGGTAATAGGAGAGGGAAGAGTTTACTTCTGATTGATGATTAGGAAAGGTTTCTTGGAAGAAACGGGTTTGGATTTTTTTAGGAGTATATTAGGAAGGAGGTAGGCTCCACAATGAATGGCATAAACGAAAGCAGGCATTTTCAAGGAGGTTTAGTATTAAGTTGTACTTGGCAATTCAGGAAATGATTTGAGGCACCCTTGTATTAAAATACGTAGAACATGGACTCCTGCTTGAAAAACAGGACCTATGCTTTTCTTAAAAATTATATGCTACTTGTTTCTTCAGAAGTTTTTACTTGAAGGTTTCAAAACTATTGTAAAGCATGAGGCATGGAAAAATAATGTGCATGTGGTATAATTTCACTGGGAAAAAAACAATAACAAACACTAGACCTTGAAAAGTTTTAATATAAAAGATGACATAACATAAAAATGAATAGTGAAGCCAGTTTTTCTCTTCCTATTTCTGCACCTTAAATTGTTTTAGCTATGTGTAAATTGCTGTTTCTTATTTTCTTTTCTGACTTAAGGAAGATGTTCACTTCTTCCTATTGACACCATTTTTTCTTATTCTCTTTGTCCTTTAGACCATGGTAGCATTTGACATGGATGGCAAAGTACGAAAACCCAAGTTTGAGCTGGATAGTGAGCAAGTTCGATATGAGCACAGATTTGCTCCATTCAACAGTGTGATGACACCACCACCAGTGCACTATCTACAGTTCAAGGTGAACCTGCTCATTAAAAACACCGTAAAATATAGTGTTTCGACCTTCTCATAGATGTTTATACCTAGCCATTTTGTTAAAATAGTCAAATCAAACTATTGTTGGACCAGCAATATTGTTCAGCTTCTTTTTGGATGCATTCATCATGTTAATAGTTATTTAAGTATGTGAATAATATGAAGTAGTATATAAATGTTGAGAATTTAATATTACACAGGAAAAAATAGGGACATGATGAGTGTTTGCTTCCTTGTCTATATGTGACTGGATAGTCAATGTAGAATTATTTAAAAATGTATATTATATAACATGTTTTGAATAATAATTTCCCTCTTTGTAGGAAATGTCTGACCTCAATAAATACAGCCCTCCTCCTCAGTCTCCAGAACTGTATGTGGCAGCTAGTAAGCACTTTCAGCAGGCAAAAATGATATTGGAAAATATCCCAAACCCAGACCATGAGGTAAGACCATAGTCACATTAATTCTAGAGGAAAAGTGTGGCAGGAAGTACATATCTTTACTAGATGATAGTTTATAAAAATGAACTTTATAGTATTAATGAAGCCTATGTTTCTGTCAAGGATGTCAAATGGCTTTGCTAACCTAATCTTGTCAGTTTTTAAACTTTTTGCTGAAAGAGCTGATATAAATACATCTTTTGTGTAAATTTGGAAATCAAAGCAAAGAAATAAGACAGAAGGGTGAAGTATGAAGAGTAGAAATAAGATCCGGATTGATCCACAGCTCACAATGTTCATTTTTATTTTAATCTATCATTTACTTTATTAAAATATAATTATATATATCTTAAATCTAAAAAATGATCTGGTCAGTTATCACAGGCAGTGAAAACCACCTTATCCGCCTGACCATTTAAAGTAAATGTTTTGTTTTTTATGACTTTGAGATAACATTTTTTAAAGCTTAGAACTTGCAAAATATTTTCAGGCTTTCATTATTTTCACAATTTGCTACATAATTTTATTGAAATGCATTTATTCTGTAAATGAGAGTTAACTGTAATGCATACACCATTTTGGGGGTATATCTGGGTATAACCGCCATGAAAGAGCTCTAAAATCACAAATGTTCAGGCAATTCTGCTTCTTAGGGTTTTCTTATAGGTACATGTACACATGTGGGAAGTGAGGGAAGTAATAAATATACAAGAGTATTCATTGCAGCAAGAGTTCTGATAGAAAAATATGAAGAAACTTAAGTGTTCATTAACTGTTAAATTATGGTATATCACACAAGGGAATACTGTACAGCCTTTAAAAGAACAAAGGTCTTCATGTACTGTAATGGAATGTTCTTCAGGATACAAGAAATGCAAAAAGCAGGGTACTAAACAGTGTGTATAGTATGCTGCCATTTCAATCAAAAGGGGCATATATTTTCTTATATATTTCAAGAAAGATATATAGAAAGATGTGCATCTTGGGAGGGGAGCTGAGTGCCTTAGGGAATAGGGATAGGAGAGAGATGACTTTTTAAAAATCATATATAACCATGTAATAAACAAACAAACATGAAAGGGAGAAGTATAAAAATTAGACAAAGGTACCTATTCTAAGCAGCATATTTCTTTTAGTGGACTACATTTATTCAACAAATATTTGTTGAGTGCCTACTATGCTTTCAACACCGTGGTAGATTCCAGCAGTGAAAACAAACCCCAGCCCTCCTAAGGGTTGGGGAGAGTGGTAGTTTGCAGTGATAAGTAAATAAATGAATAGAAAAGTAAAAATAAAATAGTGTACTAGAAGATCACAAGTATTATGAAGAACTATCAAGCTGGGTATGAGGGTAGTGGCTGCTATAGGAGATGGAGAGGCGGAGAGGTAGAAGGGATTAGGCATTTGTAATAAAGTGGCCTTTGAGCAAATCCTAGAAAGTGAAGAAGTGGCCATCCATGGATGGAGCCTCCTAGTGTATGGGATGTACATGTGTAAAGGTGCCAAGGCAGGAGTGTGCCTGGAGTAGTTAAAGAACAGCTAAGGACTACTGTGCTGGAATGGGATGGAAAAGGGTGAGCTCCTGAAGGGTTTTGAGCAGAGTGACTAGATCTATATTCTAAAGGACCATTCTGGCCACTTTGCTAAAAATAGACTGTGGTGGGGCCAAGGGTGGAAGCACAAGAACCAATTAGTAGGCCATAATAACCCAAATGAGAGTTGGTGACAGAAGTGATCAGAAGTCATCATGTTCTCTGTTTATTTTAAGGTCAAGCCAACAGTGTTGATGGATGGATTGGCTTTTGGGTAAAAGGAGTCAAATATGACTTCAGAGTTTTTGGCCTGAGCACCAGGATGGATTGAGTCATGTGGGGAAGACTGTAGGTAGAGAGGCAGGGCTGGGAAGGTCAGAGCTCAGTTGTGGACATGCCTATTGGATGCTCAGCTGGAGCTGCCATCGAGGCAGGTGAAATTGTGATCATAGCTGAGGAGGGGTGGTTTGTGATACGTTTTCCAGAGAGAGGTCAGCAAGAAAATAACACTAGGAACTTTCTTACTGCAAATTGCACATTACTCCGCTCTCAAAGAGAAATGCAGTACTCGTTCCATTATTCTCGTGTTCAAGTGAAGCCTTTTAGACAAGTGGTAGTCAGAATAACAACAGTTAACACTTAAAGGATACTTACTACCTGCCAGGCTGGTTCTTAGCCCAACATATATGAACTCATTTATTCTTTACAACAAACCCTTGAGGGGTAGGTAAAATTATCTCCATTTTTACAGATGAAGAAACTGAGGAACAGAGAGGTTAGAGAACTTGCCAGAGGTTTCAGAAGTAGTTAAGTGGCAAAGCTAAAATTCGAAAGCAGACACCAACTCCAGAGTCCATGCCCCAAATACTCTCTTACAGTGCTGCTTTGCAGGACTTTGCAGGCTAAGTTTCTTCTATTTGTATGAGAGCGAGATACCATAACCCTTTCAAGTTTTCAGAGTTGACTAAAATAGAGTTCTATGTTACTAAAAGACGTACAATATTTGTTCGTATTTTGTATTTACTTTTAAAAAATTATCAGCTTAAAATGTGCAAAGTTCCTATTAGTATCCATAATAGAGACATTTTGATTCAATTTTATGTATGTTTGATAGCTAAATGTTGCTCATTGTTTAGGTCAATAGAATTTTAAAGGTTGCCAAACCCAACTTTGTGGTTATGAAATTATTGGCAGGAGGACACAAAAAGGAATCTAAGGTAAGTACATTGTGGGGAAAATAAATGGTACAAAATTATTGTAAAACTTCACTTTTTTTCAATAAGATGTATAAGTAGTATTACAGAAATTTTGAACACATAAAGAGGTTGAGCAGCAGAAATTTAAACTAGACTTTGCCCTTTTGCCTTAAGACATGATATGCATTTTGTCAACTTAAAATTTCAAAAGTCTGCCCTTCTGTTCCCCTCCATCCTCTTGTGTAAATTACTGATTGACTTGGGGCAACAAAAAAAAATGTGTATAAAGACATTTATGGGAGAGATATTTAAAAAGTCATGTGTTTAGAAAGGTGAACGCTTCAGTAATTTTTAATGGTTCAGGAGATGAAAGATTCCATGAGCTTCCTTGGTAATGTTAGTTATATCATCAGTGCTATATAAACATTTGACACACAAGTTCTGCACTGGTTGGAAGCCAACTGTTGAGGCGTTTCTGGTGGCATTTGCCTGTTGTATCCTCTTTGTTCACTCCCGTTGTTTTTCTATCTCATCTCCTGCCTGCTTTACCAGTGACTCTCATTTCATTGGTCATTACTATCAATGACTCTGGAACTAAAAAAACTTGCTGACCCATGATCTTTTCCTGTAATTAAAGTCTATTTTCCTTTAACTGTTCTCTGAAGGTAAAAAACAGATGGTCAGGATGTTTTCTATTGAACTTCATAAACCCAGAGATAAGCTAATTTTTTTACCTCCAGGTTAGTTCCTAAGTTAATGGTTTTGTCATTAAACCAGTTTTTATCTCTGTGCTGCCTTGTCTTTAAAAATACAAAATTCTAAAATAAAAATTGTCTTTATGTTCAAATATTTGTTAGATACATTGATTTTTCTGATTTTCTTTATAGGTACCTCCCGAATTTGATTTCTCTGCTCACAAGTACTTTCCTGTTGTGAAACTTGTTTGAGACTAAAGGGTGACCATAAAAGGGTAAAATCTAATTTCAGATTCTATCCATCCATCAGTCTTACCACATAACATGAAGTGAAATGGATTTCTTGGATAACAACCCATTATAAGGAATACTTTTAATTTGACAGCGACATGAATGAAAACTGCTGTTTTAAAGTGGTTTATTATGTCCATGGATGAAACTGGTCTTGTTGAATGCATTGATGAGTGTTATATGGTTTTATTAGATTTAATCATAAATCATTTTTTATGAATAAGATTGAGTGAAAATAGTGTTTGTAAAGGTTAATAAATTTCTTGACAAAAATGCACTACTGCATATGAAACACAGTAGTACTTTGTTGACACATGTTAAGAACTGAAGGTGTTTACTCTTTAACATTTGAGTAATTCAAACAAATCATCCAAAAGAAGTTTTAAATTAAGGGATTTATTAAACACTTGTATGGGATTTTGGCAGAATACATTTAAAAGGGATTTGGGGGGACCTCAAAACTATATAGGGAGGCTAAATTACATGGGATTGTAATTTTGTGTCATGACATCTTAAATTATATATCCGTAAGAATATAGAGGTTTTAAAAAACATCCTTTAACTTTACTTTGGCACTTTTAAAAGATTAAGCCAAGCCCCTAAAAGTACCTGGTACGTTTGATACCAGCAATCAGGTGTCAGCACTGTAGGAGTCAGGAGCTCAGTCCTTGGGTACCCATAAAAGATTTACATGGAGGTCCACACTCAGAAGAAAGAGCAGATGAAAAGTAGCAAACAGAAGTGATTTTATTTAGTAGGCAGAGTGAAGTACACTGGAAGAAAGTCCAAGTGGGCTCCTCAATAGGATTGAGGACCCTGAGAAGTTGAGGGTCAGGGTTTATATGGGCCATAGGGTTTCTTTGTTTTCCCTCTGTCTATACTACCTCAAATGGTACGAATTTTCTGTTCCTCCTTTAAACCTTACAAGCTGGGTCCTGCGCAGTGTGCACCCATTGATGGGAAGTCATACACCTGCACTGTGGGAATTTTGAGGGTAGGCACATGCCCAGTTAACTAATTTTGCCCATACCAGTTGAGTGCCCCTGGAATAAGGCCGTATAATGGTTATTTGCACTTAACTGACTGGGAGAAGCGCAGGGAAAGGGAGAGCCAGGCACTACTAGGATTCTTTGCCTATCTGGCTTCTGACCTTGGGGGAATGAGGGAGGCTCTACAATTTTGCTAGACCCCTGGTTATGTATTTTTCTTCTCTGAGCTGGTCTCAGGGCCTGTTAACCCTTCACTGTCTTCTCTCTCTGGCTCATATCAGCTTAACTACCTTCCTTTTACTTTTAGTTGTAATTTTAATTGTTTCTATCTTCCAAACTGTAGTATACACTCGAAAAGGGACTTCATCTTTCCAGAACCTGCTCAATTAATAGAATGTGGGTTTTAAGATGTAAAAGCCATACTCATGGCATCACTGCTAACCTGGGAAAAAAGGCCCCTAAGACAGGAGGTAGGCTACCTGTAGTAGGAGACACACTGAAGGTGACAACACAGGAATGCTGGAAGTATAGAAGGTATTGAAGGTGGCCTGGCCGCTCCCTAAACGGTTTGCCAAGCTGATGAAATTGTCTGATATTTGCAAATCAGTCTAAGTACAAGTTGGCATATCAAATACTTCCAAATAAAATAGGGAACCAGAACTGTTGCAATAAGGAACCATCAAATAAAACTGGATGACTGAATATTTTTGTTGTTCTACAGCTGCCAAAGGTGTTTTCAAAATTTGCTTTTAAACAGATATAATGACCTGAGATTTTGAACCAGTCCACCTATGCATTCATTTACATTGTAAGATTTTTTTCCTGTAGTCCTATGTTAATATTGCTTTTCATTTCTTACATTTAAAAAGAATGTATCCACTTTTGGAAGATCATGTAAAGTTATTGTACAACAACTCTGAATTTTAAACTATTGTAAAGAAACAGATGCAGTACTGGGAACCTTCTGTTTACAATTCATACATTAAGGCAAGCTTAAGGCAGAGTGGGGTGTTTTGTGTTGATCACAGACATGTCACCATTGACTTCCAGAATAATTTGAGCCCATCTCAAAAACCCAGAGCAAGATTGTCCTTTATGGGAAAAGAATTGGCAATTGTAGGCCACTGGTTAAGGTCACAGAACTACACTTTAAAATGATACTCAGATTTTAAACATGGCTATGCAGCAGCTTTTGTGGAGAGTTAAAACATTTAGGTGAACCCTTATATATGAACATATGAATTCCGGATAAAGGCATACATGGCACATCACCCTGGAGGTTCCATTACTGTCATTTCACTAAAGCCTTGAGAGAAGCAAATCAGTGAAAAGCAAGCTAACATCAGGAACACCTTCACAAAGACTCTGGCTTACCTCTTAAGACTAAGTGGGTTTCACCCTAACTCCCATGTATTTACCCTTCATTCAAAAGGCATTTGTTCATCTAAATGTTTATAAAGGTTCTAAAGGGCAAGCTTTAGTTATATGGAAAATGAGGTTATCTAAGACCACATCTCTAATCAATCACAATCATTTATTTGGATTTAACAGTCAAGAATTAACTAAGCACCCATCACAGTACTAGAATCTCTGTAGGAGTGTAAAGTTGTATAAGCAAGGTATGTATAGTCTATGTCACTCAACTCAGGACAAGGTATAATTTTATTCTAAAGAATAAGGATAAACATTTGTCTCAACTAGTTAGGGGCTTGGTTTGTAAAACTCATTATCTTAAGTTTACATATATAGTTTAAAGATGAAACTATTTAAAGTCACTTAACTTTCCCAATGCTGCACACTACCAAGGGTAAAAGCCTCTCAGTTTTGTTTTAAGTATATGGGAAGATACCTACTGTGAGTAACCATTCAGTGTATACATTATCACAATTTTACAAAACAGTTTTTAAGGGACAGTGGCTTGTACATTTTAAGAAAGTGTTGCCCTGAGCTGATAACACACAAACATATAGACATTTACATATGCAAACTGTTTTGCCATCTTTCTGACACTAATGAACATTTTCAAAGTCTAACCATATGAAAAAAAAACAATCCACAGTTAATGAAACCTATTTTAAATATATTTTTTCTAAAATTCATTTCAGGCAACTGTTAGAAGTTGTTCAGTGTCCCACAAACTATATAATTAAGAATCTTTTAGGCTAAAACAATGTGAGTAGACTGGTCCCCTGGACCTTGACGTGAATTCATAATTCTCTTCCACCATCATAAATGGATAACCAGCTATTACTAATTAAAAGTCATGCTAGTTATCAGTCTAGTCATTTAATGACAGCATATTAAATAAGTAATGGTTTATTTCTCAAGTTTCATCACACATACATTATGTGCCATAGTTACTCAGGAAATCTAATCCACTGTTGCTTAGGGAACCTCCACCTGGTCTTCAGGTGAAAAGATCAAATGACTCATCACTCCTCTGTACATCTGAGAAAGTGAATTAGAGTTTACATCTATTAAAAACTGGAATAACTGCTGATTTAATTGTGGACACCAAAAGATAAAGGTCAGGGGTTTGATATCTACTTAATGCTTATTACACAGGTTGTTTTTTTAAACAGCCACGATACCTCTGAATTGTTGCCTCAGAATAGGTGCCTGTGATTCCAAAGGAGCCAGTGGTAGTAAAGCATGAATGCCTGGAGCAATAGCTCAAAGTATACACCTCCTGAACAAACTGGCCTTTTGATGCCTCTGCAAATGAAGACGAAATCATCATGGTTCTAAATTATATTGATATCCCATCTCCACAATTTAAAAGCTGTTTCTTAAGCAAGCAAATGGGGGATAAAGGGAAAACTGAAGGCACAGTTTTAAAAGCTAAACAAAGAGTATTTCATTTCTCAGCAACTCTATACACACGGATTAAATATGAGATGAACCGAGGCTTGCTTTATTATCTGAGAAAGGGAATATATCAACCCTAAGACTAAGAGAGGTTGGACAAGGAATTAGATAAATCTTATGCTTTAATTTTATGCTCTCTTCTGAGTGAAAAGTTTAATCTTAGTGATTAGGTAAAAGGATAAAGATACATGAAAAATATTCAAGTTGGCGATCTTAACCTGAATGCAAACCAGGTCCTGCCTCCAGTAACTGCCAGGGGTACAGCAAATCCACATTGGGTGTGAGGCCAGGCTTCAGCTCCCTAACTTCTCTGGGCCCCAGTGTCCTCTCAAACAAGAGTTCTACCAGATGATCTGAGGAGCCTGCATCTCAAATACTGTAACTCAAAATATATTTTAATAAGCATCACTACCCACTTCCCCTTTAGAGAGCCTTGTTGAAAGTCATTAGTGACAAGCCTATTTACCTGAAACAGTAACAACCAACTCAAATCAAACCTAACATCACTTACCAATGTAAATTATGATTAATCATTTTCCAATTTACATTAACTTTTCATTTTTTAAATCAGTTTTGATAGTCATTTACCACAAGCGACATATCACTATAATAAAACACTGTTGCCATTTTTCATACCTTTCTGAACTTTTCCAATTTGTAACACTATATATCCTTCAACATCAATTTTCTCTTCTTTTTCTCTAATGAAGTAGGCAGTTTCTCCACAACAAACCTGCCCCACAGTGCTGTGCTGCCCTCACTGCTCTACTGCAGGCACCTGGGGGTCTCCTCTGCTCTGGCCTTGTATCAGGCCTAATCCACTTGTGGCTTTTCTTGGTAACATGGGCTTATTACAGAAGATTCTGCATTTCCCACACATATTAGCAACAAAGGTATAGATCACAAGTGTGCAAATTACAAGTCACTTAACATTAATGACAAGGGCTATTATACAAGTAGTCTGAAAATTCTCCCACAAAACACCTTTGTATTTAGACTCACTTAAAACTTCCTAGCGGTGTTTGTGCTAACAGACGGTGCTGTAGGCCATTTGAGTGTCATAACTGGAAGTGAGCGCATGAGAGCATAAACCAGTAATCCTTCAGTGCTGATGAGGGAGAACAGAAATAATGGTTGCTACTGTCACTCGCCACAGCATGTGAAGAAGAGAGTGACTCCAGAAGGAACGGAAAAAAAAAATTCTCTTAAGTGCGGCAGGTCTCCATGTCAGAAGGTGGATTCTTTCTACAGGCTTTTGTTTTAAACAAAGTCAGACTGTAGAATAAGTGCCACTGTCGCTATGCTTGAAGGAGAACTTGTGTTCTACTTTTTGCTGTGATCTTTTCATGAAATACCTATTAACCAATAAATTTTAACATCTTTAATATAGATGCTTCAAAAGTACCCCCAAAAAACCATCTAAAAGACAATCTCATTTTCCTAGAGTACATACTAAAATTCCACAGTAATCATCTTTAGATACATATTTTTTACTTAGTACATTTCACAGTATTCAATTCCTCGTGAATATTTTGTAGTGATCTGTTGAATCCTGACACGAAGTATTTGATTCCAATTTGATTCAGAGTGAGTGTGATTCCTCTTTTCGTTGATCAAGTAAGTTTATCATGTCTCTTTTCTGATTTTCCACATTAAGAACTAAAAGGGAGGGGAGAAAAAAACATAATATTCTAATATTAAACATTTTAAGAAGCCAGCCCAGGCAGGTCCCATTTGACATTGTCTAGAACTCTTCATAAAAGAACTTTATCTCCCATCACAACATTATAATGGAGAACTGCGTTCCTAAACAAGGACAGGATACCAAGAGACCATGTGTGTGGCCAACAGGGTGCCATGAAACAAAGCTAAAACATCTGAAAACTCCATAACTGTTTTGGAAACAGTGAAATAATGCCCCATGTTCTATAAAATGGATAATATAAAATGCACTCTGAGAAAATTTTTGATACTCTCACAGCTCTGCATGCTGTGTGAATCCATGTTTACTACACTTCCAACAGGAAGCACACTGCCTCCTGAGAGCCACTTGCAGCTTTGGTCAGCTCTTGTTACTTCTAAGTGCTTCCTTCCTTGACAGAGCTTAAATTGATTGTGGCTTCCATCATCCTTACTCTATTCTCGGACACACAGATGACATAAAAAGACACAACACAAATAAGACCTAAAATCAATATCTGATTTACAACTACATTAAATGGTTAATGATTGTATTTATTAAATGACTGTCATAAAGTACTACTGTCTTTTAAAAGTTTTCTAAAAAAGTCAGAGCTAATGCCTTTTTTCTTCTAATGTCCCTGGAGCAAGCAGGGTCTTAAACTGTTTATTTCAATGACATAATCTTAAAATTATGTTGACATTTCTTCATCTTAAAATTATTTCTTACAAGAGCTGACAGCATTTATCCTACTTTACCTACCTCCTCACTTTTTTAAGGCCTTGCACAGTATCAAATCCTTAGACACTTCAGTGTAAGGGATGAAAGATCACACACCTTCACTGCAAAGCTAAACAATTAGTAGGACACTGGGCTCGTTTAAAACAGGTCCGCAAACCCTAGGCCACAGACTGGTACTGGTCCATGGCCTGTTAGGAACTGGGTTGCACAGCAGGAGGCAAGCAAAGCTTCATCGGTGTTTGCAGCTGCTCCTCAGTGCTAGCATCACCGCCTCAGCTCCACCTCCATCATCAGGTGTTAGAGTCTCACAGAACCACCGGTCCCTGCTGCCAGAAAGGTTGGGGACGCTGATGTAAAGGAATAGTAAAGCGATGTAATACCATAACCACATCTGAAAACATGCTATTCAAGAGCTGAGATATGACAACACAAATAAGTGGGGTCGATGAACCACAAAATGGAGACCTTGTATTTGCTTAAAATTCTGCCACTGATGTGTGAATCTACATTTTAAAAAATATTACCTAAATAGCCTGGAAACGTGTCAAAAATCATGTAAGGACTCCCATTTCTGAAAACCTCAAACAACTCTGCCAAGTGTAATGGCTGACATGGGGATAAAGTGAGATGCTGTAAGAACGCACTTTTGAATCAAACAAACAACTGGCCACAGCACTCAAACATGCCAGTGTCACAAGTGATAATGCCAGATGACTCCAGGTTAAAGGACACTAAGAGGCATAACGATTGATGCCATAATGATCCTGGACCAGAAGAGGTATTTGTTGGACAATTCACTAAATCTGAATAATGTCTATAGGTCAGACAATAGCATTGTATCAACATTAATTTCTTCATTTTGATCACTGTACTGTGGTCACAGAAGATGTTCACATTTGGGGAAACTGGATGAAGGATATCGTGGAAATTCCTTTTATTATTTTCTAAAAATCTAAATTATTTTTCAATAGGAAGTTAAAAAAAAATTAAGAAAAAAGTTAAGAAAAATGCATTGCCTATATTGGTAATAAAGGACTCTGAGGCCAAAAATGAAGTGGAAGTAAGAATTCCACAAAGCCAGCTTCTGCCCGAGGACTTCTGCTGAAGCCTGAAGACACTGGGTTTCAAAAGGTATAGGAGTACGAAAACTAAAGACTAGGGCTCCACTCGAGGTGGAGAGTCATGAAGGGGATCCCTATACAAAGCTGAAACCCCAAAGGCTCACATCCTTGGTTTAAAAGTAATGAGAAACTAACCTGCAATAAAAATAAGAAAACCTAGTGTGTGAATGGAGGGGATTCTTAACCACATGAGATGATGGCTATGCAAGTATATAATCTTAACTCATTTCCTGTGTTATCCAAAAAAAATCCTAAAGAAGAGAATTTATTAAGGAGGCTGTGAGTTTGTGGTGCCTGCCTTGGGACTGGTAGAAGCAAACTACCTATTTCAGTGGGATACACCTGTAACAGCCCTCAAAGACTTCCCACAGATTAAGTCCCCAGAAAACAGTTCACAGTCGAAAAGCACAAAACACAAACAACTGTAAGATGTGGAATATAAAATAACTCTCTGGTGCATTTTAAGAAACAAAAGATGTCTAAGCATGAGCAAGGAAGAATGGCCCATGAAGAATGGCCAAGCAGAAAGTCTAGAAATACAAAAATAATTATTAAAAACAAAGTATGAATTAAAGAATAAGTAAGGCAGAGGCGAAAGAAAACTCTGAACGAAGATATTTCTGAGGAAATTATTTTGAATGTAGATGAAGGGCAAAAAAAAAATGAAAAAGAAAAGGATAAGAAACATGAAGAGAATGAGATCTAACACTTCTGAGTTCAAGAAGGAATCAAAAAGGGAAGAAGCATTATTCAAAGATATTGGCTGAGATTTTCTTCCAGAGGGACTGGCCTTGCCAGATATTTAAAATAAAAAAGGCCGGTACAGTATGAATAAACAGAGAAACCAATGAACAGGAACAACCCCCAAATTAGACCCAAGTACATATGGAAATTTATGATTTGATGAAGGTAGCATCAAATTACTGGCTTTGAATGGTGTTGAGCCAACTGGACAACCCTTAAGAAAACTGTACCTATAGCTAGTTCCATATACCTGAATACATCTGAAATGAATCGAGAGCAAAATGTAAAATATAAAAGCAGAGGAGGATTCTGGAAAGATGGTGGCAACAGTAGCAAAGTTTGAACCTCTCAGAGTCCCTACATAAAGCAACTGAATTAAAAAACTCAAAATTCATAGACATTTACGAGACTAGATGACAAAGAATACTGCAATCCCCATACAAGAGCATCTGATGGAGAACCCCACACAGCCAAGAGCTTTGCACCAGAGAGTACCAGAGAGGTCCAGCAGTGGGTGAACTGCTAGAAGTGAGGGAGTTTCTGCTGCAACCACAGCAGGTGCCCCTCAAGGAGACCATGGTGAGGTCCAGGGGGCAGGTGGAGGCTGAGCCCCATGGACTTCTAAAACTGATTTGCCAGGGCTCCTTTTGAGAGCTCCTTCCCAGGAACGGCCCATGGAGAGACTCAGCGCTGAGTGTAGCGTGAAGCAGCAGCCAAGCAGGACAGGGACAAGAGACAAAGGAATCTGAAGGTTCAAGAGAAGAGGGAGGGGGCAGGGGGAGGCCCCATTGGCCAAAGATGGAACAACCTGAACTTCAAAAAGGATAAATGCAACTGAGCGAAAGCCATCAAATGTTTAAATCTATGCTTATAGTCATATATTTTTTAAATGTCACCTTCAGAGGATGACAAGAAATAATTCATTACTGTGAGAAATAATCCAGCATTTATCCTGCCTACACTAAAAGAAAATCTCTGACTTGTCTATAAAAATACTGATTCAAATGAAATAGAAAAGGCTGGAATAGCATCAACCGCTGCTCACATCACAAAAAAGATGCCAGACATTATAGCTTCCTGCTGTGAAGAAGAACACAGCCACAGCTACAAAAATGTCCAGCTACTAATCACAAGGAAACACAAAGCCAGAATTTGATACAGCCACCGGCCTGGACTCTTCAAAATTCAAAATAACAACAATACAAAATGCTATTATAAAAAGCTGCCTGGAAGCTCTGTGCATTATAGTGGTGCTTTTTGATAAGTGCTGTACAGCAGCGGTCCCCAACCTTTTTGGCACCAGGGACCGGTGCTCCTATGAGAATCTCATGCCTGATGATCTGAGGTGGAGCAGAGGTGGTGATGCTAGCGCTGGGAGCGGCTGCAAATACAGACGAAGCTTTGCTGGCTTGCTCGCCACTCACTTCTGGCTGTGCAGCCCAGTTCCTAAGAGGCCATGGACCAGTACTGCTCCACAACCCGGGGTTTGGGGACCCCTGCTGTAAAATGATCAAGTGGTGAACTGACAGACCATTTTGATAAGGAAATCCCTAAATGTCACCGAAGACAAATGCACCAACTGATTCCTGAGGGCTGGAGCCCCACTGAACACCCAGACTTCATCTCGGGCACTTTGACCCTGTACCTCCCTCCACTGTCCCTGTGCTCAAAGGCTTCTGAAGAAAAGCAAGTGTCCTTCAAATGACAGACCATTTACCACGTTTCTGCTGGGATTCACTGGACGGTCACTCCAAAAGTGAAGGAACACAAAGGAGATCGTTACAACTGCACCTAGAACGAGGTGACCCCACCAGTTATTACCGTTTACGTTTCTGTCACTCCCTGCAAGGGCTGCCTGCTTGTCTGTCTCAGATTCTGCTTCATTTTCATCCATGCTGTAGTCATCGTCTCCTCCCAGGTTTTGGTTTCTCCCTGTAAAATTAGTACAGACACATCAAATGTGAGCTACGTCATTTCTCTCTTGATGGCCCAGGAACACCAGAGCCCAGGTACCAGGGTTATCTCAATCCTGGTTTCACAGTCAGATCTTTTGGCTGCATCTTAGGAAATGACAGGTACTGTGTGCTTGCTTCCAGTACACATACCACATAGGTGTTCTCTATGTCCATCCACTTCCACTCTAAATCTGTATAAAATTATGTAACTAGCTAGCCAGCTAAACCAAACTCCCAGTTTTTAAAACAGACAGTCAAGGGTAAAGGCAGGCACCACTGCTTTTGGAAACAACAGGTTTCTAGGTAACAACAGCATCTCCCGAGGATGTCTCATTGCTCCAAAAGAAGGTCATGAAGTGGCTTTTGTGAGCCAGAGAGTAAAATTTTCCATCATACATACATAATTAGATCATTCATCACTACAATCATCCCTGAAGAGAACAGAAACCAGAAAAGATCAGGACAAAATGCATTCAACAGACATATTCACAAGGTTTAATGTAAACGTTTTATATATGTCTACAGGTAAGTAAACAAAATCTTTTTTAAAGCGTGCCTGGAAAAGTCAGCTCTAGTGATATTTCTCTGCACTCACTGCCTGAACTGGAAATGAAGCACAGGCTTGTGTGCCCTGTATTTTATTCTGCAAAGTAGATCATCACAGCCACACCAAGAACGAGGTGTATCCCACACGCCCCTCAGGAGATTTTACACTTGGTGACCTGCTAAGTGGTCTGAAACCTGAGTGCCACTGGATCAGCCACTGAGGTTCCTTTTTTTTTCTTTTTTAATTGTTGAACTGAGAACTTGTGAGAACACATTCTCCAGAAGAAGACACTTGAATGAAAATTATATTTAAATGGAATCAGGATAACTTCTGCAAATAAGCCCAGTCCCCAACTTCTGTTACTGGTCATCCCAGAACACAGGGGTCCCCATAAGTGCTCCTCGCTCAGCTAGGACTGAAACTTTTCACATCTTTAAGAATCCAGAATATATCCCCTAATATCCTGTTGCTCTCAGTTTCCCCTATTTTCCTTTAAAAAATCAAAAAGTCAACCAAACCAGGAAGGTGGGATTCACACGTCCCTTTTCTGCAACACTCAAATATGCACAAAGCTCCATCTGTCCAATCCTTCTTCCTCCAGTCACCAGGCACTGACTGGTGACACTGAGAGGAAGTGGAGAGACAAAGACAAGGCACATTGCCTGCCTTCAGGAGGCCTACCTTTACCCGATGGTGAGCACCCATCAAGGTCTTCCACCTGAAAAGCCCCCTCGACCCTGTGAATATTATTTCTGAAACCCCCAGGTGCTGGTGAGTGCACTGCTCTTCTGTCCTGCCTGCTACTTGATAATGAATATGAATGAATGAACAAACAAAATGAACCACCACATTGTGAACTGCTGTTTGGTTAACTTCAGGGCAAACCCGTCCCACGCCGGGAGGGAGACTAGGGAAAGGCAGCCCCCAGAGCCTCTCGCCCACCTTGTTTGTCAGCATCCTGCTCCTCCTCCTGCCCATCCCGGATGACAAGCTGGTCTCGCTCCAGGTCCTCCGCGTTCTGATTTCCCTGGCTCACCACGAGGGCAGCTGGCACCTGTGGGGTCAGGCCAAGGCCTCCAGCATCTCCCACGCCTCTTCCGCCTGCATGTCTGTCTGCTTCCACAGCCTGTTCTTGGTCTGGCGCTGGTGGCAGCCCCAGGCTGTC
Organism: Eonycteris spelaea; assembly: GCA_003508835.1. Lineage (NCBI taxonomy): Eukaryota > Metazoa > Chordata > Mammalia > Chiroptera > Pteropodidae > Eonycteris > Eonycteris spelaea. The sequence continues at coordinate 1,277,153 of PUFA01000087.1, read as the reverse complement.
CCTCCGAAGCTCTCCCTCACTGATGACCTGAATGTCATTGGTTTCCTCTGTGCACAGAACAGAGTTAGCTGTGACCCCATCGGCATTTAATTTCATTAAAACAAAAACAAAAATCCTAATACCGCTCAACTCCCAGAGCCTTCTCCAGGACTGTGCATGGGTGGGGCAGCGGGGTGATTTATTTTGTGACATCAGCAGAAGACTCTGTCTTCTCTATGTCTGCAGTGCATCTTCAGCACCACGAGGAGAAAAACGGTTCAGAAAAAAAAAATCTGGATGGAGTTATCAAGATTACAGAGACAACCCACAAGGAGAAAAGGCTGTATTGCTGAGGTTGCCTGATTGTCATATCTATTTGAGACAAGTGCTTGGGAGCCACTGACAGCGCCCAGGACTTGGGCACCTCCCCTAAGTCCCACAGTCCCACCAATGTCTGAATAAAGGCACAGCCTGGACCTGTCTTCACATGGCTACCAAGAACAAGGCACACAGTTTACAGGGATGAGACCAGGAAGACAGAAAAAGCCCTGTGGCCCCAGTTCCAGGTGCCCAGAGAGACACTCACCTGCCACCTGCAGCCTCATTACCAGGCTCACCGACTGCCTCCAGCGGCGCACTCTGCCCTCCAAGTATTTGTACGGAGTAGAGCGCGTGAACTGCCACTGTTTTTTATTTGAATGGGGCTCTGAAGCGGGTTTAAATGTGTAATTATCAAGCTTCACTTACCTTTCTCAACCTGTCTTTTCAAATCCAAAATGGCCTTAGAACTGGGGACTGGTGTCTGAGGCTCGCCATTGCTGGGCATGTTTCCTCTTGCTTGTGGCTCCTCTGGCTGGGGCAACGCTGCTTCCTGTGACTTCAACTGAGGTTCACTGGAAGCTTGGAGCTGAAACAGGAGCACAGGATGGCCAGGGCAGCGGCTCCATGATCAGAAACCTTACGACAACCCCGAGCAATGCGACGGACCACCACATCCTTCTGACAAATGAGAACACTGAAACCCTGAGAAACGCCACAATCCGCCCCAATTGTGCCCTATTGCCTGGCATCAATCAGAAGATCTGAGGTTGAGTCAAGATCTCCCAGAAAGTACTTTCAGTACTGGATTAACAAGCAGGCAAAAGAACAAGGAAAAACAAAATCTGAACAACACTATATATCAACTAAACCGAACGGGCACTGGTTCACTCTACTCAACAAGAGCAAAACACACATTCTTCTTAAGTGCACATTGAATATTCTCCAGGACAAACAGATGCTAGGCCACAAAACAAGTCTCAACAAATTTAAAATGACTGAAACCATACAAAGTATGTTTTCCAATCGCAGTAGAATGACATTATTGATCAGTAGCAGAATGAAATTTGAGAATGAAATTAGGCAACATACTTTCAAAATAGCCAACGTGTCGATGAAATCAGAAGGCAAATTAGAAAGTACCCTGAGAAAAATTAAAACAAAGAAACACGGCAAGCCAAACTTATAGGAGGCAGCTTACAGGGAAATTTACAGACCTATATTAAAAAAAAAAAATCTCAAATCAATAACATGATCTTCCACCTTAAGATATTAGAAAAAAAGAGCAAAATGAACCAAAATCAAGGACATCATAAAGATTAGAGAAGGAATTGATGACATAAATAAAAAAAGAATAGAGGAAAACCAATGAAACTGTTACTTCTTTTGAAAAATTGAACAAAATAGACAATCCTTTAGCCAGATTAACTGAGAAAAAAGTATAGACTCAAATGACTAAAATCAGAAATGAAAGGGGACAGCACTATCAACCTCACACACAAAAAAGTAGTAAAATACAGAAGGGGATACTATGAACAACTTGCCCACAGGTTTAACTTCGATGAAATAGACAAGTTCCTAGAAAGACACAAACTACCAAAATGGACTCAAGAAGCAGCAGAAAAATTTGAGTAGACTTTATAAATATTGAATCAGTAATTTATAAATTTCTCCTCCAAAGAGCCTGGACCTGCAAAGCTTCACTAGTGAATTCTACCAAACATTCAAAGTTGAATCAATACCAAATCTTCACAGACTCCTCCAAAAAAAAAAAACAGAAGATGAAGGAATACTTCCTAACTCATTCTATGAGCCTAATATTACCCTTATACCGCAAAGACATAAATAAATAAAACTATAGGCCAATATCATAAATATAGACATCAAAATCCTCAACAAAATACTAGCAAACAAATCAAATCAAGGGATTTTTATACACTATGACTGAGATTTGTTCTAGAAATGCAAGGTTAAACATGCAAAAATTAATGTATAATATCAGCATGAAAGACAAAAAAACATGATCATTTCAATAGATGCACAAAAAGAATTTGACAAATCCAACCTCTCTTCTTGATAAAAGCACTCAACAGATTAAGAACAGAATGGACTTCCTCAACTTCATAAAGTCCATCTATGAAAAACATACAGCTAACAATAAACTCAGTGGTGAAAGACTTAATGCCTTTGTCCCGTGCTCAAAGACAACGATGTCTGTCTTACCATTTCTATCTAACACTGTACTGGAGGTTCTAGACAGGGTAATAAGAAAAAGAAAAGGAATAAAAATTGGAAAGGAAAATGTAAACCCATATCTATTTTTAGATGACATAATAAAGCATATAGGAAATACAAAGGAATCACAAAAAATATTATTAGACTTAGTAATAAGTTTAGCAAGGTTACAAGATACAGGATAAATATAAAAAATGAATTCTATTTCTATACACCTAGCAATGAACAACCTGAAAATAAACCAATTCCATTTATAATAGCATAAGAAATACAAATAAATTGAACAAAAGAAGTACAAGGCTTCTGAAAACTACAAAACACGGTGGAAAGAGAATTATAAAGGACTTTAATGGAAAAACACCCCACAGTAGAACAGAAGACTTAACGTTATGACAATATCCCAAACTAATCTACAGATTCAATTGTAATCTGTCAAAATTCACCTGGATTTGAAGAAACTGACAAGTGGATCCTAAAATTCATATGGAAAGTCACTGGCTCAGAATAGCCAAAATAATCTTGAAAAAGAAGAACAAAATTGGAGCACTCATATTTTCTGATTTCGAAGCTTACTACAGAGCTGCAGTCATCAAGACTGTGTGGTATGACATACAAACAGACCAATGGAACAGAATCGAGAGCCCAGCAATAAAACTTCACACTTAAAATGATTTTTGATAAGGACGTCAAGACAATTCATTGAAGAAAAGAATCGTTTTGGGTTTAATCTTTTTTCAATAAATGATACTGAGACTGAGTATCCACATGCAAAAGAACAGTTGGACATCTACCCTCACACCATATACAAAAATAGAATTAACTCAAAATGGATCATAGTACTAAATGTAAGAGCTCAGAACTTCAAAACTCTTAGAAGAAAATACCGTAAATATTTATGACCTTGGGTGAGGCAAAGCCTTTTCCAATAAAACACCAAAAGAACAAGTGACAAAAGAGAAAACTGATAAAATGGGCTTGATCAAAATTTAAAACTTGTTCTTTAATGAATACAATGAAGAAAAAAAAATGGGAAAGATATTTGTTAATCATCTAATATATAATATATAAGAATATATGAAAAATTTACAATTCAAAATAATTTAAAAATGGACAAAGGAGCCAAATAGACATTTCTCCAAAGAAAATCTACAAATGTCCAATAAAGCACACAAAAGGATGTTTAACATCATTAGTTATTAGAGAAATGCAAATCCAAAGCACAATGAGACACCCAACACCACTAGGATGGCTGTAATGAAAAAGAAAATAAGAGTTAGCAAGGATGTGGAAATTGGACCCTTCATAAACCGCTGGTGTGAATGTAGAAGAGTATGATCACTTTTTGAAAACAGTTTGGCAGTTTCTCAATACATTAAACATAGAGTTACCATATGACCCAGGAATTCCACTCCTAGGTACATACCTAAGAGAAATGAAAACTTAGGTCCACACAAAAGTATGCATATGAATGTTCACAGCATTATTCATAATAGCCTATTATTCATTATTCATAAATATCTATCAAGTAACAAATGCATAAACAAAATGTGGAACAGCCATGCAATGGAATATTATACAGTCACAAAAAGGATAACGTCTTCATACATGCAACATGGATAAACCCTGAAAAGCATTATGCTAAGTGAAAGAAGCCAGACAACAAAAGGCCACATACTGTATGATTCGATAAGGCAAATCTACAGAGATAGAAAATAGATTAATGGTTGTCTAGGGCTCTGGGGGTTAGGGAGTGAGCAAAAGGTATGGAGTTGCTTTGGGGGATATAAAAATGTTCTAAAATTGATTGTGATGATGGTTGTACAATACTGTAAATATACTAAAAAACTGAATTATAAATATTACATAGGGTGAACTGTATAGTATACAAATTATATCTCGATAAAGCTATGTTTAAACACAAAACTAAAGATCTCCTAGAAGGCTTCAAGCAGCTGTTCCATGGGCTGTGTTTTACAAAGAAGGTAGCCTCACAGTACAGGCTCTGATCACTCCACCACTGACCAGGTGGTACGACCCTGACCGTAGTACTTAACTATCTCCATGGGCCCCGGCACCTTCAAAACAGGGAAACAGCAGCAACTCTCTCCCAGAGCGGCTGTGTGCTTCAGCTGAAGTGATCCTGGTGTAGTCTCAAGCACAGGGGCTGAGGCCGGAGTCCAGCCTTCCAGGTCAGAGTCCCAGCACCCTGGGACCAGGCTGTTGTGTCTCAGGGAACCAAACCCACAAGGGAGAGCAGCAGAGAGTAAATCAGACAGCAGATAAGAAACAAACGCCTGCAGAAGGGATAGGAATACCTTCTGGAAATCCTTGGCAAAAAAAAAAAAAAAAAAAAAAAAAACAGAGTTACCTGCTGGCCTTGGTTTGCTTTCACACGCAAGTCTCTGGGAGCTACAGCTTCATTCCCATTCTTGGTGACTTCTTCTATCCGCTCCTCACACTGCTCCTTCACCTCTTTCATCTGATTGATGCACTGGCTCCTTTGGGGGAAGAAGGGAGGGACAAATAGCGATGGATGTGTCTATATACCAAGTGTGTCCCTGCTGTGACTGTGGAATCCACTTCCGTAAAAGACACGCTCGTCTTTTTCCTGCACCAGGCACTTTATTTGAAGAGACACAGGGCGCAGGGCAATGTGTGTTCTTGACTATTAAACTACAAGAAACTGTAGTTGATTGAACTTACTAAAAGGATGTCACATTGTTCTAAAACAGGTCAACTTCATTGGTTAGAAAAAGCAATTTTTTAAATATAATCTGTGGTATGATAAAAAATGTTTTTGATTTTTGTCCTCAGCTACTGGCACAGAGCTCCTACAACCCTTGGAACTTCCTGAGTAATGAAGTGTTTCCTGTTAATTTTAATGGCCCAGTGGACCACACCTGAGTTTATGCTAATGAGCTGACTCGGTGGGAGGAGCCTACAGAGCTTTAGGATGGGGCTGGTGGCCAAAGGAACCAACCACATAATGAAAGGTTGGAACTTTCAGCCCTACACTCATCCTGCAGGGAGCTGGGAGGGACTGGAGATGGCTTTCGATCAAATAACCAATGGCTTAATCAATAATGCCTATATAATAAAACTTCTGATAAAAACTTTAGACCATGAGCCTTAGCCAACTTCCCCAACTCCAACAGAAGCTTCTGCCTCCCCTATTCCCACCCCAGATCATGCGTTATGAGTTTCTGCCATTCAGCTATTCCTGAGTGGCAGTGGCATCTTTACAATAAAACTGTAATTGTAAGTATAGAACTTTCATGAATTCTTTGTGTTGTTCGAGAGAATTAATGAACCTGAGGGTGTCGTGGGAAGCCTAGAATTTATAGCTAGCTAGGCAAAAGTACATGTGGCTTGGGGACATCGAGAACTTGTGACTGGCATCAGAAGTGGGGCAGTCTCCTTGGACTGAGCTCCTATCTGTGGCGTTTGCGGGAACTCTGGGCAGAGTCAAAACTGAATTGAATTTCTACTTCAAGAAGAGGAAATAGATGATTTTTCCTGTTCCTCTCACTAAGCAGAACTAAAAACTCTGGACTTTATATTTAAAACAAACATAAAAGAGTCCCAAAGGTGGAGAGAACAAGGCATACCAGCTAGGAACCTTGGACCTGAAGAACAACACAGCGGTGTCATTGGAGGGATGTGGGGAAGCCAGCACTTCCACACCCACCTGACAGTAATGTGGTCCCCTCCCTCCCCCATGAGGATGTCAGCAAGGAGTCAGGCTTTCACCACTGACCAGAGGTTTCAATCAAAAGTCACTCATCATATCAAGAACCAGGAAGATCTCAAACTGAACGAAAAGAGACAATCAATAGCTACAAACACTGACACGACAGAGAAGTTAAAGTGATCTGACAAAGATTTTAAAGCAACCACCAGAAAAACATTTCAATGACCAATTAAAACATACTTGAAGCAAATGAAAAAATAGTCTCAGCAAAGAAATAGAAGATATAAAGAAGAACCGAATGGAAATTTTAGAACTGAAAAATGCAACATCCAAAACTTTAAAACTCAGTTGAGGAAAGAATCAGTGAACTGGTTTGGAAGATAGAACAATAGATATTACTCAACCTAAACAGAGAAAAAACAGACTGGAAAAATTAAAAACAAACAAAACAAAACAAAAACACATAGCTTCAGGGACCTGTGACCTGTGTGACTCCTAAGACTTACGTCATTGGAATCCAGGAGAAGATTTCCCAGCAAGGTCCACATAACTATTCATTTTTCATGCACATCCCCAAGGTCTTACGCCTATTCACTCACCTCCATGACAACACAATATTATCTGTCTTGCCCAGGTAGATCCCTCCGAGCTCCCCAGGTTCTCCTTTCTTTTTTTCCAGAACCTAACATCTTAATCTCCCTTTTCCACTCCCCATTCTAAATGGCCTTTCCAAAGAAGTCTTCTGGGTAACAAATACATTCATGAAAATGATCTAGTTTGAGACAGTGTCTAAAGGCACTATCGAAAAGTGGGTAAGTTAGCATCAGGTTTGGCTGGGTGACATAGAAAGACCAAAAGACAGTTTATTTTTTCCTCACAAAAAAAGAAGTCTGGATATGGGCAATTCAGGGCCTGTATAGCAGCTCTGAGTCATCAAAAATCCAGGCTTCTCTTTTTGTTTCAATATCCCAGCATTTGGTCTTCATCCTCATGATTACCTCATGCTTCGGGATGGCTGCTAGCGGTCAGACACCTTGTCTGAGGCCCAGGCAGCAGGAAGGGGGAGGAAAGGTAAAGGAAAGGCATGTGCCAGTGGACTGTCCTCATTTTCAAAAGATTTCCTGTAAGCCCCACTCACAATTTCCTTTTTCCACTGACCCACTTAGTCATTTGGCCATACCTAACTGCAAGGAAAGATTAGAAATGTTGTATTTTTGCTGGGAAAAAAAAGGTGACTGGGTCTGGATAAGCACTGACCAGTCTTTGTCACAAGCAGTTTCTCAAAAATGTTTGAGTCACGAAAATTGGTAAAACTGAGCAGCGTACCAAATTGAGAACATATCCAATTACATACTATTATGTTAATTTAAATGTTTAGCTCAGGTTTAATACAGACACAGATGGATACATACAGAAATATTTATCGATACGTGTATATAACACAGATGAGTATACATACGTGTATCTCTGCTGTCAGCTGAGAAGGCCTAGCAGCAATGATAGCCAGTAGCAACAAGTACCCAGATCTTGGTTTCTAATACATTCACCAGTAAAAACAACAGGGCTCCTTAGAGAAATGCTTGGTTGGACTGGGACAAGTATACCAACCAGGGTGTAAATCCACAACACTGAGGATATGTCCACTGGACAATGGAGTAAACCGAAAGAGTTCCCCGCGGCCAAAGGTAGAACAATTGGAGCAAAAGAAATAGAACAGTACTGAACTATAACTCGAAGCACAAAACAAATATCCACGCGTCCCTACTGATATAAATAAGAACCAAATCTGTACAGAAAAATTCAAAACAATTTATATAGATGCTCTGCCCTCAGGGAAATGGAACGTATTTCTCAATCTTTTAAGTGTTGGCTACGCATAGTGACTTCTTCCAAAGACTATACTATACAGGGAGAAAAAATACTGTAAGTTGATAGTGAAGAAACCTGACAACCACTGCCTCAGTCAAGAGGTCAAGATTAACATCAACAGTGCTAATGGTACTGACAATATGCACCCTCGATGTGAAGTAATGAAAACGGCACTTTCTTCTGTGTGGCCTTCCTCCCCAAAAGGTGTCGCCCCAGTGTAACCATAAGAAAAACATCAAATCTTAACTGAAGGACAGTCTACAAAATACCTGACCATTAAGAGGTAACCTAATGCCAACCACGGTCGGAGAAAGAGAGGGAGAAATACGGCTGAAACCAGAAGCCAGATGTGTGGTTTCCTGATTCTGTGCAGTGCTCTCGTACCCACGGCTGCCTCTTCTGCACTGCACGCATTTCAGAACCAAGTGCAAGTGCACTTAACCTCTAACTCTTGTGGTATACCCCTCAGTCAAAAGGAACTTACCAGGTCTCAACGTACTACGTACACAGAGGGGCGTCAGGTAGTGCAGAAATAACGAAAGGCAGTTCCTGACCTGCACAGCTTACAGATCAAGAGAAGACTTGCTGAAATAGTCACTTGAATAAAATTCTCACGAACATGCAAGCCACAGGTGGTAGACTAGTGCCCAGAAGTTTAAACACAGGGAACAAAGAGAGCAACGTCTGTGCACTGAAAGAACTAGACATGTCCAATTCATTGTTATGAATATCACAGAAGCTCAGGATTAGCAAATGAGCAGGTGCAGGGCCATTCCTGGACCTTTCAACCTACAAAAGGGAAATACTGTTTTTCAGCCAAAATCAAGTACAAAGAGCTTCTATCTCAGCCTTGCAGATTAAGGTCAGCTCTCCATATTCCTGCAATAAGGGGAACACCTCAAAAAAAAAAAAAAAATAGCTCAAATCCTAAGACACAGACCATACAGATCATGACAGCGTTACTTCCTGAAGGCCTCAGGCTGGCTTTTTCTTACATGTTTTGGTAAATGTTCAGGCATTAACTGGAGCTAAATTATAGGCATACAGGACTTGGCCACAAGAGATTATTCTAACTGGTGCAACTGACGGTCGGAAGGATGTGAATGGACTGCTCAGCACAGAACTATCGAGATGGGCAACCCGATCATCCCAGACTCTGATGTCGGAGTGTTACTAATTACATTCCAGTAACAGCATTTGCCCGCCCACTTCTTCATGGCATGGAGACAAACGGCAAGCAGTTCATCTCACACACTGACTCCAGGTGCTTTGGGGAGAGAATGCAAGGCTGTCTGGATCAAATACGGTGACCACTTAGGGATGTCTGCCATGCGGCGGAAGTAAGAAGTGGGGATGTGTGCTGACTCAAACTGAGAAAAGAACATTAACTTGTTTATAAGGAAACTGGGCCTTTCCATCAGCTTCTTCATTCTCAACATTGTCTTTTATAAAACGTTTAGACCAGAGAGAGTGATTTAACAGAAGAACTTGTACATGGGCATATACACAAGGTGGTGCGTTCGATTTGTGGGAACCTGATGCACAACTTTGTGTATAATCCAAAGAAGTTAAGAACAACTATCTCTTTCCAGCTTTCAACATTCTATGAATATCATCCCGGGAAACATCTTGTATCTGGTTCTGGGCTTTGGGCACAACTAATGAAATAGGTGCAGTCAGCCACAGTTTTCGATCTACCAACCTCCTAAGAGAAAAAAAGAGCATCCCAAACACACAGCCAACCCAGTTAGAACATCCTGCCTTACCGTCTTTCTGAACGCTCCTACCTGGAACACAGAGCTGCCCTCCCTGTCACTGGGCCCTGGCTGAATTTCAGCTAAAATATTCTGGATTAACATTTATCAAGGGAGGTCATTAGTGGCTTATTGTATTTCAATCAATGGAAGGGAAGGTGTCTCTAAGGTGTCTCTCAAGGATGAGTAATAATAAAATTGGGGCACTTGATATTTGGCAGAACGTTTTCGTCGGTTATCAGCCTAACTCAGGGTTTCTCAACTTGCACTACTGGGTTTTGAGTCAAATAAAACTGTTGTGAGAGGAGCCCTATGCATGATACGATGCTTACCAGCACCTCTACCCACGAGATGCCAGGATCGCCTTCCTCCTAGGTGTTGTAGACAACTAAAAGTGTCTCCAGACATTGCCAAAGGTCTTCTGGGAACAAAACTGCCACTCATGGAGACCGCTGGCCTCACTGAATAAGGTTCCATATGCATATTCTCTAATTATGTCTCCTTTGCACTGACTGTGAGGTCCTTTATGTATTTATGTACTTGGGGATTTCTGCTTTTAGTTCTATTTGGCTTTAAAGCAATTGGGAATATATGATGGTGAACAATCTTTTGGAAGACAACACGATCTCTACGAGAGCAACAGGTGTAAGGAGACTTATTCTCCATTGCTGGTGACAGCGCAGATGGCTAAAACCTTTCAGAAGGCAATCTGGCAATATATACCAAGTGATACACTAAACCTACAGTTGAGTCTTTTTTAGAAGGAAATAATCCAAAACAGTTATTTTTAAAAGTTACAGGCATTGATGTCAGGCCAATTATAATAACCAAAACCTAGAAGTCACCTGAATGTCCAACAAAAAGGGAAATGATACCTCCACCGTAGGCAATAGTAAGCAGCCACTTTACATTTTTAAATTTGGGAGCAATTGGTTTTTATATATACATAGTACTATAAGTGAAAAAAATGATTTAAAAATTTTAATGGCAATTGTAATTATGTAAAAATTGTTTGAACCTGGGCACAGACTAGAGAGGAGTAAGTCAAAGAGAAAAGAGGTCTGGGGCCATTGGCGGCTGGATGTCTCTGAATCCCAAACTCCCTGTGCTCGAGTTATATTGCTTATAAGAAAAAAAGGGAGGGAAATAATGCAGACTAGACATTCTCTACCCTCTAAATTGGTTTTCACTATCTTACTAATGGGTTTAGCTAACTTTTTAAGTTTGTTTTGATAAAAAAAAAGTACTCCAAGATGTAAAAGTGTAGTTTTCACATGCAACTAAAGTGAAGCTGTTATCAGCTTAAAACAGAATGTCGTAATTATAAGCTGGACATCTACGTACAGCATCGTAACTATAGTTAATAATAACGTAGTATACACTTGGAATTTACTATGAGAGAAAAGTGTTCTCAACCACACAAACAATAAAAGGTAAACATGTGATATTACAGATGGTTAATTAGCTCGATGGTTAACTGGGGGCAGTATTTCACAATGTATAGGTATAGCAAAACATCACATTTAACAACTTAAATATACACTATAATTATTTGTCAATCATACCTCAGTAAAGCTGGAAAAATAGAAGCACTCCATTCTTACTGTAGAATTTTGGAAAGATACTTAAAAGTCAAGAAAACAAAAGCAATAAAATCATACTGATATTATGCCAAATAGCCTCTTAGTATCTGAGTTCGGCTTAGGTCACATCTGAGTACTTTTAGAACACATTATCAAAGGCTTTAGGTTTATTAACTTACCAGTAAACCTGTGCCATACCAAGTTTTAAATTAGATTAAGTTTTAAAGTATGTTGAATAGTCATGTCCTGCTAAGGAGAACTGCCCTGCCCTCTTATTTATCTTGTCTTAGGAGTCCACTGGCTAACACTTTTCCATGGCTTTCTGAAGCACTGCTAACACTTAAAAAATAAAATGCATTTTTTTCAGAAGGACCTGACTGCTTAAAAAGGGGCTGGACCCCTCCCACGGAGCCCTGTATGCTCCATCACAGGAGGGTGAGCGGAGATTGTGCTGGACGCTGTCCACTGCCTTCAGCCTCAAACCTGTCAGCCCTTGAGTGCATGCACGTGATGCTGAGACACACTTACAGGTCATAGGAGAACTTCCTCTCCAGGTTAGTCTGGTTCTTTTGAAACTGGAGAACATCCTGATGCAGCTTGCCGTAATTCTTCTGCAAGGTCTGGAACTGGTCTAAATCAAGAGGAAGACAAGAAATCACACAGTCACCAGCATGGCCGCCATGAACCCTGCTGATCCCTCCGGCCGCAGCAGAAGGGGGAGCAGACCGCACAGAGGGGCTCACCCTGTTAGTGCCTCTACCGCTGCTTCAGAAAGGCCCCCCCCAAAAAACCCAACCCTGACGCCAAACTGATGAAGAGTAGCAAAGCAATGGAATTAAGTTGGGCTGGATAATTTTTATAAGTTTCATAAACAATATGTGAATTCAGGGTGATGAGTGACCCAATTACACACACACACACACACACACACATAACACATATATATAAAATAGACCACATACATACCATATATATGTGTGTATACATTATTTCTTAATGTACCAAAAAATGAATCTGAATTCTTCTGTATAGAAGCTTGAAATGTATTCAGGAACATATTTGAAGGAAAAGCTCTTTAAGGAATTATAGTCAAGCAAAAAGAATAAATTAAAGATTACTCAATCACTGTAATCCTATCCATCATTAGATTAAAATGAGAGACCTTAGAGAAGGCCAAGAGAAAAGGCGGGTTTTTCCTACAAGGTCTAATGTCAGGTGAAAAGGAGGGGAATGGAACTCACCTTGCAGTGTCCTGATAAGCCTCTCACTTGAAGTGATATTATTCACTAAAACTGCCTGCAAGGAAGATAAACACAGAATGAAACACTGGGCAACCTAAAGCCTCACGAGTGCGGTGATAAGACGGACACGTGGGGCAAAAAGGAAGGGAGCAGCCCCTCCCCGACCCAGAGCAGCTGTCAGGAGGGAGGGCCCCAGACGGGCAGCAGCTCTCTGGCTGGACAATCAGACGTCCACGATCTGAAAAATAACATGCATGTTGAAAGATCTGCTTTCCAAACAGTAGTCTGTAACCCAAGGGAGGGGTACCCAGGTCCTGGCTCTGTTTCATCTCCAGGACACGATGCTCCTCCATGAGCAGCCCCAGCCCTGCCTGGCTGAATCAGCAACTCCGGCTTCTCTCTGAGGAAGCCCAGGTACAGTCACATCCTCAATCAGAAGTCAAACTCTGAATTCTAGGCTGGCTAACAGAGTGAAGAGAAGGGGACCTGGTGACCACTCCAGCAGCACCGCCTCCTGATTCATTTTAGCCTCTGGCTTCTGTCCACAGAGCCTACCAGCTTTGAGGATGGAGGGCCACAGCCAGTTAGTTACACAAAGTTGGGAATGCCAACAACAGAAGAGGGAATTGGTAACACAGGACTCAAGACAACAATGAAAAAAAGTAGAAAGAGATTGTGTGGAGTTTAGTGCAACCAGCAACCAGTATGCACTGAAAACCACTGTGCCTGGTGCTCTGCAGAGCACTCCACACCTACCCACTCCCCTTTGCCCTTCACACCAGCTGGATGAGGTGGGCGAAATATCATCCATCTTAGGAGCCAGGAAACTGAAGCCCAGACTGCTTAGGAGGGTCAATGTTACATGGCTTTCTCAACAACAGCAAACAGGCAAAGCAAACCCCTAGCCCCAGCAAGCTGGCTCCAGAAACTGAGCTCTTCACCACCAACAACCTGCCAAATTGGATCTAAACCCTGAGTAAGACATCATTCTAGTGGACTGCACCTAGTGCTTGAAAAAAAAAAAAATCTGGGAAAAAAGGGAACTAGAATATTCAATCTCAGAGCATATGATACTGGTGTTGTTTTGTGGGCACTGTGTCATAATCGACAAAGTCTGTAAAATGTAATCTGAAGACACATTTTTGCTGCATTCCTGGTTAATGGTGTCAATGACCACACTACCTCCCCATTCTGTGCCTCTGGTTTCCTTTTGGACCCTCTCTGTGTAGCCCACACTCTTTCTTTGGCCTGGACAGAGTTTTCTGGAGTAAGGTGATTATGAATACAGCAATGTGCTCCTAGAAATGAAATCGGGCCAAGCTAATCTGGTGTTTATTTGGGGAGATCTGAGCACAGGAACATTTCCTAGTTCAATGGAAAAGAAGTCGCAGTGATAACATCTTACATGATCAACCTCTCAGGGAGAGACGTCAAGAGGGGTACTTACAGATATTCTACGCAGGTAGCAGAGAGAAGAGAACCTGAAGTGACAGGACGATTGCATAGTGGGGAATCAGATTCACACAGCCTGAAGATCCTGCCACTCTTGTTAGATTAAAAAGACAAAAGATGGCCATATGATCCAGCATCCCCACTTATGGGTACAGATCCAAAAGAACTCAAAGCAAGACCTTGACAAGATCTTGCACCCCCACATTCACAGCAGTATTATTCACAAAAGCCAAGAGCTGGAAACAACCCAGTGTTTCTCAACGGATAAAGAAAATGGTATATACATATGGTGGTATAGACATATGGGGAATATTATGCAGCCTTTAAAAAGGAGTGTCACATACTACAACATGGACGAAACTTGAGGCCATAACATTAAGCAAAACAAGCCAGTCACACAAAAAAAATACTGTGATTCCACTCATACAAAGTATCTAAAGCAGTCAAAATCATAGAAACAGAAAGTAGAAAGGCAATTACCAATGGCTGGGGGAAGTGGCAGGGAAATTAGGGTTGAATGAGCATAGAGTCTCGGTGCTACAAGATGAAAAAGTTTGAGATCTGTTGCACAACATGAATATATTTAACACTACTGAACTGTACACTTAACTTCTACCTCACCTATGCATCAAAACCTCCTCTCTGAACATCAAAGCTGAAACAAAACAGGAAAAGAACACTTAAATGATTAGACACTGATTATATCTCAAAAGCTGTTATCTCCTAGGCAAATCATTTCTAAATTATGGCAATATATAAAAATTATGGGCAATATGACTTGTCCCTCCTCATAGCCCCACCCCCAAAAAATTCATATTGGAGTTTGCAACTATCTGGGGATTCAGACAAGTTTAGAAATGGCTGCAATCTGAAATATCTATAGTTATTCTATCTACCACATAAGTTTATTCTTCCAAAAAGAATTTTAGTTATCTTCCTCCACCTACTTACTTATGCATGGAAAAAAAAGTCTCCACTTAAATGGAGAAAAGATCAGAAAACGCCAACAAGCGTTTATATAGCTTTATATTTACTGAAAATCTTGTTGAATCACTTTCAGAAAAACTATGAAAATGCTTTTAGCTTTTTTAAGGTTCAATAAAAAGGAAAAAAAACACCTCTTTTAAGCAAAATTATTTTTAAATGAATTATATATTCTAAACAACCCAGGTGTTTCGCACGTTGGTGCAGTGACTCTGTGGAGAGCTGCCCTTCCTGGGAGTGTGGACCGTGTCCCCGGGATCGCTCAGCAGCGGACAAGGAAGCACAGTAAGCTCTGCTGTAACTGGAAACTCGGAAAATCTCAGGATTCTAATCCCCCACGTACAAATTCATTGCCACCATTCCATTCTGGGAAACAAGTACATTTGATCGAACTATTTCTGCTTTAGCTTCCTAGAAAAATAAGCCCAGCATTTCACAGTAAATTTCCAAAACAGTAAATCTACAAAAAAAAATCAGCACATTCTGAAAGCTCTTGATGTAAATGACTAAATTTTACATACACTATCTTTGAAAAGCTCATTGGAAGTGATACTGATCACATTATTAAAAAGAGAAGGTGACTTCTACTGCTATATTTATTTGGCTCATTAAAACAATCAACCTGCTTTGGAGGGGAGGGTCCACCTTAAATCAAGCCTTACTAAAGAGGAGCCTCAAACCATCTAACTCCGTCAACCCACCAGCACTCAGGTGCCTAGGTAATGTCTTTGGAATGTCATTGCCGTTAGTTCCTCAGAGAAACAAACCTTAAAGTGAAAAACTTAATCTTAGTGACCTGGGCATGATATTAAGAATGGGGAGAATAATATGAAGTATTCATTAGTGTCGTCATTTTATCCCTCACCAAATTTAAAATCTCCCAGACAGTGCCATCCAACGGAAATATGGATGTCATATGTTAGTCACATATTTTTAAATTCTCTACCACTGATATTAAATAAAGTAAAAAGACAAAGGCTGGGCAACAGATTTGAACAGATATTTCTCCAAAGCAATGGCCAATAAGTATACAGGAAAGATGCTCAACATCATTAGTCATTAGAGAAATGCAATCAAAATGAGAACATACCACTTCGCACACTCCAGGACGGCTACAAGTAAAAAAAAAAAAAAAAAAAAAAAAAAAAAAAAAAAAAAAAAAGCAGCAGCAGCGGAGAGTGCAAATGGCAACGATGTAGAGAAAATGGATCCATCATACACAGCTAATGAGAACGTAAACTGATGCAACTGCTACCGAAAACAGTTTGGCGGTTCCCCAAGAAGTTAAACAGAGATATAATCCAGTAATTCCACTCCCAAGGAAGTACCCAAGAAAACTGAAAACAGAGATCCACATAGAAACTCGTCCGCAAACGTTCACAGAAGAATATTCACAACAGCCGAAAAGTGGCAACAACTCAAATGTCCACCGAGTGATGAGTGGATAAACGGAAAGTGGTATATCCATACAACGGAACATTATTCGGCCATGAAAAGAATAAGTGCTAGTACCTACTGCAACATGGATGAACCTTGAAAACACTGTGCTAGGTGGAAGAAGCGAGTTACGAAAGCCCACGAAATGAATGATTATGCTGATATGATATGTCCAGCATAGGCTAATCTACAGAGACAGAGCAAGCCAGTGGCTGCCCAGGCTGCAAGGAAGGGAAAATGGGGGTGAGTGCTTAAGGGGGACACGTTCGCTTTTGGGGGTGATGAAAATGTTCTGGAATTAGTGGTGATAGTTGCACAACATCATGACTATACCAAAAACCACTGAATGATACACTTCAAAATAGTGAAATTGGTGAACTTTATGTTATGTGGGGAAAAAAAAAACAACAGGTGAAATAAAATACTAATATTTAATATATTCAAATTATCATTTTAAGATGCAATCAACATAAACTGAATTAATGAGATATTTTACTTTTTAATTCATACTAAGCCTCTGAAATCTAGCATATTTTACACTGACAGCACATCTCTATGGGATATTTTCGGTGCTCCGTTGCCACTTGCTGGCAAGGACAGCACAGTCCCTGAGGAATAAGAAAAGAGGGCAGAGAGAGTCCCAGAGAGTCCCAGTGAAGTGCCAGTTATTTATTTATAGCATCTCACTAAGATTACACATTCACACTGGCACCCATGCACATCGACAACAAGACAGACAATGCCACCCAAACACTTCATACCCACAACCCCTGTGGGCCAAATCCTGGCTCAACGAACATATGTTCTCAGAGAAACCACCAAACAAAGTGGTGGGCAGTTAGTCCAGTTCCCCAAACCCTACAGCTGATGTAAGTCATTTCTGTGATTAAAAACAGACATGGAAATGTGAACGAAGAGATATCTGATATTGAGGATTTGCTGGAGTTTGGGGTATGATAATGGTATTGTGGTTTCAAGAAAGATCCCACCTTTCGGAGATATATACTGAAATATTTATGACTGAAAATGTATGAGTTACAATCACGGAAGCCTGACGTTGGACACACAAGTCCATTAGATCATTCTGTCTACTTTTTCGTGTTTAAAAATTTCCACAATTAGCCCACATACACAGGCATACATACCTAATCTTGTCACGCTGCTACTAATTTAAACTGAAAAGCAAAGCTAAGAAAGAATTCTCTTTTTAATCTTAACTTCAAGGCTGGTTTTAGTGGGAAAGAAAGGTCAATTAGAAAATGTCGAGATAAACTTGTTTTCTAAAGGAATTTGGGGTAGGTTCAAGGCCTTTCAGAGGCACAGATCCCTCCAGCGTGTGATTGTTACTTGTAATTTTACTGCTAACATTAAGCAGTTTTCTTATCACAGTACATACAGCTGATCCACAATGTATCAGCTATGACAGAGGTCTTTTGAAGCTCTTTAACTAAAAAGGAGGAGCAAGAAAAAGAGAATGAGTAGAGAGCAAGAGAGAAGAGTGGGGTGGACTTTCTTAAAGAAAATGAAGAGACCTGAAGGAGAGAGAAGGGGTACCGGTTTGCGGTCCGCTTCTAATTTGCTCCTTCACTTTGGACCCGTCACTTAACTTCTCCTGGCCTCAGTTTTACCAACTGGAACCAAAAGCGTCGGCCTGCAGTGTTTTAAAAGACACACAACGGACATTTCAGGTGGAACAAGTCTTCCTTTTCCGTTACTGGCCCCACATGGCAGCATCTTTACAATGCTGCTCTCCTCATCTCCTCTGAATGTCAGTAGCACCTTTGTCCATGAAATGGATGCTACCACGATTAAAAAAAGAAATAGCCCAACCCCCACATTTCCAAATAGCCCTGGTGAGCAGGCTGGAGGTTTCGTCTATAGCTGTATACATAAAAGAAATGACGGCAGAGCCGGGCTGGGGGGCGGGGGGTCCAGTTCTAGCTCAGCAGCTTGGCCCCAGCCTCTCCACCAGGTTGAAAACCCGCTGGTCATGATGACCACACACGTCTCTTTAACCCCTCAAAATTCCTGCAATCCTGAATCCCCAGGAAGCAAGCACGGCAGGAGGGAGCCAGTCTCCTGTGAGCGGGCTGGGAAGACAACAGCTGGGAAGCACTGCCAAGCCAGACAAGCTCAGCACACAAGGGCTTGACGGGCAGGCAGGCGCTTGAAACGCGCTTGACTATCTTCAGCCCCGTTCTCAGAGGAAGAAAAACACTCACGGCTACACAGCCGGCACCAGCAATCTGGAACATTCCGTTTTTTTAACCAGCCAGGAAATGCCACCGTGACAGGGACAGGTGCTGAGAGCAACAGATTCCACTGTTCCACGCCCGGCGGCAGGGGCGCCTGTCCCAAGCCCCACGGCCAAGGGCAGGGGAGCTCCGGCTGAGCACCTTCTGTGGCTTTAGTTTTTTCCCAAATAGAAATCCAAACAATGCCTCACCTTGGCAAGGTCAAATCCTGACTTCCTACACAGACACCTGGGGTTAGAGCGGAAATGAAAACTGAACTAACTGCAGGGGTTACTCGGCTACAGATCCCACACATCGCGCAACAGGAATAATCACAGACGTGCCCCCATGTGTCAGGGGAAAGAGAAAATGAAAAGATAGTGAGGCCAAATTCCCTCTACGTATTTCACATCAAACGCCTGTCCTGCCGTGCTGGGTTAAGAACAGAGGTGAACAGAGGGGCAGGGGATTCTGAGTGAGAACAAGGCAAAGCCACCACAGAAGCACCCCAGGAGTCCATTACACTTCTATACAGCAAGGAAACATGAAAAAGCTCTTTCTGGTCAGGAAGAAGCCAAGTCCAAGACTGAATACGTCTGCGGGGTTTGTTTTCACCCGCACAGAACAAGAGAGCAGAGCTCAGAAAACAGCCAGGTCTGCTCAAGTGCCGTCATCCCGGGCAGTTCTCACTGCAAGGTAATGCCCTCCATGTGGAATCAGTCCAAGGCATATCCTAATAAATCATGTAAGCTTTCCCCGACTTGTCTCCAGAGGTCCAGCGTGTCCCACTACACACCTCACGCCTTCCTTCGAGGTTGGGAGGGGAAGACCTACCAGGTAAGGAAGGGATGGAGAACCGCCTGCAGCAATTCTGTGGAGACAGGGCAGAAAACGGCGTTGGCGTGAAAGTCACGTGTCCTGCCATTTCTCCAAACACATTTTTTTCAAATATGGCAGGTAAATTACTCAAGTTTAATTACAAAGCTGTCTTTGAAGACTATGCCCAATTGGCAAACCAGAGAATTGAATTTACAATCTAAAAAGACTGAAAGTTTTCTCAAATCCAACCCACTTTTTTTTTTTTTTCAGGAGAACAGGTTTCGATGAATTTACTTCCCCTGCTTTCACTTTCTGCCTCTATGCACACAGCTCCTTCACCTCTCCACATCACACTTGTCACCCAGGCCTGTCAAGTCTTTCCACTGGTGGTCTCCTGAATCTGCTAACTTCACAGAATCCCTTCTACGCTTACCTCAATTCAGCACATGATTTTTGCTTCAAATATTGAAAGAGCTGCCTGAGTGGTCTGCTTCCTCTGCCCTGCTCCCCACCCAAGCACACCCCCAGGGGCCAGGGCCTGCCTTTTAAACACCCAAGTGATCTGATGACCTTGAACCCTGTGATGGTTCCCCTGTCATCGAACTCAAGTCCAAATACTTTAAGTGGCTTAAGGGTCTCAACATTTCTCTGTACTCCTTACATGCCCAACACCACTCACACCCAGCCACCAGATGCTGTTCCCACCTCCTGACACCTTGGGAGGGGCACATTCACCTGGCACTTCCAGGTGAGACACCTGCGGACTGCTCTCCTGTGACTCACACAGCACTTCGACACCCCTACCTTACCCACCCGGTGAGGAACGCAGATCAACACCTCCAATCTTCTAGTGTGCCTCCTGAAAAAGCTTGAAAGCTAAAGGTCAATTTTCCAGACTCATTCCAAGTGACATTTAGATCCAATCAGATGCATGCACTTGAGACTGGAATGCTGAACAGGATTAGAGTACGGGGTGGGATGCCCTGCCTCTGAGCTAAGCTGCAGAGGCAGCCTCCTGGTCCAGTCTCTGGGTGGGGCTCTGGAGTCACTCCTGACATGGTGAGCCATCCTGGAGACTGCTCCTCCAGGCCCTCCTACCTCTTATCAGCACCTACCACCTCGTGCCAAATCCTTTCTGTTTAAAACGGCCAGAATGAGTTCTGCCTACAATTAACCACGACAGATCCATTTACTTGTCTTTTTCCAGCACTCAACAGGAAATGAATGGACATCAGACACAGCCTGGTCTGCAGCTGGGCACAAGCCCGGTGCCTGGTAGAATACTGAACAGACAGAACTGAACACGGAAAATTAATAATACAAACTGAAAAGCTATTCTTAAACCCTTTATTCTTCAATCAATCACAGGGATAAAAAGCGATAAAAATCAAAGAAACCACATTTATCTACACAAGTTCGCTCTAGCCCCCCAGGAAAACCACCCCTCCAGAAGAAAGATACACAGAAAAAGCTGGCCCAGAGAGAAGAAAATGGAACACTGAGAACTGTGTCTTGTGCCACATGAGATTTCTATATGGTGACGCCAGAGGGAAAGAGCCAACAGTCTGGACCCAGCCCCCTGCCGGCCACTCTGCAGGTCCCAGGAGCCAAGAAGTGACCTCTCGAAGTACAATCTTCGCCTCTATCTCCCAGGTAATATCACCTATGTCCCAGTCGGGCACTTTGAGAAATTAAATGTGTTCTTATGTGTGAAAGCACTTTGAAAACTCTAAAGTAGAACAAATGACTAGACCGCTTAACATCAGTTTTTTCCTTTACAAGAGACAGAATCTTACAGAGCAGTCAGTGCTGAGGAGAGCAGCCCCAATCCCAGGCTCCAAACTGCACAAGAACCAATGACACAAACCATCTCAGCTCTCCTGGCTTTCACCCCCCAACAACCACAGAAACTCCACTAAAGGGTCATTTACCACAGGAAACCCCTCTAAAGCATGGTGTTTCCATGCCACGCATCTCAAAGCGTGACAGAGCCTCCTCGTGCCCCAAGTTACTATGCAAGAGAGGAGAAACCTGGAAGCTAACTAAAGCCACCTCGATGCAAGCGCGGGTCACAAAGGTGAGTGACGAAGGTGCAGGTGAGGTAAGGTAAGTGGCTGGCCTGTCCCTCCTCCACCTTCTCACCTGCCTCGCTCCATGAGCTTTTCTCTTTCTGACACAAAACAATTAACAAGTCACCAACATCCCCTCTTCCATTCTTCCGGTCAACAATTTTTGTTAGATCAGTAGCCTGCCTTCTGGAATGACACAGGAACTGTATTTCCGTTACAAATAAAATGTTACTCAATTTTCTTTAAACTACTGCACTATTAATTTATATATTTGAACAATAAATGAAGTCTAAATGTCAACATCAGATAAATGATTGCAAGAAACCAGCCCAGCAACAATGTCACCAACACTAATATGAAAAATGAAGCCATTTCTGATTCTAACTTGTGGCAGGTAAAAATGAACAAAAGAGCAGGAAGCTGGACATTCCCTGGATGAAGTGCTACTAAGTAATTCAGGGTCTCCAAATATTAAGTAATCTGTCCCTCCCATGCCTTTAGGGCCACTGCATGGGTATAGAGCAGCCACTAGGCAGGAGAGTACCCAGGATCTTGGTAAGTCTTCCGACTCCAAAATACTGATCGGCCTTCTGACAACAAAATAAGAGAATGAATTAAACCACTCTATGCCATCCTTGGGAGATATAATGCAGACTTCTACAAGTGACCCTCTATTAGCTTTCGCCAAAAACTAAAACCTGAGAGTCCGTTTCTCCTTAGGCCACTTAAAAACCTGTTTTATACACACACACATGTGCATCTTAAAATAGCACTTCACTAGTGGTTGTGTGAAGATTATTTATAACCACACAAATGTGGTGGTTTAAAACGTGATCTCGAGTTCTTTGACACTGTTCCCCCAAACAGCGTCTAATCCCTCCACCCCCTTCCATTTGGGCTGACCTGCCTGAGTGACCCACTTCTAACTAATGCAGAGGAAGTGACCATGCTGACTACAATAAAGGTATCATGGATTGTACCAAAAAAATTCATGTCCACCCAGAACCTGTAAATGGACCTAGGAAACTATTTAGAAACAAACATTTATAAAACAATTCTGTCTCGAATTATACCCCTGACTTTC
The DNA here is from genome assembly GCA_003508835.1 of Eonycteris spelaea. Taxonomy (NCBI): domain Eukaryota; kingdom Metazoa; phylum Chordata; class Mammalia; order Chiroptera; family Pteropodidae; genus Eonycteris; species Eonycteris spelaea. The sequence continues at coordinate 1,254,404 of PUFA01000087.1, read as the reverse complement.
TACCCTCGACATGACTGCCTCGACACCCCTAAAACAACAATGCATAATAAGGTGAGACTTTCTGGGTCTTTTTTAATGATGTGCAAAAACCATATGTGTTTACATATGTTATCATTTAAAGAGCCTCCTTTACGTTCTACAATTGTCACGGCATATCTATATTTTAAAAGCTTGAATATAAAAATTTATAAAAGTTTAGATGTAATCTATTCTTTTAAAAGAAGGTAAGTAGTTCACAGGAGTGTTAATCTCTAAGAGATAAAATTATGTTTTTTTTGCATTTTCAAAAATGTCTACATTATTTTGATAATTAAGACAATTTTTGAAAGTTACTTTAGGCTGACTTGCACAACCATTTGTTTCAAAACAAAGCTGAACATCCCTTCTAATATACAACCCAGGAGATGACTATACGAGGGCTTCCACCAAGTTGTACAAATACACATGAACTTACATAATTGTACTTATGTGGTCAAACCGTCATAAACATACCTAATTCTGCAACAGACAAGGAAGCAGAAAAGAAGGGATATGAGAATGATGGCTCAATGCCCAAGAATCAGCTGAAGTCTCATTTGAATATCTATCACCAAATGATCAGTATTTGAGATCTGGTTCAAATTATCTCATATGACTGACTGGTTCATGCTCCAGCAATGAGTGCACACCCCTGTGTCAGATTTCTTCCCTCATCCAATGGGCTGTGGGTCATCAAAATGGAACAAACATCCACCTAGCCTTCCACGTGGGCGGCAGCAATGGGTGAGCAGGAAGTCTCCCACCTGGCATATCTTCTAAAAATTTTCAAGGATTCCAGTAAATATGGGTAAAAATGAAAGAAATAACTTAGGAAAAAAGTATAAACATCAATTACTTGGTAACAGCACTGATAAATTATTTTTAAAGAATTATATCTATTAATTATAATGTCCTCTACTTTTAAAAATAATTTCAGAGGGTCAAAAAAAAGAAAAAAACTCTAATAAGAATTTTATTTTTAATAGTGTCATACTGCAAAATGCCTTATCTCCATCACCAGCTTGTGGTTTCACTACCTGTTCACAATACAATGATCTGAGAACTTAGAAGAAATGTGTGCATATGTGAGCAAACACATGCTCATTATTGTGTGTCTTATCTTTAAAATAAAAAATTCCATATTCTTTGAGGCCCAATACCCAGAGATTCTGATTCAGTGTATTTTAAAAATCAATTTTTTGTATAAGCTCCCAGGTGATTATGATGTGCAGCTGGGAGAGGACTGATTACTCTGCTACAACTTCTATAACAAATTAGATCAGGGACAAACATCTGACAATTTGATAAACTGAACTGGTAATTCCGCATGGACAAACACTAGCAAGCAACAGAGGCTTTCACAAGGACCACAGCTACTCAATCAAGAGGTGAATTTACCTCACTTGCCGCCGAGCTGTGAAATTCACCAGATCAGAAGGTGAATTTATCATGCTGCTGAGGAAAACAAGGATTTGAACCACACTAAGCTACGGCTAAACTACTCCTGGAGCTAAGAAACTAGTACCCACTCCCAAAAGGAAAATAACTTTATATTGCATATCCTTAAGTTAAAAACTTAAAAAAAAAAAAAAAGACTCGCATTCTTTTCCAATGGCCATTTGATTCTGTCAAATGTTTATTTTACCTTTTTTTACTGGGACTCTTTGATGGTCAACATACACCAAAAGAGCCTCCCTCCTCTTGGACCCTGAAACAGTTCTGAACCTGGGGACAGGGCAAGAGGGCTAAGGCGTTTTGCCCGCTTTGGAAAAAAAGAAGTCATAAACCTGAAGCATTAAGAACCAAGCTGAGTCACCTGGTTTCTAGCTAAAAGATGCTCCCTCTTGTTTCTTCCTGTGTGAGGAGATGTTTCTAGGAAAAGCCAGTCAATCATATTTCAACGAATTCCAAGTTTTGGTCTTATCTCCACAACAGACTACACTCAAATGAACTAGCATTTCTGTCTTCGGATTTGCCTATGGTACTGGCGCTTCATTGACTGCATTACTGAAACTCTCTAGAACAAATGGTCCTGTGCAGAGCATTCTCTAAGGAGTCTGCCGACACGATATGGGAAGCTGGTTGTCTAGCACCCACTTTATAAGGGACTGGAGCCCCAAGAGCTCATACCCAGGCTGAGGCAGAATGTCCATGAACAGAAATTACCATGCGACCTCTTTTCCACCTCCCCACATGCACCTACACTTGCATGCAATGCACAAACTTATCCAGAAGCTTGGAGGAGTATGAGGAGAAGGATCAGTCCAGAATTTTGGATTTCATGGTTCAAGTAAAATTTCAGAAGTATTTTAGTAGACTGACAGAAAATAAGGACACTTAAAACAACCAAACACCACATACAGACACACACAGACACATACCATCTTCTATCACTACCATTTTAAAAAGAAAAAACTAAAGACAAAAATGTAAAAAAGCCAAGGGTCAGGGGTTAGGGGGCTGGGAGACAGGGGTGAAGGGTTAAAGAAATACAAATAGGTCATGGGGATGGGGAGCACAGCACAGGGAACGCAGTCAGCATTAATGTCATGGCTAGGTGTAGAGCCAGAGGAGAGAAAGAGCAATCAGGAGGATCGTTTTATAAACTATACAAATGTCTAACCAATGTACCGTATACTTGAAACGAATAAAATTTTTTGAATGTAGGAAGGCCAGAAGTTCACAATAAAAGACAATTCTTTCCAAGGAAAAGAGTTAAATTTTCAGGTAATGACACATACATACAGGGGTGGAGAGGCAGAAACAGACACACAAAACATCCTTATTTTTCTCACTCTGTACAGATGGGCAAAACCTGCTGTGGCTGGTCTCAGGCCTGGCTTCTTCGGCCATGCACTGACAAAGCAGTAAATTAGCAATGAGCACGCACTAAGCCAGCATGGAGAGTCCTTCTCACCTTCCCTTGCCCTACCTGGGGGCCCATCTCAGCCCGGGCCCCACGGGGCAGTCCTGCTGGTCTTTGCTGGGTCCCCTTTCCCAGCCCAGCACTCCCCAGTCCCCATCACATTCCTTCCTAACCAGGCAGAGGCCAGGGTGCCTGAGATTTTCTCCACAAACCCTGCAAATCCCAAATGGAATCTCTGCAGACTCTATACCTTAAGAATAAACTTTACTTCCTCCCAAAAATGTGCTTTAAGGGGTTTTATGTATGCCCTGTGAGAAATGTCTAGGTCCTATTCTAGGGGATTTCAGGGACACAAAATAGTATCACCCACATATAAGAAAAGTAAACAGAAATTAGGAAGTACTTTAATATAACAGCATTAAAATTGGAATAATTCCTAGGGAAGAAATATACATTTGTGGACAAGGGAAAGTACTCTGCAAATGAAAAGAAAAAAAGCATTTTTCACATTTTAAACCAGTTATGTAAGGAAAGCCTGAGAATGGTTCATTTTCTGGTGAAGTGCTAGCCTCTAGTTCATACTAAAACCAAGTCTATCTTCAAGATAATAGACCTCAAGATACAACCTTCCTCCAACAAATCAAGTATGTCAGAGAGAGGTGCAAGCATTAATAAGGGCCACACTCATCTAGGTAATAAATGGTCATGGGTTTCATATATTCCAGAAAAGAAGATATTAATAACTCAACCATTATACAATTTAATAAACAAAAAAGTAGTCATCCATTCCTAGAAAAACAGAAAACGCAAAACATATACAGCTGAGATATATTAACAGAAAGCCCCTTTTTAATCTGATTTTTTTAAAACTTAAAATCCAGCAGTCGAGTCCCCTACATTCTTTGTTAGTACTTACTTAGAGGTCCACAACTCTTCCAATCCATGAGATATAATGAGGGCACAAAAGTTATTCCTCCTTGAGACACAAGCATCCTGCATAGGCCTAGCACAGAGTAGGGACTTAATACGTGTTTAAAGAAAGTTCCTTTGCATTTCTCCCATTTATCACCATTGTAAAAGGTTTTACAACGAGCCTACCCAGGACCTAATGGGCAGATGGAGGGAGATACCCAAAGCTTGATCAAGAGGCTAATTCCATGTAATTACATAAATATACACAGCCACCACTTATCCTCTCATTGAGAAGAATCTGACAACGTTATCAACTGGTATTTAGAACAGACTAAGAAGAAAACAAAGCAGGTCTTGCCTTTTCATCCTGGTGTAACTTGTTGACACTCTCCATCTGAAAGTTATGGCTGGACTGGATTTTGTCGAGCTGCTCACGCTGCTTCTCCAGCTCTCCCTGGAACTCATTCTTTTTCAGCTCCACAGCACCTCTTTCGGCAGCTGCCCTGCGGACTCTGCCTTCCAGCTCCATGATTCGCGTCTACAAGGACACCTGGGTGTAAGGGCAAATGTCAAGCCATCCCTGGAGACCAGACCACCTGAGCTCCCTCAGCAAAGACACCGAGACCCAACGCAAGCCTTCCACACACGCTGTGTTCCCAAGTCTCAACCTTTTAAATCAACCGTGTGGAAGCTACAGAAGTTTTTCTAGAGAAACAGTGCTAGAAGGGAAAGAATTCACTTCTGAGTGTCTGTGTCTTCCCGGAATCACCACCACATCCCCCAAAGGAATTTTGTGGGGCTTAAAAAGTACATGAAATGCCTCCTGCTTTACCCGGTATGAGCTGGTGCTCAAATATTTAGTTCCTTTTCCCCATCGACAGAGCGTTTAATCACTCTATCACTCAAATTTTCTAAAAACAGATTCAGTTCTCCAACTCTGGGTACCAAAACTACATCTCTGGGAACAAAATATTCAGGTGGGATGAAGTTCCAAGCTCTGCCATCAGAAAGACTGGGTCAGAATCCCAGCTCCCCGGTACTTTACCTCTCTGTGCCTCAGTTTGCCCACCTGTAAAATGGGGAAAATAAAGTCCCTACCTTGTAGAGTTTGTGTACAAATGATGATGATGGATGTAATGTACTGTTAAAGAAAAATTATTCTGATGCTTGCTAAAACAGTAAGGAAAACTATTTAAGACTACCACAATTGGAGTCATGACTACGGCAAGAGGAGAGAGAGAGAAACCATGTTCAACTCTGAATAAAGCAAAGACAGCAGAGGATTTATGGCCAACGAGTAGACTGAGGGGGTCAATGAGTGGAAAAGTATTAAGAGGAGACATCAACGGTAGGGGGATTCTCGTGAAAGGCAGGACCAGGGCTTAGTATCAAGAACGAGGGATGAGGGGCTTAATCAGATATCGGGGGAAGGGGGGGTGACTCAGCAGGATTCTCTGCTAAGCCTGGGCTGGGGAGGCCAAAAACAGAATGGGGAGGGCCAAGATGGAGGTCTAGCCAAAAGAGAGGGCATGGTTTGCTCCACCTAAAATTTGGTCAAGGAGAATGCCATTGCTCAGCACTGCTTGACTCACAATGCGCAACAGTAAATGGGAAAGCGTAAATCGTCCTCCACATTAAATGATGGTAATAAAGACTGGTACCCCTAAAACCCATTTCTCACACCCATTATCCAAATACACTTCTGACACAACTCCTACAACTAACGCGGATGGGAGGACAGGCGTGGGTTGTGGTTCGTGCACTTCATCAAGCTGACTTCCCAGAACCAGCCCGAAGAGCTCGACTAAAAGTGACCTCATGGGAAAAGCAGAGAGGGATGTTCTGAAAGCAACCCTAAGAAGTCACAGGGGGTCCTCTCCCAAGAGCAGAGCTGATGTGGAGAGTCGGGCCCAGGGCTGGGCGGGGGGCATGAGCAGAGCCCCGAACTAACATTTCAGCCAGCGCGATGTCTCAGGTAGGGATAAATAACAAACCCCTCGGTGGCCCCCCACCACCTGGCAACATTTAATACTCTGCGACACCCAAACAAAACAAGCGAGCAAAACACCTGGAGATCCACGCTCCGGGAGCTCGCAATCCAGTAGTTGAAGCCCAAGACAATGATACAGGCCACCAGGGCAGCCAGCACGAGGGGCGGCGACTTCATGGTCCGACGCCCGTTTCCCAGTCCCATCATCTCAAAGGCCGGGCTGAGAGCCTGCCAAATAAAAACGAATAGAGAAGCCTCAATACTAGTACTCCATGCCCGGGCAGGCCACGTCCATCGTCCTGCCCGGAACCACGACTGGAGTCTCCTCCTTGGAACGTGAAGCTGTCGCTGGAGAACACGTAGGTAGCACGCCCAGCACCCTCAGCGGTGTGTGTCCCGGGGATGTGGCCGGCTCTCCAGGGCAGGCTCGAAGACCTCGGGCAAGTACCAATGTCTCTTACACTTCAGTTTCCTCATCTGTGAAACAGAGATAATTACAGTACCTGCCTTCCCGGTAAAGTGTGAGAATGAACCATCTCTGTAAACAGCAAAAGCAAGTATCAAGTGCTTCCACATCCCACCAGAAAGCGCCCACTTCTCACCACACTCCAAAAAGGCCTTTTAGATTTGATTGCTAACAAGGGGGTGGGGGAGGGGAGGTTTCACCCTCTCACAGAATTACTAATGGGCACCCAATTAAAACGTTTCTAGAGCAAAGCAGGAAAGCACTCTGGAGGAGTGTGAACTTGCACTGTGTAGGTCACGGGGACAGACAGGGCCTGCAGGGAGGAAGGGAACCTGGCTTCCCTCGTACCTCTCTCTTCAGAGCCCTTAACTGTGCAGCTACAGCATGGTGAGCTGCATGGCACACTCAAGTTACAAAGAGACTTCGCATGCCGCAGAGGACATCAAGCTTCTTAAGAGAAACACAAAAACCGCTACAGGAAGAGGAGCCATTGATTTTGTTCATGGGCTTCAACTGAACACCAGGTCTGACTGGATCCCAGCACTGGTTACCAAGGAAAAGGAAAGCTGACTTTGCCAAAAGGCTTTTGCTGAGCCACATAAAACAGGACCTTATCAGAGAAAGGGCAACATGAGCAATAAAAAGTATTTCTGAGACTTTTATGCCAGGTGGGGCCAGAAATGGAGGAGGCAGGAGGAGGGGTAAAAGGGGAAGGGGCTAGCGAGGGGAGGAAAGACCACTGGAGACTCACCTTCGAGGTTAAGTTCTTGGAGTAAGAACACGAGGCAGCTCTCACTCTATGCTATTTCTACGTGTGTCACTGGAAGACATCCACTTTCTTAATATAGGTACATTTTGTTTTATTGTGCCTCGGTTTATTGAGGTTCACAGGGATAGCATTTTTTAACAAATGGAAGGCAAGGCTCTCCACCAGCAAAAAGATTATGACTTGCTTTCTTGTGAGACTCGCTTTGCTGCGATGGCCTGAAACTAAACTCGCAGGATCCCTGAGCTACGTCTGTACCAAGACTGGGCTCCACGTCTAACTCAACAGATTTAAGGCAGGGCCCAGGTGTCGGTACTTTTAATCTCCCCAGGTGATTCTAATGTGCAGTCACTCTTCTCGATGTTTCCTGATGCATTTACAAGCATCAATATATATTTAATCCAGATAAAATATTCGCACTGTTCTGTAAATGTCATAAATCATTAGTAACACGTCTTGTCATTTTTTCCTAGTAGCACATTATGATTTGCTCCATACTTTTTAAAGGGCTGAATAGGGCACCACTACTGTATATAGCAGGATTTACTTAACCAATCTCCTACCGAGGGCCATCAGGAGTTTTCTAGGCTTATTTCCAGCAATGCTGTCAAAAACACACTCTTATATCCAAGTCTGTGTTTGCAAATTCTTATCCAGGTGTACAATCCCTTATTCACAATTCTGAAATCCAAAATGCTCTAAAAACCCAAAGGGATTTTTAGAAACTCAGCCAGTGACAAAACCTAACTTGAAATCAGATCAAGGTCTGACCAGAACTCACCTGAAGCTACTAATAATAGTCTTTATCTTTCTCTCTCCATGTAGCTGGCTACTCATGCATTTCGTTGCAGAAGGTTTAGTGTTTGACTGTGGGGTGCTGCTTCAGATCCTTCTGGGGCTGTCACATAATATATAATAAATGTATTAGCTTTTGACTTCTGAAAAAAATCGGAATTCCAAAACATCTGGCCTCCAGGCGTTCAGGGAAGGAACGGCAAACCAGCAGGGAGCTTACTGTGAGGCACTCATCAAGCACTTCAAATATGGGAGTTCACTGAATTCTCCCATCAGTTCTAGGGGGCATTATCACCCCCACTTTGCAAGTGATAAACTATCACAGGCAGCGGTAGATAAATTTCAGTACGTGGAATTGCTGGGCTAAAATGCATATGCATTTAACACTGATCTTATCTCTAAAATATTTAGCAAATTACAAAGAGAAAATTATACCTTTACAGTGGAGAATCCTGACAGTCACCACCTTAGCCATGTAGCCAAGGTTAACATCACCAGTAATGAGACATCAACATTAAGGACAACCTGATATGATGCACTGGGAGAAAAATTCAGAGGAATGCAAACTGAAGGACAGTCTATAAGACATCTGACCAGCACTGTTCAAAAACTTTCAAGATCACAAAAAATAAGGAAAAGGCTGAGACCTTGTCAGAGACTTTACTACAGAGACATGATAACCAAACAGAAGGTGGGATCCTGGACTGACTCTGAAAACAGAAAAAGGCTGTTAGGGGAAAAAATAATGAAATTCAAATAGGTTATGTAACTTAGGTTAATAAGATAGTCCCAAGGTTAATGTCTTAATTTTGATAAATTCTGAGTATATAAAATGATAACATAAGAGGGAGGCACGTAATGAATACATTGAAACCACCTGAACTATTTTTGCAACTTTCATAAATTAAATTTCTAATTCGTTTTTAATAGATCTTACCAAATTGGCTTCCAAAGCATTTCCAATAATTTACCCCTCCCGCAAGCTGTTTTGAGAATATGTTTTCTCACACAATAACACACAAAACTTTTAATATCTGGCAATCTCAACAATAATCATATTTAAAATAAGTTTCTTTAGTTATAAGCATAAATGAGTATCTTCTCATTCATTGGCCATATGTATTTCATTTGGTGAAATACCTTTTCATATCCTCTACCCATTTTAAACTGGGCTGTTCATCTTATTGATTTGTAAGAGCTCCTTATACATTAAAGATCAACTGATCTTTCATGGAATAAACTTTTTCTCAATTTTTCATTTGTTCTTTGACTTTATGAATTTTTTGCCCATAGCTTTTGGTTGTTTTTAAAATAATCTAATCTTGTCAATCTTTTATTGCTTGTGGATTGTTTAGACTTAGACATTTCCTACTCTAAGTTTAGAAATACATTTACCCATGTCTCCTCTCAACATATTATGGCTTTCATATTTACATTCGAATATGAAATTCTATTTATTGTAAGGAGTAAGAAAATACAAAGAATACAACTTTTGGGGGATGGGGGGATTGGACAGAATGGCTAGCCAGTTCTTTCTGCACCTTTTATTGAATAATCTATGTTTATCTAATGCCTTGAAAGGCTATCTTGGTCATCTCCTTAATTCCCTAATGATATACTTTTAGATGGGATCCTTGCATGAGCTTTTCTATTTCCAGCAATTCTAAGTCGGTGCATGGGTATAAGTTTGAAAACAATATAAATTCAATTCTCACTTTGAAGGAAGTGTATAGATGATTGTTTAATATTCTCTATCTGGTCAATAAAAAATTTATTGAGCAACCACCATGAGGCAGGTGTTGTGCTAGCACCGGGCAGTTCAGTGTGGTGTTAAGAGAACACTGAAACCCAATGGCAGTGTCAGATCCTGGCAGTAACTCAGGAGCCATAGGACCCACCTTTGCCTCACTGTCCTCCTCCGAGGGTTATTATGTAGGTTATTAAATGAGTTAAGATATAAGCGCTTTAGAACCATATCTGGGACATAGTAATTACTCAATAAATGTTGACTATCATTTATTAGAGATAGAAAGATATATAACAAATTAATTTAAATCGAGTCTTTTCCTGTTTTAGAAGGAAAAGGGGATCTTTTCGTTCCATGATCATTCTACTTTGTAGGAACCAGCCCTCTGTGTTCCTCCCATCGAGTCGTCTGTCAATTGCACCAGCTGTAACTGCCACCACCTGAGGCTGACTCACAAATGCTTTGCAGCAGCAGACATCCCAGACCAGGCCACATAATGAAAAGGAGAGGTTCAAGGAAGCTGAACCCAAGCACAGTCTCGGAAGCCTCTCGCTGTGACCCAGCGCTCGGCTGGCCAGGGTGGTGTGCAGCTGTCCAGAGGGGACTGTGAGGAGGGCCCTGGACTCCCGATGGTCAAGGGGGCCCCAGTAAGGTGACCACGAGAAAGGGAGGGTCAACACTCAGCCTTCAGGTCTGCTCCACCACTGACTTCCAGGGCTGCAGAAACCACTGCTGCCGATTTAAAGGAACAGATACAGGTGAGAAATGACAATGACTGATGAAAACTGCGGTCACTAACTCAGAGCCAGAGTTGACAGTTGTCAAATACCATAAACACTCTCCTTTCCTCCACCTTAGGATTTATGTGGACTGAGGGGGTGATGGAAGTGGGCAGGAGATATACGGAGTCTGATTAATTAATATTCACTAAAATTTAGGCTTCAGAATGTGTTGTGTTTCATATTTGATTATAGGCAACTGATATAGTGAAAATAATTAACCTAATCAGCTAGACCCTGTGAAACCCCAGGCTTTCCTGAAGTGAAAGTGCTGTTTTTGCATTAAAAGCATCTTGGTAAATTGGAAAAATTATGAAAAACCTGTAGGTTCTTTCCTACTGGCTTAATTAATTTTAAGAATCTGACTCACTGGTTAAAATTATTGTTGGCTTATAAGACAAAATTTTTTTCTAAGAGAACAGAGACCACTAAGTACTTAAAAAAAAACAAAAAACCAAAAAAACGCATATGAAAATAGGCAACCTGCCAAATTCATGAGCCCCTGAACCTCCCAAATATTGTTTCTTTTCATTTCCTTATTTTCACACAGAGGTTTTTAATCATATGAGCAAATATGTATAGAGCAATCAAATCAGATTAGCTTGTTTGACCAAAGTCACCAGCCGGACAAAGCAGCTTCTCTGAGCAGTGGGGAAGCTGCACCTTTATTCCTTCTCAGGAAATGGCCTCACCTGGAGGTGCAGAGCAGGAAGTTCAGAAGTCACAGCCTAAGTAAACAGACCTGAGACCGCCCCAGCACAGGGGCTGCGAAGGACTCAGTCACTCACATTTTGTTAAGGATTTAAAAATATTCTACCCTGTCCCATGAATGCCTCCAAATCAGGTCAGCAAACCATGGCCCCTGGGCCATAATCAGCCTGTCTTGTAAATCAAGTTTTACTGAACACAGGCAAGCCCATTCCTTTAAGTACTGTCCACAGCTGCTTCCTGGCTACAAGGCAGAGTAGAATAGCTGAGACAGAGATCTCACAGGGTTATTATGAGGATTACATCTGTTAAAATGTTGTCTGGCCCTTTAGAGAAAGTTTGTCAACTCTTGCTCCAAACCATTAGGGTTAAATAACCAAGTCCATTGTGTTCTCCTTAAATTCCTTTCAAAACTTACTAGGAAGTACACAGAATCTCCTCCCCTCACTTCCCCAACCCTCAATTATATTATAAACATCATGTTTTCCCCAATTCTGGAAGCTGATAGTTTATAAAGACTTCAGCAGCACAGTGACTATAGTTTATAGTACTATAATACATATTTGAAAGTAGCTGAGAAAGTAGATCTTGAAAGTTCTCATAATGAGAAAGAAAAATTTTTGTAACTGTTTATGGTGAGGGATGTTAACTAGATTTACTGTGGTGATCATTTAACAACATGTACAACTATTGAATCATTACACTGTACTGGAAACTAATGTCAATTATACCTCAATAAAACATTTTTAAAACCTTTAAAAATTAATATGCAAATTTAGTGTTATATAGTGGTAATACCAAAAAGAGATGAATGGGTGGAAATGAATGTGAGGAACCAAATTCCATCACGTTTCTTCCAGCACCTGGAATTTTCTGAAGAAAGGCCACCTGCCATATACACACCAAGATCACACAGTGGCAGCAGCTCCTAAATTATTCCTCCGTTCGAGAGTCAGCAAACTTCAACCTAAGGACTGAATCCTGCCAGCCACCTGTTCCTGTATACAGCCTATTAAGTTTAGTTTTTGTTTTCCAATGGTTGAAAAAAATCAAAAGAACATTTCGTGACATGTGAAAAGCACATGAAATTAAAATTTCAGTGTCCATATATAAAGTTTTATTGGAACACAACCACGCCCATTCATTTATTGTCTGTGGCTGTCAGGCCTCAAGAACTGGTAGCTGCAACACAGTCCATACGGCCTGCAGAACCTAAAATATCATCTGGCTCTTTACGGAAAAGGGTGGCCAGCCTTTGCTGTAGTTCAATGGTTCTCAAAGTGTGGGCCCTGGATAAGCAGCATCAGCATCACCTGGGAATGTTAGAAATGCACATGTTCTGGACCACCCCAGACCTACCAAGTCACAGACTTGGGGTGTTTAAAAGCCCTCCAGATGATGCTGTTGCAGGGAAGCTTGGGAACCACTGTCCTCTTTAGAGCGCCCTGGACTAGTCTGGACAGTGAGTTCTGTTCTGGCTGCAAGCATTTATTATCAAAAAGCAGAAAGGCATGTCCAGGAGGGTGTGTTGTTTATCTTCGGAGAAATATTTGTATTTCCCTACCTTTTAGGAGCTGAGTTGTGTCACGTTTCCCCCTGCCCCCAGCCTTTTCTGCCTTTGGTTTTATTCTACTATTGTCTCCCACCTGTCATCTGCAGCCACACTTTTCCTAAACCTTATCTATTACTGTCTGCTCAGAGAAATAAGGTTTCCATTTACCCCTCCCTTTGAAGTCACTTCTTAGTCTTAAGTTCTTTTCTCCTTCTGGGCATCTCAATTCAGTCACTGTACTACATGTAGACAAAGGTATCTGTTCTTTAATCAGAATGAAATGTCACTGAGTCCAGAGCTGCATAGCTAATACAGGACCCACCCTCACTGATGTAGGAAAAAAAATGGGGAAAGATAAAGAATAATCCATCAGCTATAAATGATAGAGACCAAGATGTGATGGTCTAGGTCCTCCAGTTCTGATAACATTGAAATCAGACAACAGTTAAGTATTTTCTTCTAAATTACTCATTAGTATGATTTTGCCTCTTCTAAGAAATTCACCAAGGCAATGCTTTTAAAAAGAGATAATAGCCAATAAGCCATCTTGAAGTTCCAGCCCACTGCACCTCAAAAAACTACAGCCCCGGCCAATATCAAATGGAGCAGAAGAACCATTCGGCTGAGCCCAGGCAAGCCACAGACTCATAAGCAATAATAAAATGATGATTTTAAGTTTAGAGGTGATTATGTATTGTTACAGAGCAATACATAATCAAATCCCATTTTCAATGAAAAAACTTTTTTTAAACACTCAAAAAATGAACATATTTTTATATCCACAGAAAACATATAGCAAATGTTAAAGGAAGAATATATACAAGCTGTAGTGAGAGTAGAATGAATAGAGAAGAATGAAGCTTTCATTTTTTACTTTATACAATCTTTCTCTCCTCAGCACATCTTTAATATAAAAGCAAAGCAATAACAATAAAAAATTAAGTAGCACAGAAGATATATATTAGTTAACATTAGCAAGTTTTGAAGCTGTATTTCTAGCATTCCCAAATTAAATTATAGTATTTTTCAGCTTCCCTAAAACAAAATGATTATACCATATGTAAACATCATGAAGTAGAGAAAACTCATTCAGACTCCAATACTCTTTTCTGTGCTGGAATCTCCCACTGGGGACACCAATGTGGCAAGAAAGATCTCTGGCTTCAAGTGACACAAAGACCCAGGCCCCCATCTTGAGCCTTGGGCAGGCAACCGAGGGACATAATGGGGTTTGAGGACCTGTTTTAACTGGGTGACGGGCAGTTACTCATCTTCTCCCAAGCCCCTGGGATCATCTGTGAAGGGATAACCTTGGTGTCTATCTCCCAAGGCTGGTGTGAAAATTAGAGCATTTACATGCTACCAAGTCAATACTCAACTAAAAGGGACTGCCGTGCTATTAGTCTGTTGACTCGCTTAAGAAAAAGTGGGAAAGACCAGTTATATCTGCCTTCGTGGGGTTCTTCTGATGATCAAATGAAAGAACTATCTGAGGTTAAAATATGAAACCAGCTGTTTACAGCAGGGCGCATGCATCCCAGAGTGTGCAGAAGAGGCTCCACCAGGCTAGGGAAGGAAATCCCAGAAGTTACATTTATTTTTATCCAAAAAGTAGGAGAGCAACTATTTTAATAAGTATTACATCTAATAACTTAAATATATATTACATATATACTAATTATGCTAATTACTTTACACTATCCTACTAACTATACTACCGTAAAATATTAACCATGCTAATAAAACTAGAAATTGACTCCGGATCCTAAGTCCCTCTGTAGAGTCACAGATCACCACCCCTCTGAGGTGCCTGAGGCACTCCTTTGCCTTCAGCACTTGTACAGTAAAAAAGATGTAAAAGACTGACGTATTATAACTAAACATTACAAATGATATGAAGCTTTAAGATTCCTATAAAAAACACAAATTAAAGTTATACTAATCAACACAAGCACAGGTGAACACAAGCCCACAGTAGGGAAGGTGCATGCTCCTCACCCTGAGTGAGCTTTGCATGAGCCACATCACAAAGTAAAAAACTATGATGATATAATCAGATCTGACCAGAAAAAGGCCAAAACTACTCAAAATTTAAGGAGTATCTGAATGAAATAGGGTTTTGCTTCCATTGTCATTAACAATAAATCCAGCCCCAAGTGTATATTGAGTCTTGAGATACAATATCACATGTATGTAATTTATATGTTAACTAACACACATACAGGGGAGAGCTAAAAATTGTTTAACTGAGATATAATTGACATATAACACTATTAATTTTAGATGTTAAAATTTTTTTATTAATTAGAATGACCAAAAAGAGTATGGAAACAACAGCAAACTATAAAATGTATAACTATAATATTATATAGTATTTTTACATATATTTTCTTCCTGTCAGGCACTAATTAATCTTCAAAATCTTAGCTGGGGGAAGTACTATTAATACAGCCCTGAAAGATTTTAAAGAGAAATAAGATCGAAATGTAAAAATCTGAGAAGCCGTGCAATTTTTTTTTCCTTAAAGTGCAGGTAATTTCTGTGTCAATCAAAGTAGACTCTCTGGGAATTTAGGAAACACTTCTTAAGCTTCGAGCCAAGTTTCTCTTTTAAAGTAATCTCATCAGCAACTTGAAAAGTCTAGAGAAGAAAACAACCACAATCTATGAACATCTTTTCAGGGGGAAGTGAAATACCACAGACCATTCCTTCCACTTTAGCAAATGTTTAGAAAAAAATTTAACAAAGCTTTTAGGGATTTTGTTGTTGTTGACAAAAAAAAAAAAAAAAGCTGTTTTCTTATCCAACTTATGGACATTAATGAATCGTTTCCTAAGGCAACTTTTTTTTTTTTTTTTAAGGATAAACAATAACAATGATACAATTGATTTAAGGCACAGGGGCTCTCATCCCTTGTCCCAGCCTCTCTCTCTCCCTCCCTCTCTTTTTCCTTCCGTCCCTTCTGGCCACCCCGGACTGTTTTAAAAGGGGGCTGGATTTCAGGGACCATGCTGCCTTCAAGCTCCCTTTCACTAAAGTGTCCATCAAGGGACCCTGCTTCCCTGCTCATCACAGCCTGCTTAAGGACTCTCTACCCTTCCAACTCTTCCCTGCAGAAGCAGGTACCACCCCAACCCCCAACCCCTGCCATCTACCCAGCCTGAAAGTTCACAGGACTGTCAGTAAGGTCAGCAGTGCTCTACCTGCTGGAGAAAGGTGGAGACATAAATGAACCGAAGATAAACCTGGACCTAACTAACACCGTCAACAATCCTTATTGCTATTTCTGTTTCACCCCTTGAAAAAATATGTAAATGCAAAATCTGTCCATCAATAACTGGACCTATGGCCAGCAGTTAGAAAGCAGATGACATCTTTATCTCCTAATAGCAATGTTACTGCAATCTGTGTGTCCCCCACCCACTCACACACTCCCTCCTCTCATCCTAGGTCTTTCATTTTTGAGCAAAACCAATGGGGAAAAAAATGTGAGAATAAAATATATCTTGAAGAGCTAACCTTTTTCTTTAAACATCCTAAGAATTCTATGTCTTTTTGACCACTAACACCCTAAAAATTGGCCTAAGAACAGTAAGCATTAGTGAATAAAGTAAAATTACTTATTTTCTATTTACAAATAAAGTAAAATTAGTCTTACCAATAGCATGATCTTAGCTTAATCTTTTATGACACAAGAAGTTAGACTATCCTAAGAGACCCACAAGGACCTCCAAGAGATTTCACTGCTCCCTAGGTCTCATACTCCAAAAAATTTAGAAATACTAAAACTGCCTAAATTTGAGTCAGTCTGATGGCCATAAATCAAACACGGTTGTTAAATATTTCATCAGGCTGTTGGACATCTTAATAACCCCTTGGAAAGCCTCTCCACATTTGCATAATTTCCAGATGCAGGGCCTTGGAGACCCCAACCAGACATAGGAAATCTCAAGATGGTGATAGTCACCCAAGTTTGTTTATGTTAATTTGGAAATGGGACATCTGAAAATGACTAGCATCATCATGGCATTCCAAATATAATAATGATTCTTAAAATTCCACTAAAAAGAGCATTCATCAAAATAGGTATTTTTCCTATTTTCTAACAAAAAAGCCATTAAAAATGTTTAAATATTTTTATATAAAATATAAAAATATTAAAAATGTTGTGAAACATAAAGAGTATATAAACTCAGGAGTCTATTTTTACAGCAGGGCAAAAGTTTTGTGGATCCCCCACACTACCAAAGGTGGAAAACACACGAGGGGCCGTGGGAGCATCCCTGAGACCGGCTCCACAGGAGATCCGGCGGCGCGGTCTAAGGACCTGGCGCCCGGCTCCGGGTCACCTGCCAAGACGCGACCGCTGCCAACGTGGGCTCCCGCGGCGGCCGGAGCGCTCCAGGGGTGTGGAGGAAGAGGAGAGGTGAGCGGCGCGGCCAGCCCTTCCTCCGCCCTTGTGCCCATCACGCCCGCAGGACTGGCACCAGTGCGACTTTGGGGACGCACGCTTTTGACTTCGGATGCCGACGCGCGTGACCGAACCAAGAACAAAAAGACGGGCCCCGCACCGCTCCAGACTGGCCTCCGCAGGGGCAGGGAATCCTCGCACGCCCCTCAGCGCCGGCGATGGAGCCCGGTGGGGCGGGGCGGCCCGCGGGCGAAGGTTGGAGGGGGCGAGGAGGTGCGGAGTCCGCCCCGAGCCGACTCCGAGAGAAGGGTGCAGCAAGCCCGGCGGTGTTTCCGGGGACCTGGCACGTAGTCCCTGGACGCGAACCCCGGGCCGAGGAGGGACGCGGGGAGGGAAGGCGCCCAAGGCGCAAGGCGGCGACTGTGCGCGCCGGGGGACGCGCGCCACTCACTCACCTCCTGCCGCAGGCTCCAGCGGCCTCTCGGCGCTGCAAGCCTGCCTTGAGGCCACCCAGCCGCGCTCCCGCCCGCCCCGCGCCCCGCGCCCCGTGCAGCATCCGGTGCCGCCGCGTCTCTGGCCTCCGCAGCGGCGAGTCCCCGCCCCCGCAGCGCCGGCGGCGCGGGAGGAGGTGGCGCCGCACGCGCGCGGAGAGGCCGGGGCCGCGCCCGGACGCCGGCCACACGGTGCGCGCGCCCTGGTCCGCGGCCGCCCCCAGGCGGGAGCCGGGTAACCAGTGCAGCGCCCCCTCCCCGCCGCCCGGCCGCCGCCCCTCCTCGGCCGAAGGCCGCCCGGCCGCTCCTTAGAGACGCGGCTCGGAGTGCAGCGCTAGAGCGGTCCCGACGCTTTCTAAGGAGGAGCGTAGGAGGGAAGCGGCGGCGGAGCAAAGGGACCTGGAGAGACAATTCTCCACCACCCCCCACCTGGCCGCCCAGGAATTTTCCGGAACCCAAAGCCAACCACACCCAGCGCCACACACCTTGCCACTTTCACGTCTCCTTCACTGGTCCCAGCACAACCTGCCTAGAGTAGAGGAGACAACGAGAAACAGGTATTTTGGGGATCTGTACTCACTAAATTGTCTTTAAATCCCACATTCCTTCCCAGTTGGCCATAATCTCCCCTCGATTTTTATCACTCAAGCCTTAATTTGGGGTGCTGTGATCCTCCAACTACTTGCAACAGATAAAATGCAGATTCCTGGGCGCTGCGCAAGCAGGATCTCCTAGAATTCTGTGACTGAAGACTGGGAATCTGAATTTTAAACAGCGCCTAGGTGGCTCCTGGGTGCAAGAAAGTTTGAGAATTACTGTTAGGTCATACCTACCTGAGAGGATGCCACAAAATGAGAGACCTGTAGGTTTACTATAGTAGGAAATTCTAGAGCAATGGTTCTTAAACCTGACTGCATTAACCAGAAGTTAGAATTATCTGGAAATTTTTAGAATATTCAGATGGCGGGGTCCCATCTCGAGTTCTGAGTCTGAACATTGGTATTTTTGTGCATCTGTTTTAAAGCTTCCCAGATAATTCTAATGTGTGGCCACGAGAACAATTTTCCTAGAATCATCTATTTTGGAACCTACCTAGCTCTGGGGTCTGGGAAAGGAATGCTTTCCTCTCACTTCTCCCAAATCCCAACAACAACAACAAAACAAACAAACAAAAACAGGGAAACACATTCCTAAGGGAATGCTTACTGCCAGAATTGTTTCCAACTTGAATAAAGACTCACCTTGAAAATGGTGACCAAGATACTTTACTACCCAGCTGAGCATGGTCTCCTTAATTGCCAGAAAACATCTTTATGAGCCAAAACCTCTTAAATTAATTACGAGCTGACCATAATAACCTTTGGAGTCATAGCCTACCATACTCAAAAGTGACATTTTTATTACTTACTGTAAGACTGCCACCTGGTCAGACTGAATGTTCAAAAGCCAAGGTGTGTTGGACATCAGCCCTGGCTTTTCCCATGACTTGACTTGTGTCACTTTGATCATCTACTGACCATAAGTGACCACATCCAGATTTGTGGACAGATACAGTAAATTCCCTTTATTGCTCCTTTTGACTCTCCTGGCTATGTTTTGCCTTCTCAGATTGGTGGACCATAACTTTCATTTGCCTCTAAGTAGGTCTCCATTAGTGCCTCTCATTTATCAGCAACTAATTAGGTAGCAGTGACGAAACCAGTGATTCTTTTTGTGGAACAGGTCTGTATGTCTAGGTACCAGGGCAGCTGGTGAATTAGCTACATCTTTACTGAGGAGAAATCATTCCTTTTCAAGTTTAATGAGAAATTGGAATTTTAAAATGCAGTTATTTATGTGCTGTGTATGTAAATATCAGATATACATTCCCTATAAAGTTTTCTTCTATATCCTCAAGACTTCTCACCCAGAATATTTAGCCTAATCAGTTGATGGCCCTAAAAATTCAATTGGACCGATTTTGAGTAAATGATATACAAGGGACTGTGGCGTGTGATGGCAATGGACACCCATGTTTTGCCTGTTCAGTATCCTTTCCTTCACTTGTTTGAAAAGCAGGTGCCATTAGCAAGTTTGATAAGTTTCTATCAAACATATAAGGAACTTCCCCTTATCTTCAAAGTTTATAGCCTTGGGAGGACTGCCAATCAGTCATGTCCTCTCCAGCTCAAGGGGTGGACCTTGTATTAGTTTCCTATTTGTTGCTCTAACAATTTATCACAAACCTAATAAGTTTCATAAATCTCAGAAATCTCACTAGGTTGCATTCCTTTCTGGAGACTCTAGGGAAGACCCATTTCCTTGCCTTTTCCAACTTCTAGAGGTTACCGGCATTTCTCAGACCATGACCCCCTTTTTAAATCTCCCGAATCAGTAACATCTTTCTTATCCTGTAGTGCTATTTGCCACGAACTCAACATATTAGGCCCATGTCTCCAAACGAGGCCCTAAGCAGCTCTAGGCTTATTCTGTCCCAGTATGGGCTCTCTCTGTGGAAAAAAAGAGCTGCTTTTTCCTAGCAGTTCCAATGAATGTCCCATAATGGAATCTCACTGGATAATTGGGTCATGTGCCCAACTGTGAACCAATCACTGCTGCCTCTATTAGGACTCTATTAGTTTCCTATGGCTGCCATAACAAATTACCAGAACTAAATGGCTTAAAACAACAAAAGCTTTATTCTGTCATGGTAATGGAGGTAGGGTGTACTCTCTCTCCAAAGGCTCTGGGGAGAATGCATTCTTTGCAAAGTCCAGCTTCTCATGGCTCCAGGCACTCCTTGGCTTGTGTGGCCACATCACTTCCTCCCCTGCCTCAAAAGTACCTCCTCCTTTCTCTTGAAAGGACACTTATGATTGTATTTCAGACCCACTGGATAATCCAGAATAAGCTCCTCCTCTCAAGATCCTTAACTTAATCACTTCTTTTGCGACAAACACCTAGTTTTAATGGCTCTAGCCAGATCTAAAGCCAGACCTTAACCTTGGATTTTTCAGTTATATCATCCAATTAATTCCCTATTTTGCTTAAGCTAACATGACCTCGGTTTCTGTCACCAACAGCCCAAAGACTTTGGACTCATAGAGTTCTTTAATTACCTGTGTAAGGTTGTCAATTATACATGAACTTTGGATAACAACAAATGAGCTTTTGTATATTTCAAATATTGTATGGATCAGATACTTAAAAAAAATTATTTGCTGTTTATCTGAAATTCAAATTTAACTGGGCATCCTGGTTTTTTGGTTTGGGGTTTTGTCTTTTGCTAAGTCTAGCAATCCTATGTTGGAAGAAAGTTTTTTTTAATTGATCATCTGAAACTTTTGAAAGGCCAAGTTGTTATAGTACAAAGGAAAGTATGAATAATTCTTATTTCAAAGTAGGTGCTCCTATAATTTTAGGTATTCAAATAACAAATCTTCTATGTCCTGCTTTGACTGAAGTTGTAAATCGGTGTGATTATAGCCTCGTGATGTCATGAATCTTAATGCGATCTGAAGTTGAAGGAAATATTACCAGTTTTTGAAAGCCTCCGACCACTGAGCGAAGCAGTAAAAAGGTGCCTTTGTGTGTTATGAGACCTACGACATCCTTTCAAACTGGTGCTCTTACAGAGCAGCAGAAATTTCTCGGCTTTCTCAGCTTGGTGAGCTGTGCGTGTTAGGGAGTGGCCCCAAAGCAAAAGGTTATGGAGAGCAGGGTGGAGGGGCAGGGCAGGGCAGGGGGCATCGTGCTACGCCTATCCGCTTCCTTGGGCAGGTGAGAAGAAAAATGGCCAAGCTGAGGGTGTTCTGAAATCTGGGACCAGCCTGAAAAAGTGTGATTTAAGAAACACGTGAGAAGAAACTGCCAAACTGTTTTTCCAATATGACTACTATTTTGCATTCCTGCCAGGCATGTTTTTGTAAAAGTTGTAAAAATAAAATTTTTATCTGTGATATGAAGTAGGAAATAGATTGTTTGTCTTATTTGTAATACTGTGGCCTTCTCTAACCTAAGATATTAAAAATATTCCACACTTCTAGTTTATTCATTCATTCTCATATTCAGTATTCTCATCACCTGCCTAAATGCCTGATAAATAGCAGATTTTTAAAAATTGTTTTAATATAGGAAAGGCCATCTTAAGACCATAGTAAACCCAAAGCTATAAAGGAAAAGATTTTCAGATTTGATAGCATAAAAAATTTTTGAGTCTTTTGTATTTAACAAAAGCTAAAAGTAAAATTAAGACACAAGAACAAACATGAATAATATATGACATTCAGATTAATCTAAATGACTCTTATAAATCAGTAAGACTAACATAAACCATCAAGTAGAAAATTGACCAAGACTATGAATAGGCAATTCACAAAAAAATAAATACAGGGACCTGCAAATTAAAATGAGTACTCTTTCTCCTATAAGATAAAAGTGAAAAAAGATTATTTAAAAACAGATCAATAGTATTCAATGATTGTCAGGATGTGGGGAGTTCAAACTGGTAAAACCTTTCTGAGGCTTTTTCCTTGCTTTTCCACCTGGAGGAATCCATATCACACCACCACCACGTAAAAGATTATTTGGTTATTTAATCAGTGGCCATGGTAGCAACAGGGAACAGTTGACAACGATCTGAATGTCCATCAGCAGAGGAGAGGATGGAATAAAGTACTGTAATTATGGTAAATTATATTCATCGCAGTATGTAGCAACTGCAAATAATCAGGTATTGCCGTAGGTCTAGACTTGGAAAGAAGCTAAGGACATGAAGTAGAGTGTGTTTTGAAAAAGGTGATGCCTTGTATGTGTGCGTGGTGCATATGCAGGAATGTCAGTGTTCCGAAAACAAGTGGAAGTTTGTAAACCCACTTGGAGTGTGGTGACTCAAGGGAAGTGGGTGAGGCCGAGAAGGGAGGGGACTAAAAGGAGACTTCATGTGTTACTCTTTATATTTCTGCAGTTTAAAATTTTTACAATGAGATTATATGATGTTAAATCATACAAAATTGCCAATATATTGATTGCATTGACCTACAAAAATAGTAATTTTCTGTGGTTCGACCCAAATGCACAAAATCACATGTGTCGACTCACTAATGTCGATGATGATTTCATAGCATTTTCTCTAGTATAGAATCCAGGCTAGGATCACTTAGTTTCATTTAATCTGGAACATTTCCACGACCTCTCTGTGTCTTTATGCATTAACATTTTAAAATAGAGGTTCCCCCAACTCTTTTAGAAAATAGAATGTTCTCATTGCAGATCTGTTTGGTGTTTCTTCATGATTAGATCCAGGTCATGCATTCTCAGCATAACCTAATGTGTACTTTTCGGGGTACCACATCTGGAGGTACATGGTGTCCATCTGTCCCTCACTGTGACATTAATTTCGACCATCTGGTATTATCTGATTTCTGATTGTGTAGTTACTGCTGTTTTCCCTTGGAGCTCCCAAGCAGCTTGTGGAGAAACATTCAAATATCCAGCTCCTCCTCAAATTTATCCCTACATTTAGCATTCTTGCCTAACCTAAACCAGTCTCTATAATGATTGCTGCAAAATGATAATTTTCCAACTCTAGACTATGTCCACGTTTATCAGCAGGTACTCAGCATCCTACTGTAAGCAAGAACTTTCTCTCTTATTAACAGCTATGGATTCATGGGTTCTTATTTCATTTCCCAATGGTTTGTGATTCATTACTTTAGTGCTCAGGTTGTCCCAGACTTGGCCAATAAAAAGCCTCTTTGAACTGGCTGCCTCTGTCATTTTTTGAACACTTCCTAACTTTCTGGCATAATAAGATATTCCAGACTCATCTTGTACGGTTTGGTTCCCGCAAGTCTCTGATCATAACATCTGGTCAATACATAACTTTGTTTTACATGTGTTTGTTGAGAGACACCTTATTTAGTATATACTGTTTATTCATTAACATTGAGTTCGTGGCAAACAGCACTACATTTCATGCCTGAACTAAGTTTACCTAATGTAGGTTTTTTCTCCATATGACACATCTCAGCCTTCTTGTATGTAAGAATAATGGAGAGCACTTCAGCACTACACTTGGGGGCCATTTTAAACAGCAAAATCACCAACAAAAAGCACAAAAATGTGTGCACTATATAAACCGTGAAAAAGACACTTGCTTACAGTATGAGCTGAAACAGGAAGGCAACCTGACCTGGAGACGCGCTAGACAAGTGACTCAAAGGTTTTGCTGCTCTGCACATGGCTGCGAAAACCACAAAACTGGTGCAAATATTGACTTGGGGGCTACGATTTTTTTTTGAGTGAGTAGAGGAATCCACCAACCATGAGAATTAACCACATATTTTAGAAATCATAAGTTCACACGGATACTTCCAATTCCGATCCATCCTCCCCAGAGTTATCTCTTGCCTCTCCCCATTCTACATTTGTAAACCTCTCTTCCTTAGAATCCTGCTTCCAAATGGCAACACACTGACTTTTTTGTTCAATCGTATAATACACCTAAAAAGTTTCAGTCACACTACTGTGAAAACAAATCAAAAAAAGAGCTCAGCATATTTGTAGTTCTCCCTGCCAAATATTGTATATGTTCTTTGGATTGGTTCTTGCTCTCCTTCAGTGTGGTGACAGTTTTGCTCTGTTTATTTCAGTTTGCTCTGTTTTTATATTTTTTCCTATCCTTTCCCATCTTCGTTAATTTCATTTAATGATACATAGAACGTTAACATATTTCCAGAAGTCAGAACCATATCAAAAGGGACACTCACAGTAACATCAGTTTCTTTCACATACTTCAACCCTGTACCTCCTTACCTCTTGTAGGCGATCAGCTTCATTGTTTTCTGGTTGATCCCCATGTTTTTTTTTTGTAAGCAGATAATATGTATGTATGTTTTGTTATTTTCCTCCTTATATAAAATGTAGCTTACCACATTAGCTCTTTTGCACTTTGCTTTTTCAATATCCGTGTCTCCCGGAAATCACTCCGTATCAGTGCATAGATGTCTTCCGTGTTCATTGTTATAGCAGTGTACGTCTCCATTTATGTGTATGTGTGTTTAACCAGTCTCCTGTATTTTCATATTGTTGGAGAGATCTCTTCAGAGTATGTACATTCTAAGAGATTTGAGGTTTCCGTAGTTACTGCCGGGTTGCCTCCAGAAAGCTGTATTTAGTAATACTTCCACTGCTAGTGCTTTAAGCCATATTCTCTATTTTAAAAATTAAAATGGACTTGACTTTAATGGAATGTTTGATAATGTAGAATTTAAATTTCCGCATTTCTTTCTAAAGTAAGAGCATCTGTCAGCTGCTTCTCTGTCTAGGTGAATCCAAAAAGTCAACTTGGAACAGAGTTTTTTGTTGTTTTTGTTCTGGGAAGAGACACTTGGTGGTGATCCTCTCTTATACAGTGAGTGGAAAAATATAAGTGAATAAAATATTGTGTCCATCTCCTAGTGCATTTGTTTGAATAAGCAGCAAATCTGTCTTAATACAGTATCTGAAGTAAGATAAGAAATTGAGATTATGCTTTATAAATGGTAAAATCCTAAACAAATAATCATCCTTACTACTGTTTAGAGGCTGTAAGGGAACATCAAAAAAGGGCACGTTGTTAGATTACGCTTAATGAGAGCTTGGGCATTATTTGGGTGGCAAGGAGGGCATCTAGATAAAAGTCACAACATAAGTCTAAAGTCCGATGTATGAGGTGGTCTTGTGTTTTAAAAGCCGTGAAGCTTAATTCAGCACAACAGATTTTCATTGTCTTCCTTTTTTTCTGCCTTCTGTCCATGTGTATTCCAAATGCTTTAATTAGTGCCACCAAAAGGTCTGGTTTATTATCACCCTATGCCTCTAATGACATGACAAATAATTCCCTTTGTCAGGATCACAATGTCTTTGTCTACTTTCAGACACGACAGTAATTAGATCATTTGTTTTATTTTTGGACCTTGTCAGAGACCTCAGCCCTTTATAATTGACCCGTTTCCCCTTAATGATCATTTCTTAATAGGAAGCCACATGAATTCAAAACCATTATGCTTATTTTCATCAGACAACTGTATCATCTAAGCATTAATTTTTCCACAGTAATCTTGCAGATTATTACATTTTGATTATCTCAGAATCCTGATTATGTTATGTTCTTTTAACGAAACTCCATATTTATCTGCAGCTCCTAATCTTATTTTTTAATATGATTTGAGTTGATTTTATTATCATTCTAGAAACAGATACAAATTAGAGGAAAATTAGAAACAAAATTGGCACTACAGGTTCTCTGTTTCATGATTCATTAAATTTGGAGGCAATTTATCACAAGTGGGAAAAGCTCAGGTGGCAGCAATCACAATATAACTCACTGAGAGCTCTTGAAGAGAGATGATTTTATTCTAAGGTCTAGAACAAAAAAACCTTGTTTATCACTATCCTGAATAGAATCGACTTCACAAGACTCATTTTCAATAGTAAAGTCCATGGATTATTCAGGGATTGATTTAAAAAGTTCTACTTTCCAAAATAATTCGACACATGAGTCATTTTATCTTCCAAAATGGGGTTAGTAGCCACATTTGGAACTCTAGGGGTACTTCAGTAGCTGTAGAAATTTTATATTTTCTGGCAAATTTCTGGGAAAATGATTATGAGGAGAGAAAATAGGTTGTGTAGTGAAGGGAAAAGGTGTAGTTCCATAGGGTTGCTCTCATTCATTCAATAAATATCTAGGATTATTTTATTTGTTCATTTATTCATTTCATAAATAATCATTGAGTATTTATTGTGTCAAGGAGTGTTCTACATACTGGAGATGAGATGACAAACAAAGTGACAGTATTTCTACTGGGATAGACAAACCAATAGACATTAGCAAACAAAAAATTATATAAAATTTTGACAATCATATAGTTGAATGTCTGATTTGTATGAACAACTATATAAATACTAAGCAGAGAATTAAAGTAAGATGGTGTGTTAGAGCATGATGGGGTAGCCTCTTTAGCTGGCCAAGGAGTCCTCTCCGAGGTGGAATATTAGAATCTGAAATGTGATGGTTGAGGGGGAAGCAGCCACATGAGATTCCGCAGGATGAATTCCTTGCCGAGGGCTCAGTGCCAAAATCCCACGGAAGGAACAAGCTTAGTGAGTTAGAAGGACTAAAAGAAGGCAGTGTGACTGGATGGCAGTGGCTGAGGAGCACTAGGCATGAGATGAGGTCACAGGGTATGAAGATTAGAAAATTAGGGTTTTATGGACTTTTACTTATAATCTTCATTGTTGACACTGCCAGGTACCACCTTGTAATCATCTATCCCTATTTCTTCTCTTTCTAACAGAACAACAATTTTGTTTGGGGTTGCATTCCATCCAATTAAAAACCCTAATTCCCCAGAATTCCTTGTGGCTAGGGGTGGTCACATTACATGGTTCTGGTTAATAGTGTGTATCCAGAATTCTGATAGGAAGAACTTCCCTTCCATTAGAAAAACAGAAACTTCATTTTTTCCCATTCTTCTTGCTTGGAATGTTGATGCAATGCCCATGGGTATAGCAGCCATCTCGAAACCATTTGACTGAAAACCACAAATAAAGACAGATAAGAGAAAGACAGGAGTCCAGGAAACTGATGACATCCCAGTTCTGCTGACCTCTGCTGCACATCTTGTTGGATGCAGTGAAAAAAACTTTATGTCTTTTAGGTACTAGCATCCAGGCATTCTCTTACCTGTAACCAATACAATCTTAAATTATACAACACAGACTAGGAAAAAACAATGGTGTAGGGAACTGGGGAAAATACAGGTGAAAATAAAGCCAACAATAATGGCAACTGCAAAAGAGGCAAAGCTAATTTTGTTCAGTTGCTGTAAGTCACCCTGAAATTTGTCCCCAAATATTATAAAAACCCAAGAGGAAATTTCTCAATACAAAGACTACTACTAGCACTACTATTAACAGTAATAGACTGAAGATACCCACTAATGGCAAGGCTATCTCACATTTTTAAGTAATTTTATGAAATTCTCAGAATGTCTGTTGTTGTCTTTTTTGTCTTTGGTGAAGGGTCTGCTCAAATCTTTGCCTATTTTTGAAAATTGGGTCACTCATCTTGATATTGAGTGTCTGTGCGCTCTTCAAAGCTAAAACAATAACTCTGACAGCTGAACACCCAAAATAAAGCAGAAGGAAATAAATGTTACGGCATTTATAAAGAACAGAAAGAAAATAACTTCTAACCTAGAATCCTATGTTTAGAAGAAATATCCTGCAAACATGAAAGTGAAATACAGACATTTTTGGACAAGTAAAAAAAAAATTCACTGCCAGGATACCCACTTTTAAGGAAATATTAAAGATTATCCTCTAAGCAGAAGGAAAATTAAGCCAGACAGTTGCTTGGAGTTGTAGGAAGAAATGAAGAATAGAAAAGGTGAATACATAGATAAATCTAAAGAAGCACTAACTATATAAAACACTATAAAATTATGTCTAGTGAGGATACATATACACACAGACATATACATGTGCACATGTGTGTGTGTGTGTGTGTGTAGTCACTAAGCTTAGGCCTGGGTGAGAGGCCCCTTCCCTAGGCCCTGCACTCTGATCTTCTTTCACCCATGGGGTAAGGAATCCATGAAGCCAAGGGGACAGGCCCACCTGGGGCCTGTATCAACCCATTTAGAGTACAGTTTGGGTTCCTGGATCCTCAGCATTCCCCACCCTAAAGGGCCTGATCATACTTGCAGGCCCCGCGGGCCCTTTCTCCAGCTCCATCTTCCTAAGGGCAAATCACACTGCCAGTGCACACTAGGGCTTAGTGATGGACAATTGTAGCTTCTGGATAAAAGCTGTTTAATAAATAATCCTCTTTGTCTCTAATGATGCTTCTTAAAATTGGCTTTGTCTGGTATTAGTATAGCTATACCAATTTTAGTTAATGTTTCGAAGATGTATCTTTTCCAATTCTTGTATATTCAGCCTTTCTGTATTATTATACTTAGTTTATGTATCTTGTAAGGAGTATGTCTTTGGAACTTTTTTATATAGACTGACAATCTTTGGCTTTTAGTCAAAGTATTTATTCCATTCACATTTAATTATTGGACATAGCAGTATCGAACATCTTACTATTTGTTCTGTTTTCCCCACCTGATACGTATTACTTTTTCTTGACTTTCTTGTCTACTTTTGGATTAAGTATTTATATTATTCCTTTCCCTTCTTTTATTTACTTGTTAATTGTACGTTATCTTCCTATTCTCTTAGAAGATACCCTAGATATTACAACAAATATCCTTAATTTATTAAAAACCAATGTATATTAGTTCTTTTACTACATCTCAGATGCATTCTATCTTAGGACCCTTTAACTCCATTTATCTCCATTCCAACTTATGTGCTGTTGTATTTCAATTCTAGAGAGAGAGAGAGACCCTCCCCCTAACATTTTTAGGGCCTAGAGAAGGAGAACAAATAGAGGCCCATATCCAGACAGTTTAAAGGATAAATCCAGCCAACAAATTGTTGAATAAAATGTGTGCTTTTTTCTTACATTTGCCAACAATCTTTCATGACAATTTGGAAGGTCAATTCAAATTTATAATTCTAAATTAAAATTTAGAATTCTTCTGCAAATTATTCAAATGTTTGTCAACAGCAGAACAGATAAATAAATGAGGCCAAATTCATATAATCGACTACTAAACAGCAATGAAAATAAATAACTACTGCTACATACAGAACATCAATAAGTCTCACAAACCTAAGGCTGACAGAAGCCGGATCACAAGAACCCGCACTGTATGTTTACATTTGTACAAAAGAGTGCAAAAATAGATAAAATTAATCTTTGGTAAATACTGATTACAGAGGAGTGGGTAGGATTAAGAGAGGGCAAGAGAGGGGCTTGCTTATTTTATGACCTGAGTGTGGCTCCATGTGTATGTTCAGTTTATTATAATTCATCAAGCTTGTAACTTTCTGTATATTATACTTTTTGAAAAGTTTATTAAAAACAAAACAAATACAAATGAATCCACAATGCTATTTTAAAAAGGTAAAAGGAGAAACACTTCGTTGGTCACCCTTGGAAGTAACTAGAACATCAATTCCTTAATCTGAAAATTGGCAACTAAAGAGGAAAATTTAAGCAATTACCCACCTTTTTTTTTGTACAGAATGTATTTCAGTGTAATTAAATAACTGAACTTGATGAGAAAGGTTTTCTTTATAAATTATTCCTAATAAATATAGAATGATAGAATTAGAAAATTTTCAGTGAGTAAACCCTAATGAGAACAACTAACCCAGGCAAAAATTCTTGTATTAGTTCTCTATTGCTTCATAACAGATTACCCCCAAAACGTAGCGGCTTAAAACAAAAATTATTTCTTATCTCACAGTTTCTGTGGGTCAGGAATCCGGGCCTGGCTCAACTGAGTTGCCTTGGCTCAGGGTCTCCCACAAGATTGCAGGCAAGGTGTCAGGTGAAGCTACAGTCATCTCAAGGCTTCACTGAGGAAGGATCTGCTTCCCCGCTCACTCATGTGGTTGTTGGGAGATCTCAAATTGCTACTGGCTGTTGGCCAGAAACACTAGTTACTTGCCACATGGACCTCTCTCCATAAGGCATCTCAGAAACTGGCAGCTGTCTTCCCTAACAGCTAGCAAGTGAGTGAGAGCAAAAGAGGGAATCTAAGATAGAATGTACAGGGTTTTTTGTAACTTAATCTTGAAGTGAGATCCTGTCAATTTTGCTGCATTCTTTTCATGAAAGCAAATCATAAGTCCAGGCTTTACTCAGGGAGGGGATTACACAAAGGTGTATCTATACCAGGAGCTAGGGATCACTGGGAGCCTCCCAGAGGATGCCTACCATAATTATCAGTGAATGGAAGCCTTTGATGAAAGGTGGATGGAGAATTTTGCAGAAGGCATCAGGCAGTCACCAACTGAATGTACTACTCAATCTTATAATCACTAAAAGAGGGACAACCAGATATTATTTGCCTTCTGTGGTGAGGCAATATGAAGTACACAGCATCCCCTAATGAAGTATTCTTTTCAAAAATGTCGAATCTAATATAACCGAGTTTTTGGCAAACATCCGATTTACAGGAAATATGGATGATGGAATAATAAGTTAAATGATACCATGATGATACAAATCTAGTTTGTGGAACCTTCTACAGGACAATGGACCTATTTCTTCAGTGCGCCACTTGCATGAAAAAACTGAGGAGTTGCTCTAGATTAAAAGACTTTTAAGAGACCTAACCACCAAATGCAATCTTTGACTTTGCTTGGATCCTGACTAAAACAAATCAACTGGAAAAAGACAGTTTTGAGACAATTTGGGGACTTTAAATATAAATAAATAGATGTTAATGAAATACTGTAATTTCTCTTGGTATAATAATGGCAGTGTGGTTATGAAAGAAAATGTCCGTATTTTTCTGAGATGCATACCAAAGTATGTAAGGATAATATCTTCGACATGAAGCCTAAGATTTACTCTAAAATACTCCAGCATTTACAGCAAACACAGCAATAGAAAAAAAATGAAACAAGTATGGTAAAATCCTAATAAATGTTGAATCTAGATGATGGTTACATGCAGGTGCATTATACAATTTTATTTATTTTTATTAGTGTTTAAACATTTTCATAATAAAAATGGGAAGAAAAGATTTGAGCACTAGATGGTTTTGTAGTTAAGTTCTAGCTAAATTTTAAAGAATAAACCTGATATTTAAATAGCTACAGCCTCAAAAAAAAAAAAAATGAAAACTCCCCCATTCATTTTATAAAGGTAGCATCACTTTTAAAACTTCCTTTGTGAAGTATAACATGCATGAAGAAAAGTTTAAAATTGTTAAACGTATAGCTTGAGGAGTTTTTGCATATTGAATACACTCGAGCACACAAATAAAAACAAAAAACAAAAAAAGACGATATTATGAGCACCCCAGAAACCTTCCTCATGTCCATTTCTTGACAGTATCTCTTGCTGAAGATATCCACTATGCTAAAGTCAAACTCTGATTTTTAAAAATAATGCAAAAAATAAAAGCTACAGAACAATTTCACTTATATCAAGGCAAATTTTCTGAATATAATATTAGGAAATGGAATCTAAAAATATTTTTAATATTCCACGATTATACACATTATACACATTATTAATAATTTAATTGCTCACCACTATTGCTTGCAACCCCCCCCCCCACCAGGTTCTCGCTAAAGTATATACTTCGCTAGTAGTTTTTTCAGAAGGGATTCTGGGTAGTAAACAATTTTGGCTCTTCTGTGCTTTCAAATGTGTTTATTTTACCCTTACTTTTTAAAGAGAGTTTGGCTGGTTAGCAAATTCCAGATTGACAGTTGTTTTCCTTCAGCATTTTGAATATATGACACCATCACCTCCTGACATCTACTGTTAATGAAAGATCCTCTGTCATTTTGTCATTTGTTTCTATGTAATTCATCTTCTTTCTTTTGTAGATTACATTTATCTCTCTTGCTTAATGCTCGTCAGTTTGGCTACAGCATTTCTAGGTATAGATTTATCTTCTTGCTAATCACTCTGAGATTTTTTTCAATTCAAGGTTTTCATGTGTTTCTTCATTTCTGGAAAACTATCATTCATTTTATTTTCAAACATCATCTTTTGTCCATTCTGTTTTCTTCTGCATCTTTCACTGGATATATTTCTGAACTTTTTCTGCCCTCCATTACCCTTAACATCTTTCACAATTTTCTCCTTTATATTACTGTGCTGGGATCGAGAAGCTTCGCTCTCAGTGCTACCTTCCAACTCATTAATCCACCCTCTTCGGATACATCCAGTATATCATTGAGATAATTTATTGATGGTTATTATCATTCATCTTCTATTTTAAATGATTATATTTTTCACTTCTAAGATTTCAAATTTGTTCTTTTTCAAATCTTCCTGCTCCAGTTCCATAGATGCGACTTTCTCCTCATCTTTGAGCCATTAATATGTTATTTTTAAGTTCTCAGATTGATCTCTATGTTCTCAAGTGTTAATTCTTCTATTTGTTGAATTTGCCAACTATTTTTTTATGTTGATGGACTTTTTCATGTGTTTAAAACATTTTTAAGAGTTATTCTCGTGTGCAAGTTCTTCATATACACCCTTGCTTTTCATATGATCTATGAAAAGCTTTGGTCCAGATGGGTTTCACAGGTCTTAAGTTAGCAGATCAATTTGGATCTTTTACTCCACATAATGGTTTAATTTTGGACCTTACAGACATATTGTATGGACTCAATTTCTATGTTCTATGGAGCTTCGGCTTCTTTACTTTTCATGTATAAATTCAGTGTTCTCAAACGCAAAATCCACATCCAAAATACTTAAATAGACTACATATCCATTTAAGAAGTAGTAGTTATATTTTTTGGATAATCAATTTGAGGATAAATGACCAAAGACTTACAAACTAGAGAGGGGGAAATAACAGCAGGCATCTCCCGGCTCTCTACAAATCTCTTCTCACTGTCATAGGGTATGCGCATAAATGAATCTGAAGTTTCGTGCTTCCACTTCACAAGCCCCTTATAATATTTCCATTCCAGATCCCTTAGATCCATGAATTGTTTTTCTGAAAAGAATCATATTTTCAAAGAATCACATGGTGATGTCATTTAACCTTCAGTTATTCAGAGATGCTTCATGATAAAATAAACCTTTGATGAGCTTGAGCCTCCTCCCTTCTCTGATAGAAAGCTATTTTTGTAGCTTTATAAACTAACAGAGAACCTCTGGTGTCCACCTCATCTAAAGCTCTCCTCCAAATAAATATTGACTAACTGGGCTAGAATGGACCCTGCAGGGCATAGCAGGTAGAGACAACCTCTCATTTGGTGCCTGAATACTAAGAATGTGCAGATGGCGAGCCCCTGGAGGTCTGAGGTCAACAAAGAGGAGACAGAGATCCTAATCTCTGGTTAAAACAAGGAGGAAGATTTTCAGAAGTACATAGATTGTTAGTGTCATTTCTTCCAAGGTGCTGGTGTAAGCCCTAAGTATGTAAGGGCACTAGTGGTTCAGCCAGAATTTGGCTGTTTTCCCTACTCTCTCTCAAGACCTACCAGTGTGGAGTGCCATTAGTAGTTGCAATTCCTTCAAGGAGCCAACGAACCACAACCATGATATGCTGCGTATTCCCCTACGCAGCAGCCATTTCCTTTCCCTTCCCATCAGTTCTTTTCATGAATAAATAATTACAAACCTAAAAAAAAAAAAAGGAAAGAAAGAAGAAAAAAGCAAGCAAGCTAGCAAGGCCTAAGGCAGGGGCTTGAGTATAAAACCAGAGGCCAAAGAGCCAAGATGAGTGTAAGAAGTGTAAGGAGAATAATGAGTACAGCAAACAAATGAGAACTGGTCTACTTCTCATGGACAACTTCACCATCCTTATTCAGTGATATTTGAGCAGGTCACCTGTGGCCCAGATACTGTCCCTGCCCCAGTAAAGCCTCCATTCCTGGGAAAGGCCTGGATTTTCCCAGGTCTGATAGAAAGTCTATATAATATATACATACATACATGCATACATATTTCTATACACACCTGAGATAGGAGACTGGGGCCAGGGACTGTCCCTTGAATTCATATCTGGCCTTAGTGTTTAACAGTCTCTCCCTAGGGTCAGTAGTCAAGTTTCAGGGAGTTTGACATGATCTTGGCAGGCCTGGCCTATTAAGAACTGGTGCTAGAAAGAAGGAAAGGGATATTTGGCAAAACAAGGCCACAGAATTGATGATTTTGATTCCTAAAGAGCTTTATGTTGTGCCCTGTGGTTGACACTAGAGGTTGGCTCACTCCATACTCACTATAATCCTCTTCTGCCTTCCTTTCCTATGGAGGATGGAAAACTCAGAACTCTATTCACTAGCCTTCCTTGCAGTAAGGGTGGACGCTGGACACAATTTCAGCCAACAAGATGTGGGGAGAAGTGTGTTTCTGAGGAAGCTTTGCTTCCTATTAAAAGCAGACCAAACTAGCCAATGTGGCCCTTTGTCCTCTCCTCCTCTTCCTGCCTGGAATGTGTCCTATTTGGCTTTTTTATTATTTTTTGTCCAACACAGTCCTAACCTACATGGCGCTACAAAATTTAGCCTGAGCAAGAGGCACTCATAAGGTAGAAGAACAAAATGCAGAACTCACTCCCTTTTCCTCCTCCAGTGCTTAGTGCTAGTAAAGGAATGTTCTATACTATTCTTTAGTATATCAGGAATCCTAAAGTTCTCCTGGACTGAGAATACTTTAGGGACTGACTGGCTGATAAAATGATAGCAATACTGGGCAACAGATTGTTGCAATATCAATTAAACCTAAGGAATCACTGGATATTCCTCATATGGATGCCTACCTGGCTTCATGCATATTCCTTGAAGAGACAGGACATGTCCCAGAATTTCTACCTCCAGGATCTTTAAAAAATGAGGTCGTGGAGGCAGAGAAGAGCCTTCATCAGAGTCTGAGAGGTAACATGAGAGACTTCTGGAGGTTAGGGAACTAGCAGGCAATCTATGCGTTAGGAAGAAGGAATAATTTGGCCCCTGTGGGTAGCAAAGCCATAAAGAGTTAAGACCTATCAAACATCCAAAACTTCAGTACTTCTTCAATAGGCTTTTTGTCAGTTCTTATTGATCTTCAGTACTTTCTGAAGCTCATGAAAAAAAAAAAAAACCTTTAAAAAGCCTCAGTTGAACAAAAGTCAGAATACCTAAGAAAGCTACACCATTATTCGGTAAATATTTGACTAACTTCACAAAACAAGAAACAAATAATCATGGGTGCTTTAGAGTCCAAGTTTAACTGGCCCATTTTATAAAAATAAGTTTAAGTGCCGTGTGTAAATAATACACCTTTTTGAGGAATGAGTCTGAGATCTGACCCTGGAATGTTTGATTCCCTGTCCTCTATTTCCTGTTGCCATGGTAGGCAATAAGAGCATCAGACATGAACCCCAGAACTGTAAAATTCCCATGGGTTAATATTTGACTATTTCAGCTCTAGACATATAAGTAAAGTTTACAGTAAAATTTTCACTCATTTTCTACCACACACTCATATTCTGGCCTTATCTGTTTAGATTACCTGGATCAGCTAATAAATATGCAGAAATTTTATCTTCAAAGGTAAATTTTTCTGGCTTGATGTAAGAAGCACCCAGCCCGGGTAATATTATGGTGCTTTGAATCTTCTGCTCTGCGGTGGCCAAAGACTTAGAGTGATTGATGAGAATCTCATAAGGAAAAGTGTGTGAGGGAGGAGGGATCCCATACTGGAGTAGTCTCTGCTGGGATCTGGAGAGTCTCTCTACTGTAGAGAGTGAGCTGGTCAGTAGGCTGCAGTATAGGAGTTCAGTCATAGATGTCGGCCTCTCTTCATCTTTTCTGAGCACTTTGCAGGTATAAACAGGTTGGGCATCTTTTCTCATATCAGTTTTGCTGGTGAATGGCATGGTATCCAGGTTTTGACTAAGTGTTTTCTGTGCTTCACTAGGTAAAATACTGTAAGTTTTTAGGAGATTCGATTTCTTGTTGTTCTTATTAAAATTCTCAACAAAAGCATATAATTCTGGCAGCTGTGGGGGAAAAAAGTGGGAAGTCATGAGATTGATGGAAGTGTGATCATCTGGCAGACCCACAAACCCTACAACAAATAGGATAACAAATAACCATGCAACAGACAATGTGGAACAAAGACCAGATGGCACATCACTGAGAGCCTGCATTGTAAAATGAGCCCATTAGGCTTGGATTCTAAAGTCTTTAAGATCTTTCCAGCTCTGAAGTTCTGTGAGTTACCAAGGATAGAAACAGCAGAGGGTTTCCAACATTTGTTTTGAGTAAGGCACCATTTCTTTTAAAGAAGAAAGAGAGCCAGATAATCTAGATATCAGAGCTTCATCCTGGTGTCCAAACGCTTTGGAATGTTCAGGAAAAGCAGTGCAAAGGAAGCTGTAATTGTCCTTATTCACTGGCATATTTTACCAAAGCCAATAGTTCCATTTGAGGAGTGTTGGGGAAGAGTTGTTGGCAGAAAGTACAATTAATAATTCCTCAGAGTCCCCTTCTCCATCTAAAATCTTATATTGAAGGAGTAAAACCTTATTTTATAGAGCCTTCTGCCTACTAATTCCATCATTTGTAAGAGACTTCTTAGGTGGTTAAATTGAAAGGCCAAGGAGGCCAAAGTGAAAGCCCAAACTTGGGTCTTTTAGCCCAGTGCAGTTTCCTTTCAATTCTAGTCAATTCTATTGCAAGAGCAACAAATAGGAAGTGGGCCAAGATTGGTAAATGGCTCTTCAACTGCATTACCATTATCATGGAAACAACTTAGCACTCGCGCTCCCCTGCCCATGGAAGTGTTACATTTCGCTGTGCCAAAAAAGGGTAAGTCAGTGAAGTGAAATGTTTGTTTTTCCTATGGCCCTCCAGGCACGCCATCAGGTACTCAATAGTTTGAATTTTCTCAATTCTCATACGTACGGTTTCCTGTGTACAATATTACAGACATACCGAACACCTGGGAGACTCGACTTCCATACCATCTTTACTTGGATTGGTGTCTCTGTTGAGGAGCATTGTGCTGGGATTTTTAGGATCCTCTAGTTCCTAAAATATCAATATAAAGGAATATGAAATGAAAGATCAAAAGTCAGATAAAATACAAAGGTGCGGGGTAACACTTTTTAAATCTTTGGAACTTTTAAGTGGGGCACTTTTAATTTTATACCATTTAAATTTTTCTTTTTTTTCTTCTTCTTCTTTAGGTTTGGCAAATTAATCAGATTTCAATCAAATATTTTCTCCGAAACACCTCAAATTCTTATATGACCTGTCTGTTCAGGTATTTAATACTAGTTCAGAGTATGCTATATGGATATTTTTTGTCTCATATATTTTGATTAACTTTCATCTAAAGAAAAATTCACCTCTTTACCCCCCAAAAGTATTTCTTTTATTCAGAAGAAAAAGGCTAACAACAAGAACAAGAATTAACATTTTGAAGTTAATTGCTTTGGGCTTGTAGGCACTTTACAGATGGAATTTTGTTCAATCCCTGTTCAGGGGATTAAAAGTGGCCACAAAATTCATACAATTGATCTCATCCTTAAGTGGTCGCTAAGTCCACTCTCATATTTGACTCTGGGCTGGCATTATGCTTGGCTTTGACTGACAGCATGAACTGTAAGTGACGTTGTGGAAGTGCCAGAGCCTAAGCATGAAGAAGCTTTGCAGCTTCACTTCACTTTCTTGGAAGCCTGAGCCACCATGTAGAGATCCAGCCACCCTTCTGGAGAGACCATGTGGAGTTGAGCACCAGCACCAACCACTAGACATGTAAGTGAGGCCATCTTGAATCACCCAGCCCCATCTAAGCCTCCAGATGACAACAGCTGCATGAGCAGCCCCAGATGATTCCAAATAGGGAAGAACAACCCAGCTAAGCCTGTCACTCTGAAATAATGGCAAGTAATGAACTACAGTTGCTTCAAGACACTAAATTTTGAGCGGATTGTTATATAACAATAAATAATAGAAAACCCCACAATACTTCATGTTCTTGGTTTAATTTATTCCAGTGAAACCTCTGTTGGTAGGTAGTCCCATGTATGAAAGAAAATATCTTCCTGAGTACCACTTTCCTGACTGGTAGCTGTGGGAACTAGGATGAGCATCAGAGATGAACCAGAAACATTCATTTGGTGTTAGGGGTGAAGCAAAAACAATTAGGTTTTTCCTCCTTCCCAAGCTAAGTAGAAAAACCCAGAATGAATATATATCTATATATATGAATATATATTTATTTTGAGATATCTATTATCTGATATCCATTTATATCAAATTATATCACTACTGAGTCCAGTATATCAATATATAGGACAAAAAAAGCAATATAATACAGCATGCTCATCCATTTCTTACATTTGGGCAGTGGCTTCACAGACATTTCTACTTCTGACCAGTTAAAATACCAGATGCAGAGTTCAAAACACTGGTTATAAGGATGGTCAATGAACTTAGGAGAAGAGCAGATGAGCTCAGAACTAAGAGATAGAAAACATAAAAGTGGAGATAGAACACATAAAAAAGAGCCAGCAGAAATGAAGAATACAATAACTGAAATGAATAATACCTTAGGAGGAATTAACAGTAAATTAGAAGATAAAGTAGCAGAAAACACCCCATTGGAACACACACAAAAAAGAATCCAAAAAACTGAGGTTGATTAATGGGCCTCTGTGACTACAACAAGTGTACTGCATTCGCATCATGGGGTACCAGAAGGAGGAGAGAGTGAGCGAGGAAGTGAAAACCTATTTCAAGAAATAGTGACTGAAAACTTCCAACCTAATGAAGGAAATAGACATACAAGCCTAGGAAGCACAGAGAGTCTCAAACGAGATGAACCCAAAGAGGCCCACACCAAGACACCTCATAATTAAAATGTCAAAGGTTAAAAACAAAGAGAGAATCTTAAAAAGCAGCAAGGGAAAAACAGTTAGTTACACACAAGGGAGTGCTCGTGATTGTCAGCTGATTTCTCAACAGAAACTTTGCAGACCAAAAGAGATTGGCACAAAATATCCAAAGTGATAAAAAGCAAGGACCTACAACCAGGATTACTCTACCCGGGAAAACTATCATTTAGAATCAAAGGACAGATAAAGAGCTTCCCAGACAAGGAAAAAACTAAAGGAGTTTATCATCACCAAGCCACTATTATAGGAAATGTTTCTTCTTTAAGAAGAAAAGAAAAAAAGATAACAATGAATAATAAAATGGCAATAACTACATATCTAGCAACAATTACTTTAAATGGAAATGGATTAAACGCTTCAATCAAAAGATAAGGGTCTGAATGGATAAGAAAAAAAAAGACTTACATAGGGTAACTACGAGAGACTCACTTCAGATGAAAGACACACAAAGTAAAGGGATGAAAAACATGTTTTCTGAAAATGGAAACAAACAAAACTGAGATAGCAGTACTTATACCAGACAAAATGGACTTTAAAACAAAGTCTATAGCAAGAAACAAGGACCCAGCTATCCGACTTCTGGGGATTTATCTGAAGACGCTCAGACATTGTTTTGAAGACACTGGAGAATGCATATGTCCATTGCAGCATTATTTACAGTAGCCAAGATATGGAGGCATCTTGGGTGTCCAACAATGGGTGAATGGATAAAGAAAAGGTGGTGTGTATACACACACGCAATGGAATGTTGCTCAGCCATAAAAAAAAAATGAAATCTTGCCATTTGTAACAGCATGGATGGACTTAGCGGGTATTGTGCTGAGTGGAGTAAGTCAGAAAGACAAATGTCAAATGTGGAATCTGGAGAACAGGGTAAACAAACAAACAAACGAACAGAAACAAGCTTATTGATACAGAGAGCATTTTGACGATGGTTGTCAGATTGGGAGGTGAGAGGATAAGTGAAGGGAGGAGGTGCAAATTGGTAGTTACAAAATAGTCATGGGGTTGTAGAGTACAGCATGGGGAATACAGTCAGTAGTATATAATAACCATGGTTTCAGATGGGTACTGGATTATGGGGGTAATCACTTTGTAAGTTATATAAATGTTTAATCACTATGTTGTACACCTGAAATGTAATATAATATTGTATATCAACTATTATTGAAAAAAATTTAAAAATTTAAAAATGCATAAAAAGATATTATTTTTAAAAATGGGCAAATGATTTGAATAAAGATTTCTCCAAAGAAAATATATAAATGGCCAATAAACATAGGAAAAGATACTCAACATCATTAGCTATCCGAAAAAATGCAAGTTTAAGCAACAATGAGATAATATTTCACTCCCACTCGGATGGCTATAATAAAGACAAATAAAAATGATTGTTAGTGAAGATTTAGAGAAATTGGTGCCATCATCCATTGCTGGTGAAAACAGCAAGATGCTGAAAGTGAGTACAACTTGATCTCAATCCTGTAAATAGTTACTATGAATCTTTTATATATGTATATATGTATATATATGGTCATATAAGCACAGAGAAAAATAACCTGGTGGGAATGAAATATGGTGCAGTCACTTTGAAAAACAGTGTAGCAATTCCTCAAAATGTTAAACATACAGCAGCCATGTGACCCAGCAGATTCACTTCTGTTACTCTTCCAGAGCCACAGTGAATTATTATGGCTGTTTAATTTTAATCAAAGTTAAAAAATTATTATACCTTTTAATATTTTGTTCTATTCTCTTCTTTAGTAGGACCAAGTATAAATATATGTGGGTTCTTTACTGTCTATCTTCTCTATCATCTTCTTATAGTCTTAAATTCATTGTTCTTTTTTTCAGTGGTAGAGGAGACCCGTCTCGAGTGGATGCGTCTTAGAGGTAATGGAGGTACCAGGGTGTACAAACTTGGGATACTGACCATTAGTAATGGCTATGAATACTAGCTAACATTTGGTGAACACTTATGATATATGCCATATGTGGTTCTGGGAACTTAAACGTGTCACCCCATTCAGTCCTCTCAACAACTCTCTGACACAGATGCAATTATAATCTCTATTTTACAGATGAGGAAATTGATGGCGAGCACCATGGATAATTTAACAGCTAAGAAGTAGTGAATCTGAGTTTAGAACAGTCTGGTTTCAAAACCCACATTTTAACATATTATATAATTACAATATGCTAATATACATTAGCATAATAAATATTTAATGCTATTGTACATAATGGAATCTTGTCACATATGCATTTTTCAACGATTTTTTCTTTTTTGCCCCTCCCCTTCCCTGCCTTCTTTTATTAGTTCCTTCATCGAGTTAATTTTTCTCTGTGCTTATATAAGCATATATTGACATATATGTACATATTTACACATATATCAAAGATCCGTGGTAACTGATCACAGGATGGAGATCATGTTGTACTCACTTTCAGCATCTTGCTTTCTTCATTAGTGATGACTTTGTGGAAAGTCTGCCAACTAATCTAGTATATCCACGGCCAGTACGGGTGCTCCTTATATTATTTCTACTAGAACATGTTCAATTTCAACTTCGACTCTGTCATCCAATGTGTGAGCTTGCCCCCACCCTAGCAGCCATGCCGCAGGCCCTCCTGCCATGAAAAAAATTGAGATTGCTCCAGGTTTCGCTCAGAACTGGTCAGCCTAGGAGGGAACAATCCCTTCTTCTTCAGGTCGGGGAGCCCATCGATTTCAGGTGGCTGGAGAGGCTGGGTTGTGCTAGTGACAACAGCATCTGTACTGCAGTGAGGATGGATTCCAAGGCGGCAGGATTCTTCTTTGCCCGGGGCCGCCCATGAGGGACTCGTTTTAAAATATAGTGTATTAATAGAAAAGTTGAGGTTCAGTAAAGCCAACAGAGCAGGAGATGATTGTCTTGAAAAGATTGCTGCTAACGGTTTCCAAGAAGAGGGAGCATGCCACTCCATGGTGTGGGGGGCGGTGGGGAGCGGTGCAAACCGGAAGCACCAGGATCTGTCAGGAGGTGAGGTGGGAATGGGAAACGTGGGTCAGAGCCTTTATTGGTTTCCGAAGGAGAGAAGAGGTGAGGCAGAGCCAGCAGGCTT
Source organism: Eonycteris spelaea (assembly GCA_003508835.1). NCBI lineage: Eukaryota > Metazoa > Chordata > Mammalia > Chiroptera > Pteropodidae > Eonycteris > Eonycteris spelaea. The sequence goes on along the minus strand of PUFA01000087.1, from coordinate 1,212,286 downwards.
AGGATTGGCTGGTTTGAATAATTTCAGTGGGCTCTGGTGTATTAGAGGATGTCCCTAGTTGTCTGGTACCTGGCCCTGGAGTGATAGGGCAGGTGGATAGTGGCCTCTAGTGTGAGAGCCTGATAAAGGACATAGCTGAGGTGTAGGCTCTGAACTGGTCAGTTTGCTTATGCACGGCACACTCACAAGCAAGTTGCTTTCTATTTCAAGGAATTAGCTAGCCCCATCAGAATACAGAAAATACAAGCCATGACTGATACAGGGCTTAACTACAGTAGCATCTTTTGTCCTACACAGCCCTGGAGGGTAGCTCTCATTTCATGGAGATACAATCTGTTTCCCTACTTACTATGAAATTAGGAAGACAAAATTAGAAAAACAATAATATCCACCTCATAACTTGATTGTAAGGATATTATTGTTGGTTCTATTATTTGTTTTGATTATCTGCCTCAGTAGTATGGGTTGGGAAACTTGGTTTTCCTCGGACAAGAGCTCGTTTTGTCTAAACAGGTAGAGACTTGTCACTATCCAATACTTGGAGCAAGTCTCCAAGGATGTACTTCTCTATCCCTGCCTTTGAGGAGCTTACGCACTATAGAAAAGTAATAGTCACACGCAATGCTTTCCAAAGGCCAGGTTAAGGTGTGGCTTTCACAGTATAGCTTTATCTTATTCGCGCAGTTAAAGTCATTCTTTTTCTTTCTTTTCTTTTCTTTTCTTTCTTTTTTTTTTTTTTTTTGCCCGGGGATCCTAACTGTACTGTTGTGCCACCCGGTAGCCTCACCAGAAGGCTGTCTCCGATAAATCCCTACGACTTTTTCTCTAACAATGCTTTCTCCCCCGACTTCTCCCCCATCCCCTCCTCTCTCTCTCCCTGAGGGTGAGAGCACGCATGGACCTACATTCAGAGACAGTTCCTTTATTTCTCTAGCAGTAGCCTTCCCCATTGCTCCCACCCAGGCGTTCCTTCAGTGTAGACACCTGGGCATCTATTTCAGCCTCTAGCCCACCCCCACAATGGCTTTTCCCTGGGTTTTCAGTGACAAACGGAACAAAACATTGCTGCGGCTTTCTTCTTCACGTGGATATATACAATATATATATCAACGGCTGAAAACTAACTCATATTTGCGATTGGAAACGTTTGTCCAGTATGGGCCAGTGCGCAATGCGTAATGCGTCTGACAACAGAAATGTTTTGTCACATTGAATATTGTTAGTATTTATATAACAAGAGCTCTGATAAAACTATTTTGCCAATAGCTCATTTTGCTTATTTTCTGGGCATATCATGTGATTAACCCTGTAGTCAGTTTTACAAGATTCTTACCAATAATGGAACATGTGCCTATGTTTGCTTCAATATGTAAAACTTTCGAGTAATGGGTTGGACATTTTTGTCCTCGCTCTGTAGTTACCAAATAAAATTAATCAACGTTGTCCCCAAAACCAATCTTTTGTACTTGTCCTGGAAAAACTCCATTGGTTTATTAGGATGTCACTGCCCGGCTTGCCACGTGACTCGAAACCTTTGATGGTGTCCTCTAGCCAGTTGCCGGGAGTGGGGGGCTTGGGCAAGGGGAGATTTGATCTAATCAGATGCAGTTTTCCAATCTTCCTCCTATTCAATTTAAATTTTCAACCACTTTGTGAAAAATCATCACACCTGCAGATCGGCTAGACCCAGGAGTTACAGTTACCTGTGTTCATAAGATTATTCTGACCTATAGGATGGATACACCTTACTGTCTCCATCACTAGTTTATGCTTCAAGTGAACAGTTTTGCGCCCTAACCCCCCTTTTAAAACTGGAGGTGAGTCGAATCTAACTCAATAGCAATAGCAGAGATAGCAAATCTGATCAACATAAATAAGCAAATGGTGTGAGAAATACAATACCCAGGATGAACCCTGCTAACGGAATGTTATTTAAGGCAATCTGATTAATGGAGGTCTTGAGGAAAGTGCTCAACATTTAAGTATGCAGTGGTTACTGAGAACAAAACGGGATTTCGTGAAAACATTACGATCTTCCACTTCTAATTCACGAAGTGTGGCTACAGCTGTTTCATTGCTTTTTTTCTCTGAAACCCCCAAAGTGCCTGTGGCCCACTGGAGCCATCACTGGGTTTCATGCTCTGGGAACTCTGGTCCAAGCGAGAAGTGGGTTTCTTGGGGGGGCAGGTGAGAACCCACAGGATCTGTCTGGACTTCATCAACTCTGGCCTGGTCAATCACCAAAATACGTAGTGGGCTTTCCTGGCCAATTTCTCTGGATTCCTTAGCCTTGGAGTCTGTCTGTCTGTCAGTCTGCTCAAAGGATCCACTTGCCTGGCATAGCGCCTGTCACAGAGTAGTTACCCAGTCATAGGCCTTCTGCTCGGGTTGTCAGAAGTTGAATATAACAACGATTGATTACAGAATATAATTTACTACTATTGATTATAACACAATCAGAATTGGAAGCATGGAGCAATCAGATTCAGCACTTCGAAGGAAAAAAGAAGTCTGTGGCCTTGGCCAATTGATCAGTTGAGTGGCTTTGTTTACCAACCCAATGGATGAGGAAGGTGACAGCATTGCCTCAGGGAGTGAGTGGTGGAAGGCCACTCAACCTTCCTGCTGGCTCTGGTGCACCAAGATTGTTTATCAATTGTGAGCAGACATGCTTGCTTTCGGATTTTACAGCTGTACACACGCCCCCACCTATTAAAAATTACCTTTACTATTGAAATTTTTTAGGAAAAATTAACATTATTGTAGAGCATATGAAACTCCCAATTTCCTCTTGGAAATAATTGCTTTTACAATGTAATGTTTAAAAACCCATTTTCTTAGGAATGCAATTATCCTATTATATTGCTAATTTAATATGACTTTTCTTTTTATATAATTAATAGGCTTTGTGTTTTTAGAGAAGGTTTACGTTGGCAGAAAATTGGTTGGAAAGTACAGTATTCACTCATGCCTCTCTACACATCACACACACAATTCCCTCAGTTATTAACATCTCATGCTGCTGTGATACGTTTGTTATAATTGATGGACTAATATTTATACATTATCATTTAAAGTCCATAGTTCCCATTAGGGTTCACCCTGGATTGCATATTCTATTGACAAATGTATAATGACATGTATCACCATTATATATCACATGGAACAGTTTCAGGGCCTAACAATCCCTTGGGCTCCACCTTCTTTTCTATAAACCTCACTGGGTTAACCGGAAAGGAGCATTCTTATCAGGATTTGCTCTTGCTTAAGGCTAACAGTGGCTTTTCCCCGGCCCACAGAGTACAAGCTCATTCGCCTAGTGTCAGGGCTTCCAGTCTGGCCACAAGCTGTAACTCCACCTGCATCCCCCACTTCTTCCCTTTTAGGCTCTTCTGCATCTGCCAGTGTGTGTGCATGTGTGCATGTGTGCGTGTGTGTGTGACATTCCCCACACGTGCCCCTCGCTTTCCTACTTCCTGCCTGTTTATGCTGTTCTCTCACCACGAAGGCCCCCGTGCCCATCTCCTCAGGGCTGCAGTCTCTTGTCAAAGCCCATCTCGGGAGCTGTTAGATATTTTGTTTCTTCATGCTTGTCCTCTCCTGCTTTTCTGAGCCTCCCCGAAAGTGTCCCTGTATCTCGTCAATGGCATTTATCATTTTTTCCATCCTGTTTCGTGATACTTGTCTTATCTTCTCCAGCTGAGCATAGAAGGTAAGACAACTCGCTCTGGAATCGAAGCCTTTATTGCTGACTTTTGATCTCAGTGCTCCGCATATGCATATGTAACATGGGGATGGTAAGTATGGCATCGAATACCTACAGTTGTGTGAGGATTAAATGCGCTAATTCCTGTAGAGAATTTAAGAGACGGCCGACCCCTGGGCAATGCTCTCATAATAAGTGGTAGCTGTTTATTGCTACCCCCGCTGTTCCGCCTTTATCCACAGTTCCAGTTTCCACGGTATCAGTTGTCAGCAGTCAACTGCAGCTGAAGATGTTAAATGGAAAATTCTAGAAATAACTCCTAAGTTTAAAATTGTGTGCCGTTCGGAGCAGTGTGAGAGGATCTCACGCCGTCCTGCTCCGTCCTGCCCAGGACGAGACTCATCCCTCCGTCCAGCGTTTCCACACTGTACACACCCCATGCCCGTTAGTCACTTAGTAGCCGGCTCGGTTATCAGATCGACTGTCACAGGATCGCAGTGTTTGTGTTGAAGTAACCCTTATTTTACTGAATAATGGCCCAAAGTGCAAGAATAGTGATGCTGGCAATTCACCTGTGCCAAAGAGAAGCCGTGAAGTGCTTTTAAGTGAAAAGGCGTGTAGATCTAGGTAAAAAGCAGTGTATACAGGCTTCCGTACTAGCTACAGTTTCAGGCATCCACTGGGAATGTATCCCCTGAAGATGAGGGGGGACAAAAACAGGGGAGAATCAGTACCTGTGCTTGCTTCTGGTCGGCTTGGTGGAGGCAGCAGCACTTGGCCTATAGGACGGAATCCCCGAAATGAAGGAGCCAGGCTCCCAAAGACGGAAACCCAGAGAAGGGGGACGCTGTTCTGCTCAGCAACCTAGAGGAGGAAGGACAGATGTCCTTGGTGTTTATTGTGATTCTGACTGTGCCCACCTGTCTGCGCCCACGACCACTTCTACTCCACTTCCCTTGGTGCCTAAGAAAAGCCGTGCAGCTGCAGGGCGGGCTGCTTCTCCAGCTTGTCTCCAGGGAACTGACAAATGTACAAATGTACTGGCACTCTAGGCCAGCTGGAAGCGCTGGCTGGTTGCCGGCCTTAGCCTGTGTGCCAACCGCAGTACCATGGTGGGCCTACGGTACCCTGGCACCTGAATATAAGGCAGCACACGTGGAAGGAAGAAGGAAAAAAAGGTGCTGGGCGGGTAGTAGCTGGAGTAGAAGAGAGTGGGGAGGATGGACGCAGCACAATTCCACCCAAGGGCATTGCCATGGAAAGCTGCTGTGCTCACTGCCCTGAGCTCTGCAGACAGTCCCCAGGGACTGTACCTGCTCAGGGCCTTCATTGATTAGATGGATGGTGGCCTTAGTGGTGGGCCTGGAGGACTGACAGGCCTGCTGGGCAGGGAGGGGAAGTAACATCTGGGAGCATTGGATGGAAGCCAATTTGAATGGTTCATTTATTTTTACCATTCAGTTTTGACCCATCAGAGATAGCATGTCCCAGTGTGCTGGTTCCAGAAAAGGGAAGAGAGGAGACTCTCTACCTTCATTCATTCATTCATTCATTCATTCATCTATCTATTTTATTGGGGGTGACATTGGTTAATACAATTATATAATTTTTAGGTGTACATTATAATTTGACATCTATATATTCTATTGTGATTACCACCGAGAGCCCAGTTTCCTTCAGCTACCGTATATTTATTTGATCCCCTTTACTCACTTCACCCTCCCCTCTATATTTGATTCCCTTTACCCTGTCTACCTCTTCCCTCCTCCCCACCCCCTACCCTCTGGTAACCACTCTACCATTTTTTGATCTTCTTGCTCCGATTCTCACCTCTACCGGGTTGTACCCTCTCAAGGCTGGATGTGGTGAGAGGGAGGAGAAAAGATGCCAGCTGTGGTGAGAGCAGAGCTGAGTCAGGGCCAACAGTCAGTGGAAACACGGGAAGGAAGAAGGCACAGAAATATAGGGAGGCGGTGGGGCTATTAACTGGAGAAGGCTCCAAAGGAAGAGGGAGACTTTGCAGGCTGTCATGACCAGCTGGGTCCAGCTTCCTGTCACCTGCTGGAAGGAGATGAAAGCCTCCCCGCTTCCCCATCTCCTCTCGCAGCTCTGGTCTTTCCTATCTCTCTCCACTGCCCACTTCCCCCAACCTCTCCTTGCTAAGCCCACACTGGTTTCATTTTCACTTTTCTGTGTTCTCATTAGGCCCTGGAAGTATGTCCTTCACTGCACTTACCACTTGCTTTACAATGATCTGTTAATGGGGTCATCTTTTTCACAAATCTGTGTGCCTGGGGGCAGCGGCTGGGTCCCATTCATCGGGTAGCTCCATGGCCTCACCCAGCTCCAAACATAAGCTAACGCTTAGCAAGTGTTGAATAAGTATCTGTCTATTGTGACATATGGACATCCTGAAGGTGACACAAACAGCAATGTGACACTAATGGTCAGGGGGGTTACCTTTCTACCTGAGGGTAATGAATGGAGGGAGAAGGATAAAAAGGTATTTTTTCAAAAAGTGAACATTAAATAGCTGTATTATGAATATAATTTATAATCAGGTAAGTTTTTCTTAGAGATGGACAAGGCACAAAGGAGAACAAAGGAGAATTAGACAGGAGACGGACCTGTGCTTCCTACATCTGCCCAGATGACTGAGTTGGAGGTGGACTGGAGGCTACATGGCCATATCGACTATGTGAGCCCAGCAGCCATGCTCTGGACTCTGTCCCACACTTAACTGGCTTCCCTCTTGGGAGGTTCTTGCAGCAATCATTAAAAACTTTGTCAGAACAACCATTTTCCCAGAATGGACTCACTGGCATATAGTCAAGCCACTTAGTAGTAGTTTCTTTGGTAGCTGGGGTCCCCCGCTCAGCCATCACTGCTTTAGCCAGCAGAACCAAAAGACCCGGAGGATCCACAAGTCATTTTTACCCTAATGCCTTTGAAACAGTCTTCTCAAATAGAAAGACCAAGTTTGACATCTCAGACAAAAGGATGAGACAAAAGGAAAAATCTCGAATGGCCCTTTCTTCTTTGAACAGCCACCTAAGGTGCCACGAGGCCCTGCCTTTCTCAGGAGAAGTGTTTTGTTTGGCGGTAAAAATATAACACAAAAGTTACCATTTTAACTATTTTTAAGAGTATAGTTCAGCAGCTGCAAGCCCCCAAGGTTATTTTTATATTTCAGAAACCTGAAGAAAATCGTGGACAGGCCTTACTGTTACCATTGCCAGGCATGGACTTGGCTTTGAGCTCTGTCGCCTCAGGGTGGCAGCAGGGGTATCTCATGCTCATCAGAATCCCTGAACACCACGGGTGGGTGTTCAGTAACAACAAATGAGGTGAATTATCACTAAAACAACCAGGTTCTCCAGAGAGAAGTATTTTACAACCTTGCTCCTCAAAGGCGGTGTGCAGAGCAGCAGCATGGGCTTCGCCTGGGCCTTGGCTGGACACCAGCCTCCTTCCCCCCAAACCTTTGTAATCAGGTCTGTTTCAACAAGATCTACTTTTACTTATTTACACCTTAAAGATTTGAGAAGAACTGCTCAAGACGAGGAATCCATGGAAGACAAAAAGTGAGTAATATAAACAGTTTGGGAAGTACTCGTTTATGCAAAACCATGAAATAACCCACTAAGACTATCAAAGAAACATGAGTTTTAAGCTGGGGGACTGTATTACTGGTACAGAGCCCTTGCTTCAGTTTCAATTCCACGCCACCATTAATAAGAATCCTGAGAATCTTAACCTTCAGTGAAGGTTTTGCAGGGAGCCAGGAAGCAAGTTGACGTCACACACCTCACAGTGATTTAACCTCCCACATGGCTGTGTATCTCAAAGGAGATGGAGGGTACGGTGGACCTCCGACTCCGTTCTTTCTCTAAAGTCTGGTGTGGCCCTTCTGGGCCCAGGGGGTTGTTCAGCTACTACTTCCCAGATTAAAGCAGGTTTCTCTCTACACAGAAATTCTCTGAATAGCTAACCAGCTACAAGAGAAGACAATTTCTCCATATGATTATATTTGCAGTTCTTTTCCAACAAGTCACTGTGGTCATTTGAAAGAAAGCGAGCTTATTTCCCCCAGGTTTTAATACAGAACAGTAACTCTCTAATTGCGTGGAAACTCATTCCGTAAACTCTTGCTTTGATTGATAATCTACTATTAAAAGAGACCAGAACTACAATGTTATCTAAGCTCGACACTGTTTATGTGCTGTTAGCCCATCAAATTACTCCAAAATCTGTGACGTTCTACAGAAAGGAAACAGGTTCAGAGAAGTTACCAAGCTTGTGTCAGGTCACCAGGCTGCAAGATGACAGAACTCATCGTTCAAATCCAGGTGTATCTCACCCCAGACCTATATTTCTGCACATCAGACTCCCGTAAACTGTGTCAGGCAGCTGCCTTTGAATTATTACTCCTGGTTGTTGCAGCCTCTCTGGCCCAGGTCATATCCACTCGGAGGCACAAATGGGACACTGACAAGCACAGGCTTTGCAGGCTGTGAGGGTCCTCACAGATGTTAGATGGCATGTGAATGGCCAGGCAGCTTAACATCAGAGGCTTTTCCATTTCCTGATCTTTCAGGCATCAAAATAGATCAAGAAAGGCTATTGTTTAAAGGTTCCTGCTGAGTAAAACCTAGGAAGTACTAGAAATCTTAGGGACATCCGATCTGGTAGTGATTTTTCCAATCCCTCTTCGCCCCTTCTCAAAATAAAAAAATCCTTCTTGTGGATCCAGATACAGAGGGCAGGGAGCCGCTCTGCAGCGGAGCAGCACAGCAGCACCCTCCCTTCTGCAATTCTCCACTGGGTATTTTAGGCACAGCGGCCTGAACCATCCAACTAGCATCTTGATATTGAAGAGTGGGCTTCTAATCATGACAATCCATTGGCTCTGGCTCTGCCTCTGAGTGAAGCTCCCTCCCAGCAGCTGACTTTCTACATATCGCACAGGGCACTACAAAGTGACCTCTCACAGGATGCCCAGGGTCTGCAGTGGAGCCTGGAAGAACGCCATGCAGAACAGACAGAACATAGTATGGCTGATAATGGCTCTAGGAATCATTTTGCCAAAAAACTTATGTGTCTGGTGTTAAATGAATATCAAAGAAAATGAGAGAGCTCTTGTCTTCAAGAATCTTTTGATATTATGCAAGAGACAACCCAAAACCAAAAACACCAGTATAGGTACTGCTGCTGTGATTAGCCAAGAGCCACAAAATCATGGCCTGGTTGAGGCTGGTCTGTGAATGGAGTCCAGATTTTATCTACGTCTTCCTCACACTGTCCCCTCCCTCAGGTCTTACTTGGGGTTTTGCAGCAGCTTCCTTGTCCACCTCATCATGCGGCCTTCTCCATGGTCCACAGGGCAGCCCAGGTGATACTTCTAAATGCACTTGCTTTGATGATTCCCTTGCAAAAACCTTCAGTGGCTCCCAACACTTGCATTACCTAGAGAAAGCCCAAATCCCGGGCCTCCTTTGTCCTGCATCCTGTCTGCTATCCATTTTGTGCCTGACATTTTTCTGAGTGCTCAGCTTCCCAAATATGTTTTCAATCTTCTTTAGTTTTATTCTCTTTCCTCTTCTCCAAATGTCTTATGTCTTTTAAGACTTGGCTCGCATGTCATAACCTCTAAGATCACTTTTTGGAAGTGTACCCATCTTGGTTCTTATTGTGACATTCTTATTGTGACATTCAATGTGGCCTAATGCTAGGAGCATGGGCTGAAGCCAGTGTGGGTTGTCACTCTGACTCAGCCACCTACTTTGTTACCTTAGTCAACTATTTTATCCATGCTGTGCTTTAGTTCTCACCTATGAAAAAGATAGTAGTCAGAACACTTCACTCAGTTAAGATTATGTTAATTAGAACACTTCCTGGCATGCAACAAGTCTGTAATAAATGTTAAGTACTAGCAACACTTACCATATTCTCTTCATTGGTGTCTGTCTCATTTGCCAACTCTAAGGACTCTGAGGTGAGGGACTGACAGTCTCTGGTCATACATGAAACCTCGGGCAAGTGAGAGCAGGTGCTTATACATGTGCCAGAAGTGAACTGTTAAGAACCTTTTTGAAAATGAACATAAAGCTTGGATAAGATTTGAAAAAAACATCCAGCTAGGGATGATGACACATGAGAACGTAAGGAAATCTGTGTGGGAGACTTGAGAAGCAGGTTGGATGAAATGGAGGACCCTTATAGTGAAACAGGGAAGAAGAAGGTGGAAGAAGAAACGGAATTATGGGGGCTCTGGAGCTAAGAGCAACTGGAAATGGTTCTGTCAAAGGGCCGCATGGAGAACAGAGCAACTTAAACATCAAATGCAACAGAATGAGGTATAGAAAATCCTGGCAGCAAGGAGACTAGTTGCAAAAACATGGCAATTATTTATAAATACTTATAATAGCTACAATTCCCAAACTCTTTTTCTTTAAAAAGAAAAGGCAATTTTAAGATTACAGAGGCCACATTTTTTTTATTGACAACTCAATTTCTACATACATTCAGTATTGCACAAATTACAAGTGGATTGACAATTATATTAATACAAACTCATGAGCATAAAGCTACTGCTCTAAGTTTTGGTACATTTTGTGCCAGGTGCTTAGCAAATATGACAAACATTAAGGAACTCAGCTACTTTAATTCATAATAATCAGCTTTCAGAAAAAGCCTATATATCATCTCATAAAACACTTAATATGTAAAACCCAGGAAAATCAGTCACTAAGTGGCAAGAGGAACACTGTTAGAGAAAAACTGGTGACAAAATATCAGGTTAAAATATTAGGTTTTAAAATTTTAGCAACTGGACTTAGGATCCAGGAAGTGTCTTCATACTGAGAATTTTAGAAAAAGACCCCTATGTTCTTTACGATTAATTACTACTAGATGCCAAAGGGTATTTCTGGGTTGCTATGTCTTCCCTGCTAGTATAAACCACTGCTTCATAGTTCAGAAGAAACAACATGGTACTTCACATAAATGGATTTTAAAATAAGATTTTTCTCACTCAAAATAAAATAAAAATATGATCTCCATCAAATTACACAGAAATCTTATTGAAACATCAACCAGATAGAGAAGCCAGACTGCCCATTGACCTTCACTGCCTACCTCAGAGCACCAGGCTGGTGTGTCACCTACACGGGAGGAGAGATGCAGTCCCTGCTCTGCAATGTACAGAGAGACACAAGACTTCCGCTTCCTCGGGGTTTTGTTTGAGAGAACTTTCAAACAAAAGCATCAAAGTCAGCTTGAGGTACTACCTTGAGCAGACATTTAGGGTGGCAAAGGAAATGGATGAAACGTGGTGGGTGCAGCATTTCTTACCTTTCGATGCCACCACCCAGAATCATCCTACCTGCGTTCAAGGTCTTTGTGTGACACTTTCATGAAATGGCTGGAGCTACTTAAGGGTAAGCAAATGAGGCGTCCAACAATGAGATTTTGAATAAACACATGGCAAGGCTGTGCCAAGTTTGGGAAGAAAAGCAATGCACCTCACACCAGCCATGAGAACTTTCTGCCTCGGAATTTTAAGAACCATCAATCTGGTCTGAAAATGCACCAAGCCATTCAACAAACATCCATGGAGTGAAACACATCTATTAAGAATATGTTTCCCGAAATCCTTCCTCGTAAGCACCTTCCACGAAACTGGTTCCAACAGAAAGGATGCAAGAGATTAAGTGAAGGGTACAATTTTTTTTCTTTACAGTTCAGAAAAATGGCCCAAAGAGAGTGATGGCTTCTTATTTTCTGTCCCCTAAAAAGAACACAAATGTCACTTCTTTTGGAATCTAATATACTGGCTTCGTTTTCAAGTTGCATCGCTTCATTTTCCTCATAAGGCAGCCATGCATCATAAACCTTAAGCACATGACGGTCACATGATTTTATCAGTAAGCCCAGGGCTTCCACAGGCTTTCCTGAAGCTTACAGCCAGAGTAGTCCTGAGGGGTCAAATATTAAAGCTTTCTCCACAGCCACACGTTCCTTTGATGTTTGGGTTATTGAACACAAACTCACTGGATAATTTGTCTTCAACATAGTCCATTTCTGTTCCTAAAAGTGTTAGCTGTGCTTTCTTTTCGATGAACACTCTGACTCCTTGGGGAGAAGAAAGCACATGTCATATTAGCCTGCATGCCAACAGAACTTGCGATTCAAAGCACAAGTGAACTTTAAATAGTTCTACTAACAAAAATCAAACAGGAAGCTTTTGAATATGTTTCATTTCCTTTAAGGGATTCAGTGCTCAGTTTCCCATCTGTCTCCTCTTTCCATACAATAGCGTATGTCAAAAATAATTATAATAGGTTAGAAAGTTGTATACAAGCAAATTCCATGACAAGTCTATGGAAAACAAGAATTTGCCTTTCACCATATATCACTCATTTTTCCTATTTGCAACATGAAGAAAACATATATATTCTCAGTGAGAGGTTTGTAAAGATGGAGTTAATATTTATGAAAACCCTGCAGTGACATCTGTACCAACAATACAGTGGCACATCAAGAGACACACAAAGGACTGTGTTACAGTGGGGCGATTTAATAAGGCCAATCAGTATAATATAGCAATTCTGTTATTCTGCTTATGGGCTAGAAAACTGGTTATAACATAACCCCCTAGTAATTATGTTGGCAGAGGATGGCATCTTCATAAATACAATTGTTTTAAGAAAGCTTCCTTCCTTATAAGAAATTGGGTCATTACTTAAGTAGAAACTATATTTATTAGATCTCTTCCTTAAGATGAAAAATTTAAGGTTTAAGTTTATGTATTGACTTAAAGATTACATACAAACCAATACAGTACAAATATTTCCTTCACATATTTTTTTCTTTCAAGATATTTTAATTAAGCATGTAATAAATAAATCCATACTCCTTAAAAACAAAAAATTTTAAAAATTAGTAAGTATCTTTCTTTATTGGTTAGTAACTTCATTTTAAAAAACAAACCCATGAAAGCTAGACAGCAGCACACCTCCGATGCACAAAGCTACCACTGCAGAACTCGTGCACACCATTGCAAAAGCCACCAAAACCCAAGTACACTGGACGTTCCCCTAAAGTTGTAGCACTATTTATTGTTTTACATAGGTTTTATCATATTACTGCATAAGGCAGCAAGCAGGGGCAAAATAAAATTGAAGAACTAAAAATTTCAATTTGGAAATAAAAACTGGAAAGAGTTCTCAAAAGTATGAGATAACATTATTTATTTGACATATATGCAAAACTGCGACTTCACACAAAAGTGCTTGGTTCACTCTGAAGTTTTATCATCTTGAAACCTGCATAATCTTTCAGAACTGAAATAGATAAATAAATTTATCCAGTAATCTATCACTTAGTTACTAAGAGCACAGTTTCTGGAGTAAACCTGATTGGCTTCAAATGTTCACTAAGCCACTTACTAGCTCTGTGACCTTATGCCAAAGATTTCATCTCTCTATGTCCCAGTTTCTCTTCATCTGCAAATGGCGACAATATAGTACTATTCTCATTCGGTTCCTGTGTATAAAGCAGTTAACATATGAAAGTCCGTCAAACCATGCCTACCTCATACTGAGCACTGTATATGCCATTCCTCTTATTATCAATTACTATTCATGCTACCCTAAGGCTTAAACATTTTAGGCAAAACAAAGTGCCCAGAAAAAGAATGTTTGAAACTCACCATCTTGAACAACTTCTTCATCAGAATCTCCTTTTGTCTTTGTATATTCTAGAGTATAAGAAAGGCCATTACAACCCCTGGTTCGAACACCAACTTTCACACCTACCTGAAAAATAATTATAAATATAAACTTAGTTTTAAGATAGTACAGATCAAATTCATATCCTGTTAATAACAATCCTGGCTATATGGCATTATTTATTTCGTCATAAGCTAAAAGATAAATATTTGATTCCTGGCTATATAATGTCCTTTAGGAAGAATAAGTAGAATGGGAAAAAAAGAATTAAAAAAATTTATCTATTGTACAAACATTCACTATGACACTAGTGGGGCCCAAAAAAGAATAAAAAACAATTATATACAAAGAAGACAATATGAGGAGAACCCAAAACTACAGTCACTAGCACCCTAAAAAAAGCTTATATGTTTTTGCTATTTTCTTCCAGCCCTTGTTGTATATACAATCTAAATATAGGTTTTACTATAGTAGAACAAATTTTTCTCTTTTTATTCTTTCATTTAAAACATCATCTATCAGTGCAACTGCAAGTAATGCCTATGTAATATTCCATTATACCAATGTACTTAACCAACTTCTAGCCTTCTGGGCCGAGAATAACATTTTTAAAGCAAGAGTTTTAATAAAAAAAAAAATGAATATCACTTTTTTAAAAAAGAAAAGTATCTGATGGCAGTGATGACAACTTAAAAAAATGTACCTGCTCAAAAACAGTTTTGCGCACACTTCATCGGGTGAGATGTTCTTAGGAAATTTCCCTATGGTTAGATTTGCCAAGGTTCACAGGCTTGGCAATCATATTGCCTCCACACAGGGGCTTAATTCTAGGGCAGACCTGTGTAAACATTCTCGAATACCAGAAAGCAAAAGACTGATCCAACACAGATGTAAGGAATTTTTTAAAAGTGAGCAAATAGCGCTTTAGATCCTGTTTTTTCATTTAAGTATACAGCAAAAGTATCATCATAGAAAGTGTTATTTCACCAAGCAGACCCTGCAATCTCTGAAAAGCAGCAGTGTGTGTTTGCTTCAAGAAAGCAACCCTGAAGTGGGAAGATACTCAGTGAGGAGCACGAGGTAGGGTGTAAAGCTGTCTGAGAGTCCTGAGGCGCTGACGCATTCAGGGAGTAGCTTCCCCATCCTTAAGTGACAGCAAAGAGATAGACTGATTTTATTCACCTTTACAGGGACGTGGGCAGGAATTTTACATATTCAGCATGATAAATAAACAATAAATGGCCTAGATGAAATTCTGGGGCGCACATCACAAGTACTTGTTTAACTTAGTTTTTATCTTTGTAAGCAGGAAGACTCAAGTAAGCAGGAAGTCAACTACTAGAATGGATCGCGATACTTAAAGAAAATGTGAAAATACAGCTTTAGGTAACTGGAGTTTGGAAAAGGGATTGGCTGTGCAATAAATGACAACCTGAAAAAGTGTTTGCTCAATCCTTTTCATGTTAACATAAACAAACACCCCTTAAATCTACAAAACTAAATTCTTGTTTCATTTGGTCAATTTCTACTCCAGTCATTAGTCTATCCTAATGGAGTTGGAATTCTGATATACTTTAGTATTTAATAATTCTTAGGAGGAAGGTGCTAGAACTTCCATTACATTGTAATGCGGCTTGTAAAAACAGAACCTAGGAACCACTCTATAATCTAGCCACTAAAGGTTAACAGCTTTGGAAGTAATTTATGGTATTTCTTAGGCAATTAACAATGCACTAAGATTAAGATGATTCACACATCCCCTACTCATCAATTCCACATTTAGGAATATAGCCTATGTAATGCACTAAGCTACGCTTACAGGTCTAGAACAATGGACCTGCTACACTACAGACACTGAATATTTGCTGAGTGAAATTTATGGCAGCACTGAATGAAAACAACCCAAAAGACCTTTAATATGGGGACTGGTTAAATAAATCAAACTTGCTCAATGGAACATACTATTATATATAGCAGTGAAAAATAATGAAGCGGATCTTTATGCAATGATATGAAAGATCTTCAAGCTATTTTATTAGGGGCAAAAAGCAAAATGTAACCACAGCATGTATGCTATGTTCTCATTTAAGTAAGAAAAGAAATACACATATAAATGTGTCAAGCATAGCACAGTCAAGGCCAGTGGTTCTTCTCAGGGAAATATTTTTGGTTGTTAAAACTGAGGGGTAAAGCAGTGACACTGGCAGAGGCCAAAGATGACAATAAACATCCTGCAATCCACTTACAACAAAGAATTATCCAGCCCAAAACATCAACAGTGCTGAAGCGGAGAAACCCTAGTCTAGTTAAATAAAATGAACAGATTATCTCTGGACAGACACTAAGAAGTTGTCTCTTGAACAGGGGAATGATGACAAAGTATCTAGAATAAGAGAGTGACTTCCTTTTCATTGAGTATCTTGTTGGATAATTTGAATTTAAAATCATGAGCCTATTTTACTTTTTATATAAAAGCCCTCAACAAAAGCATACTGCTTAACACAAGATGAATTAATTGTGAGAATTAAACTATTTTTTACTAATATCTGTCTGATTGGTTTTACTTACATGTTCAGGCTTATCTTTAAGAAGTTGTTTTATCTTGTTTACTGCTGAAGGAGTCTGAAAAAGAAAATGTTATTAAGTTTTTAGCTACGAAATTTGCCTTCTTCAAAGCCTTATATTTCCTAGTCTCTAAGACTACGCAAGTTTATCTTTAGCAAATTCATGTGATGAATTTATGTTCCATTCTCACCAGAGTAGCTTGTAGATTTAATACACATATAAACTCTACGCAACTCTTTTCATGTCAACACAAACAAACATTTCTCAAATCTTCAAAGCTAAATTCTCATTTCATTTGGTCAATTTATACTCCATTCATTAGTCCATCCAAATGGAGATGGAATGCTGATATACTTTAGAGTTTAATAATTCTTAGCAGGAAGGTGCTAGAGCTCTTATTATACTGTGATACAAGTTGTACAACAAAATCTAGAAACTATTCTCTTTATTTTTAAAATTCTCCTAGCAACATCCTGCTTATCTTGCTCCCCTCAGTCAAGGCCAGCTCCCTGTCACAATCATAGACGTCATCTTTCCAGGCAGCATCTATTTTGTGCTCCTACTATAGCCCAGTAACATGCACATTGCCGGACACAGAAAGCACTCAATAGCCAATGAAAGAATCAAGCACCTCACTGGGAAAGCCAACCCTCTGGCATTTTTTCCTGTTGTTAGTTAGCTTTATTGCTCTTTTTGCTCACTCAAAATCTACTTCAAATCCATCAAAATGTATACCTAGAAGAAAAGGTGCTAGCGGCATCAAATAACCCACAGTGTGTCACTTGTACCAGTCCCACCAAACATTCACAAATTCTAAAGTTGGCTTAAATCAGTATTTTCAGGGTATCTAACCTAGTGAACAATAAAAAACAAGGGTAGGGAGGAGTTTTTTGGGAAAAATTGTTTAACCTAGCCCAGTTGTGTTCAGAATAAGAAAAATGTCACAACATATGCACGTATACAGGTCAGCATCACCAACCCTATTTTCTGAGACAGAGGATGTTAGGGACAGTCTGTTCTAGGGCATTCCTGGTACACCTGTGTCCCAGCCTGTTACTTGGCTTAAATAGGTGTTTACAGTCACTCCTCAGGATTCTTGCGAGCTTTAAATGAATAGATTCATGAAGAGCATTTAGAACAGTGCCAGGTGTAAAAAGCTCAACATTAAATTAGCTAGTCACAATGATGTGACTATATCACAACAGAGATCACATCCTTCCTACTTTCTGCTTAATTAGCTCCCCTAGCTGGCAATGCTGTGCTGGTCCTCTAGTTTTTTTTTGTATCGGCATTTTCCTGGTTTGGGTGGTTTGTGAAATCCCAAAGAGTGGACTGTAACTGGGTAGTAACTGCAGCCAGACTCAAGCCTGTGTCGTGGGAGCAGACCCAACGATGGCCCCGGAAGATGCTCTTCTGCCTTATCTGGTGGGGGCTCGGCCAGATAAGGATGCTGAAATGGAGTCTGGACTCAAATTAGAAAGGTCATGAAACCAACTTAGAAGGTCAAGACTAGCAGTTTTTAAAAACACTAAATAGAAAACAATGCATCATACTGGATAAAGATGAATGTTTAGTGAAATTCTGATTTTGGTGATTAAAATATGGTGAATATCTACATATATATTTGTTACTGTTGTGTCACTGTGAAAAAAAAGTTAAATAAATCACTACCAGTACATGCCTTTAAGGCCTTTTTCCCACAATTCTATCAGAACTGGAGCCAAGTAGCCAAACAAGGCAGGGTATAGCACACAGAAGGAGGGAGAAGGAAATGCTGGAGTGAATTATGACTTTTATTTTTTTGGAAATCACAGCACACCAGTTTCAAATAGTTACAGAAATATTAATAAATTTTTTATTGTTCATTACCCTTCTAAATGGCTACCAGTAAAACTAGCTTCCATAATTTTCATGGTTATATTTCCCATGAGTCCTAAAGAAATTAATATAATTACCATCGAAAGCAAAAGATTTCTGATAAGTTAAAACAGCCATGGGAAAATATTCACTGGAAGTACAACCCAAGGCGTAGTATTGGTTTAATTCTGGTGGGTCAAAGGTGCAGAGAGTGCTCCACTGCATGACATAAAGAAAACACGGGGGTGGGGTGGGGGTGGGCATACTACATTGTCACCAAGCCCCAAAGGTTTTTATCTCCAAGTGATTTTCTAAGTGATCAAATTTGGTTTTACAAAATAATATATTTTCTTCTTTTCTCAATTCTTAGTAGAATACACAGGAGCCCTGTCATCTCTTAATTTTCCTGTGTCAGGCAAAACCCAAACATACTCCATTGTGAGGAGTGTTACTAATGATGGATAACCCAGTTGGGTACTCATTTAAAATGGTTCTTATAACTTTCCATGTGATGGGCCTGATTTTCAGAACAAGTCAGAATGATTAAGTAGGGAATGCTTAGGATGAAAAGAAAACTTCTAGCTAGAAAATGTACTTTTAAAAAATCTCAGTACCAGGCAGAAGCTAAGGTGTTTACTTTGTTCTAAGTCTATTTGCATACTCTGGCTTTGCACTTGAGAAAAATCAATTTGGGAAATAGTATAAAAACTTCAACTAAGCCATGCTGCAAGCCTAGCAGCCTTCCAATTTCAATGCATTTCCCCAAACAAGTAGAAAACCCATACCTTTCTAAGAATTTTATGTATAATTAATGATTTTAAGTCACCTGAGATTTGGCCAGTGAATTAAAACTTGAGATTCCTGAAATTCAATGACATGTAATGATAATTTTTCATCTACTCATATTTGTATTTGAAAGAACAAGACATTCTTTCAAACGAAAGAAAATCTTTGAGATAGTTCGGCCTTAAAAAAAGAATTGCAGTCTGTTTTTGGTGTTAAAATCATGTGTAAAGGCACTGCAGATGAGGCATTTTTTAAACTTCATAGCAACATATTTTTACTCAATGCCATAGGGTTTCTATTCCTTGTAGCAGAAACTTTTCATCCTCAATACCATGTTTCTTTAATTTACCAGGCAATTTTCACTTTCTGTTCTTTAAAAAAATAAAAACCCAAAGTTTAACTCCATGACTATGCAAACTAGATGTGCTAACAACTACGACCCATTTTAATTTCATTATAAATCTGGCATTTTCAGCCTTAAAAGATGGTAGATAACTAGCAGCCGATGAACAAATTACAGTCTATTTTGTTTAACTCATTCTTCAACAGCTATGGGTGGCATTATGGTGCTGCTTCCCTTTTGTCTCTTCCTCTGTGTGTGTACAATCATAGTATTCATACATGATTTTGTAGCTACATTTTAAAAGTTTAACATGTTTGTCATTTGATACAGAGTAACAAACATATACTCACCATTAATTAACTTAGGTGCTTTAATGGTTTATATGCACCATCTTTTATACTTACAATTCTGTGATTTAAGTATTAAAGATTAAATAATTTGCATAGGGCTAGTAAGTCAAAGAACGAAGAATTAAGCTCCCGAATTTTTTTTAAAAATCATTATTTATAAGGACTACATAATATTTCACTACCAGGATCTACTCTGATTTACTTAATCAATCTGATTAATAGACATTCAGGTTATTACTTCTAATTGTTTCATGTGTAATATCCCTTAAATTGCCTATATATACAAATCTTGCTGCTTGGTCATTTGTTCCAAAGGCTAGTCCTTCAATGAATCAACAGCATGTAATTGAGTCCCCATGTACTTAACATCTGTTGTTTCCCAGCCCTTCTCAACCAGGTGCCACTAGAAAGTTAAGCCCTAAGGCACCCACTGCACATAATAAATTAACTTCTCCCCTGTTCATCAAGAATGATGCTGGGGCTGGCTATGTAACATCATTCTCTCACAGCTTTTGGCTTAGCTTTATACACAGCTGTGGGTATCTCTAATCCTAAATTGGGGTTGTACTAACTCTGACTTGCACAAACATGGAAATAAAGACCTCTGCCAGCAGAGGTAGTGTTAAGTCTTTAGGTTCTTTAATCATATTTCACTCTGGCTCCTACAGGTTCAATTTCATTTGTCAATTCTTGGGTTTGTAGGAAAGTAGGAGGATGGAGGAAGTTATATCCCTGGATGTTCTCTGCAGGTGTTCGAGGGTACTCATTTTGATGTAGTAGGTTGAAGTCTTAAAGCATTCAATCAAGGAATCATTTCTGGTTTGCATAAAAAGTGTCACGGGCAGCCTTGTCACTAGCCCTTTAAGTCTTTCTCTCTAGCAAACCACCAATCCTCTCATGGATTAATGGAGATTTATTGCACTTAATGGAGATAATTTGGTGCCGACAACATGGAACCATGTTCTCATTTCATCAATTCCTCTTTCTAGCTTCTCATTGGTAGACCTCACAGGCATAGCACTTCTCCAAGGTTGCAACGTGGTAAATTCCTGAAGTCAAAATGTACATGTAGGTAACAATGGTCTCTTCTTACCTATTTTACCAAATTATCTCTAGTTTCATTTGCTCTCATCTGTCTCTATTCTTTACCCTTTGATAACCTCACTGCTTTTGACTTCACAGAACATGTGGAGTTAAAAATGTTTGCAAAAACACATGAAAACTAAGCACAAAAAGCAATACATGCACGAAACAGTGTTTTTAGACTAGGAAACATATGCTAAGATTAAAATGACTGCAAGTCTGCTATTATACACTGTTGGTGGAAAGCAGCGCTGACATGCTTTTTCTCTGGTACCATCTTCTCCAAAGATCACAGAGAAATAAACTAAAGTCAGCCAGACAGTTAAGTAGAATGAATTCAGATAATGGCTCCTGCAAGTTAATGAGAACTGCTGATCAACGGCAACAAGGAGCCCTTGTGAACTGAGAACTGACAGGATAAAGCAGTGCTGGTGGCAGAATGGGCCTGATAAGTGGTAACATCTAATGAAGCACAAGGAGTTAATTGTGAAGAGACAGTTCAGGTCAGAAGTTGTACTAACCCACTTCCTAGAGGTCATAAAGGCCTGGGCCCATGACTGTGTCCCTAGGGGTGGGAACTGTAGCATTTATGTCTTATCCAGAAACACAGGTCTTAAATGTCTGCAGAATGGAGACAAAGGGCTGACTAGAAAATTTTGAAGAAACAGATTAATATGCCAACCAGTGGAGAAAAAAAAAGGCAAAATGTGTCTGCACTGCTTGGCTCTACCATTATTATGGGAGACTTCTTTTGAATTCTCAGTAATTTTTATTGACATTGAAAAGAGACAGAAAGTATAGGCTCTTGTGATTTCGAGACCTTAGAAAATTCGAAGAATCCATGGTGTATCTTTCAAACATGAAAACAAACTTGGGTCACAGGAAAAATATAGAATACAGTACCCTATATAATCAGGATAACCTTCTTATAGCCTTAAACATTAATCCATTGTAAAAATGAATTCTCCCACTTGATCACGACTTTCTTCTATTTTGCTACAACTGATTTTCTGGCAATGGACCTTCTGGCATTACAAGAATGGAATCAAGGATTCAATTTCGAAAACAGTAGTCTGTCGTTAGGAGAAAACTGCTTGCAAAGTCTTCTCCTTAACCAAGAGAGGGTGTGTTAAAAAGGTTGGATTAATCATAAACTTTCTAATGAAATTAATCTTTTCAAAACTGCAACTACGAACGACTGCTTAATGGATACAAGGTTTCCTTTTGGGATGAAATATTTTGGAACTAAGTAGAAGTGATGATTTACAAACATTGTGAATGTACTAAATGCCACTGAAGACTTTAAAATGGTTAATTTTATGTGAATTTCCCCTGTTAAAAAAACAAACTACATAGTACGTTTGGGATCCAGTATGCACGATAAATTCAAGTATCTGCATATGTACGCCAGTACCCTCTGAATGCGTTAAACCTTTCACCCAGAAAACAAACTCAGGGTTTGTTAATCCTCCTTTGTTCTTCGTCTGAGCTGACCAGGGTTTAGGAAAGCCAGAGGCACAGAGAGTTTCAAAGACTCCTCTACCCCAGTACCTGGAAGTAACCCTTAAGGTTCAGCAGCAGCCTTGATCTCAGCAAAGAGGGTAGACTTTGTTGGGGCCGCACTCTGCCAATCACAGCACTTACTCTAGTCCTCCCCAAGCACCTCTAGGCAGGACTGTTGGTTTATCCACCCATAATCCCTGGCGCCTGGCACATCCGACTTCGGAACAACCTGTAACCTCAAGCACTGCAGCCGCAAGGGCCCTCAAGAGGGTCCTAGCCTTCAGGCAGGCACAGAGGACCTCCCCGGGTCGCGCACGCACATCGCCCCCAGCCCAGCATGCGGTGGCGCACGGCCTGATGGGAAACGTAGTCCCCGAGCACCGGCTCCCGCGGAGCAGCCCCTCCCTGGTCTGTTTATCTTCGCCGTAGGGAGGGGTAGGGCGGCTACGCGGCGGCTGCGAAGCGGGACCGGGCCGGGGCCCAACCGCTCTGCGAGCCGTGCTCCGCCGCGGTGACCTCCTCTAGCGGAACGGAGGTGAACCAATGTCACAGGCCCGGCCGCGCGCCCCGGCCACTCACCAGGGTGAGGGCGGCCCGGGTAGGCTGCAGCTTCCTCTTGCTCACAGCCCGGACTGTGGCCCGGACTAACGAAGCCGACATCCTCGCGGTCCAGCCGCCGGGGTGCCTCAGGCCGGAGCTCGGCAGCCTCAGCTTCTCTCCATGGACACGGCGGGCGCATTGACGCCACAAGCTCCGGCGTAGGGCGCCTCAGGCCCCGCCCCTGCTATTGGGCGGACCGCATGAATGACGTGTGGAAGGCGGGGCGTGTGCCGTGGGCACGTGACGTGGCGGCTCAGGGGCCTGGGAGGAAGGTTGTCACCTCGAGGGCTCACTCGTCGCGATGTTGGTTGGGCCAGGCGAAATGTCCTCCGATTTATGGACTCAGGAGGCGCGTCGCTCCAGGACCTGCCCCCTGGATTAGATGCAGAGGCAACACTAAGAACGTCGGAGCGTCAGCCCAGCACGGATGCTCGTCCTCTCAAAGGCATAATGGTTCGAGCTACAGACATTTGTCTTTTTGGTCCAGCTGGGCAGTTAAGAACAGAATTAGGCAGAGTCGTACAGTAAATAAATAGCCCCCGGCAAGCGTGCCGTATTGCCTGGGATATTTAAACATGGTGCTAATGCAGTTTTTGCTTTAGGTGCGGATTTTGGAACCCAACCCTAATGTATGACTGGGCAGAATACTTTTATAGCGAGACCCAATCGATAAACTTGATTAAACACCTGTTGTTTGTCAGACCCTGTCGTGGCTGCTCAGGAGTTACGTCTTTTAATTCTGCCTGTTAATTCAGCAAATATTTCTGAGCACTAGGCACTATACCTCAACATAACACAAGAAGCCTTATAAATGGAGGGTCCAGGGAAGATGAGATCCTGGTAGGACAGAAATGCAGCGGGGTTAACAGATGGGAGAACACAGGATAGACGACGTTTCTCACAGAAGTGCTAGAGGTAAAGAGAAAAAAGTTCTGTGGAGTGGTGACGGGGAGGATAGGTTCTTGCTAGTGTTTTGATGTGGAAAGAACTAATCAGTGTTTTAGAGCCCAGTTTATCTTTAATCCCCTAGAGCCCACAGAATTGGATAGTTCAAAGCGGCGTTAAGTAGTTCCATCTCCTTGCTAATGAAATGCAATTGCATTGACAGTAAGAAGATGGCCACCCCCTCCCCACCCCGCCGCCCGCTCAAGCCCCAAAGCACTCAGAAGAAACAGATTAAGAGACAATAATGTGGTGGGCTAGTCTCTTGGCTTCATCTGACTAGTTGGATGATTAGGGACAAGGTAATTTACTTCTTAAGTCCTCTCTCCTCCAGATATTGTAAAGATTAAATAAAAATTCCTTAGAACAGTGCAAGGTACATGGCAGTACTCAAAAAACATTAATGGATATTTACTGATGCCATATATTGTGAAACTACCAGTGGCAGATATATGCCATTATACATTTGTCCAAACCCATAGAATATACCACACCAAGAATGAATCCTAGTGTAAACAGACTTTGGGTAACAATGGCATGTCCATCGGTTCATGGATTGTAACAAATGTCCCACCCTGGTGTACGAAGTGGATAGTGAGGGAAGTTGGCTTGTGAGGGCATGTGGAAACTCTGTACTTTCTGCTCAATTTTGCTGTGAACCCAAAAGTACTCTAAATAGGTTAATAAAAATGTAAAAAAATTTACGTTATTTCTATCGATTATTTAGTTTTGTACCTAATAGCTTTCAAAAGAACCCTTGAGCACACTGTCTCCTAGTAGCCTCATAACTGAGCAGTAAAGGACAGGAGTGTTGAAGCAGCTTTTTTACAATGCTTTAAATTCAAGTCTAATGATTAGACGTGATTTTTAAAATTTTGTTTTTTGATTCAGAATCCTGTATATTTAACAGCCTTCTTTCCCCTACTTAATACACACTACTCAGTTTTTAACTTGGTTAGCTCTATTGCATGAAAGTGCTAAGTCATGAAATCTACTTGTCAGCGGAACAGTAATACCTAATATTTGAAACTAGTGCTTTAAATTGGCATGCTAGAAGTTTCATGACTATATATGTGTGCTCCTTTATCTCAGAGCAGCAGCTGTCCTGTGGTGTTGAAATGAGGCAGGTATGGGAACTGTTGGTGTTTACAAGCTGTAACCATTTTTAGATTTCCAGTGTTAGAAACTCTCAGTAGGGAAACAGATGTCCAACACTGCATTTCAGGAGACAGTTTCAGGGTTCTAGCCGTTTACAAAAGTCTTTTCTTAGTAAGAACTTACTTGATCCTCACTACTCATTTTATAGGCAATGAAACAGAAGTGCCAAGAGATTAGGGGGAATGCCACACTCTCAGCTGGAAAACTGGCAGAGCTGGACCCCAATTAAGTCTAGAAGTCCACATAGTGAAGCTTGCTAAATTCTTAACTGCTGTCCAAATATGCCTGCTTTCAAAGAAGAAAGCATGGAACACATCTTAATGGTTTTATGGGAGTTTCTTAAAAACTGTATTTGCTTTTAGACATCTTTTATTTTTTAATTATTATTTTGCCTGTAACACTAAGAACCCTATTAACCTATTACCCACAAATTTTTCTACTCGGGAAAGTTTTTTTTTTTTTTTTTTTAATAGAACCATTTTTGAAATACATTTCAAGATGAAAAGCAAACTGAAATTATCTCAGAACATTTGAGTAACATCTCTAAGTGTGGCACATTGTTGATACTGTACACACTGAGCAAGAGATTTAAAAGGTATTGATTGGGGCTATAAAAATGGATTTCATATTTTTTTTGTTCCTGAAAAAGAAAAGAACCCCAGTAGTGGGGCATTTGTAGAGCTTGTTACGAGAGACAGGCCAGCTGCATTTGAAAGATAGCTAAGCCCTGGGAACTGGACAAGGCATGGAGCAGATATTTCTGTCTCCTAGCTGTGGAGGGGCTGTGACCAGCATCCAAATAAAGGGAGCAAAGAACCAAGGGCAATCCATTCTCCAGGTCTGCTGGCAAATACTGGTACTGTCTCACTGATTCAGTATGAGGGATCAAAAATCAAACAAAAAAACCAATACACTGGGTAGGATCTACTATAAGAATCAAAATAGAATGCAGGAAACTTAAACATCCTTAAAGAGATTTAAGAACATGGTTTCTATGAAAAGGAAGATAATAAACAAGCTAAGGAATGAGAGAAAAAGGAACGGGGGGTAAGTTATGTTCAAGAAAATTAGACGTGAAATGACAAAATTCACGTTAGAAAGAGCAAACAGCAGGATGACACAAAAAATCAAGCCAGTCATTTAGAGATTGAACTTGAGAAGTTTTCCTATCATGAAGGAAAAGACAGAGGAATATGAAGACAAAAGTATTTTTGAGAAAAAAAATAAGAACATACTTTCCCAAATTGAAAAACACTTTGGTGGGGTGAGACATGGGATTCAATTTTGTTTCAGACAAGTGTTACCTACTCAAAAGTTACAGGGATAAACACAAAACAATCCAAGCAGAAAGATAAAACCTACATGGGAACAAAAATTAGGCTGGCCTCAAACTTCTACTATGCCAGGAGACAACTGAATTAATAAGCTTTCCAAAGAAAGTGTGACAAGAATTTTATGCCCAGTCAAGTTGACTTTCATACACAAAGGCAAGAGAAGAACTCAGAAGAGCAGCCACTGAGGAAAGTCATATACAGCAGAGTTTCAGCCCAGTTTGCATAATTCACTTAATTCATGAGTTTGTGTTCGTTCAAAGGAACGATCATTAATTCTTTCTAACAGAACTGCCAATGCTAAAGTTAATTTTGACATGATTCTTCTTTAGCTGGAATGTCTTCAAAGAATTTGTTCAAAAAAAAAAAGGGGGGGGCACACACAGGTTTGTATTTATTGAGTACTCTCCTATCTGGAAATGCTTGCCCAGCAAGCATCCTCTGCATCCCTATCTATGTATTCAGCCCCAAGTCTGTGTCTCTTATTTGCACATTACCAGTAATTGGCACATAGTGGGTATCAATAAACACCAGGTCACATGAGCAAAGTTAATAAAGGGAGCACGAGATAAAGAGGAGCTAATCTGTACTGTTTATACGCCTTGATCTAGTTTTCTCATGAAATTTATGACTCTCACTAGAAAGTGATATGGCTAAAATCACAGGTCAAAATTCTGATTTTATTTAAAAATGATAAATGAACCGAGGCATAGTTCTGTGTACTACTGAAGGACTTGTGAAGTTAGAGGAACAGGTCCATGAGGATGCCAGTCTGACCCAAAATGACACCAACCAAACTTGTGATTGGCAGAGATAGTCTCTTTAATCTTCAGGGATTTTTTTGAAGTTATCCACCCTAATTTCTGAATATCATTAAAAAGTAAAAAGCACTTCTGTCGTTTTTCCTTTGAAAATGTTTTTAGCAGCAAACAGGACTACTTGTTTTCCTTACTGCATTTTTATGAGTGAAGTAGTTTATGTCAACTTACTTAAAGTTAGAGAGGGGAAAAAAAAGCCTTTCAGTGGCATTGCTCATCCATGGAAGACTCACATAAATAGGTACTAATGTTCATGTTATCACTTCTTCTACAAATATCAATAAAATAAGGTTTGTAAATTGTAAATACAGTAGTAGTAGTTCACACATATTTGACACACTTTCACACAAGGATTCCGTAAACAACAATAAATATAATTTCTCTTCAAAACAAAAATGGATTTATAGGGAAGGATTAATTTACTTGGGGTTTATCAGCACACCATTTTTAGTGTGCTCTGAAAGGATTAAAAACCATGAAATTGTATTCTTTGAATACTGGCCCACAGATACTTTTTTCTTTTTTTTAAACCTGGGTTAAATGCATACACCATGGCTTTTTAATAAAATCCTTAAATCTATGGGGATTTGTGATAGGTAAGACTACATTAAAATTTTTTCCCTCATTAACAATTTCATTCATCAAAAAAACCCCCAAAAAACAAAAACCTGACAATTCCCTTAAATGTTAAGTTGAAGCCTGATCTATGCTGCTGAGTCTTGTGAAATGAACCTAATTTTCAAAGTGAATAGGAACGCCTGAGTGGCCATTTAGAGTGCTGCATTTTCCTTCCCTCATGATTCCTGCTGGGTCCTCTTCGCTGAGGCTTTTCCCTGAGTCATGTATTTACTGGAAAGGCTACCTAGAGGAGGGGAGAAAACAAAACCCAACATAAATAAAACAAGCCTCACTTCATTGCAAAAGCCATAAAATTGCTTCTTATAGTTAATTATCAAAGAAACTTTTCATACTGGAATTGGTCACTTGTCTTGAATTAAGTAATTAGGCTAGATATAAAAAAGCATATAGTACATGAAACATGATCTATTAAACATAAGCTTAATCAAAATTCTTTCTAAATGCAGACAAGTTGCTAGAGTGACATCATTTTAATACATTTCCATGTTCACTATTTCCATATTGGTGC
Organism: Eonycteris spelaea; assembly: GCA_003508835.1. Classification (NCBI taxonomy): domain Eukaryota; kingdom Metazoa; phylum Chordata; class Mammalia; order Chiroptera; family Pteropodidae; genus Eonycteris; species Eonycteris spelaea. Next base: position 1,184,366 of record PUFA01000087.1, on the reverse strand, counting down.
AGGTGAACTTTTCAAAGGCTCTACTTTTGAAGATTAGTGTCTCCATTTGCAACTAAACATAATAAAAGAGAATTCTTTGGTCAAAAATATGCTGCCTCATTACTCTGCAGACATGAAGCTGTGAATGATGACATTGTAGTAATAACTTATTGATATAAAAAGAAAAAAGTAAATTTATTATATTTACAGGTGAAGGACAGAAATGAGAATTACTAATTAAAACCATATCAAAGAACAGTTAATTTTTGTTCTGGAGTCTAAACAAATAGATCAATGAAATGAGAAAATTGAGAAACTCTTAAATGATTATGTGTAAGAAAATAGTATATAACAAAGGTTGCATTTCAAACCAATGGGGGAAAGTATGGATTGTTTGAGAACTTGTATTGTGTCAAATAAGTAATTTTGGGGGATAGGGAGGAATTAGTTTCCTTTCTTACATCATATCCTTCCACCTCACCCAATTCCAAATGAATTACAAAATTAAATATAAGAGAATCAAAGTATAAGAAGTAGTAAATATTTATACAATCTTGGAGTGGGAAAGTGTTTCCTCAGCACACCATCATATGCTTTACTTATAAAAAAAGCCAACTATGCACAGCACAAAGAACTTACGAACCAATAAAGAAAAGATGAACACCAATAGATAACTGGGGAAAGAACAAGCAATATACAAAAGAGAAAAAAATAGCACGAATATATGAAAAAATATTCAGTATCAGAAGGCAATCAAAAAAATGCAAATTAAAACGAGATACCAATTTCTGATCAACAAATTGTTTAAAAGAAGATCAATCAGAAGGATAGGGAGGTACGCAGAAATTTTGCTAAATGAATATTCATATAAACCATACAATAATTTAAGTATTTCCATGACTTGTGATATGACTAACCATATTATAAAAACAATAGGTATGCATAGGATAATAACATAAAAAAGCAGGTTATAAAACCACGTATTACATACATGTGAAATAGAAAAGGAAAAAAGTAATTTTTTTTATATTTACAGGTATTACATACACATGAAAAACCCATTAATGATGCATATTTGGTGCCACTTTTTTCTTATCTATAAAATCGGGGCAATAATACCTACCCCTTTGGAGTTACTGTGAAGATCAAATGAATTAATACATGTAAGGCAACTGAAACAGTACCTGGCACACAGAAAATACTCAATAAATGTAAAAATATTATTACACTGATGTAAAAAGATGGAAAGACTTTACCTTCAAAATCTAAATGGTAGTTAATGCTCTGGAATGATGCAAGTATAAATGACCTTTCTTTTCATTTTGCTTAACTATTTTTCTAAATTTTCTCAAGCAAACATATTAAGTAAAATTGCAAATAAAAATCCCAAAAGCAAATTCTTCAAAGCAGGGCACCTAGACAATCCACTCACAGTTAAAAATGAGTGACATCAGTCAGAAAGAGACAAAGCCCTCTACTGCAGTATTTATATCACAGATTTTCTGTTGGCCCATATGCACACATCTTTGATATTCTGCACTCTACAAGGTATTGAAGATAGGCTCAAGGTGAAAAAAGGTTAGATCACTACCTTATGTTTTACACACAGCCAAATGGATTAAAAATCTAAATAGGAAACATAAAAATTTAAAGATATTAGAAGAAAATAGAGATGAATATCTCTATGACATCAGGTTAAAGAAGAATTTCTTAAAGATGACCCTAAAAACATGAACCACATAACTATGAAAACTACTTATGGAAAAATAATCATTTGATTATCTCAAAATTAAGAACTGTGGAGTGGCAACAGACATAAGTTGGGAGACAAGACACAGTGGAGGAAAATATCTGGAATGTATATAATAATAATGCAGTAGTATTCAGAATGAAAACATGAACCACATGACTATGAAAACTACTCATGGAAAACTAATCATTTGATTATGTCAAAATTAAAAACTGTGGAGTGGCAACAGAAACAAGTTGGAAGACAAGAGATAGTGGAGGAATATATCTATCTGGAATGTATATAATTATGCTGGAGTAGTATTCTGAATAAACGAATAATCCTTACAAATTAATAAGAAAACCATAATGTAGGAGGAAAATAGGCAAATGATTTGAACAGGTGATTCATCGAAGAGGAACTGTAACTGGTCAGTATATATATAAAAAGTGCTTAGCATTAAGAGAGTCAAGGAAACATATATTAGAACACCATGTAAGTATTTTTCTCATCAGATATGCAAAAATAAACTTACTGGTGGGAATGGCAATTGTTTTAACCAATAAGAGAGTATTTTGACAGTATCTACCCAAACAGAATATGCAAATATGCTATGACCTAACGATTTGACTTCTAGGTACACAAATACTATAGAATCTCTCATCTATGTTCATGGAGATTCACACAAGAATGTTTACCACAACACTGTTTACAACAGCAAAAATGATACACAATCTAAATGCTCATGTACTAGGTAATGAACACATAAAATATTCCATAGCTATAATGAAATACTGTAAAAAACACCCCAAAACCCTAAGTCTATATAGAGCGACATATTAAATTCCAAAATCATTTTGTTAAAGATATAAAAAAGCAGGTTATAGATCATTTGCATTATACAGTATGATATGTCCTTTAAATATAAAAAGTCACCAAGGATAATATGTTAAAAGATACATATGTTAGAGCTTTAATAAAGAACTGGAAGGGTCCTGAACTCATACTGGTGAATGCCTCTGGGATGGAGGGGGACATAACAGAATGGGCCTGGTGGTGATAGCGAAAGGGCACTTCCACCATTTTAATATTTTATTTAAAAAAGATTGAAAATAAAATGTGAAAAAATAATGCCAATTCTCTAGTAGGTGGGCAGTTGTTATGTGTGTATCTTTTTATATTTTTCCCAAAATATTTAGGAACCATCCTTTTCTAAGAATCATACCAAGTCTTATTACTGTATCACTTAAACATGTAACCCCCTATATATCTCAGCATACCTGAAGAAACTGTATATAAAAGATTTGCATGTAAAAAAATAAGAGTAGAAATAAAATATAAATGAATTTTTATACATAATCTGAAATTTATAAAATTGTATAAGCGTGACTTGAAACTACCCCAAAGTTTGCTAGATCAAACTACTAAAATACACAAATAAGTAAACAAATGTCTGCATGGCAAAACAAATCACAAATGAGGTTGAAAGAATAATAAACTGGTGGTGGAGGTGGTAAAGGATGTTGTGACATTTGATAAAGCATGAAGGAGTTTCCTTGTGGAAAGAACTAAAAACAAATATGAATATTCTTAATAAAAAATTACAAAGCTGTAAAAGAAGAAATACAAATGAAAAACATATAAAAATGTTAAAAGAGTTCAATGGTAATAACAGATAGTCAAGCAGACTGGCAAAAGAGACTACCTCAATGAAGCGAGGGTATGGGAAACAGGTTGTGAATAACTCTGGGGTTGTCAACAATCTCAATTCGGTATTATTGGTACCACTGTTGAACTGTGCACACTTTTAGTGTATCATTCTCCTAACTGGGAATTTATCCTGAGGAAATAACTGGGCAAATATTCTTTATAGTGTTTTATAGAAACAGTGATCTTCAAAATTGGGTACATGTATTCCTGAGCCAACTTAACAGGACACGTGGGAAAGGAGTTTTAAGAGTCAACTGCAGCCCCTCGATTTCTATCTGAATTCTTTCTGAGAATGCCTTTGTGGCCAAAGCTTCCAGCTGGCTCCCAGGAATCACACCAGTTTTCCTTTCCAATTTCCCTTTTATAATTCTTCTTCTCTTACTTTATTATAAAAGAGAGGCATATGTCCTAACCATCCAAATCTTAATGTGGTATGCTGCTCTGTGGTATAAAAACCTGGAGAGATAGGAAGGCAAACAAAATGATGTTATCTGTGATAAATATGAATACCTTCAACATTTTTAAACTTTTGTTAAAAGATTAAATTTTTAGCTCTTTGTAAAATTATATTGATAGCTGATGATCATCACAAATAATTTCTGATGATATATTACTATGTAATTTTTGGTTATCTGATTAAAAATGAATGAAAATAACTGAGTGGCACTGTTATTAATACATCTTCCATTCCCAAACTCCTAAGAGTATTTCTATTTTAAAAAATTCGCTATTATAAATACTGAGGTTTCTGTATATTTATCAACTCTAAAAACAAAAATATTAGGAACAGATAAAACAAGGAACATTGTTTCATTCCTGCAATAAGTAGTACTAATCCAAAAATACACAAATGCATGGGGGAAAAATCTCAACTATTTCATTAAATGACAGTCATTTTTAGTATGTAAACATAAAAAGTAATTTTTAATAAAAATTTATAGTATTTTTGATCGATTATTCTAATAATTGTAAAAACAATTTAGAAATTTTTTTTTTACACTTTGAGACTTAATAAAAAGCTTAAAAATCTAATTTGTCTATTTTTGTTGTATCTAAGCATCATAAACTGATCGATAAAAGTCTGAAAATATATTATAATAAAAATATATAAAATAAAATTCTGTGAAGTGAAACAAAAGAACTCAAGGAGAAAAAGGAAATGATGTAAAATTTCTGCAATATTTCTATTTCATTTGATACACTTTAAGGATGATTTAAGTTGTACTTTAAAACACTAATATTTACACACACACCCCACCTTGAAATTAAGTGCTTTGCAACTATGATAAAAAATTTAGATGTCAACTTAAAAAATATACAAGAGATATGGGCTTTCAATATTTTGAGAAGAGTATGCCAGCAAAAATGTTTTAAAGACAATGATATACCAAATATCTGAAAACAGCTGGTCCAGTAATAAGAAATTAAAGTACTTCTATTATTTTAAATTTACTTTCATAAAGATCATTTTTTTTAAATAGATAGGCTTTAACATTCTAGTCAAGGAAAAAAGTACATAAGTATACCTCATCATGAGGAGAAAAGATATCTATTATATCTCTTATAGCATCTTTAATTTTTAAGACTGCAACATGGGATTAAAATGGAATAAATGAAGAGGTAGAGGTAGTTTCTTTAGAAAGTAATTTTCTTGGCAAAAAAATTGGTGAGGGTTAAGGAACAGAATGTTAGTATCTTGAGATTCTCAGACTGAATAAATTGTTATATGTAAACCAGAGTAACTTATGCATAAAAATCAATTTATAATCATGGTTCTCTAATCTCCACATACTCTTGTTTTACTAAGATTTCCATTATATTCTTGTCCTGTAAGAAATAAACAAACTACAGCAAGGCTGGAGACTCTCTGCTAACTGCAGTAACAAGCGTAGTGTAATTTATTGAGTGGTATGTGCCAGATGCTATGTTATGGGCTTTATACATACAAAATTAATTCTCATTGCCCTATGAGGTGTTAGCTCTAATTTACTGACAAGGAAACTGGGGTACAGACAGGTTCAATAACTCGCTGAAGTGACATCACCAGGAAATAAATGGTCAAGTTGGACTGCAAACTCAAGTACATCTGACTTTCAAAGGTTCGTGTTCTTAAACTATTCTCCCACTTAGTCTTCATTATTCCTTCAAATGAGTACACCTCTAATCAATAAAACTTACTGGACATCTAAGGCATTGTGTTAGCCATGCGTATGTGGGAAGGAGGTAAATGATAGAGATCAAGTAAATTCACAAAATTTTCTATTCACTATTTCATCTAGGTAGAGAACTATATGCAGTCTAGAAGAAGGTGTAAGCAGGCATCAGCAGAGAAAAGAAAACCTGGCTGAATGCTTTCTATAAATGAGTGCATTTTAGCACCAAGGAGATAGGTGTGCTACTCCAATTTTATAGATAAGACATCTGTAGCTCAAAAAACCTAACCTCTTGCCAAAGGTCAGAACAGCTAATGTGCAAAAAACAAGGGCTGGCCATACTAAGAGGCTCTTGTTAGGAAGCTACCTGTGTATCATACTGTGGAAAGGAAGAGCTTTGGGAAATTTAATACTACTGATAGTTGAGACACATTTCATACTTGTAACAACATATTTAATTTAGGTAAATTTGTCATGGATTTTGACAGTCTTAATAGCTGTCATATATTTACGTGAAGAGTTTAATTTAATGGAAAGGATAACTTTTAACTACCTATAAATGGTCCCGCCCCAATATTGTAATAACTTCTTTCCTGTAGTAAATTTAAGTTTCAGTTTCTCAAGAGATTTATAAATATGTAAGTCTCTTACTCAGAAGATAATTACAGAAATCTTAACTTACTGTCAATTGGTAATACCATTTCTAGGTATAATGACCAACATCTGTATTCTACCACTACTTAAAAATGTTTTTTATAAAATTACAATAAAATTCGACTTGCAAGATGGTAAAACCTTTGGCAGGAGCAATGCTGATGATACAGGCCCTGTAGGAATATCAATGCAATCACCATCCCCACAAATCTCTGTTCTTACTACCTGCAGGTGTTGTTCTAAGTGCTTTTACATGGATTTCTCAACATCCCTACAAGTCAGGTATTATTTATTATTATCATCCCCTTATAACAGATGAGGAAACTGAAGCAAGTGGAAGCTAAGTAGGTTCTTCAAGATCACAAAGCTAGAAATCATATCATGTAATTTGACTGCGAGCTGATGCTCTTAAAACGAATGACTAAGCAAGAATCAGTATTTTTCCTATGTAAATGTTCTAGAAATATCTACTCAAGGCTGAAACTTGTAAAATCAACACTCTTTTTTGTTATGTATGCTGACTATACAACCCTCAAACTCTCACAGAATCTGTGGGAAACAATGCTCTTCCAGCGCAACCTGTCAATTTCCTCAACTATCTTTCATGGCTGCTCTTTGTCAATCAATGCATCTCACAATAAATAGGTCCCACTCTCATTTTACTTCTGCCTATTTGATTTTGGGGGTTTCCCAGTAGCAGTTTCCTTGTTTTTAAGTTCATAAGTCTACTGAGAACAATCACAAAATTCCCAGGTGCTCTAACTTTCTCTTTGGGCCTCCTGTTTCTCTGCCTTTCATGTACACCATTCTTCTTTTGAGTAAAGGTGGCAATTCTTTAAAGATTTTTGCTTCATTTGAATCATCTGACTTCACTCTGTAAACCAACCTCACCCCTCATGTCTTTTAAATTTTGACTGTAAAGACTTGATCCCAGTTCAAATGTTCCCCAATAATTAAAAAAAAATTATAAAGTTCACGTATCTTAAAAATAAATGCTATTTTTTTAGATTTTATACATTTGAGATAATTCACCTTGATTCTAAGAAAAACGGAAATAGTTAAATAACTTAATAATTCCATTTATTTTTCTCCTGTTAACATTCAAAATAGAGACAACTATACATTCCTCGCCTGGAGCTTTCTTAGCTTTCCCAGGTTGAAATCACTGTGCCCTGGCATATTTCAGACTGGGCTGGTAAAAGCAGGGAGGAGCTCTCTTTACTTCAGGATTTAGGAGGCTGCAGAGGATCTCAGAGTGCTTTTTCTCCATAACTGACACTTGATGGTAGAGACAGGTTAGACTTCACACTTTGTAACTAACACAGCATCTTTCCAATCTAAAAGCAAACAATTGTTTGCACGTTAGCAATATATAATACATAAAAGTTGTGAGTTGTTTTACATGACATACAAAAATGTCAGATTATATTGAAGTTTTATATTTCAAAAACCTAACTTTTCTCACAAATTATACAATCAAGTAAAAAGACTACACATGCTTTATTTGCTTATATAATTTCTCTCCTTTAACCCTATTGAACACAATGAGAACGGAGAGAGGGAGAGGGAAGGAGGGATGGGGGAGCAGAGAAGGGAGAATGTTTGGGGGGGGCGGGGGAGATGTAAAGCTAAGTTACTAAGAGTATCTGCAGGCCAGAACTCAGAATGTTTATTATCAAGTTTAGAGTTCCATCTCTTTTTACTAAAATATATAGAAAAGTTGCTTAGTATGTTAAAGTTACTTTACTTTTTCATTTTAGCCTCAATTTTCTCCCATCCCCTTCAGAACTCAAAAGCACTCCTGAAACATCAGAAAAAGACGTTCAGAGGCTCCTGGGTTTCCCCTCCCCTTTACTCTCTGCCCACAGACCTGGGACCTGGTGGGAATGGGGAACCTGGTGCTTTTGCATCCACAGCTGAAGTTACATTGCTTACACTTCCTTTTCCAGCATTTCTCATTAGAATTCCCTGCAATCAGTTTTTTCTCCCTTCCACTCCAAAAAATTGGCTCTTTTCAAAGTCAACAGTGACTTCTGCATTGCCAAATCCAATGCTTAATTCTCCAGTCAACTACATGAGATCTATGAGCAGCAATTAGCACAAATGGTCAATCTCTTCTCTTTGAGGTACTTTCTCCATTTAGACTCCAGGTCCCAGCTCTCTTGCTGCTTCTGTTCCCTGACCATTTTTTCTGTCTCCTTTGTTTATTTTCCCTGAGCCTCTAAATTTCTCTTTTCCATATGCATTTACTTCTTAGGTGATCTCACTCAGTCTCAGGTCTTTAAATACTGTCTATACACTGATAATTCTCAAATTTATACCTTAGCCTGGAGGCTAAAATATCCACTGGCTATTCAGCATCTCAGCCCAGACATCTAGCAGGTCTCTTAAAGTTATGTGTCTAAAACTAAACTTTTTCCCCCCAAAATGCTCTTCCTGAGTGTTCTGTTCCCCAGCAGAGGAAATTCAACCTCCATTTTTCTGGTTGTTCAGGCCAAATATCATAGTGTCACCTTGATTCATTTTCCTGTCATATTTTATCATCCATCCCATCAACAAATCATATTGGTGCTACCTTTAAAATACTGTAAGACTTCAATGTCGTGGATAGGTTCTACCACTTAAATGAAACGATGTATGAAACCAATTCATTACAGGCTAATCAATATAAACAAGAGTTAAGTTCCTTCCTCGACGTTGTAACGAAATGTGAACAAAATGTTATTCATGGACCTGCTGTATCCAGAGCATGACCAGCCCTCATTTCCTTCACCACTTCCACCAAGTCTAAGTAGTCACCACCTCTCCCTTGAACTACTTCAGAAGCCTCCTTGTTGATTTGAATTTCTACCCTCACCTCCTTGCAGCAGCCATAATGATCCTTGTACAGAATTCAGATAATACTACTCCTTTGCTCAAAACCCTCCAATAGGTGCCCATCTCATTTTGAGAAAAAAAATTAGCCCTACCATTGCTGAAGGTGCTACTGACCCAGACCCATCTAACCTGATCACCTCCCTCCCCACTGCTCATTCTACTCAGTGATGCCAGAGGATAAAAATTGTTTAGTTCTGCTATAACAGTCTAACTTGAATTTCCCTTTGAACTGCTCCATCTTTTCATTTGATTCTTTGCTTAAATTTAAATGTTACTTTATCAGAAAAGTCACCTTTCTATTCAGCATTCTCTTTCTCTCTTTTCTCGCGTTACAGTTCTTAGAACCTGTCATTACATGAAATATTTATGTATCTCTTCAGACAAGAATGTGGGTGGGTGGGAGGGCTTAATAAATATTTGTTGAAGAAATGAATAAATGACTTTAGCTGAGAGACAGTGTAGAGTTGAGGCCAACAATTACTTCCTTTCCTTACTTCGGTTCATGGTGAAGATTACACTGCTGACGAGTGACAATTTCGAAGTAGTACCAGAAAGCATCAGAGAGGAACAAATTAATTGAAGACTATGTTCCTATTCAGGGATGGTATAAGAATCACCTAGAATACTTAAAAAATACAAAGGCCCAAGCCTAACCCCTGAAGAACCTGATTTAGGGAATGAAGGTGGGGGCAGGCAACAGTATTTTTTAAGTTCCCCAAGTGTTTCTGATGTCCAATCCCTGTCAAAACCACTTATTCAAAAGAAGGGTCTCAAAAGGCATGTGGTAAACTATGCAGTAAATAAAATAACACATTTTTTAAAAACCCACATACCTGACTGGGGACTCAAAAATATAGTTGTTTTTTGTTTCTTTTTGTCTTCATGTAAAGGCACTGCCTAAAAAATGAAATAGACTGGTTTACAAAATTGAAAGGAATATCTGAAACAGCCTTAAAACTAACCATATCCAAGGAGAGCTGAAATTAGGCATATGGGTGGCAGAACCTTGCAAGTTAATTGAAAAGCAAGACACATATGCAGGAATCCTTTAAGCACGCCCTGCCATCTGGTGCATAGCAAGCCTCCTTGATGCACTACGCTGAGGGCAGAGTAAGGGAGCCCAGAGGGTTAGCCAGAAGGAAGGAGGCAGAGCCTGGGCCTACCCAGCACCTCGTAGACCAGGCACAGAGCATCCAGCACTCAGTAAATGTTTGCTGAACAGACAGATGATGGAAGGGCTTCTTGCTCAGGTTTGAGCTAGGTTTACCTGAACAAATGTGCCAGCCGGTCTCAAAGGGCTAGGTGAAGAAGGGGCTCCAAATACACAACCTGATTTAGACATACCCGAGAAAGAAATTAGCACTTTCTATTCCTACTTTAAATTGAAAGCAGTCGACCTATTTTCAACTTTCGCAGAAAGATTTTCTGTTGATATGACGGAAGCCCCACTCGGTATATTATGTGGACAAAATAATAATGATGTGAAGAAATGAGAGGGAGTAGTATACTTTTTAGACAGGAAGAAGCAGCTGATTAATTTTAATTGCTACTGGAGGAATTCACCACACTGTAGCCCTACCCCTCCCTTATTTTACTTTTGTACTATGAGAAATCATTGATTTTAATGTGTAAATAAATACTATGTTCTGAAGAAACAAGATTCTTGTGCTTCTCCTTAGGTTGATAATACTCTACTTCCACCTGAAGGTATCTCTTTTTGATTTGGTACTGCTGCCCCAGCCTGCCAGAATCAATGCCACTGCTCTGTTCTGAGCGCTCTACTAGTAAACTTAAAACTTGCTAGAAGAGGAAATCCATCACTGCTGGGGGACTGCAGGGCATTCCTTCACCACTCTGTTGTACCTAAGAGGAACACAATTATATGTGCTTCAAGTTCCTCTGAAGGGTAGCTTACAAAAATAATTTTGGTAAAATTTTATTACATCTTATTTATATTGTTTATAGTTTCCTCATCTGTGAACAGGGACATCAATAATAATACTACATTTAATGGGGCTGTGGTGAAAATTAGATGAGATTACCCATGTAAAGTACTTAAAATAGTGCCTGACCCAGAGTAAGCACTCAATGAATATCAGCTATTTCTAGTAGCTTAATTTCTTTTAAATGTATTTACCTCTTAGAATTACAAAAGAGAATCATCTGATTTTGCCCTATGTTCCAAGTCAGGGCAAAAAAGTTTAAATTTGAATTTATCTGAGTTTCTTAAAAGTAGGACAAACTGTATCTTCCACAAACACTTAAGTCCTATTTTTAAAACCAATAATTAAATAATTTAAAAATATATTTGCCATAGAAAGCTTTTTGAAATAAAAAAAAATTATATGTGATCTAAAATTTTCTGTCTTAAAAAGGGACACTTTATTGCTGATATATAATAAAATGAGAAAGAGGTATTAGTGTCCCAGGAACAATAAACACTAGAGTGAGCATTTTAAGGAAACTGTCATAAGTGCTGACACTTCTTTATGATGTCCACAAACATATACCATCGAGGACAAGAACAGGTTATTACTTTAATCAAAAAAATTATGTCTCAGAGTTTCTTTTCTAAATTAATCAAATCCCGTCGTTTTTGTCGTTTTGCAGGTTTGTTCTGAGAAACAAAGTGAAAGTGTATACACTTCTTGTAAATCATAACTTATATATACACAAAGTACCCCTACTCTTAACAGTCTGTTAAAAAGGTGCTCTCAACATTCGACTCAGGCCAATTCAGAACTAACAACTTAAAGGGGAGATTTATAGATGATTTTGAACTACTGACAATATACGTTTCCCTAATCAGGCTTACTGCAGAAAAACAGTTAAATGATAAAATCCAAAGATAAAATCTTCCTAATTCTCCTCTGCAGTTAGAATCACTGTTAACTGTGTAACCTATTTCCCTCTAGCCCCTTTTCTAGCATGTGCATCAATGTAACTAAATAGAAATACAAATGGCTCACTGTACACAGTACAGTGTCCTGAGGTAACTTTCTGCCTTCTCCATGGCTGGGCAGTGCTTTGGATATCAAAAGTGCACATACTAAGTAGCGAAGCTCAAGTTATAGCTTGTTTCATAGTCACTCAGGCTACATTTTTTTAGGTAGTGGGGATGACTGGGTTTTCACTTCACTGATAATCTTATTTAAAAAGTCAACTAAATGACTTCCATAAGCCTCTAAATAAAACCAGGAATACGTGATTAAGACCATAGAAGATCAGAACTGAAAGGGGAATGAGAGGCTTCACTTTCTTAAAAACAAAATCTTTTTGAGTAATTAGATTTGTTAGAGTAATAAATATAACTAAAATAGTAAAAGAAGTCTACAAAAGAGATTTTCCTTGAGATGTAAGTGCAAACATCAAGGTGTGATTGGTGTCCATACCTGGAGAGCCTTTAAATTGGGGGCATTCCTTTTTAATGTGCCCTTCCCTTCCACAAATAAAACAACGTTTTTCTCTCAAGTCTTTGTCATCCTGTCTTTTCCATTTTTCCAATGGTGGCCTGAGCATTTTCTCTCTCCCCAGGTCGACAGCTGCCCTCACTGGCTTGGCTTTCTGAGGTGTGCACTGCACAGGCTTTTCTTCTTTTGTTGACACCTCCCTCTCTGTGTACTTGTTTTGAGTTTCTTTGTCGTCTTTGCTTCTTTTCTCTTTGTTCTCAGGGTATCTTTGGTTCAGGGTATCTTCTTGATCTCGCCGTCGTCTCACTCTATAGGAGCAGAGATATACTACTATTAAGAAAAATCTAAACAGAAACCTAACAAAATATTAAGACAACTCCAGGTTTAGGAAATAATCAGAAATAGAAGGTAACAAAGGGCAAAATAAGAATTTAACAAATCTAAGTCCACTTTTTCTATTAAGAAGCAACCTCGGGGTTTAAGGCCCCCCGGCCCCCATTTTCAAAATTACTCCAATGCTGTAAAACCAGTTTTTGAATTAATGGAACTCCTTGGTTCAACACCTACTTTGATATTGATATAAAGAAATTCAACTTATCCTTGGGGTGATTTCTTGAACCTTTTCACCTATTAGTATTTTTAAATAGACACCAGAAATTTGAGACATGAAACTTTAAGTTCACAAGGAAATAATGATCACAAGAAGATTTAGGTTCCTAAAATGTTAAAATAATTTCTTCCTTGTCTAACACCATCAGTGATTATTATCTGAATAAAAACAAAAGTACTAATTAAGGGCTTCAAATTCCAGATGGTGACTTATTTTAAGTGGCATATTTTTAAATGAGCATATTATTGTCCAGTTAAAAACACCATCACCACCCAAATATGTTCCAAGTGAGCAAGCAAAAACATCCCTTTGCCCTCTTGCAAACATTACCATAAGAAAGCATGGTGACCAAATTGAGTCAGTTATTAAGGATTACACTGCATACAAATGAAGGATGCTTTACTCTGTAAAATGTCAGTGAGTCTAAATCCCAACATGGCACACCCAGTTATTGTACATTAAAACGTGTTATTGACATCCTGAAGGAACTAATTTTACTTTTCATTAACTGACGAAATAATCCTGAATTTCTCACTGTTGTGAAAGGGAAGAATTTTAGTTTTTTATTTTGTTCCTCCATCCTGGCTGGAGAGGCTGATGGCCAAATGATTGAGTGCAATGATTAGGGACATGACTAAAATTAGGAAAGGGGACTGGGAGACTGTCACCTGTTCACAGGAGTCAATCCTTGTCATCTACACTTAAAGCCGTATTTTAACTCAAGTCATTTTTATTGCACAAAATCTTAAATTTATTTGAAGTGCTGAATTTCTTATAAGTTAATTTTCTGTTACAATACAACCTCTTCTAAAAACTAGCCCAGTAAGAACGTAAAAACAAACCTCTTTTGTACATTTACTTACTTTCTCCTCATAGGACAGTCTTTCATAAAGTGTCCAATTTTCCCACAAATTCGGCAACATCTATCATTTGGGGCAAGCTCTCCTTCAGTTAGCACATCTGGATCAAAAAAGTACTCCTAGCAAAACATAAATATACACAAACCTGAACTATTAATGTGAGATCGAAACATAAAAACTAACCTGATAACATTCACGGGTCTTATATCTCAACACTGACATATTGGTATTATAGTAAATATTATTTATACTGTTTAATTTCAAAATCTAAAATCATTAAGAGATTTAATTCAGGAGAGTTTTACATAAATTCCACTTCTGTTTATTCCTTTTCATCATGCAGAACTCTGTTTAACCCTATTCATAGAGGTAACTTTTTCCCCCAGCACACGTCTAAATAAGAGCATTATATATCCCCATGAGTCAGCTGCCCAGGATTTGAGCAAAATGAAGCCAAGTGAAAAGGCTTCGTTTTTCTCAAAAAAATGAAAAGACTAAAACATAATGAACAAAAACATAATTTGCATTACACAGATTACAGAGAAAAAGAAAGGAGCTATGTGTTGCTGCTTTGTTGTGGCTTCTGAAGGAAAATATCAGAAGAAAGGAAAGACAATGCCCGGACTCTAGCTTCTCTGCCAACGAAATTAAGGTGGGGACCAGTAGTAGCATCAGTATCGCCTGGGAATTTGTAAGAAATGCGAAGTCATGGGCCCCTGCCCCCAACCTCCTGAATCAGAATCTGCATTTAACAAAATGCCCAGCTGATGTCTGAATAAGTTTCAGAAGCATCAGAAGCCTGCCACAGTATTATCTAGCAAACGCTAGAGGCCCAGATGTAATCAAATGCTGAATATGGTTATATAACCATACACTCAAGGTTCACTAAAAGTATTTTATTCAGAAAATTAATGCAGAAAAACATGACTTTAAACATGAAACCCTCTAGCTCCTAAGCTCCTTCCTCTCACTGAAATAAATGTTCACAGTGTAATTTTGTTTTGTTTTCAATGAGTGCGGTTCCACAGAAACCTGAGTATCAGTTTACCTCAGAACAGACTGTTTTCTAGCACAGGAACAATGTCTCTCTCCTAGTCCCATTAAGGGATTTATTACTCTTTGCCAGCAGACGCAAAAAATCTAGACTTCATATGAGAGTGGAGGATGTCCTCAGATATGTGCTAACTGGGCTTGGCAGAGGCTGGCATGAGAGGAATACTGGTGACACAACAGCTCCACCTATCTGTGTTATCAGGGAAAAGAAGCAGCATCAAAATTATTAATTTTTCCACCCAAATGCTAGTTCTGGCTATTTCTCCTTGTTCTGAAGAACTGTCTCAAAACAGGGATGCTTCAAAAAAGGTTTTTAGGAATTTGCATTGCAATTGTTTATCTAGCCTATACTACCATACTTTCAGGCATTTAAGTAATTACTAAAATAATGTGTACTTGATGATTAACAAAGGTTCTTAGGATTGGGTTTTGGGTTTTTTTGGTATTTCCAACAGACACTTACCATTTTTGAGGGGTAATCCTTTGGAAATCCTTTAACTGGAATACCAAACACTCTTCTGCCATTAATAAATGCTTTCATTATAAAATTTGTCACTAAGAAGAAAATAGTTAAGTGTCAATTAGATGGATTAAAAGGAAAGGAGATCACGTTAATATTTACAAAGTTAACTTACTTTTCCTTGATAATCCAGCTCCAAGATTATGATTCAAATCAAAGGGATCTAAGTTAACAACAAAAAAAGAATAAGATAATCAAAATAAAAATCCCACTATTATTAATTAGTAAAAATATTAAATTCCTTTTTAATGAGTTTAAAATCTGTTATAAAGCTAAGTAATATATATTTCTGAATATAAGGCAAGTTTTTTTTCTCAAAAGTGTTCATCAGAAGAGGGTGTTGCTTCATATTTGAATCCTTATAAAGTCGTTCATATTACGAGGAGTTGTTTTATTTTGAATAAAACATTGTTTGGAGAAGACTAATATTAACCTGATATTACTTGATGCTAGTTTTAGATTCATATAGAGGTCACAAATATATTTAAAACATTGAAGTGCTAAATGTTCCTGCCAACTAACAAACTTTTTAAAGATCGCTTTAGAAAATACTTCATATGGATATCATAAAATGCACTCTTATGATAAATTAAAATATAACACAAACAATGGCTACTTGGATCTCAATTTCTAGTAAAGGCTTCATATAAGAACTTCCATATAATCATAAACATCTACACTCAAACATCTTAGTTGAGTGGATATATGTTGTGTTCTGCAACATTATTTGTTAGATGACCCACAAACTAGTAGAATAATGAAAAGATGCTGATTTCAAAGATGTAAACACTGAAAAAATTGGTAAAATAAATGAGTGTAAAGCACTCTAAATCAATAAATTATAAGTAATTTAAAATAATTCATAATTTAAACATAATATATAGATATTTCTTTCCTATAAATGCCTAAAAACTTATTTAAGAAAGCAAAGAAGCCATAACATCTTTTGGGGGATCATTGCATTAAAAAAATGGAGAATTTCACATATATACAAAAACAGTGAAGCAAAAAGAGGCACCCTTTTGGTTGTCTGTCACGATTCCAATGTAGGATGACCAGGGTATCTCAAGAACCGTACCAGAGCATAGGATCCTTCCCTCAGCATAACCTTACACTTTTATTTACTATGAATCTAAGGCCATGCTACCTGAACAAACCCGATCCCATCTGATCTCAGAAGCTAAGCAGGGTTGGGCCTGGTTAGTATTTGAATGGGAGACCATCTAGGAAGACCAGGTTCTGTAGGCGCAAAAAAAAAAAAAAAAAATAAGGGATTGTAAGCTGACAAGGTCCTTGAAATCTGTGAGGTCAACCAAGAGTTGCCTCGCCTAAAAAGAAAAAAATTTACTATGATAAGTTTCCTTCCTTGTATGTTTGGGCATGCTTTCTTCTGGTGAGTTTTATGTGTGTACATGTGTACATATTTTTGGTTGTTTGCTTAGGATAGTAGAGATACTATAATATTAAACTACAGTATAGTTACAAACACTGCTACTACCACCACTAAAATTTCTCAACTCTAGGACAGCTAGTTAAAAGTCTTTAAGTTTAGCCTATTCTAATGGCTCATCTGAAAAGTAAAGATAATAATGCTTTCAAAATTAAAAGCAAAACATTAAAAACAGGCAGACCATGAGAACCCACTGAGACAACGGAACAGGATAAAACAAAGTTCCATGTTTTGGCCTTATGAGATCCTAAAAAGTTAAAACCACATCTATAACTCATTGTGATTTGAATTTCATTTTATAAATGTTCACATTATAATACTGTCACTAGGCAGAAGTAATGACGAATGCATAACCTAGAGTAACACATTATTTAGGTGATATGACTATATTAAAAAAAGGATTAAAAAAGATTAAAATCAACAAGATATTTAAGCCATCTCTCAGTTCACTGTAAGCATTTAAACTCCAGTTTTTGTTTTTAAAATTAAAATTTCACAACTGAAAATAGTCAATTTACAAACATCAAATGGCACTACTAATAGCAGAATCTTCCATCAATAGCAAATAAAGATCTTGGAAATTCACTATTAGTAGCACTCTTCAAACCCTCAATTAGGTTTTTAAAGTCCCATTTATCTTGAAGCTGGCTTATCTCTATTGTAACCTTCTTTATTCTCCAGTAAGTGTTCAACAATAGTAAAAGATCTGTCATGGTTACCAAAGACTTTCAGATTTGTGAGAGGCCCCACATTGGGGTATCAGTCACTTAAAAACAAATCTTTAGGGCTGCAAACGGACACCTCTACCTGATGCAGACAGTAACGGGATGGCTGTGCTGCACATCCCAATCAGTGGCTCAGGGACTGCCCTGGAAGAGTTCTGGAGGAAAAAAGAACAATGCCTTTATAGTTCAAACTCTATATTCTATTCAACTTTAAGTTTTGATTTTAATTGCACCTTCAATAACAATGTATTTCGAGGTCCACTGTTTCTTAAAAGTTGTAAGCAGACTTTTTCTTCTGATGCTAATAACATGTTCTTTAAAATCAAATTCCTCTGTGTAGAAACGAAGAAGTCCCAACCAGAGCTGCCCAACAGATTCTGTATTTCTTCCATATTCTGGCCAACAGGTGGGCTAGAAATAGAAGGGAACAAAGGATATCATGAATATTAATATTGATATTCAACTGTATTTTTACAGAGTAAATTTAGACTTATTTCTAATTAACTAGAGTTAACATATATAAAAAATATAATTTATATAACTTTTCTTTCACATTGAAAATACCATTTACAAGAGTTTATTAAACTCTACCCTAGGACCTGGAAATAGGGAGAGCCCAGGGTTTTAAATGTCAAGCCTCAAAATGCATGTTAGTTGAAGAATCTGCAAATAAACTTTAAGAGCTTTGGTGATAATTCAAAGTCTTTCCAAACTCTCTGTACAAAACCACAGAGTAAATATTTGTCCATTTGGAATAAAGTTACTGAACTGTTTGGAATTATTAGGCATTAAAGAAATCATGGATATAGATAGTCCCTAAAAACTCATCTGGCTTAGTAAAAATGTTTTCAAAGAAAACATCTGTATATGCTAGGTTTTTTTTTACTATCATAATATAAATAAATATAACAAGTGATAATATGAGTTGTTGACCAACTACACTACAGCATAGTTAACTTTTAGTCAAGGATGTAAAAAAAAACTTTACTCTTAAAATACGTACCAGTTCACTTATTTGATCAAAAAAATAAATATTCCAGCCATCAACAAATATTTCCGGTTTCTTTTCACCTTTGTATATCTGCAATTAATTTTGAAACTATTAGTATGGATTGCAAACTTAATGCATTGATACAAAAACTTGTAGAAAAATTATTAAAAATTTAACTACAGGACCATGAAATTTTTGAGAAAGAAGAGGGTTCAAAGATGACCCAGCTTTACAGATGAGAAATACAATACAATTTCTTTTATTAATACCTCTTGAAGGACAGGAATGACTGGTGGATTCCTCTGCTGGAGAAAATATAGCACCATAAGCGTGTATGCATATGACGATAAGCTGCCTCTAGATGCATCACCAATATCGCACATCTAAAGGAAAGAAAATCGAGGAAGAAAGCAAAGATCACCAATGTTTTCTGCAATGTTTTCTGTTTTGCAGCCATTCTATTATCGTGAAAAGTAAGGTGCTTCTATAGGGAACTAACAAAAACTATTTTCAAATGCTAAAATATGCCAACAAAACCAAATAAGACCAACTAAAAGACTATCAAAGATAAAGTAAAACAAAGAAAAAAACCAAAACCAAAACAAGGAACCCAACAAAGCAGTGGAACAATCAGCCACAAACAAGATCATATCACCATATAAAATTTAAGACAACAAAACTTTAGATTGCTAAGTAGGGTTTCCCAAGTAGTTAAAAGAAGAATTTGTCATGGGTATGGTTCTTTAGAAAGAAATACAGACTCAATGTTTTCTACAAGGTCTGAAGAAGCAGTGAAACTATCCCTGATAAATCACAACAAGAAGCATACTCACCTTTGTAAATACTTTCATGGTATAGCACAAATATTTCACTCTGGGATCAATGGCTGAATAAGCAGATAAAAGTCTTGTGTTATGAAGGGCCTGTTAAAAGGGAAATTATACTATAAGGCTATCAATTAGAAAAAAAAGTTTTAAGCTGGAATATTCTGAAAAGGTTTACACTGTAATTTCTTGTAGGATGAAGACATTTTAGACTGAAAGCATTTTTCCCCAAAGACAACCTTCATTAACTTACTAGATAATAATTAAGAATCATACATGACATTTGATTTCATGATATCCATTATAATATTTCCTTAGTTTGAACATTCCTAGAAAATAAGGGCTATTAAAATAATCAGTTCCCTTAAGTAAATGGAAGATTCCCCCAACCCACCTGGGATTATTTAAATCAAATGTTCTTAGGAGCCAGAGAAGTCCTATAAAGCCTTGAAGTAAACCAGGCAGGAGACCAAAGACAGACACATACACCCCAAATTTAAAACAGTCAAGCCAAACAAAAAGTACCTGCCTAACAGTAACTCAATTCTCTGTTATATCCCCAGCCTAAGAACATTGACAGGAACACAGCAAGCACTCATAAATAAACTACTGAAGAATGAATAAAATGAAATGAACAGCTTATAATGGAGATTTTGTAAATTACGAGACATACATTCTCTTTTAAATTTTCCTAAAGAAAAAGCCTAGAGAAAATCTTACCAATGTGTTATACAAACTGATGTCCACTTCCAGACCACTTCTCAAATGGAAGAACTTTACAATTGGCACCTTTGCTGTTGTAATAGGCAAGATGTTTCTCAGACCTAGATTGGGAAATAAGATAGTATCATTAATACAGCAGCTGGGCATATAGCTGCTCCTATGTGAATGTTCCGGTAGAAAATATGTAAACCTAATTTTGGCTTGTTTCACTGTAGTCACTAGGATTAGTTAAGGTTTTCTGTTATCAACAAACACTTGAGAAGACTCTTCTGGCAAAGTTTACATTTCTTAAACACATTCATGCGTGAAGTATAAGAATGAATAAAGTAGCTACTGCCCTCTGGGAACTCACTGGGTCATGTGACTGTGTGTAGGGCTGTCAATTTCATCAACACCAAAATAGGAAACTACTAGAGTCTGGATTACGAAGGCCCGACCTAGTCTCTGCATAGGACTCTATCTAATATGAAGGGAGAAAAGCCCATGAGGCAATCATATGAATCCTTAAAGCAAATGTTACTTGTCATGAAGACAGAGGTTATGATAGTAAAAAGAAGGAATCAATTTCATAGGACAGAGGTAAATTGCCTGACAGACTTTGTAAAGGAACAGCAATAGGCAAAACAGAGAAGGCTGAGGGGATTTACCAGGCAAAGAAAACTGCACATGGGAAGTTAGATGTCAGAAATGGAATGGCATGTGCAGGTTACAGAGCAGACTTGAGAGAAAGGAATAATGAGTAAAAGGAGATGGGGCAGAAATTTGGAAGAGCCCAAATAGAGAAGATATATTTTGCTAATAATCCAGAGAGACAAACAAAAACCAATGAACTAGTAGTATAAGTAGAGGAGAATCACTGGTCACATCTATTAAGACAATGCTCACCAAAGGACAGACTGGAGGCACCTGGAATAGAGGCAGGGTAACTATTATGAAAAATGATCTGGGCCTTAACTGTCACGGTGGCACGGGAATGAAGAGAAGCAGCAAGACATGTTTGAGAGCATCTATAACTGAATGGGTTGGAGAAATGGAGGAGGGCTGTAATATTAAGGGCTACTGTTTCCTAAGTAAATAAAATTCTTTACAAACATGACTTTCTAAGACTATTCACCCTTACATAATAGTTGAGGAAACAGACCCAGAAAAATGAAACTGTTTAGGAAAATGCACCTGTTATTGTCACTTTACAGATGGGGAACTGAGTGCTCAAGAAGTTGAATGACTTTCTGGGATCACACAACCAACAAGTGGCTAAGCCAAGATTTAAAACCAGAAAGTCTGATTCCAGAAACCCTGTCAACTCCTTTGCTATACTGCCTCTAAATTAGATAGCCTTTTTCTCCCATTCTAGAACTTGACAGTGTTAACCATTATGACACTTATAAGGTCATCCACTAGGATTTATTCACAGCACATCATCACATTCCTTATTTCATCATTCCAATGGTTCCTTGTTTAGTGTCTTTTCTTATTTCTACTCATAGAAATTAAAGCTTAGTCCTCAACTTCTCTCAAATGATCCTCTGGAATTGTTTTTTCTTGGCCTATTTCTTTCTCTTCAAGGCTATCAATGCAAAACTTTTATTTTGTTTTTCAATACTGATTGACAACTCCATTATTTCTAATTTCTTGTTGGACTGTTAACTCTTGAAGATTATACCTTCATGGCAAACTACTCCCACATTGATGTTCTCTACAAAAGTCCCATTTCTCAAACACCTCAACTTTAGTCTGAATCCTTATTTCCTACTTGTAGTTACCAGATCTAGAAAATTTCCCTTTGGAATCTCTCATATCCTTTTCCTTTTCAGACCACTGGCACTTGGTTAAGGTCATTCTGCCCTATTACTTAAATTACACCTTCCCTAAAAGACTATACTAGCTGCCTAAAAAGCTTAAGTTTTTCTTTTATTGGGTTCCTCTTCTCCTGAAGAAACCTCAGTGGCTTCTAAATATCTACAGACTTTACCTTTTCTCCTAATCGGTCCCATTTGAAATTGCTCTCTACATGTACCACTCTTCTTACTGTCTTCCGAAATATAGTACAGTAATTCTCATGCTCGTATCCACTCACTCTTAGGAATGACTTATCTTCCTATCCTTTTCAAATCACATCCATCATTAGCTGAGATCAGAACAAGCTCATCTCTTCCATGAACCTCCCCTATGCAACAATTTTGCACTCTCTCCTCAGAAGTCATTTAATACTTTCTATTACTAAAAATACACAAATATCACAAATATGTTATAAATAAGCCACACTTGGCATTGGTAAATTCTAAGTATGAAAAACAAAACACTAATAACAAGACAAAAATATTTTAAGAAAAAGTGTATAGAGTTACCTGAATGTTTTTTGAGGACTCTTGCCAATTCTTCAATAGTTCTTACACAGTCCAATCCCTGCAACAAAAAAACCCACAAACTACTAAATTAAAAATGGAAGACAGGTTCCTAACCTTGTTATAAATAGCTTCCATTACCTTCAGAAATAATAAAATTAATTTCAACTCATTCTATACACATTTTTCCCTTTTTGGCAAGCATTAATTGGTATTCATAGGAAAATCTCCTAAGGATATAACCTCCTCCCATACATCCTGCTTAGTAATTGCCTTTGGTCAACAAAGGCTGAAATTAGAGTTCCCAGAAAAGTCTCTGAACCAGTGAGGACCTCTATTTTTTCCCTCTAGGTAAGTATGTCACTAAAAAGTATCTTATATACCAGAATAAATAAGATAGAGCTTCTGTGCTCTAATTCCTTCTGGGTAGACTTTTGTTACAGTTTAATTAAGAGCTGATGAACTGCTATGGAGAATGATTAAATTCCGACTATTTCTCCACAGTACTAGCCAAAAATACAATGTACAAAATGAAAGTCATACAGCTAAAATAAATATTTCAAATAGAGCATATTTAAAAATATTTGGGCTGATCTTTTTCAGTATAAGCGTTTTTGATGGATATATACATCCTAGAATATATCTGAAATTTTACTGTAGAAACGCCTTCAAAACCAGTTTATAAGTCATGAAAAAATTCAATCTTGATGATATATGATAAGGTCATTCTATAAATTGGACCCAATTTTGCTTATCCATTTTATTCAGTGAAGTCAGGCTACATGATTTTTGGTTATTTTCACAAATTAGAAACATTGTCAAAAGACAAAGACTCAAAACTAATAAAAGGCATAAAAATATCTTGAGCAATAGCACTATTACTCCTTTGGCTATACAGCATTTGGACTGTTAAAAATTTTTAAAGAGTAGGGGTTCAGTACTTCTCAGCTATACCTTTCCCCAGTATTTTATATTTCATAAATGCCTTCATAGTCATCAGGGCTGACAAACCTTTTCTGCTTTGTGGGCTACATAGTCTATAACTACTACTGAATAATACAGTTGTAAGAGAAAGTGGCAGTGGACAATACCTAAATGAAGGTGTGTGACTGTGTTCTAATAAAACTGTATTTACAAAACAGGCAGTGCGCTAAATTTAGCCTGTGGGCCACTGTTTACTGACTCCTCACATACACGACCAAAACTGATGTGCATATCAATCTCCTGAGGCAAGAGGACCAGAATTATTATTTTAATTTTACAGATTATCAACCAAAAACCACATATGTTAGGACTGATGAAACCAAGTCTGTCTTGAATCTAAGTCTCTGGACTGTAAGTTTAGTTAGCACTCATCACTATTATCCCATTGCCTACAGCTAACAAACTTTCAGAGAAACTTATGTGGGTGTATGCATCTAAGTCAGCCTAGTGGCCATGCTAATGGGACAATTGGAGAACATGGTATAGATTTTTTAGAATTTCTAGGTGTCACTTTCACATCTACTTTGTACTACAGGTTGAGAGCACAAGGCTTTCTACTCCTCACATTAACCTCTAAATTTGTTACTGTATTTGTCCACATAGATTGTGCCAAATAGCATACTCCATATGATATGCTCTGATAAATTTGGAAAATAGCCAGCTGCACTGTCCAGTCAAGGTTGTCAAATCACACTGCCATAGCAAATGGAAGTTTATGTGGTCACGGTACCTCAGCAGTTTCAAGTCCATTAATTGTCATACAGACGTCAAGGTCACTCTGTTTGAACCCAAATCCATTTTTGGAGGAGCCAAACAAGCTCAATTTAGTTCCTGTTAGGGATATATGAAAAGTAATAACTAATTACCTGAGTATATTTAATTTTCAGATTAAAACGGCCCTCTTATGAATCCAAATGCCCAGTTAACTATCCTATATTAATTTCATTATTATTATATTCTTATTAACCAGTCATTTGTTACCTTCTCTCAAAATTTACCTTAAATAAAAACATATATGGCATGAAAGAATACCAGGTGCCACTTTATTCTGAAATATAAGGATACTTTGAGAAGAATGTGGATCAACCTCAACACACTTAATACTGTGAGTTTACTATTTTCTAAATAAATTCACATTTTAGAGGCATGAACTTTGCTTCTAATACTAAGTGAAATTCACTTGTGAATCTGCTAAGAGAAATTATACACTGCAACTGTCTTTTCAGTTGGCAAACTAGGACTGGGCAGACCAAAGACAATCCATCTTAGGTATATCACAAAACTGAAGACCTATCCCCATCACTGCAAGATCACCTTTTTCTCAAAAATAACATGTTTGTAACACGTGTATGCATTGTGAAGGAAAGTCACACTACCTTTATTTTCTTGAAGGTAAAAAATTATTTACCTGGAAACTCCTGTCTTATGAAATTTTCTAGGTTTTGCCGAATATGTTCGCGAGCCTGATCTTCTACAATAGTTGGAGAAAAATCCTCTGTTTAAAATAGAAACATTCAGAAACAAAGATTGTTCACATTCTCTGAAAAACTAAATTTTAATAAAGTAAAACCTAATAGGGTTAAGGAAAAAAATGCCTTAAAGAGAAAAAAAAAAAAGATTCTATCACCAAGAACTGCTTCTGAAATGTAAACTAATCTGAACAAGGGTTTTGGTACTGGGTTTCACAGAGACCCAGGGATCTATAAGGGCAGCCTTCAGGAAACTCTCTCAAGGTTTGACTATAAAAGTTTGAGAGCATGTGCATATATGTCTTCTAGCATAGACAGACACATTAAAATGTAGCAATGTAATGTCTCAAGTTCTTCCACTCTAAAGCAGTTGCATGCCCTCCTTTACATGATTTTTCTTTGGAGAATTTTAAACCTGTATACCAATGCTTCCCCAAACTGATGTTTCTTAAAGGGCTGTTCAATAGACTATTAAATCAGGTTAACTGAAACTATTCTATGCTCAAATTTTGAAAATGTTGGATTAAAGAGTTTAACAAATTCTTTACCATAACAATTCTCAGGCTTTATTATGCTAATTTGCTCTGTGAATATCTAAGGGAGGGGGAGCAGTAGGTAGAATTATTCCCTACTTGAACTGTGGAATACTTCTCCTGAAATACTACTAACTGTACCTAGAAAAACATTTCAAGAAACACCAGTTGGGAAATGACAGTACTCTAACCTTAAGACTTAATCAATGTAATATTTCAACAAATTGAAAGAAATGTTAGTAACTTACTATAACACTGCATGCAAACTTGATCCAGAATATTTGAAAACTTGGGTGTTAATGGTGGCAAAGGGTCCAGCTGAATTCTTTTGAAGTCTTCAGGACAGTCCTTCTTTAGATGACCCTCTCTTTTGCATAAACTGCACACTACAGTAGGAGACTGCAGGAAGATGATAAAGTAAAATGAAATGTAAGATAAATTTTATTTGCCAAAAAAGGGGACATAAACTTTTTAAAAGTACAGTCAACTCTTCACTTTCCAAAGGTGTGAAAATATAATGTGCAGCCATGGCAAAACTATCCAAGATGGGGGCGTCCTGATAACAGACGCAGGAGGAAAAGGCAGCTATTTTCCTTACCAACAACATTCCCTTTCTGCTATGCAAATTCCCATGAGTCTAAGGAGGAAAGTGGACCAAGTGGTTGTATTGGAGTGAAAGAACAACTCGCTAAACACTACCAAAATGGGGGAAAGCCCTGTTCTAGCCCACGAAATCACGTGCTTTATGACTGTTTTAGGTCTCCCAGTTCTATGTCTAGGAAGGGCATTGATTACCTACCTTGCCTTTGGTGAAGATGAGTTTACTAAATTCATAGAAGAAATCAGATGAGCCCACAGTTGAATTTTTCTCACATACATTTTCTTCCTTAAGACTGATTTTATTAAGTTCCATTAGTAGAGCTCCATCCGTATCTTTTCCACATTGTTTCAAGTCTTCACACTCTGCAGAAGCCCTTACTTCCTCATCCTCTTCAGACAGGGCACCCTCATCCCCTGATGCAGTGCAGGCATTGTCTAACTCATCTGCATTATCAATGTCGTCCTCGTCCTCCCTTCGGGTAACAGAGAGCCCGGGTCCTCGTCCTCGTCCTCATCGTCTTCATCAGAGTGAATGACTCCTGATGTCTGGCCCTGTCTTGAGGGGGCAAGGTGACTAAGAGTCTCTTGTAGTTCATCAGTACCTTCTAAGCTTTCAACATCAACAACAGCCTTGTTATCTAAAGTAGAAAATCCATCACATTCTCTAGCTGTAGGATTTTGGAAGCCTTCTAAATCCAAACTGTTGTCTGTCTCAGTATTTTGTGCGCTACTGGAGACAACAAGCTCTCCACATTTGCTACTGCTTAAGTCTTGATCATCAGCAGTCAAAGGATGCTTTTCCTCCCCTCTAATTTTTTCTTTCTCAGTTTTACTACCTGTTTCTTGATGGTGTACTTTAATATCCTCAAGATCATCACAACTGACCTCTGCCTTGATACAGTCTGAGTTTTCCCGTTTCCTCCCATGTTTGTTTCCTGTTTCTTCCACTGGTGGGCTTCCAAAGCTTTCAGCAGTCTCTTTAAGAGTAAGTGCCTGTACCTTGCAGGTGTTTGCAGCTGAGATGGCCGCACCAGGATCTTGAGCTGAAACTGAGTTTTTGGGTTTATCACTTTTTGCTTGTACATCTGGATCATGCTTTGCTACTTCTTTCGAATGTTCCGAAATACAAGGAACAGTACTCAGAGGCTTTGGAAGGCTGGATTTTGTCATTCTGTGTGGGAGAGCAAAATATTTATACGTTGTCCTTAAACAATGAAGTATATATTCAAACACGGGTTGATTATTTAAGGTCCTTGCCACATTCCTTTTAACAGAGTACGGATCTGCAACGAAAAAAAAAACCCACTACTGCATTCACTTGTATTTGTTTTAAAAAGTAGTCTGCTATTAATAAGAAGACAACAAATAGACAGCAAAATTTAGTCTGTATCATATATATGCTTTTAAAAAACGGGGGGGTACAGAGTAAGAAGACACAGTTTAAGAACAAAAAGAAATGTTTTCTTAAATGTCTGCTCTATGAGGAGAACCCATTCTGTTCAGAACCAGTACCCCTTCCCTATTTTGTTCTGTGACTGTGGAGGTAAGAAAGATGTCACCAATGTGGCTCATGTGCCCTGGGGAAGTGAGGGCTTCCCGCCAGGCTCTGCTGAGTGCTCTGCCTCCCCACTCAGCCAGGCCCTGTGGTTTGTAGAGCTTACCTCCACTCTTCTGCCCTGGAAAGCCCCATCACTGAACTGGCTGGACTGAATTCAGGGGCGAGAGGGAGGCACCAGGAGGAGACACCACTTCTCTCAATCTTTTCTCCTCCCTAGAACTCCAGCAGGTTAGGCAATTGGCCAGAAGAGCTGAGCCAGAGAAACTGCAGGGGAGGGTTTAAAAATGTGAGATCCCCAAGATTGCACACAGAATTTATGCAAAATGCAAAAAAAACCCTCTTATGCAATATAAAGCTTGAAAAAAAAAATCAAGCAAAAATAAGAGAATTCCATTTAGGAGGTTCTTTAAATTATTTGAAGGAGGAGAATTAAGATTTCTAGTGGAGTTTCAACCTTCTGACTTTGAAAAGATGAGAAGAGCTAGTCCATTAAATGATGTCTATGAGGCACATCAGTGTGCCTTTTAAACAGTGGTTTGTCACATGAGCCTTCCCTAGAAAGAGTGCTTTTTATGAATAAGTTCTAAATGTTATTGCAGATATTCTAAAACTAACTACCCTTTCTACGGTGAGGAATCCAACCAAGTGTTATTTTTCATGAGATGAAGTATTTTCCTCAACCTTTGTAAATCTAAATAACATCAACAACAATCCATGAAAGGACTGAATCTAAAAATCCAGAAACGGGAATAGTAAAAGAAGAAATGGGGACTCACATATCACAGGAGAAAACTTTTTAAGGGTTAAGTAATTTACAAAGAAAACAAGGACTCAGCCAGCCATTATTTTAGTTGCTTAAGTAATTAAGATGTTTCATTGCTGTACTTTAAAAACCCAAAATGAACAGTTTGGTTCCCTGGAATGACCGATGTGACTGTAACACATGCAAGATTCTAACTACTTATTTACTTTTGGGATTAGGCCTACCTTACAAGTAGGAGCTGAAAAGGGGATGAAATAAAAACCATGCTGTTAGACTGGTACCTTAAAAAAAAAAAAAGGAATTAAAGATAAACATTCTGAGATACCTTCAATGGCAATGCGCTTTTTGGGCCAATCCTTTGATTCACGAGATATCAGTTCTTTGACTCGGATACTTATCACTAAATCAGCCAAATTAAATTCTAAAGCATAGAATCGAAGCAATTCCACCCAGAGCTGCCCAACTGGTACTGAAGGCTGGTGTTTTAAATCAAATATTAGTGATACCTATTAATAATAAAGAGAAAACATGCAGGTTATTTCAGATGTCAGCATAATCTGAAAAATTAGAGTTCATTCAAGCATCAAATTTTTAAAAATCTAAAAAAATCTTTGCAAAGATACAAATTTGACAATCCATTTATATAAATTACATTCGAGGTTCTATTTTGCTGGTGGGAAAATAACATCCCTTCACTGCACTCTTGGGATAAGAGTACTTTTAAATCTGGTCATTATAGGAATAGACAGGCAGTTATATGTAACCAGGTAGCACTCCTAATTTTGAAGTCTTAATGACAGGCAGAGAGAACTGTGCATTGGCTTCTATTCTCAGCATGAGTTCTCCCTGTTTATGCCACTGGAGGGTGCCTTTACACAGTTACACAAATGGGTGGCAGCTAAAGGCAAAGCAAAAAGAAAAATGCTCCTCTCATTTGCTCTGAGAAGCTGCACTAGCTCGCTGAATTGGCCAGTGATTTGAAAGTCAAATAACACTTGATCATCAGAAATTAATATTAGTCTTACATTCACAGACTCTTGACAAGTTGGAACATACTGTGATGTAATATATTAGAAAGTCCATAGGACTTAGAATAGAAAAAAAAAAAAAAACGGGTCCAATACTAATTCTGACACTTCGTAATTCTAAACTGCTGTAACTTAGCTTCTTAATTCTCAGTTGGCAGTATAATACAATGGCTAAGAGAACTGGCTCGGAAATGGGATACACTTAGGTCTGAAATCCAACTCTACCATGTACTAGCTGTGTATGATCTTGGTCAAGGTATATAAGCTGTCTAAGCCTCAGTTTCCTCATCTGAACAATGGGGATCAAAGTACCCACCTCAGAGGGTTGTTGGGAGGACTGAGTGAGAGAGTGTCTGTAAAGAGCTTAGCACAGTGCCTGGCACACATGTTCAAAAAATGGTCGCTATCATTATCTGCAGAGTAGGGATGATACCACCTATAACACAGGATAGTTATGAGGATTAAATCAGAAACAAGGGAAAGCATCTAGCAGACTCGGTTGCTCTGTTTTTTTTTTTTTTTTCACTTAGGTATTATCTTTTAAGTACAAGAAATCCATTTATCATTGAAACATAATGTCACAACTGTAAGATGCTCTTAAGAGATAATCTAGTTCAACTGCCATATATTACAAGAGAAGAATTGAAGCCCAAAGAGTTTACGTGACTTGTCAAAGGTCCCACTGCTTGCCAGTGGCAGAAAGAGAATAAGGTTTCGCATCCCAGTACAATGCTCTTTCACCATACTATGCATTTTCAAGTGTCTAGATCTCACTGAATTTCAGAAGTGGCAGCATGATTAATTGGACTTACAGCAATAGCCTTTTCTTTTAAGACATGCAAATTTGTTTCCAGTTGCACTTTATATTATATCAAGCCTCAAAAGAAGTGGTATGGTGTTGTATTAATCACTAAATCTCAACCATCAAGGTTCTGTCAGGTAAGACGAAGTCATTGGATGGGTTTACAAAGCAGAGCTGATTGAAATGCAAGTTGTCTAGGTCCCAAATGCTATTGTTCAGGACACAAAGAAACCCCCAGAAATTGAAAGCCTTTTTAATTTCACCTCTTAATCCATAAGCCATATTCAAACATTACTAAGAGGTTTTAAGCACCTCACTGAAAAGACTTGATAATACCATAACATGGGACTTAAGAGACCTTTGACCTATCTAGACTAGTGGCACTTAAGCCGTTTTTTTTGGTTATTGTTTCTGTTTTTTTTAAAGTAGAGAACACTTTCTTTTTCGGCACTGAGTTAAGCATTCTATAAATCAAGGACCCTATGAGAGGGTACCAATATCATCCCCCATTTATAGGTGAGGAAACTGGGGCACAGAAAGATTAAGTCACTTGCCAAAGGACACATAAGCTAGGAAGTGGGAGAGCTGGGATACAAATTCACATATTGGCAGTAGCCTGTGCTCTTATCCATTACTGGAACCCGAAATAGAAAACAGACCAAAGTGGTGCTGTTCTGGTGGCAGTAGGGGTGGAGAAGCACCACCTCCCTCTTCTACCCTTAAGGATTCTAGAAAACACACAGGAGAATCTATGATTTGACACTATCTTCTCATTTTAGGCACAAACTAGAAGAGTGACATGACTTATTTGTATAGAGCTGGGATTAAAATCCTGGTCTCAGAAGTATTTTGTGGATGTTATTGTTATTTCACTCTAAAGGGTTATAAGGAAAATTATGGGATCAGGGACCACTGACCAATTTGGGGCAGAATCCTATTCTTATTACTAATATAATTACACTGCTCAGAATTTTGTTTGAAGTTCAAATGGCAATTCTTTCCTAGCACATAATTCCCTGGCCTACCTCTAATGGTATGAATGAGGACACGTTCATTAACTGTATACTTATTCATTGTTATTTTAGTAATTTGAGGTTAACTTTTCATATATTTAAACCTCATAATACTATCTAAGACCTATGCTCTTTGAGGATCGGGATTTATCTTTGAATTCTGTTTCTTTTACAGGACCCTATACACAGAAGACCTATATAAATAACTGTGCATCTAATGATCTGAATTTTATCCTCTCTCATTACATGTCTATTCAAAGGACTGAACAGACTAGAAAATAAAACATCCATGAAATAGTTAAGATAGTTGAGGAAAAAAAGAGAACTCATTAACTCATAAACTCTACAACTGATAACTGAATTGAAACTAGACAGTAAAATTAGAAATGAGAGAGAACAGACCTGTCCCTTTTTAACAGGTATTTCTTTTGGCGCCTCCTCTTTTGCTGTGTCTGTACCCGCTGCAGCATTATCAGTGTATTCCCAGACCACAATGTCTTTCTCAATGTCTTTAAGGCTGAAGTTGCTCAGTTTGTTTAGTGAGAATCCTTCAATCTAGGAAAAATTAGACATACATTATTATAAAGTAGAAACAATTTTATAACAATCAGAATATATTAATCTTGAAATGAAAAGATACTTATAGTTCATTGAAAATATAAAAGTTATTGTTTATGAAAAAAAGTTTTGATGTGCAAAAGTGGTGGTGATTTTTGTGATACAATTTATTAGTAAATAGTCTAACAGAAGGCAATGCAGCCGAGGCCTAAGGCCATGGGTCCTGTAGTAAAACTGCCTGGGATGATCATCTCAGCACTCTCATGTATAGCTGTGAGACCTTCAGTAAGGTATTTACTTTCTTTAGGCCTTAGGTTTTTGTAAAAAGGTATAACACTACAACCTCTTTCACGGAATACTTGTGGCATGAAATAATGGGCATAAAGGATTCAGGTATAGGATATGTAGTAAAAGCTCAGTAAATGTAAGAAATTATTTCTACTGATACCATTGAGAAGCAAATGCCTAAAAATTAGTCTGAGTTCAAAAGGTCTAAAAAATGTGGAAAAAACCTGAACAAGATTCTTTATTGTACAGTGGATTTATCACACACTTTAAAAAGGTTAATGTACATAATGAATTGTGTGGTGAGGTATGAATGTGTTATCATTTCTCAAATATATTTTCCTATCAAATGGACTGCTTCTTGGGTTTAGGAGAGTAAGCCTTCTAAAACAAAAGATATCATGTCACTCCCCTGATTATGATGGTTTCCTTCTTACTCAGGATGAAATTCACAGTCCTTTCCAGGGCCCATGTAATCTAGCCTTTTGCTACTTCTCTGACCCATCTTCTCTATCTATCTTCCTGGCTCAGAGCTAACATCTGCTACTCCCTCTACTTGGAACCACTCCCTCCACGCCGCCACCCCTCACAAACAATCAGACCACGCTCCCTCACTGCATTTGGGATCTGTGCAAGTATCTTTTCCTCTAAACCAGCAGTCCCCAACTTTTTTGGCACCGGGGACCGGTGTTCCTATGAGAATCTAATGCCTGATGATCTGAGGTGGAGCTGAGGTGGTGATAGGGAGTGGCTGCAAACACAGATGAAGCTTCCCTTGCTCGCCTACCACTCACCTCCTGCTGTGTGGCCCGGTTCTTAACAGGCCACAGACTGGTACTGGTCTGCGGCCTGGGTTCTCACAGCTCCTCCCCATTCACTTTCTGTCCTTCTTTCCCTGGTTTATTTTTCCTCAGAGGATTTACTGTCACTGGATATGTACTAATTTATCTTTCTCACTGCATTAGATATATAAACTCGAGGACAAGAATGTTGTTTTGTTTACTGCTCCTATCTTTAGTATCTAGAATAGTGCCTGATACAGGTAAAATGCTCAGTAAAAATTTGATAACTGAAACAGCCAACCATTCTCCTAGAGAAAACACTCCAGAAAACACGAGTTGCAGTGACTGTTCGTTATAGTATATATATTCAAGTATATAATATTTTTTCAATTCTGTGGCTTACAGTTTTGATTTCCTGATAGTTTTTGAAGAATAAAAGTTCTAAAAGAGTTTATCATATTCTTTCTCTACTGTTATGGTTTGTGCTTTTAGTGTTTTACCTAAGAAATTCTTGCCTAACCCCGGGCTGCAAAGATTTTTCTCCTAGGCTTTCCTCTGGGAGTTAAATAATTTTAACTACTACATTTATGTCTTTGATTCATTTTGAGTTAATTTGGGGGTATGTTGTAATACAAAAGTTTGATGTTCATATTTTTCCTTATGGATATCTGGTTTTCCAGCATCAACTGTTGAAAAGACTTTCCTTCCCTCCAATGAAATGCTTAATTGGAAGAAACTGGTAATTGTTTAATCAGGAAAGTCATTCAGACTGTCACAGACTTCTATCTGAGTCTGACGGAAAGTGTTATCAATTAAGGCTTGACTGTTCACTCACTCTTTTTCTCCTGGGAAAGCAGTCTAATAGAGATACCTTCTTAAGGCCCTGAATTCTTTTATTTCAATGCTACAAACACAAAGAGAGTGCCCTTTAGGCAACTGAGACACAGCAGACTGCAATTCCTTATGCCAGGACAGAGCTTGTAAGGGGCTTATCCTGCTTTAGTCTTTATTCCTAGGGCTTGACACATAAAGGGTGCTGCTTAATTCTCAATTTATTAAGTATTAAGAAAAAATTCCCTATATATTTTTTGCTGTTACCCAGTTAACATGCTCTTTAAGTAATGAGAATCTTGCACCTAGTTAAGAAGAAAGATAGTTAAAATACCCAATGGGCCAAAGTTCTCTTTTCACCAAATAGACTTTCTATAAAATAAGTGTACATATATGATTTTATCAAGGATTAAAAGTGAGGTATCCAAGAGGATAAGAATAGCATCATTTTCACTATAAGACAGCTTATTCTTAATCTTATAAACAAATCAATTGAACTTTATCCGGAAAGAAAGAGTGGTCACAAACTGAAGTCAAATTCACTTTAAAGACAATACCAAAGTATTATTCAA
This sequence comes from Eonycteris spelaea, assembly GCA_003508835.1. Lineage (NCBI taxonomy): Eukaryota > Metazoa > Chordata > Mammalia > Chiroptera > Pteropodidae > Eonycteris > Eonycteris spelaea. The sequence goes on along the minus strand of PUFA01000087.1, from coordinate 1,149,975 downwards.
GACTTGACTAAGTTCTGTGTCTTGGGTATAGGTAGTAACCTCCAAAACTCAACATGTATTTTCTTTCATTTCGCCAGGAATGGGGAAGAAAAGAACTTTATATAAGACCAGGAACAGAAAGTTTCAGTGAACCAAATGCTTCCTACAGTCTACATGGTGATAATAGTAAATTCAAGTATCAAGTTTTAAACCGTATCCAAAGAAACTATGTGCCAAATGACAAATTTAATACAGGTACACATTCTCTGTCTGAAATCCTCAGGATCATATGTGTTTTGCAAATTGAGTTCTTTCCTTCAATTTAGAAAAATATAGGGCAGCATCTTGTAAACAAATACATTAATATTGTGGCAGTGAAAGGTATGAATACTCACACTAGTAGGATAAATAAATTCATGTCAGCTCTGGTTAGGTTTTTAGATTTTGAAATTATGCATAAGGATTGTGGCCCTGTAATAAAATCAATAATAGATGAATAAACAAAAAACTTTCATACCCATGATCCTAGATAAACAGGCAGAAGGGGTTCTTTCCTTTGTTGAAGAAAGAAAATGGTCATCAAAACACATAAGGTGGCAAACCTCCTTCTTCAGGACGATCTATACTACAAAGCTACAAACAAGAGAAGAGAAGACAAGCGTTCTTTTGTACCAACTAGTCATTTACATAATTTGGTCTAAAATCTGTAACTTCATTTCCTTGTATTATATGATTTACTCCTCAGAATAGAACAAAATAGTGACAAAATGTAAAACTTCCTTAATGCTTCTGGAGCAACCACATATTGTGATTTAAACAGCTTAAATTTCAAATTTTTAATCTTGTTAACCAAACTTACTCATGAAAGGCTCTAAAGTATTTATTTTATATTTTGAAATCCATTGTAAATCCATTCACTTGGGTAAAGCACTCATTAATAAAATCAAAATGGTGGTTTGATTTCAACTGGCTTTGCTCAGTTTAATGGTCCCTTCAGCCTAACCTGCCTTGAAAAAGCATCTTTTGACCAAATAGGTAATTACGGGATAGGATATGGGCAAATTCATTAGCGTTAACAGAAACAACTAACAAGCATGGCTTACTTCGTGATACAGCAGGAAAAAGCTTTCAAAGAATGGCATCTTGTAACTATCAATTCCCCCAGATGAGAGTGGGGCACTTGTTCTCTGTTCATCCTGAACTCAAGCAACAGGAACTATGTATTGTTACTGTCATATCTAAATCAGTAAACCTTTGTTTTTTCCATTAAGCACCTACACAGAATCTCAATTTTATAATAATAATGGGATCTCACATTTTGGGGCAATGTTAAATGCTCTAATAAACATTTCACAGGGCATTTCAAGGTAACTATAGTAACATTATGGAAATAGAAGACCAGACAGCAGCTTTCAGTTTTGGAGTATCTGAGTATATTATTGGAAATGGAGCTTTATCTCAAACTTTCTCGAACCTAAGAATCACCTCAGGAAATTAGTTAAAATGTAAATTCTTCAGCCATATCTTCTAGGATTTGACCCACAAACCTTGTTTTTAATAAGCACTATAAATCATTTAGATCTTTTGGGCAATACTGTTGTAGTGAAAAAGAAACACTAAATTTCTCTTTTGGTGCACCTTAAAATTTGTCTCAATACTCAGATGCCTACTCTCTTCATGTCTATAAACATGTATCCAAATGTTTAAAATTAAATTAAACCACGTAAAAATCAAAGCATATTGCTTATACATCATACGCAGAATGTATTCATGCATTTAAGAAACTCAAACCTACCTTTGCCCAGTACCTAAATGCAATCACCAAAGGAATCAGCTTTGATTCTAGTTTTCCAAGGGCAGTTAAATGATTTGTTGTCAGACATGCATTTTCATTTCCTGCACTCACTTTACAATGAAGACCACTGGTGAGGGTATGGGTAAAAATTAGAAGGAAAAAGACAAAGATAAAAAATGTTACATAGGTATCAAGTACATTTTACGGCAACAATAACTAATTTTATACTGATAATAAATATCTTAAAAATGAAAATAAAGTTAAAAAACTCATGAAATCTTTATGGGGCATTTAAGAAATTGGATTTAAAAGGTACAGCAGCTATTTTCTAAGTAAATTTTATTTTTTTTAACTAAAACTTTGTGTTTTCATATACTAGAACTATTTTAGGGAAATGAAAATAAGGAAAATACTGTAAATTGTTTGTAAGAGTTTTCCCAAGAGACAAAGGAATCTGCCCAAGATGGGAGAATCATTAGAGCCTATAAACCACCCATATACAGTGTTGATGGTAATACTTCCAGATGGAGGAAGAGATATGAGTGAAGTCTTTATTTATTATTATTTACCACTGCTAAAAATGCTGCTAAAGGATGACAATTTATAAAGGTGATTAGAGCAAGTAACTATTTGATGAAGTTGTTTTTTACCAAGTTGAAATGGGTCAAAATGCTTTCTTCCTATATTTTTTCCTTTTAAGTAATTTTATTCTTTTATTAAAATACTGTTTTCTTTTGCAGCAATTACCAAAAGTATAGGAAGAATGCTAGTAAGTCTGTGAAATTAACCACTAAGGAAATCATTCTAAAGCTGGACATTAAGATTTGTGGAAATACATGTGCTTTTCACAAATTGATATTTAATATATAAGTTAGTAGCTTAAAAAAACATGACCTTTGCTTTCTTTTTCTTTATACCACCACTGGCACCCTAGCATGAAAATCTGCATCAACATCAATAAAAGAATCTGAGGAAAGAAGAAAAAAAATATTAAGTAAGTCAATTAAACCTTTATTTAAAGAACTAGATAAAGTAAAAGTAGCTATTGTGACTTATCTGTTTGGCTTTTTAAAAGGCCTTTACTAAATAAAACTGAGATTATTTGAAAAGGAAAAATGCAGTATATTCAAGAATCAAGTAATCACATTAAAACACTTACTTTGAAAACTAATGCATGATCGAAAAGGACTACATAACTGAATCAGAATATTTAAATGTTATAACACTAACAATTACAAATATGAATAAATTGCTTCAAAAGCTACTAAAATATTTTCGTCAGGTACAAACCATAGGACTACAGGAAAAAATATGTTTATATGCTTAATTCAACCAAGAAGGATGGAAAGACTAATTCAAGAGATAAGAAGTCTGATGACCTATGGAAAGCATAAAAAGCCATAAAGCCCCAAGCTGTATTACTTACAAGTGACAAATTGACCAGAACAACCATTTTTATTCATTAATCAGGTGGTGTCACATACCTATTTATCATTTGTAAAGTTCCTTTATCAGGGTTGGGTATCACACCTATTTACCATTTGTAAAGTATTACTTTAAACCACTGAATAAAGTATATCCTTTCCTCTTACCCTCAAGAATAAAGTTTACATATTTGTCTTTTTATTCTTGGTCTGGGACTCATTTAATCTTTATCAACTGTGATACTGTCACCAAGCTAAAAGCTTTACTTACAAATGGTTATTCTGCATAGTAGAACAACTAACAGGACTCTAACTTGCTAATATAATAGTTCATGGGCATTCACTTTGGTTTTTGTTTTGATATTATCCATAAAAATGATTTTAAAAACATGACTTCCTATTTTCAAAGTTTTGGAAATGATATATTCAAATTATAGACAAAACAAACACTTAAGAGCAAAGTGTGGAAAGAATTTGGCCTTACCACTGTTCTTTAAACATTCCTGAACAAGTAAGAGAACATCTGGTTGAGACATCTAGAAAAATAAATTGATAAATACATCAAATAATCCATAAGTACTTTTGCTTCACTGAGCTAACACACAGTTATCTGAAGTTATCCAAACTGCTTTTCCAAATTAGAAAGCACATTGTTTCCAGAGTAAAGAAATTAATTGTTATGCTGTGTGCACATCAGTCAGGAACAGAGAAATGAGCACCAAACAAGGATGAGTGCAGGCGAAGGAACCTACTACACAGTAACTCCCGGTTAACTCATTCCTGAGGTAATTAGCCTCTCTGCAAATCTCAAAGTTGTGGCTAGACGTTGTCTAACTGTAAACAATAATACCTCTGACTCTTAAGACTACTTTAACAGATCGCTTACTCAGTCTCCACTTTAGTCTTGCCTTTCTCCAATCCTTGCTCCATTTAAAATCATGAATTAGATCTAGTCATAGCCCTCCTTAAAACTCGCAAAGGATTCTTAATGCTCTTAGGTCAAATGAAATTCTTTACCATGGCCTACGGTGTCCTGTATGTTGAGCCCCAACCTACTTCTCTGCCCTAATCTTATACTTTTCTTTCTCTTGGTCCGTTTGCCACAGCTATACAATCCTTCCTTTAGATATTTGAACAAGTCAAGCTCCTTATTGATTCAGGTTGTTTGCAAATGCTGTTCCTTGTTCTCGAGACACTTTTTTTTACCCCTTTCACTACCCTTACTCCTTTTTATCTTTTAGAGCTCAGCCTTAATGTTATCATTTCAAAGGGGCTTTCATGACTCCTACATCTGCAGATTCCTTATTTTCTGGTTCAGAACCTTATTTCCCTGCATAGCTCTCATAATTAACTACAGGTATGTAATTACTTATCTCCTCCACTAAGTATGAGTTCCACAAGGGAGGAATCATTATCAGTTTTGTCCTCTAGAATCTAGTATAGTGCCTGGCATACAACATAGACTCAGTGACTATTTGCTAAGTGAATGAATGACATAAGATCAAAATAATTGCTATGCTTGTAAATTACTAACCAAAATTTAAGGTTAAAAGAACAGTAAAATCTATTGGTCAGCTGACCACAGAGCCATAGCAGCCAGGGATGGCAAAGAAGGAGGTGGTAAAAAACATCTGGGGGTGGGGTCAAGGAATTTGTATTTTTAACTAGCAACTTGGGTAAATGGGCATGAACCATCTGCAAAACTGCCTGTTAGAACCAACAGTGGAAAACTGAATAAGCTACTAATATGCCTTCCAACTTAAAATCCTGACTCATCAAAGCTTTTTGAATCATGTTTAAACCAGAAAGCTAGGCTAGGTGTGGTTCTTCAAAAGCATAATTATTTTAACAAAGTAGGTGTATAAAAGAGGAAACACAGGAACAAATTAAGCTTTCAGGTCACAGATGTTTACATTTCTACACTGTTTAAAAACTGAAATCTTTTCCTGCCATTGGAAAGTTGACTTTACCAAGATAATTTAATCTTTAAAGTTAACAGAATCTAAATAACCTCATTAGATTCACATGAACAAACTCAACTGTTCGAATTATAAAACATTTACAAAGTATGAGAAGCTCTAGAGTATCAAAAGAAATTCTCTAAAATTGAAGACAGAACATAAGAAAAGCTGCCATTACACTTAAACTATTTTCAAATACCTAAAATATATTCATATAGAGCTTATATTTGAAAAAATTTCTGTATTACTCTGTGAAAATTCCAACATCTCATTTTATACTTACGATGGCTGGAAACTGAACGTCAATGTTTACATCCGAATTGTTGAAACCCAATCTGCTACAGGATGACCCATATAATCTCAGAGAACAATCTAAAAAAAAAAATTGAATAACTGAAAGCTGTAAATAAAATTTCTTGAAAGTTATACCAAAACACTGCTATTTTAGAAATGAAACCATCAATTAAAACAATACACAAAAGCAAAACAGTATTCAAGACTGGCATAAACAAAGAACAGGAAAGAGTGACTCTTTGCTCTTGCCTTCATTTTACTTTATTTAACTGGGCAGGCTGCACTGACAGTAGTTTAAGTCACTCTTTTCATGTAAGTTGTAAAATATGTTAAAAATTCCTAAATTATCATTTCATATTTTGTGCAGAAAATACTATTTGCTACTTTTTAAGCGCTGAAAATGTTAAGTCAAAAAAAAAATGCCTAACTTTGTTTAATATTTCTAAATTTGATAATATACTAAAGAGTTAATGCAAACATTTCACCTTTTAGAAAGCACACATAGGTATAAATTACAAAGATGCTTCTATAAACCAATAATCATAAAAATGACCCATAGCAGTTACTTTTCAATATGAATACTCATTACATTATAATATAATCCTTTTAGCAAACTTTTGAAAAATAATTGTATCATAGTTATAATTTTAAATGCTAGGCATCATGTGATTCACTTTTCAGAGGACAATGTGTGTGTATGTGTATTACCTATATTTATTTATGGCATTTTTTCCTCAACGTTTTACCACTATTGTGCCAAAAGCTTATATCTTCTCAATAGGGAACTTTTTTTCCCTTCAGGTTAAGTCAGGTGATTTCTTAGGACTCTTAAGTTTCCCATGAAAAAAAGAACATTCAATTTTACAATGGAAAATCTAAAGCAAAAATCATCAAAATTAGAAATGACTTTTCAGGAACTGCCTACAACAACATAAAGCATGAGGTACCTATACAATGAAATGACCAGATTCTCACCCTTTATTTTATGAAAGTATATATGAATATGAATGATATACTATACAGAATAAACTTTAGTAGAACAAATGATTCTATGCTTGATACAGTGATAATTTAGTGATTCCAACCCTAGCTGTGATTCAGAACCACTTGTGGAACTTCCTAAAAAATGACTTCCCATGACTTCATAGACATAACATGGAAAAGAAATGACTCCAGGATACTTCTCTTTAACTCAAAATATTGTATCAATTTAAATAGATAGAAAGGTAAACAAATATATACAGAAGAGTCCCATAGCACCCCAATAATATGGGGCATTTAATTTCAAGTACATAAACACAACAAAAATATCATAATGAAAACAGGTTTAATGACAATGCATGTAAAAGTTTTTGCTACCTTAGGGGAAGCCAGGAAAAACAAAAAACACAAAAAAATCAAGAGTTTCAGGACATGGCAAATCAATTTCTATTAGGTAAACATTTCTAGTAGGAAAAATGAATGAGGCACTTTAGGTAGCTAAACAGAAAAATAATTCTAGAAAATACCTGGTAATTTGTGTTGGAACACGTTTTCCATGATACGTTTAATTTCTAGTCTCTGTTCCAAGTTCTCACTGTGTAAGCCAAACTCCTGTACCACTTTGTCAATGGCAGTACCAATTGCGTTTATTTGGGAAGGCGTCGGCGGGGGTAATGTAGTGAGCAACTCTTCCTCTTGCTTCTCCTTTCAAGATCAATGTTGAGATTAAAAATGACTCACATGTTTTTTACCTGCTATCATTTACCGAGACAACATTCTGTAGAATACTCTGGAATATTTTTCTTAGCCCTCCCTCACTCTAGCTGTGTTACGTCTTCATCTTACCAAACATACACACACTCCTTTATGCATATCAAGTGATAACATACAAAAGGTAGGAATAAGGAAAAAACACGCAAGGAAAGAACATTAAGAGAAGCAATGACAAATTTTTTGCTTTATTGTTACTGGCATAAAGACATATACCTATCAATGTCCTATCAATGACTTCATTTGTCCTGATTCTGTCCTTAAGGAAATTCACAAGACTACTAAGCAAAACATATCTGACCAGTAAAAAGTATTTTGGCTAAAGTAAATTCAATATTGTAAATAGTGTTATTAATATTATAGCCTAAAGGAGAGGAAAGTCACAAATTACTGAGTAATAACAACTGATAGGTAAACATATGTGTTTGGGTTACATTAAACTTACCTTAATGTTTTTCTTGTGCCTCTTCTCTTTGATATGCTTATGGGCAAATGCAATGGATTCAATTAAAACATCACAAAGTTTGCAGGTGTACTTTGCTGTAGGGTAGTTTCTTGGTCGCTATAATTTGAAGAAATTTATAGAGACATATATATATATATATATATATATGTATCTCCAAAAATACAGGTCAATCAAAATTAGCTGGAAGATTTCTCCTTCACTTTAAAAACTGTTAGTACATTATTGTAATTCTTTACTATCTCAACAGTCATTTTTATTTAAGTAATTCTATGAAATCCAACTGATTGTCACTTTTAACTTTCAGTGCTTAAATACTAATAACCATAGTAGGATATCTAATTCATCAAAGCACATATTCCCAAGTGCTAATACAGTTTAAACCAAACGAAGGATTTTAACTAACAAACGATGTTACCCTTTTCAGCCTGTCAATGCAGTCTCTTTTCAGTCGCTCTTCAGCCTGCTGTAAGCCCAGGAGCTCCTTCATTGAAAGCACAGACTCGTCAATCACAGGGCCTTCCAAGTCTCCGTCCTGTTCATCTTCCTCATTTCTCGTCCTCCGTGGCTTCCTAGGTCTGGACCTCTGCTTCTTGTTTTCTTTAGTCAGGGGTAAAATTTTATTGGCAATATAAAACAATATCACTCTCAGTAAAAAGCAGAACTTACATGTTTAATTAAATCATGTGATATCTGAATAATATTCAAACGCTAGGCAAAGAAAGGTATAGCTCTCCCATGGATAAAATGCTTGAATACTCATTGAGTACCTCATTTGGAAACATCAATCAATAGAAATCATCTTTTTGGAAAACTTAAAAATTCTACTTCAATCATACAATTTGATTTTATCATCTCTTCCTAGTATACTGCTGAGCATAGTCAAGTAATGGTAAAAATTACCTCTAAAGGTAAGTATACCTGTAATTCTAATATACCCAATATGTCATAACATATGACATATGTATCTACTATATTCTAATATACCTGTAAGTACACCTATTATTCTAATGAAAACTATCCACAGTTGCTTTCATTTTGTAAGTGAACAATATCAACAGAGCAAAGATAACAAATATAGTTCCAGAGAAAAATCAACTACATTCTTATCTGTAGTGAAGATCCATCTTTAGTTGTAAATTTTGTCTTCACATAACTGGGCCATCGTCCTTTATCAAAAAGTCTTAGCCAAAATTTTATTTGCTGAGGACAACTATTGCCCATTTTACCTTTACTTTCATTTTAGCATCTTTGGTGGCCTGTACATTGAGCACATTTCAAAGGAAAGAAACAATTAGCAATTGAAATAAGTTTTCTGCAAGTAGACTAATTAATTTGTTTATAGACTATGCTGCTCTACAATCCTTATAATAAATGAATTTGTTCCTTTTTTTTAAATAAAACTTTTCAACCTGTGAAACTGAAGATGACTGTGGGGTTATCTTATAAAAGTTTGTTTTAGAATAACTTTGATAACTTCCATCAAGGTCTGAAGGCAAAACTATTAGTAATGTGAGATTAAAATTACATTCATTTCCCCAATTAAAATTGTGAGAAATGGGATGAATAGTTTTCAAGTGAGTTACCAATAACTAGTCTTTAAAAATGTACATCTACTAAAATGCCTGCATGAGGCAATTCCAGCCAAGTTTTCAATGGAACTCATTTCTTGTACAGCAGTTACAATGAATCAGTTGATCGAAAAAAATTTCTGTATCAGAAAAGGTAGATATAGGACCTCTCATTTAAAAAGCTATTGCTAACAGCTCTAAAGGAAAAGCAGCAAGCATTGTGCACAAATTGCCATAATATGATAACTATAATGGAATTCTGAAAACAGTTTCTGAGTGGCTTAAAATTAAACAAAATTTTAAAAGTATTAAAACAAATAATTTTTTAAAAAAGCAATCAAAATGGACGAAACAAAACACTAAAAGGTAAGTAGTCATTTGAAGAGAAAATCAGTCTACCTTAAAACTTGCTTTTAAATACTCCCCTACTCCCAATTAAATTATCAATCTTTTAAGGACAGTACTCTCGGTCTGCCTAAACTTTTGAGATAAACCGTTCTTTTAACTATTCTCATTCAATTTGCCTATCATTACAAACCCAAAATAATTGCTTCTGATTTCAGAGTTCAGGACTAAAGTTTCTAACTCAGGCAACACCCACTAGAGATTTACACCAATATGTACAATACACATTAGGAAAGTCCATATTCACAAAATACTGATATGGAACTAAATTCCTCTTTTTAGTTCCTCCTCTCTCCTGATCACATAGGCTCCTCACTGTAACTATATCTACACTCACTTTCTAGAAAGAATGATTTCAATTTCCCTCCAATGAATACAATTAATTCCTTGTTTGTATACAAAGAAGTAGATGGCTGCTGAAATTCTGTCTGATGATGATAAACAGCAGCTACTATAACAGAGTATTTTACTATGCGACAGATGCAATGCAAGCAGTTTATGTGCACTGCCTCACTTAATCCCTACAGTGATCCTGTTACAGATGTTAAAATTATCCCCATTGTACAGATGGGGAAAATGCCTGTCAAAGAAAATAAGTAACTTGTTAAGGGACACATGACTAAGTCAAAGTAAATGGATTTGAAATAGATTAAAGCATAAATGGAATTCTTAAATTTAGCCTAACAATATAAGAACTAAAAAGAATTAACTAAAGTCCCTTTTTGTAGCATACCCATTTATATCTAGAATAGACCAGAATCCAGAAGGCAATAAATACAACCTTCTGAACCGAGTATCACAGATCTGCAAGGAAAAAACGATCAACAAACCTGGCTCATCCCAGGTTTTTTGTAAAATGAATTCTCTATATACACTATTCCAAGTTTCCCATATTTTATTTGCATGTGGTCATTGTTCCATTCATAAAGGACATATGTATTTAAGTGGATGTTTTCTGGCTAATATCATTAATGACATTTAAATACATTAAAATGGTAAATTAGGTTATTTGAGGGAAGAAGTATAAATGATAACGGAGAAGTGGAAAAATAGGTAATATTAAAAAACAAAGTAGTCTATGGCCATGTTACCCTGAACAAACCCGATCCTGTCTGATCTCGGAAGCTAAGCAGGGTTGGGCCTGGTTAGTACTTGGATGGGAGACCAGCTGCTGTAGGCATAAAAAATAAAATAAGGGATTGTAAGCCGACAAGGTCCTTGCAATCTGTGAGGTCAACCGAGGGTTGCCTCGTCTAAAAAAACAAACAAACAAACAAAAACAAAAGCAACTCGGTATAATTTCATTATATCTTCTAGTAAGACATAATTTTGATTTAAGGAAAATTTCAGTCTCTTTAATGAGATCCTTTTTAGGAATCTTTGAGTGCAGTGCAAAGTTGATACTTTAAACTGAATTTCTCTCTACAGTAAGCAATGTTATACAAAAGTTTAATATTTTCTTTATGAAGATTTTCAAGGGATGAAACCTGAAAAGTCCTTCATTTAGCAATTGTGAAAGCACACACCATATTTCATAGAAAACATGGCAGCTTTTGGACTGCCTTCAAAAAAACATAGTAAAAATGTATTTCTGTTCAAAACCACTTAAAAACAATTTCTTTTAAGACTAAACAAGTATACATATAAGAGGCTTTAGGTTTATAAACAGTTCCTTTTAATATCTTTCTGACTGCAAACTTTTGATCTATAAATCATTCTCTTTATCATCTCAAGATCAAATTTTTTCTAAAAGACCAACTATTGGTAACTTAATCAAAATGTCCAATGTCCCAAGGACACTGTAATATATAACTACTTAAATATACATAAACTTTTAAAAAGAAAAACACAAATCAAAAGCCCAGAAATTATCAATAATGTGTTCCGTTTCCCTGTCAGATTCCAAGTTCAGTGAGGCTAAGTTACTGGCAGGGAAGCATAGTACATGATTTCAGTTTCATTTCCTCATCTAGCACTGTGCATAAACAAGTCTGGAGAAATTTAACCTCTCCGAGCTACAGCTTCCTAATTTCTAAAACTGTGACTCTAACTTTGATATATCACAACAGAGCACCCTATTAGGTAATTCCTTTGAGGTCTTTCTAGCTTAAATAGTTAAAAGGCAAAGGTTTTATCTCTCCCTATTTAATTCCTTTTTAATACCTAATTCTGTTTTGTCTACTTGATACAAAGCATTTCCTTTTGCTCTGTCCTATCTTAAAAAATATAAAACAGCACCTTTCTCTCATTTAATACTTTCTCATACAGCCATCTAAAGACAAAAAAAAAAAAAAAAAAAAAAAAAGACTCCTTACTAAGTATTCTAAATGTCCAGGTCACAAAATACAAATACAAATACAAAATAAAAATGGATGTTGTGAGTTGTGAGATAATATGAAGGAAACGGGCCTCTGGACACCTAGAAAGTATGAACGTTGCCTAAATGCATTTAAATTAAAAAACTTTAAAAGTGCTTGCCAGTCTGCAACCCATTCTATATGGTCACTAAATATGGCTTACAAGCCAATAAACTTAAAAGCCCATTTTTCTAAATATAATTTTCTAAGCATAATTTGCATTCCCAGACTAAATATTGTTTTCCTTCAAATTTATTTTATTTCATTTCAGTAATTATTGTCCATTAGATAAAAATAATTTTCTTGTTTACAGAAATCATTTTTACATGGACAAAATCTACTATTCACCTTTTAGAAAAATGTAGAAATACTCAATTTGGGGCAATTATAATCAGCACGTAGAGCACTTAGAAATGGGTTTTGGTTTTACTGAACTTAAAAGGCAAAGAAAGCTTTTATCTGTATTTCTGTATTTCTGACTTTCTGAACTTAATGTCTGCAACTTATTTGCTATGCTTGCTTTTGAGAAAAGAAAAAAGTCTTGGACTACCCTCTTGTGGAGACAGATGCTCCTCCATTCAAAGACATATACCTTTCTGTGGCAGAAGATGTGCAGTCTACATTGTGTTTCAACATCGAGTAAGATTTTTTTCAGTCTCGTTCTGTCATTTATATTACGGACACATTCATTATTAAAAAATATAACTATGATACACAATTTAGAAATTATATATATGCTATAAATATATATATATAATACTACACACACTATACATTTTATATATATATATATATATATATCTCCAGAAAGATATGATCATCTTTTGTAAAAAGCACTAATAGGAAATATGTTTACTAAAGTGATCCTTGTACCAAAGTAAACTTTTAAAGGGACCAATATACCCAACGTGTTGAAGATGCCCAAATATCATGACTGCAATCCTTAAAATAATCACATTAAATAAGCAGAAACTATAAAAAATTGGAACTGCATTGCTGAAAATAATAAAACTCATTTGGATTAAAAAAGAAAGATATTGCTAACTTCTGAGTGGTTAACTCGACAAGTTGTATCATATTACCATGACTTCCTGCTTCCACTTCTGACATGGTTTCCAGGCTTGTCAGGTCTTTATGAAACAGTCGTCTTACAGTTCGGTAGCCTCTTCCATCTTGCCACCTATATCCATCTTCACTTTCCTGAAAAGAGTCTTTTCTTGTTCGGTTTATAATAGGAATTCTAGGTCCAGGTTTGAATTCTCTCCAGCTGTCTGAATTACCACCAAGTTCATCAGATAGCCATCTCTTGCTTTGATCTTTGTGGTTGTCATTCATCCACAGGGGCTGGCTATAAATTGGGTTTTTAAATGCATAGGGATTGCTGGAAACAGCATATGGTCCTTTCCTGGGGGTATTCCCATAGTTCCCTGGTGTTATTTTTTTTTTTGGAAGGCCTTTTTCCATTTTACTGCTATGGCCTTTAGCATAATCATCCATTATTAAATAATCTTGTTGGGGGTGACCCCTTCTGAAATCATCATCATCTGTAGTCCCTCGGTCTTTAACACGCTTTACAAAATAAGGTTTTGCTGCATCTCCCATGGTCTTTGACTTCAATTTTCTTACTCTGTACCTGAAAGAAATTATTTTGGTGAAAATCAAACTATAATAAGTTATCACACCAAGTGTAAAAATACCACAGATGTGCAAAAGTCTATGAAAAACTCTTTTCCTAATTTCCATCACATTCCAATAATCAGTGCATTACTCTAGAAGTTGGGAGGTTAGGTCTTAAAAATAGTCTTCATGAAAATTAGTACTTCACTATTTAACATGAAGATTAAATGTGTGAATAAAAGAAGTTCCCCGGAGTCTCAAGAACTGTAGTATAAAAAAACGATGCTCATATATCCAGTTGATTGGCTTTTATCTATATGACAAAAGCGCTTCTCTTAAAAAACTCAACACTCTAATCTCAAGCCTATACTGTTAGAAAACTCAATCTTTTTTTTTAAGTTGGCAATTATTTTTAAGCGTTAATACAAAGTAACCGAAACTTTCTCTGAACATAGTAGATCTCAAATGTGCCTTTGTGTCCCTTCTCATCCTGAGGCCTCGGCTCCTTCCCCCACCACTGTTCAGAAAGACAGGTTTCGATCGCTTGGGCTACAGAGATAGGGGCTAGGCTCGCGACCAAGGCTCTGTAGTAAAAGGGGCTGGGTTTCCGACCAAGGGACATCTACGGCTACCCTCCCTAGCCCTCATTCTCCAATCCCAAACAAGTTTGGTTTTGTTATGAATAGCAATTTCCCGTTTTCGATCCTCATCTGATTGCCCAGCCCCGATCTGCCTCAGTTTCCATCTTTCGAGGCCGGAGGCGGAGAAAAAGAAGGCGTCCCCGTATTCCCGGCCACGAAGCCACCGCGGGGACCAGGAAAGCAGGAAGTGACCTACCTCTTCGATGGGGTTCTGAGGTCCCTCTGGCCGGCGAGAGGGCCGGGGCCAATTGCCTCCACCCAAAACCCTTCTTCTCCTGCGCTCGCAGGGTCTGACACAAAGTGAAGATGCAGACTCGAAGCTAAGAGCTCAGTCCAGCAGGCCTGGGGACTCCCCGGTCCTCGCAATTGGGGCAAGAAGGCCGACGAAGGATGGAGCGAGCCAACGTAACTCTCAGGGCAGGCCCGCCCTCTACTCTGGAAACCGGCGAGCCACCGGAGACCCACCCCGGAGGCGAATCTGGGAGGGACGCGGGAGAAAACACTTGAAACACTCACCACTCCACCGCGGTCCTCCGCCTCTTTCTGTCCCGGCTGGGCTCCCCCTCCGTGTTTTCCTTCGGCCCCACTTCCGGCGCTCAGCGCTGTCTCATTGTGCGCGATTGGGAGCCGGCGGTGCCCCGCTGGAGCGCTCCGCCGCGCACGCCGGAAACGCGAGCCCCGCCGGTGGGCGCCTACCGCCCGGCCCTGCCTCTACAACGCCCCGCCCACTTCCGCCGCCGTAGCCAACACGCTCGCGCCCTCCAGAGGTCTGGCGTCGAACTCCGCCAGGGTTCCGTTCCTGCTGGCTCCAGTTCGTTTCCTAGGCTCTGAAAGCAACGGGGAGGCCTGGGGAAGAACCCTCTGTTTTCCAAGAGAGAAGCAGAGCTCGCGGTTGGGGCGCAGCGGCGTGCTGGGGTAGTCTCGGAGGTTCGGCTTTGCCTGGGATGCTCCTGGTCCCGTCTAGGACTAGTTAAGTCTGGATCTGAGGCCTCCTAGCGCTGTTGCTATTTCTTTCGTAATTCTGAGTGATTTAACATCTCATGGAGTTCTTAGGTTGCTTATCTAGAAATGCTAGCGTTTACGTATCCACTGTTCAATACCCAGCTCTCAGTGTGGTCAATGGAAATGCTATGTTTTTTCCTTAGAGTGTGTATTTTACTTCAAATGCAACCGTGTCTTGAAGACGAATTGCAAAGAAAAGTCAGGGAGCGTCATACTCGAATTTTTGAACGAAGAATCCACACTTGGAAGTAGCAAACGTTCTAGAGCGTTGAGAGAATGTGACCGTTTTGATTTCTCTTTTTTAAGAGAATTTAAATTTAAATTTACGAGATTCTGAGGGGCGATGGTCTTAAAAATAATTATGAACACCTAAGTACCGGCTATTGCCAGGCACTATTCTGAGGACTTTACAAATATTGTCATTTAATACAAAACGTCGCTAGGAAAATATCGTTATCCCCACTTTAAAGATGAGGAAATAGCATTTATGGTGAAGTAAATGGCACCGGTGGAATCCAGACCCTAATGTTGCAAGTCTGTTCTAACAATGTCTATACTAATGGTGTTTCAAAACATGTTACTATAACTTTTGTGTAATGTCATATTTAGATGCTTTGTTTCTGAAAATACATGAAAAGCCAAAAATCTGTTTCACAGGCAGATGATGAACCATAATAGAGTCCAAAGGGAGCGTGGCGATACATGATTACAGTTATTATGGGATAGCAGCATTGACACACCCAGTAGAGTTAATTCTCGCACAGAAGATCTAGTTTAGGAAAAGTTCTAGAGGAGCAGGTGAAGATACATCTTTTTAAGGATTTAAAATATTTTCCATTTGCATTTTTTTCAGTGTGTTTTTCAAAGCTTACGTTCAGTTCTAAACTTGCTTTTTAGATTGTTTAAAAGAAAGACTAAAAATGGAGTTACTTGTGCTAAGCCCTACCAAGACTTAATAACTAACCTAATTATAGTTTTGATCTCTCTCGGGAGTGGATTTTTAATCCAATCAGTCTGGAATTTCCTAATTAACATTAGTAAAATAATCTGCCTGATAAAACCCCCTGCCTTCCCCTAAGGGAAGATGACTTTGCCTGAAATAATCCACTGTTTTAATTTTCTTGTCCTACCTTCTTTCTGCCTATAAAAACCTTTCATTTTGTACAACTCCTTCAGCGCCCTTTTAGAGGCCAGATGGGATGCTTCCTGATTCATGAGTCATTTAAAAAAGTCAAATAGATCTTCAAGTTTACTGGGTTGAATTTTGTTCTTTAACACATACCCAAAAGAGCCACTGATCCTTTTTGAATTCTCCCTCTGAGACCCATTTCTGAAACTGGGACTCAGTGGTCTCTGCTCTGCCTCTACTTTGCTTTGATCTTGGACAAGTTATCTTCCCTCCTGGGCCTCCGTTTCTCTAACTGTAAGCAAAAGACAAGGAATGTGAAACCAAAATTGCACTATTCTTGACTTGATTATGAACAGTTAGTTCAATTCTAGTCATTGAGTAACTTATTTTGGGGTGTGAATTTTTATAAGTTTACAATTTTTTATTCATTTACAATTATTTGTTTTTATTGTTTATTTTAAATCTAAATTAAAAATGAAATTTTGTATATTTTGGGTTTTTTATTTTTAGGTTTATCTTCTATTTGTGGTTCTAAATTTCCCTTTGTAATTGTGCTATAAACTTAAAAAATATATAGATTTAAAAAATCAAATCTATTTAAAGAAAATTATTTATAATATTGAGAGATAGGAAAAATGAAGATGATATACATATGATTGAACTTTGAGAAGCCTTAGACCTAAAGGAGAGAAGAGAAAATGCCCAGGGTTAAACACAGGCTGCCCAACGTTTAATCATTAAGGAAAATAAGAGAAGCCAATAAAGAAGACCAAAAAAGGAGGGAACTCAGTGCTAAGAAGGACTTTAAGAAAGTATAGCACGTAAATCTTTTTTCTGAGGTGCTCTGGCCTGATGAATGCCAAATGTACCAAAAATGTTACTCAAGACATCCAGGGGTTCCCTGGGAGGTGAAGGCATTTAACTAATAACATTTGGTGGGGTTAACACAGTGACTAAAATTCCCAGGAGCGATCCCTGCTAACCACCATCTGTTGTTTTAGAACTATTCTCTGCTGGGCCAAAGAGGTAGAAGTTGAGAAGGGAATGGGAAAAGTGAAGTATTTAAATTAGACATGGTAGGAGTAGGGGAAAGCTTTGAAATTCAGTGAGAGAAAATTGAGTCTAAATTAAGAGTTATACCAACTGTACATAAGGAGAAAATATAGCTTGAAGAATAATCTTCATTAAAGAAAATAGAGTAGAATTTGATTAAATAAAAATAGTACGTAAAAATACAGATGACCCTAACCTTGAACTGTTCTGGTGTCTCTGAACTGGTATGCTTTATCCCCTGGATATGGAACAGGCCAAAGGGCCTCCCAGGGTGGGACTGCCAGATAAAACAGTGTGTCCCAGGCAATATTTGGGACATATTTACACTAAAAACCCTGTTTACCTGAAATTCAAATTAAACCAGCCATTCTATATTTCATTAATTAATTTTCTTGCCTAAATTGGCTAGCTCCAATATTTCCTGGAGCCTTTATGCACTCTTTGTAAGGATCCTCCCAGTCGAAGATTATTTGCTGGTTCTCATATTGTCTGTGCTGTCTTCTTGCAGTGACCATATAAAAAGCTCCCTTTTCCCCTATCTCCCATGACATATTAAAGAATATCAAATCTACAGAAAGTTTGCAAGAAATGTACAAGGAGTATATACTATTTATAACTCATCATTAACATTTCATCATTTTTTTTTCTTTTCCTCCCTTTTCCTCTCTTTGTGCATGTGTGTATTCTTTAGTTGGACCATTTAAGAGTTAGTTGCAGACATCTAGACAGCTAAATCCCCAAACCTTCAGCAAGTATTTCTCAAAAATGAGAATATTTTCTATATAACCACAATGCAATTATCACACTTAGGACATTAGGCCATTTAATAGTGACAAAATACTATTTTCTAATATGTAGTCCATATATAAATTTCTGCAATTGTCCCAGTAATAGTATACTTTTTAATTTAGCACATTTTATTCATTATTTGAGCTAGAATCATGCATTGCATTTATTTTCATGTATTTTTAGTGTTCTTTAATGTAGCACAGGCTGCTAATCTTTTTTTTTTTTATTCATGATGTTAGCATTTTTGAAGAGTCCAGGCTCATACTTTTGCAGTTGTCTAATTGTTTCCCCATGGTTAGACTTCAGTTAAACATTTTTTGGCAGGAATATTACGTAGGTGATATTGTAGCACACATCTCAGTGTATCACCGCAAAGAATATATGATGTAATTATGTTTTTAAACAATAAGTTTGGTCATTTAGTTAGGTATTATCTACCATATTTCTCCATTATAAAGATTCCTGTTTCCCTTTGAAATTAGTAAGTAAATTAGTAAATTTGAGTAAAATTAGTAAATTTCAGCTGTGTGACTGTTCTGTCCCCTCATCTTTCTCCCAGTGGTTTTAGTACCCATTGATGATTTTCTCCTTAAATCAAATATTCCTGTGGTAGTTGTGAAATGGTAATTCTCTATTTCTATCATCCCCTATATGTTTATTAGTTGGCAGTCTTCTATAAAGGAGGGCTTTTATTTCTCCTTGTAATTCCTTTGACATTTATTTATAATAGCATGGACTCATAGATTCTATTTATTAACTGTGTTATAATCCATTCCTGTCATGATCTATTTTGATGCTCAAATTGTCCTAGATTTGGCACGTGGAAACCCCTTGAACTGGTTCTTGTATTTTCTTGGTGTATCTTCTTCAGTCTAGAGCACTTAATTTCTGGCACAGCAAGATGTTTCAGGTTCACCTGGAAATTAGGCATTTTCTCATAGGATTTTCCCATAGGGTTTGGTGTCTGGAAAGCAAGACCTGGGTGCCATGTGTGCACATTGTTCTGGGCTGTTAGTTCCTCTCAATGGATAGAACTAGGAAACATGTTTTAAAAATCATGAGTCCATAATGATGCCTCTAATTGATACTCAGTCTAATAGAACAGGATTCTTCTTCTCATTCTGCCATTCCATATTTCTCTCTTGTTACCCCACAATGAACTCCCTGCTTCCTTTAAACATCAATATGTTTACTCATTTGCTCAATCCTGCAATACATACAAAACAGTCTCAGAATTGCCTCACCAACACTACTACCCGAAACAGACATAGCAAGTAAAGTCCAAGATTCTTTTGCTCTGAAATTATATCCCACTGAGATCATATAGTCAAATCCTTTGTGTTCAAAAGTGTTTTGGTTTAATTCTTTGTTTTCTTTTCAGTTGTGTTAATAATCATGTTTATTTATTTATTTTTCCCACTTTCAGGTCCTCCTACATCTCCTCCCACCCCCAATTCTGGTTGATTTAATTATATTTTTGAATGTAAAATGCTAACATGACTCAGAATCCAAAACTATATAAAACAGTATATTTAGACAGGTCCCCCTTTTATCTCTTCCATTCTATTCCCCCAGCCCTCATAGGTGACCAAATCCATTTGTTCCTATGTTTACCTTTTTTTAAAAAAAACATAAAAATAAATGAATAAATAATGTATCTTACCATTATCATACAAAATGTAGCACTCTACATATAATCTTTGTACCTTTTTTTATTTAATAATTTTTCTGGAAATCAGTTTATGTAATTTTATATAAATCTTTTTTGTTTTTTAATTTTCCAGCTGTATAGTACTCCATCGAGTAAATACACCATAGTTTATTCAGCCAAACTCCTAGATATGGGCCTTTACAATGTTTCCAACATTTTGCAGTTATAAGTAATGTTGCAATGAATAGCCTTATATGTGTGTGTTTTCTTGTATTGTTAGAGGTATATTTTCAGGGTAAATTCCTAGAAGTGAGATTTGGAGGCCAAAGGTTGACAGTATATGTAGTTTTGCTAGATACTGCCTAATTAACCTCAATAGGAGTTGTATCATTGTGTAGAGGATGAGCGTGTCTGTTTCCTCAAAATCTGTTCAAAAGGTTGTTTCTTCAAGAGTTTACATTCTGTTGAGTGAGAAATAGCATCTCAGTTTTAATATGCACTTCTCTTCTTATGAGTTGAGCATGTTTCATATATCCTTTTCCTTTTAAAAGTAGATACAAAACTTTGATGATAATTCCTGAATGTAATCTTTGATCTGTGCTACAAAAAATGAAACAAAACTTTTCTTCCTAAAGAGTTTGAAGGATGTCTAGTGCCCTAACCTATGCCATTTGGGGAGAGATTGGTGGAGGGGAGGATTAGAGGAAGTGTGAATAATGAATAACTTTCTCATACTTCCTGAGACCTCTTTCTTCTATCACAGTCCTAGTACAGGTCTTTCCTAAAATTGCTTTCCAGATACCCCTTTCTCTCCTTATTTCTTCCCTCAGGCAAAATAGTAGAAAATAATACATTTTCAAGAGGACAAAATCAGATTCAGGACAGGACATTCAAATTTCTGGAATCACCAGTTTGGACCTGCAGACAGTTCAGGGAGTCCTAACTTTAATGTGCCATCTTCCTTTTGCAAACGCTTAACATGTCTGAGTTTTTGAAGTGGGTATTTCTACTATCCTCTGTTCTTCTTTCAGGTTTAATTGCATTTCTTTACCCAAAGCTATCCCGTACAAGCATTTCATGTGATGTCACTTGAGAGTTTGAGGTTTTAGTGCCTACCCTGAGAGCTTTATTTTTATTCCTTACCAGGTGTTCATTAGATTAAGCCTTTATTTAGATAAATTAACAACAGCAACAATAAACTGCCATCTTACTTTGCTCCAGCAGTCACTGAGCATTTCTTGAGTGCCAGCTGTACCATGGTGGTTACCTGCATTACCTCAATTTCTTAAACTGTCCTTTGAGACAGATTGGCAGACTATTATCCCCAAAATATAGGTCAGAGACTGGGACTTAGAGAGGGTAGGAAGCTTGTCCTAAGGCATATGGTTATGAATAGAAGGATTTGAACCTCTGACTCAACACTGAAGCCTGTGAGCCTAAATGTCAGACTATTTACCATGACTGCCAGAGAGGGATGGGAGAGGAATGAAAATCTGTGTTTTGTTAAGTCAACAGATATGTTTACATATTTCTGTATAAACAGTGAAATCTCCCCATAGGAGTCACACAAGAAGAGACAGTAATTCCTAAAAACACATTGGTGAACTTGGTTCTGCCATAACTGCAGTGAACTCTGGATTTCGCTCATCAATGTCTTACTTTTCTTTTGTCAGCATCTTTTTGTTACTCATTAATCAAAAAGCCTCATCCAGCTTTCTTTTGAAATAACTGTTTTTATAGTTTTCTAGAAAAGTTTCTCTTCACTTTATCGTAGGATCTTTCCCCACAAATGGTAATATTCCTAAATTTATATTATTCCAGGCATGAAAGAACCAAGGTCAGAAATCTTCATGGGATTTTTAAGGTTATTTACTTCTTCCTACCCCCAACACACACACACACACACACACACACACACACACACACACACACGTTGCTTTTGTGTAGTCATTATTCAAAATATGGATGTAAAAACTCTTGGCTTCAGGCAGTCAATAATTAAGATAACTTCAAAATACGTTGAATTTGTGTGAGAGTGGGGAGGGGGTCGGAGGCATTTTCAAGATAGAGCACACTGTGGACCAGTTCTGGAGCCTACTTAAAGGCTACAAAGTTTTATGCAACAGGAAGGCTAATGACCTCCTCTGTCCTAGAAAAATAGAGTGACTCAGAATACAGATGTTCCACCTACCCCTGTATTTGTAGTTATGAGCGGGCTGTGCAGTTCCCAGGGAGTCTTTGAATCATTTGTTCTTATACTTTCTCATGCTGCTGTTCTTTTTAGAACTATCTAGGACATATCAGCTAAAAAATGCACCAGTTGCTTGCAAAGAGAGAGTGGCTTTTTATGTGGGGGTAGGGACACACAGAATTCTCTTTCTCCCTCTCTGCTTGGGAACATGATAGGGAGAATGAGCAAATAGTTCTCAGAGAAATATGAGTTCTGATGTACCCAGATACCTGGAGAACATCATGAAGTAAAGGCAGTTTAATGTAACTTTTAGCTTCAGTCCTAGTGTATATAAAATTAGGAAGATGTGATATTTTACTTTAATAAATACTAACATAAAAGAGTTGAACAAGAGAAACCTGAATTTGTGGACAGCCTCATAAAGTAAAATAAACAAACCAACAAACTGAGTAGCTCTTGCAAAATCACTTTTGGTACAGTGTGCCCCAGGACTGTGTCACCCCTGGTATTTTTTCTATCTGCATAGGAGTGTCCCAGTCGAAGCGGGTCCTGGAATCAGATAAATAAGTGGAACTTCATGTCAGATGAGTTCCTGGACCACGTTGGCATAGGACAAAAGGCCTTATTTTATTTTTCAAGTACACATCTGTAAAAGGCATTCTGTGAGGCATTAAATCCTCATTTCTACCCTAATCTATTACCCCTTCAATTTCTGGGATTTTGGGAGGGATAGTGAAAGCAAAAGCAACAGTATTAGTATTACATGATTTTAAAGCAAAAAAAAAAAAAAGATTTCATAGGAATACTGTTCAAATGGTCCTTAAGTACAAGTTCATGGACTGGTGAAGGGAAATTTTCATCATTTGGACAAAATGAAAAACAAGCAGGGAAGTGAGGTTTGTATAAAGCCAAATGTACTCAATTTATAAGGAAATTTTTGAAGAATGTCTCTCTTACATTTTTTTATTTTTAAAAGGCAATTTTATGGTGATTTGGAGGGAATGAAACCTTTATTCTCTACCCTTTCTTTGTTGCCCCTTTTCTGTGAAGGAAATCAGAATGTTACTCCAAAATATACCTCTTTGACAGAAAGAATTATTTTGAGGTGGAAGCAGTTAAGAAGCAGCAAATGCAGGAAATGTTCCCCTTTTATTGCCTATGTGCAGGGTATAAATTCTCCTTTTACTCAAGATAGACTGTTATTAGCCCAGAGACACCAGAGGAATCTGCAAACAAACCTCACTTTATTAGTTTCCTCCCATATATTTACCTTCACATAGTTTACCACGCTTAGAAGCTTAAAACTACTTTCCTTTGTCCTGTAATTTCTCTGGAAATTTGTTGTTCTTGATTGAAAATGCTGTATAGGCAGGAGTTCTAAGCCACTGCTCTGACTTACTCTTCATTTAGCTTTCCCCATTGATGTGTGCTACTGCATGCTGTATTTTTCTCTGTTAATCTGTTTTTCTTTTCTTTCTTTCATTCTTTTTGTTGTTGTTGGTGGTGAAGAACTGTAGTGGAAAACCTAAGGTAGGAAAAGAGGCTCATGAAACTGAGACCCAGATGGGGAGCAAAGTGTTCTCAGGACCACTTTTGTCCTGGGCTGGGTGATGCCCTAAGTCTAGTACAGAGGACAACCAAATTCATCAGGTCTAATTCTACAAGATCAATCTGACTCATGCCCAGTCACAGGCTGAGGAGGTGGAGCAGAGAGAGAATTGTGGATTGCTAAGTGGCCCTTGCCTAGTCTACTTAACCACACAAAGGTGCAGTAAACTCTCATTGAGGACCTTGCCTACCAGTGAACCATGCCTTGTGAATGTCAGCTCTTATCAATCAGATTCAGTGCTTGTCTTTTGGATAGCAAGAATGTGGAGTGGAAGCTTTCTTCCCAGCCTTGGCCTAGAGGTAGAAATGTTGGAAGGAGAACCTTCCTTTATGTGCCAAAATGGGATGTGCAGGAGGGCTGGATAGGCTATAGAATTCACTAAAACGGCTTTGAGATGCCCTGACACTTTCATTGCATCTGCTATTGCTGGATAGCTAAGGGTTGGAAGGAATTGTAGAAAGAAAAGTGTCCTTAGTTCTATGATTAGGCTAAGAGAGATTTTTTTTTTAATTAAAAAAATTAAATTTGGTAAAATACACATAACAAAATTTACAGTCTTAACCATTTAAGAGTGTACAGTTTAGTGGTGTTAAGTGCATCTATATTCTGCAACCATCCATCACCATCCGCCTCCAGAAATTTTTCATCTTCTCAAATTGAAACTGTACCCATGAAACAACTCTTCCAGCCTCCCTCAAGCTCCTGACAACCACCATTCTACTTTCTGTTTCTATGCATTTGACTATTCTAGATACCACATAACTGGAATCATACAGTATTTTTTGTGACTAACACTTAGCATATCTTAAAGGATGATCCATGTTGAAATATGTGTCAGAATTTCCTTCTTTTTCAAGGCTAATGTTCCATTGTATGTATTTAACTGATCATTTTTATTGGAACTTGAGCCAGACCCTCAACGTGGCTGCTGGTACCTGTTGCAGTAATAATTCTGGCCTAAAAATGCATGGACAGTCCTGGCACCTTTCTGAGCACAGAGCTGGGGAAAGGAAGAAGACATAGGATAAATTCTTTATCTCAACTGAAGAATCAGTTATAGCAACCAAGGAGATATGAGAGTGCCCGTCAGTCACTGGGCACCTTGAAATGTAAGTCACATTTCAATGGCTCCTCTGAAGGAAGGCTCTTCCTCCTTGGAAGCTTGCATGTGGATGGTACCTCTAACCTTTAACTTGCTCCTAAAAGTGCCTTTTGTGCCACTAGGATCCATGATCCTCTATTTTTCTGCTTTCAGGTTTGCATACTTCAGAAGAAGATTCCTACTATATGGCAAATCTGAGTGGGAGAAAATGTTAAACCTTAATGTCTTCAAACTTTAATTGACTAAAGTTAAAGCCTTTCATCTTTGAAAGTTGACCTCTCTTTGGAAATGTAACCATTGAGGTGAGTTCATGTTAAAATTTGGGTGTTTTTGTTTTGCTGTCTTTGCATTATTTGGAATATTTTATATTTCCATCCAGTGTGCATTGTAAGATTTCTGATGAGTAATGTTGAGCACTGAGTGGGAACATCATTTGAGATGAAAAATGGAAAAGGCAGTGAATTGGGGCCTACGGTGTATATGGCCTTGGAGTTGTCTTAATATTCTGTTTTGACCTGTTTCAGAGACTTCTGGGGCAATAGCTGAGCTGCCTACTTCGTAGCCCTCAGAAGCAGCCAACAGGGACAGGTGCAGGGAGTAGAGGCCCAACCTCATTTATGTAGACAAGGTGCTTCCTTGATAGACTGCTCTGCATCTGACTGGCATTGGGTGTGGTTGTAAAATAGAAATCAAAAAAACCTTTAATAACTTCCTTTTCTTGCGCCAGAACTTTTCCTCCAAGATTTAGCCTACAGTGAGGGTTTATATCTTCTCTAGTTTGCTTTGTGCTTTTGAAAAAGTGATTTGATTCTAATGTTACATGGTTCCTATGGATATCTGTTTTTGATGTCAGAATTTGACTTTCAGAAATGATGTTAATTTGAGTGGAATTATAGCCAGCGATTTCTAGGAAGTGTTTGTCTCCTCACAAGAGAAGTCTGCTATAACAAAATATCACAGGCTAGGTGGCTTACAGATAACAAAAATTTATTTCTCAGAGTTCTTGAGGCTGGAAATCTGAGATGAGGTTGCCAGCATGTTGGGTGAGGGCTCTCTTCCAGGTTGCAGACTTCTATTAATCCAATTCTTCAGGGCTCCACCCTTATGACCTCCCAAAGGTCCCACCTCCTAATAACATCCATCACACTGAGCATTTAGTTTCAATGTATGAATTTTGGGGGGACATGAACATTCAGTCTATAGCAGGAGGTATATGTTAAAAACCAGGTGGTGGCCTGCAAATGAAAATGTGCACTGCCCAGGAGAAAAGGTATCACAGTTTTAAAGCAAAATGAACATTGCAAATACATTTTCTCATCTGTTTCTAGAGTGGCTCCCATCATTCCCTCATTTATTCAATAAATATTAAATGTGTGTCCTATATGTGACAGACATTCCTCTAGATACTTGGGATATGTCTATACCCCTGTCTCATTCTCTTTCTCTTTCCTTTGACTTTCTCCTTCTTTTCCTCTTTTCTTCTATTTCCAATTGGAAAGAAGGGGAATACCTTGCCAAAGACCTGAGTACGAGAGTATTCAGTGATTGGAGTGAAAGGCGCAGATGGAGGAATCCTTTGTGAGATGGTTCCTGGGAAAACCAAGCAATATCACCTGGTTTGTTTTTCAGGATATTGTGAAATATAGTCTAATTTTTGAAGTATTTTTTTCTTAGACATTTTACTTAATCCAAAGCAAAGCAAGAAGACCTGGTAGGTAAACTTTCTGATAGTTTATTTTGCAGTAAAACAGACAAGTAAGCAAATAGTATACATATACTTTCTCTTTTTTACGGAGCCCAGAATTCTTTTTCCTCCACACTAGATGGCAGTAGAACTAAAGAAAACCATCCAAAACAGCTTTGGTGCATTTTCCACAAAGCTGAGGATGAGGAAGGAGTCACAGCAAAATCTGTATAAAAGAAAGTTAAATTATGATGTATGACTCTCTACCATGTCACATGCTTGTTCCAGTAAAATGTGTCTGGGGCAGAATCTCTCTTTTTCTCTCCATGTTGTTTTTCTACAGGGTACGTAGAGAATGAGAGATTTCTTAAATCTAACTCCTAATACATCATGTAACTTTTGGTTGGCAAGGCGAAGCTTTTAATTTGAACTTGTGCTTAAAAATAGCTCCTGGTGTGTGTGTGTGTGTGTGTGTGTGTGTGTGTGTGTGTGTGTGTGTGTAGAGAGAGAGAGAGAGAGACAGAGACAGAGACAGTGATAGAGACAGTCTTTTTCCTGCCACTCATATCAGTTACGTCTCAGAGGACATGTAATGTGAAAATTGGAAACCCTGAGGAAGTCAGCTCTTCAGTGGTTTTCATATGTTTTGGGATAAATTTAAGAGTAATGTTTTCAAGAATCTCACAATAACAATACAAATAATAAATATATGGGGGAGGGAGATAAAGCAAATGCATTAAACTGTTTGCAATGGGTGAATCTGAGGAGAAAGTATATGATGGTCATTGTACGATTCTTATAGTTTTTCCAAGGCTTTAAAATTTTTCAAAATAAAAATTAGAAAATAGAAAAAAGTTATCGCAAAATGTGTGGCTTAACTTGCACACATAATAGATGTGTAGGAGGGGTTACTCTGCAGCATAATTAAAACTACAGCAAATATACCAAATACATGGATCTAAGAAATCTTAGATGAAATCTATATCTTTCTAGCAAATCAAGGCTAAATCTTAAATATTCATTCATGGGCTCTTGCCTCGTATTCATTTATTCTATCATTCAACACATATTATCGAATAGCTACTAAGTGTGTAACACAAGGGTTACAGCTGCGACCGTTGCAGACAAAGTCCCTGCACTCCTAAAACTTACTTCTGACTGGAGGCAAAGGTAAACATATGCACTGTTGGGTAGTGATGAGTAGTAGTTAGAGAAAGTGGCAAGTTAGGATAGAAAGTGAGAGGGCACAGTCAGCTTAGATAGGTTCATCAGGGCAAGCTGGACCCTCTAAAGAGGTGACACTGGAGCAGACGCCCGAGGAAGTGAGGTGTAGACCCTGTGTGTCTGGGGGAGAGAGTTCTCAGCAGAGGGGGTGTGCCTGAGATGTCAGAGATCTGCAAGCAGACAGTGTGACTTGGATGAAGTGAGGGAAGGGAACTAGGTAGAAGATGAGGGTGACAGATACGAGGCCAGATTAGGTCTGGCCTTGTGGGCTACCAAGTCAACAAAGAAACAATGAAAAGAAAAATGATCATTAATGCCCAATGACTATTATCTTTGTTTAAACAATATTTTGGTGGTTCCTCAAAAAGTTAAACAAACATACACTTCATGTATGA
This sequence comes from Eonycteris spelaea, assembly GCA_003508835.1. Lineage (NCBI taxonomy): Eukaryota > Metazoa > Chordata > Mammalia > Chiroptera > Pteropodidae > Eonycteris > Eonycteris spelaea. The sequence continues at coordinate 1,121,887 of PUFA01000087.1, read as the reverse complement.
TTCAGTAATTTCATTTCTAGGTATATACGTTAATAATTGAAAGCTGGAACTGGAACAGATATTTCTACACCAATGTTCATAGCGCACTATTCACAATAGTAAAAGGTGGAAACAATTAAAATGTTCATCAATGGATAAATGGATAAACAAAATGTGGTAGATACACATAATGGAATATTATTGAGCTTAAAAAGGAATGAAATTCTTGTATATACTACAACATGGATGAACCTTGAAAACATCTTGCTAAGTGAAATAAGCCAAACACAATAGGGCAAATGCTATCTGATTCCACTTATAATGAGGTACCTAGAATAGGCAAATCCATAGAGACAGAAAATAGAATTCAAATTAACTGGGGCCGGGCGGGGGAGATAATGGGAGTTATTGTTTAATGGATGTAGTTTCTGTTTTTGATGTTAAAAAATTATGGAAATGGACAGTCGTGATGGTTGTATAACGTTGTGAGTGCACTTAATGCCATTGAATTATACACCTAAAAATTGTTAAAATAGTTTGTTATATATATTTTACCAAAAATACCCTTTCTTCCTTTTTCTAGTCATAGTATTCAATTTATCCTCTCAAGATGACTAGTTAACAAGGACTTTGACGATATGGAATATCTTCCAGCAATATTACCCATCAATTTTTACTATCTCCTCTTCCTTTCTCTCCCACCAAAAAAACCACATATTTATAACAAAATTGCTTTATTTACACTTGTTACCAAGGGTCTTTTTTTAAAGAGGAAATATATTGATAGATTAAGATCGTATTAAGACATTCTTATGGGTGAAAAATTGGAAACAAATTAAATGTTCAATTGGGAAATAGTTAAGACACTTTAAAACATTTGTTTGATAGATTATATGTTTATTTGAATGATGATGACATGAAAATGCTTATATATGAATGTTAAATGAAAATGGCATCTGTAACACTTTTCATGAGTAGGATCTCATTACAGTTGATAAAAACACTCTCTGGGAACTAACAGTAAAAGATACTTTAGCAAAATGTTAATGGTGTTAATATCTAGGTGCTTGTGTTATGGATGATATTTATTTTCATTTCATTTTTATGTATTTTTATTTCCCTCGGCTTTTTATTATGAAAATCTTTAAATATACTAAAAATTTGATAGACTAATATAATGAACTTCCATATACTCTACTTAAATTCTGTAATTGCTAATGTTTTCCTATATTTGCTTTATCTATCTATCTATCTATCTATCTATCATCTATCTATCTATCATCTATCATCTATCTTTCCATTGTCTACATTGGGAGTTGACAAACTATGAGCAAATGCCAAATCTGGCCTATCACCTGTTTTTATACAGCCCCTAGTTAAGAAGGGTTTTTATATTTTTAAGCATCAACATTTTAACTGGTTATACAGTTATCTAGTATATATCCTTGATTTTAGTCTCTTGGTCTGCAAAGCCTAAAATAATTACCATCTGGCCCTTTACAGAAAACATTTGCCACCCAGGATCTATACACGCATATGCACACACACACACACACACACACGCATACACACACACACACACACACTCAATTTTGCTATACCATTTGAAAGCAAGTTGCAGACATTATAACATTTCTCCCTGAAATACTTCATTATGTATCTCTTAAAAATAAAGTAATATTCCTACTTAACCAAATACCATTATCACACCAAAGGAAATGAGCAATTATTTCATATTATTATAAAATAACCAATCCATATGCGAATTCATGTGATTATATTTGCAAATTTTACAAAATGAAAATGCATAACTTTATAAGAGCAAAATGAAACATTTTCTAAAATATAGTCTTTTTATAGTTAACATGAATTTTAGCATCAATTTTATTGTATGAGGGATTTAGGAAAATAACTTTATGCAGCTACTAGCCTTGGGTATTTCAGGTTGAAATTTAATGTTAAGGTCAAACAGCTCATATTCTGCAAAGTATTCGGTGTTAGTGGTAGTGTTATTGTTTGCTATAGATTTAGGCTGGAAAAGGTAGGATGCCATGTAATCTTTTCTGTATTTGAAAATATAATCTAACATCTCTAATAATATTTGAAGCCGGGTGATTGGTACATGGGAGTTTGTTATACTATTTTTTCTACTATTTTTGTGTATGGTTGAAAATTTACATAATAAAAAATATATGTATGTACACATCACAGTAGTAATAGATTCATGACCTATATGTACTAAGACAAAGTGGCATTTGAAATATGTCAGAACCCTGATACTTAGATGTGCAAACTGTGTGTGTTTGTGTGAATCTTTTATTTTAGAATAGAAAACATGGTAATTATGTCAAACAAAACACAGAAGCATTGGCTTAAAATTTGGATGGATTTTGAGAAAAGCCTGCTTTGTCCTTTGGGAGTCTTGTTTTTGTAAACATTTCAGTTTTTGTGGGATGTGAATCATGTGTTGGAATCACCTGATTTAGCTGTGGTATAACTAAGTCTGGAGGGTTTAGGGGATTTTCTGTTTTTAAAATTCCCCACCACCAATCATGATTATGGTTACATGAGATTCGTGTCTTGAAAAAAGAGATCTGTATCCCAAAGCTCTGGAATTATTTAAACCATGTACTTTGTAAGCTCATCTTTGTTCTGTTTGAGCCATAATGTTATGTCTGCTTTTACCACAATCATATGGATAAGGAACTGGCAGGTCAGGCCCTCTTCCATCATGCAACAGTGTAGAATCTGCTTTATAAAGTCAGTTGGAAGATTAAGCAAATTCCTTATCCTTGCTTTATGAGGAGCTCAAAAGTAAATATTCCAGTGCATTTTTATTTAAAAGTGGGGATGATAATGCTGTGTTTTTTTTGTAAGGAAAAATTTAATAATAAAAAATTTGGAAGAGTTATAATGAGCCCTTGAAAACTCCTGTGGTTAAAAAATGCGGTACTATTATATTTTTGCAACCATACACATTTTTAATGTGCTCAATGATATACAAAGAAAGTTTTTAATTATGGAGTGTTAAATTCAGGGCAGCTGTATATGCTTGAATTTACTTCATAAATATTCATTCTTTTGGGAAGAAATTGTCACAGAACGTTTTCTTCCCATTGAATAAGAAATGTACATTTATTACCCTTCCCCTTTGTATATTCTCCTTATTATGTGATAATCTATTTCTGCCTATACTCCATAATATATATGTCAATATAAAATTTTATTTTATTGCCTTCATGTGGGTTTATGAAGCAGCTTTTCAGTTGTTAATGTCATTTTTTCCAACAGATGACTTCTGTTCTTCATTCTTTCATCATACATTTATTTACCATGGCTACAGTTGATTCTTATTATTCACAGTAGTTGTATTCTACAAAGTCACCAGGAACATTGAATTAGCAACACTGAATCATTGCTCCTAGGGGAAACATAGGATTAGGTTCCTACCAGTCTGTGGTCAAAATATTTTTGTAAACCAATCTATACATAACCTTGTTTTATGTATGTTTTTCTTTAAGGACACTTTAAAATATATATATTGTTGATTAGCAGTGAACTCATGCCAACAGCACGATAACTCATGCTGAAGCTTATCTAATGCACATATTTTCTCTGTAAGGCACATCCAGGCTTCTTGCTTTTAGATAACACTTCAACACAGGACTTGGAGTCTCATTTATTTATTTATTTATCTATCTATCTATCTATTTATTTATTTATTTAAACTTTAAAAAATTGAGATAACATTGGTTAATAACATTATATAAGTTTCAAGTGTACAACCTTACAATTCTATATCTATATACATATACAGATATAGTGTGCTTACCACTGAAAGTCTAGTTTCCATCTGTCACCATACATTTGACCCTCTTTACCCATTTCTCTCTTCTCCTCACTCCTTATCCCCTCTGGTAACCACCAATATGTTGCCTATGTCTATGAATTTTTTTTTCTTTTTAATTCCACATCAGTGAAATCATATAGTTTTTGTCCTTTTTTTGTCTGATTTATTTCACTTAGCATAATATCCTCAAGGTCCATTTATACTGTTGGAAATGGCAATATTTAATTTTTTTGGCTAAGTAGTATTCTATTGTATACACACATTAGTAGTATACACACACATACACACATACATATATATGTGTGTATACACACGGACATACACACATACCACATCTTCTTTAATCATTCATTCATTGTTGGACACTTAAGTTGTTTCCATATCTTGGCTATTGTAAATAATGCTGCAGTAAACATAGGGTTGCATACATCTTTTTAAATTAGTGTTTTCATATTTTTTGAATAAATACCCAGAAGAGGAATTGCTGAATCATATGGTAGTTCTAGTCTTAATTTTTTGAAGAACCTCTGTACTGTTTTCCATAGTGGCTGCAGCAATTTATAGTCCCACCAACAGTGTACAGGTGTTTTGGGAATTATTTTAAACAGTGAAATAACCAACAAAGAGCACAAAGTTGTGAAAAATATGACACTAAAAAGACCACAGAAAGGATGCTTCGTCGTGTGAGAGCTGAAACAAGAAGGCAGAGCTTCACCTTGTTGGACATCAGCCTGGAATGTGCAAGTCGAACGACTCAAATTTTTCATCCTCTGCACATGCTCATGTCCACAAAGTGCCCCTAAAATTGATTTTGGTGTGACAAATAAATTTAACAAATTTTCAAATGTGGACTCTATGAATAATGACGACTGACTATAATTGAAGTTACTCTGCTGAATTCTGGGGCCTCTAAGATAAGTACAACTTAGTTCTTATGTTTAAGTAGATCAAAATCAATTGCAGGGTGATAATCACTGTAATTGAGCTATAAGCAAGATGTTATCAGAGTTTTAAAGAAAAAGCATTAACTCTCCTAATACTGTGAAATAGTGAGAGGACTAATCTACATTGAAGTCATCAGCTGTGTGACTATGTCTAAGTCCTTTAAAAATGTAGGACTCTGTCTACTTATTGGAGAAATGGAGGTGTAACAACTGTGAGGAAACAGCTAATATTGTACTTGGAAAATAGTAGGTCCTCAGGTGCTTAAGGTTAGAGCAGGAAGGGGTACTTTACAGAGGAGGCAGCATTTGAGTTGTGTCTTGAATCATGAGAAAGGAGTCCATGGGTGCACTGCTGGCCAGGGGGCACATTGGACTTCTAAGTTCTTTGTGGCTTTGTACTTTACATGCCTCCATCTAGTCAAGCATGATGCTAGAACATAATAGTTACTCAATAAACGTTGAGAGATTGGTTGGTTGAGTGAGTGTACAGCAAGGATCCACTTTTGAGTTCTTTGGCATCTGCTTCTTTGTTAAGCCACCTACTTTCACAACCAAACATATTTTTGGCACATTATATACCAATCTTTGGAGATTTAGTAATTAAATAAGAAAGGTACATTCTTCAGCTAGGAGTTGTATACTTCCAAATTAGTTTTGAGTAAGAACATAGCTGGAAAATGATAGGGAAGAAAAATAAGAAAATTTGTGTTTGTGCATGTGTGTGTGATTGTGTGTGTACATGTGTATTTGTGGGTGAGTATGGGAGAAAGAGACAGAGACAGAGAGGTAGAGAGACAGAAAGAGACAGACAGAGACAGAGAGAGAGACAGAAAGAGAGAGAAAGGTGAGATGCAACAAATAAGGATAAATCTTAGCAATGTAATTTTAAATGAAATAATAATTTCGCAAAGAATGTATGCAAACATGCAGTCTGAAGAAACTGGGCAGCACTGTAACCAAGGGATCAAAGTTAAAGTCACCAAAAAGGGCCAGTGGATGTGATTTACTGAGAAGGACACAGCACATAGGATCAATTCTGTGGTATTCTTGCCAAAAATGCACAGCCTGAATGCAATCACAAGGAAACATCGAACCCAAATTGAGGAACATTAATAAAATATCACATGAATATTAAGGTTAAAGTGAAAAATAAGGCTGAGGTTGTATTTCAGATTAAAGAAGACTAAAGAGACACAACAACTAAATGCAATATGTGATTCTGGGCCAGATTCTATACCCCTAAAAGTTGCTATAAATGATAGTAGTGGGACAATTGACAAAACTTAAAAATGGAGTATTGATAAGATATAAGCATATAAGTATGGTATTAATGTTAAACTTCCTTGTTTGTGGTCATAGAAGAATTTTCTTATTCCTAGGAAATGCACACTGCTCTATTAAGGGGTAAAGAGGCAAAATATGTGCAACCTATTTTTAGATGATTTGGAAAATAACAACTCTGTAAATATATAATATTCATAAAATATATATGAGTAAGGTATTTCAGAATTCTATCATCGTTGAAACATTCCTGGAAGTTTGAACTTATTTCAAGATAAAAAGTAAAAAAATATATATATAATATATATATATATATAATAAAGCTAAAACAAAGTAAAAGCACTAACCTTTTCATATACTTGAAAGAGGAGAATAAAAAAAATTCTTTTTACATCTTCATGTAGATATAATTAATCTGTATGAAAATGAAGGAATCATGCCCAGGACCCTGGGTTGGGGACCTGGGAGATGTGGTGGTGGGATACCAAATGGTTTGCTGTATGATGTTGTTTCGATTTGCCTTTCTGTTTTAGTAATAGTCAGATTCGTTGGTACTTATCACATTACTAAAAACAAGTAGTTAGAAAAAGACATGAACCAAATAAAAGAGGGCCATGCATGGAAACTGCTGAGACTGTCATGAAACATACAATATGATTAATCTATTTATTCTCTTCTGAGGTCCATCTAAAAAATAGGGAGTGGGGGAAAGATGAAGGCAGAAAGAGAAATTGAGAAATCAAGGAGCAGGGAAAGAAAAGGACATCAGATCTTTTGAAGGAAAAGAAAAAAAATAAACCAACTCTGGAGAAAATAAACTGAAGAAATGAGTGAGGAAAGACTGAGTTTATTTCTGAGAGAAGAGAAGAATGGATTGGAAGAAGCTGAAAGAATGAGGAATGCTGAGGCAGAAGAAAAGCCTAAATGGTATTTTGTAGCCACAAGAGGGACACTTTGTCTCCAAAGAAGAGTGTCAGCCAAAGGGCTGGATTCCAGGAAGGGATGATGTGGTCAAATAACACACCAAGGTTAGGTCTAATGGAAGGCTGACACTCAGCCAGCTGGGCTTTTCCAAAAACCCAGAGTATTGTGGTCACTTCTGGCTTCTTCAATACTCCAGGCTATTAATTAGGAGGAACCACTAGATTAACCCGTGGCCATAATCACCTATGATGAGGGTTTATGCCCAGATACTTGTTGTGGGTAATTGAGGGTACTCCTCTGGGAGCTGCCATCTTGTCTCAGCCCTTCTGGTACTCAGTGTGGGAAAAGTGTACATTGGGAACACTTAAGGGAAATTGACCTTATGCATAATGCAGATGCATTTATCCAGGATACTTGTCACTTCTAATAATTGTTCTGTAGCCTCTGAGTGCACAGTGATGACTGACCAATGAATGACTGGCCTTCTCTCCATTAAAATTACTAGAACGATTTATAAAGAACTCAATCAACACAACAGCAACAACAACAAAAAACAATCTAATTAAAAAATAGGCAGAAGACCTGAACAGATATTTCTCCAAAGAAGAAAAACAGATGGCTAATAGACATATGAGAAGATGCTCAAGATCACTAATCATCAATGTGCGGTATAACTTAAACTAATAAAAATAAGTAAATAAAATTACTAACTCACTTTGAAAATATTCAAGCCATCTCAAAGATTCAGTCGTTCCTGTTTTTCTCTATGATCTTTGGAAACAAAACCAACCAAAGAAAATGCCTCTGCTGGAGTAGGGAAGGGATTCCCACTTGCTAGGAGATTCAGCCTGCCTTTTGTGATCTAGTTCCTGCATCTCTAGGCTTTTCTGTGACTGCAGTTCACCTTGGATGCCTTCCTGTCATGCTGAGCTAATTGCAGAACCCTGAACAAATGATGCTTTCCTCTTATCCTTTCCATTTAGAATGTCTCGTTTTCCTATTTCCCTCAACCTGGAGAATGAATACCCTTTTTAAAAAGTGAAATAAACACTGTTTTAGAGGTATTTCTTCCATAAAAACTTTCCTGATGTCCTATGTCCTCATCTCATCCCACAGGGTCTCTCATCCCTTGGGAATCCCTCTTATGTTCCTTAGATGTCTTCCAGAGCATGAGAGCACTTAACTGCATTGATATGGTCATGTCTTTCTTTTATTCCTGTCTTTTGAGGGCAGAGAATTAAAATTAGTGCTCAATGAATAAATAATAAGCACATCACAGACCATGTAAGTCCTTTACACACTTTACCTCACTTAAGCCTCACACAACCCTAGAAAGTGGGTATTATTATTAATCCTGTCCTTAGAGATGAGCAAACCAAAGTTCACAGAGGTTAAGTCATTTGTTCAAGCTCATATTAAGTTGTAGAAGTTGAATTTAAACCTAGAAAGTCTGACTCCAGAGTCCCCTCCTTTAACTGCACAATGCTGCCTCCTGAACAATCACAAATCACAGGTCACCAAGATATAGAGTATTTCTACCCACCATGGATGTGATTATAAACAAACTCCTTGTACTTACACTGAAATGTTTAATTGTGGTGGATGAAATGTGAGACATGGGTTTTGCTTCTAAAAGTTTGGACTAGAGAAACACTACTGTTTAGAGCAATTTGTGAACAATGCAAAGTAATAATCACTCATCTATCTACTTCTCTTTCTCTCCCCACCCCTCTCCCCATATGAGTGTGTGTGTGTGTGTGTGTGTGTGTGTGTGTGTGTGTGTGTATTTTTGGCACCTCTACATACGGGCATCTTGCTATAGATTGTGAGGGCTGAAAAGAAAAATGAGTACAATTATACCATCCCAATTTTCTAGGATGGATTGGATTTTTAAAAATGATTGAAGTGTAATTCATATACCATCACATTCATTCCATTAAAATCTTCAGTGATTTTAAGTACATTTGCAGTTCTAGTTTTAGAACATTTTTCATCACCCCGAAGAAAATCCTGCACCCCTTAGCAGTCATTTTGTTTCCTGCTGATGACTCTCTGAGCCCAGAAAAGCTCTAATTTGTTTTCTGCCTCTGTAGATTTCTCTATTTGCAAAATAGATTTTATTTCCATGAAATCTGTTCAATTTGCAGAAATTGACAAGCTGACAATCCTAAGACTCCCGTGGAAATGCAAGGGATCCAAAACAATCAAAATCATTTTAAAAGAGAACGAAGTTGGAACTTTGTCAATTCTGCAAATAGAATAGATTTCACTGAAACAAAATTGTATAGTATGCGATCTATCATGTCTGTTCTTTCCCTTTGCATATTGTGTCAAGGTTCATTCATGTGCATATATCAATCTTTCTTTCTTTTTTTTTATGGCCAAAAAATATTCCAGTGCATGGATATAACCACATTTTATTGATTCATTTATCTGTTGTTGGACATTTGGATTATTTATGCTTTTTTTGCTTTTATGAATAATGCTGTTATGAACATTTGTGTACAAGTTTTTGTATGGACAAATGTTTTGATTTTTCTTAAGTAAATACCTTGGAGTGGAATTGTGGGTCATAGGGCAATTCTATATTTAGCTTTTTGAGGAACAGCCAAACTTTTTTCAAAGTGGCTGCACCATATTACTTACCCACAAGCAATGTGTGATAGTCCCAATTTCTCTACATCCTTGCCAACACTTGTTATTTTCTATCTTTTTTTATCATAGTCATCCTAATGGATGTGAGGTGGTATCTCTTTGTGGTTTCAATTTGCTTTTCCCCATGCCTAATGAGATGAGCACCTTTTCATGTGCTTAGTTGACCATTTGCATGTCTTCTTTGGGGCAATGTTTATTCAAGTGCTCTGCCCACTTAAAAATTGTGTCATTTGTCTTTTTACTGTTGAGTTGTAGGTGTTTAATTTATTCTACATACCAAATTTTTATCCAATATGTGATTTACAAATATTTTATCTCATTCTTTAGGTTGTCTTTTTACTTTCTTAATGTCCTTGATGCACAAAAGTTTTAATTTTTATAAAGTCCAATTTTTCTATTTTTCTTTTTGTTACTTGTGTTTTTGGTGTGATATCTAAGAATCTGTTGACAAATTCGAGGTCATGAAGAGTTACTCCTAGGTTTACTTCTCAGAGTTTTATGGTTTTAGCTCTTTAGGTCACTGATCCATTTTCAATTGATTTTTGTGTGTTGTGTGTGTTGGGGGTCCAACTTTGTTCTTTTGCACATAGATATTCAGTTGTCCAGGGTCACTTATGGAAGAGACTGTTCTTGCCCAATGAATAGTCTTGGCACCCTTGTTGAAAATCAATTGGCTTTAGATATATGGGTTTATTTCTGATATAGAAACTATATGAATGGATTTATTTATGTCATTGATCTATATATTTAACTTTATGCCAATACCACATTGTTTGGATTACTATAGCTTTGTGGTAAGTTTTGAAATTTGGAACTGTGAGCTCTCCAACTTTATTCTTTTTCAAGATTATTTTGGTTGTTTCTGGTCCCTTCTATTTTTAATGAGTCTTAGGTTTATCAGCTTGTCAGTTTCTGCAAAATAAGGTAGCTGGGGTTGTGAAAAAGATAATGTAAAATATGTAGATCAGTTTAGGGAGTATTGCCATCTTGACAATATTAAGTTTTCCATTCCATGAATATCAGATGCATTTCAATTAATTTAGGTCCTCTTAAGTTTTTTAAATTATGTTTTATAGTTTTCAGTGTATAATTCTTATACTTCTATTATTTTTTTTTGCTAAATATTTAATTTTTTTGATGCTGTTAAAATTGAATTGTTTTTTATATTGTCTTTATATCCATTGATAATGTATAGAACTATAATTGATTTTTGTATATTGATCATTATAAAATCTTCTTTGTCTTAAAGTCTACGGTATCTGATATTAATATAAGACTTTAGCTCTCTTTTGGTTACTGTTTGCATATATCTTTTTCTATCTTTTTACTTTTAATCTATATGTGTCTTTAAATCTAAAGTGTATGTTTTGTAGACACCATAGAATTGGATCATTTTGAATTCTATTCTGCCAGTATCTTCCTTTTGATTGTAATGCTTAGTCCATTTATGTTTAACATAATTAGTGTAAATAAGGTAGAGTTTGTGCCTGTCATTTGTTATTTGTTTCTATATGTTTTGTGTCATTTTTATTCCTATATTTCTCTATTACTGCTTTCTTTTGTGTTAGATATATTCTAATTTACCATTTAAATTCTCTTACTATCATTTCTTTTACTATATTTTTTTGAGTTATTGTCTTAGAAGTTTCCCTGGGGATTACAATGAATATCTTTACATAAAACAATCTACTTTGGATTAATAAGCAACTTAATTTCTGTAACACATAAAGCTTTGCTGATCGACTGTATTTAATGTAATTCTTTTCAAGAAAGGTGAGTTAATATTTATTTTTTATACCTTTTTAAGACTTCTCATATAATTCTATGTCAAGCCATGTGTTTCTTGTTTCAAAGAACATTTAGTTTAGTTGAGAAAACACAGACATATGTGAAAAGTCAGATGCCAATGAAATCTTTAAATACTAATCAAGGCCATAATAGATGTGAGTAACATCTAATTTGTTTGCATATAGTTATCTGGTAACATATGTCTAGGTAGGAAATGTGTAGTGTTTTAAATATTTCAGAAAATCAGAGTTGGTAGAACCCATGCCCCAGCTGTCAAAGAAAACTTTGTGAAGGTTGAAATTTACCTTATGTGTAGACACGTACAAACCATTGAATGTAAGGAGAATGGCTGGAGCTCACTAAGCTCTCTGTCTTTTCAGTGAAACGGGCTGAGACCATCTATTCACTGCTGTATCCTCCAGCACCTAGAACATGCTTGAACATTGTAGTACTAGTAAATATTTATCAAGTGACCAAATGAGTGGATTTGGTTGAATAAAATAGAAGGTGGAATTGGGAACTTGAAAGAGGAATTTTGGAATACCAAATAAGGATCATGGTTGGGTAATCAATAGGAAGAGACAGCCATTAAGCCATGTTAGTAAAAATTGCACCTGTAGGGAGTTCACCTGCTGGTATAGCCAGTGCCATTATTTCTATTAGTTTCAAGAACTAGAAACACTACATGATTTTTAATTTTACGTAAAAAATCTGTAGACTATATTCTTTTCTGAGAGTAGAGAGAAAATGGAGGTATACTATACATATTTTCCATTTCGTGATAGAAAATGGGGTGGTAAAGGTTGTACAAGTATTGAAAAGAAAGAAAATAGGAAATGCATGGAAACATTGCTTCAAACATCTAGAATGGCTTTGTCGTTATTTTCCTATCTTAAATTTCCTTTTTAGTTCTTAACTTTCCAGGGTAGTCAGCATCAGAAAATTTCAATATTCTAGAAAATATCAGTAAAAAGAAATGGGTGAATTTATTTGTAAGAGTTTAAACATGCTTATGTTACTCTTTCATGTGATATTTGGTAAAGGTTCTGTAAATCTTTGGTTAAAGTTTAAGAAACTTGCACTGTCCTTCTATTTCTTGGCCTTTGGAGAAAGCAATCTAGCTAAAGGCTGAAGTTCTGATTTTAAAAAAATTCATCTTTAATTGCTGTGCAAAGCCAGTAGAGGGAGCAGTGTACCTATGCTTTGATCTTCAGAATTGAAATACATAGAATAGATGCTGCTTAGTCTAGATACCAAGATTTCATTTTATCTAGAGAGAAAGGATTCTGGGACTGTGATTTGTTTAATCACGATTTTATGTTAAGGGATTAGCAGAGTTATAGAGTTGCTTTATTGCATTGGGGAATGTTAAGAGGCTGCGTAAAGACTGTTATTTTTTGTTTGCCTGAAGAAAATCACTTGCGGATTTCTACCAAGTCCATAAAAACTGGCCTGAAGAAACTCATCAACTGGATTAGATTGCTTGCGCAATGGGTTAGGCATTTTCACTAATTCTTGAACCTTTGATGCTGCTGCAGAGTGGGAATTGGGATTCATTCTCCACCTGTCTCATGAGTCCATGCTAGAGTCTCCATCTCCAGTGTCTGAGTAACAGAGATAAGACCCTCCTCTTCTCTCCCATTTACCTGACTCACTCCTGCAGTGTCATTCTACTTAGCAACAAGGCTGGCTGAGCGAATGAGGCAACACTCCCTCTTGGTCACCTCCACCACTTCTGCAACTGTTTGTTTACGCAATATTTCGCTCAGCCTTTCTCCATCTATTCTCCAGTTATCAGTTCAGTCAGGCTTATTGTGGCTCTTGTCTTTGTCTTCAGTTATCTTTTGGCTTGGAAATAAATATTATAGTAATAGTATAAGCTTTTTTTTTTTTTTAAGCATTTTTGGAATACAGTTCTTTTGATATTTGCTTTTGGTCTTCTGATATCTCTTTTATTTCTTGAGCAAGTATTTAAAATCTCTTCTTTTAATTAACATTTTCTTGTTTATGCCTTTTCTCTCCAGCTAGAATGTGCAGGATTCTAGAATGAGGATAAAAAATGAAGTTACCATTTGAAGAGTCATTACTGTTGACCTGGAAGTTTTAAAATTTGGTGGAAGAAGTTCATTTCATTGTTCTACTCTTGGAAATTGAAATCTTAACTGCCTTAGTGTCTATTTTGTCTGATTTATGTAGCTACGTTAGCTTTTTTGAATACACATTTAGTATATATTTTCTGATTTTTTTAACGATTGATTTTAAGTGAATCACTTACAAGCTGCATAACCTGGCTTCTGATTTTTTAAAAATTCAGTTTTGTTTTCATTGTTTGTACTTGGTCCATTTAGCTTTATTAGGACTTTCTTTTTGTCTCATTTTTTCTAGTCGTCCCCCCTTTTCTTTTTCTTTTAAGAAAATTTTTTTCTTGACCTCCTTTAGGTTTAGTTTTTGTTAGTTTAAAAATTTTTTTCTAATTCTATTTTTGTTTAGAAGTTATGTTTATCTTTAAGTCACTACCAAAGCTAACTTAACATATATGCTTATTAAAGTTGAAGTTAATCAATATCCTTATTGTTCTCTCATAAAATAGCAAGACCTTAATACTTAAATTCTACTCATTTCCCTCCCCCTTATATATTATTGCAGTTGTATTTTATCTTTAGAGTGTTTTATGCCATAAACTAGATTATTTTTTAGACAGTGAATTTGTTTAAATTTACTACCTATTTATTAGTCCAGTATCTTTGCTTACCTTTTCTCACATCTAATCCTTTCATTCTTAATCACCTTCTTGCCTGAAATACAGTTCTAAAAATGTTTAGTTTATCTGAAAATGTCCTTATTGCACCTCATTCTTAAAAATTATTTCTTCAATGTTTTAATATGAAGATTTTCAAACATATAACAAAGTTGAAAGAATTTTATAGTGAACACCCAATATACTCAACATGTAGATTCTACTATTATTATTTGAAAAGAATATTTGCTGAAACTAGAGTTCCAGGTTCTGGTTATTTTCTTTCTTTTTTTTTTTTTCAGTGTGTTGCCTTTTGGCTTCCAGTAGATGGATATCAAGAAGTCAGCCATCAGTCTCAGTGCCATTTCTTTGTAGATTATCTTCTCTATTGGCTGTTTTAAAGATTTTTTTCCATCTCCGAAGCTTTTTAGTTTCACTGTGATATGTCTAGTATATATTTGTTTGGGTTTCATTGAGCACTATAATGTGAGGACTGGTCTCTTTTAGCAATTCTGAAAAATCTCACCCATTATCCCTTTAAATATCATTTCCTTTTATTTATCTCTCATAATTCCTTCTGCAACTACTTTAAGATAACTTCTCCACTTAAGATTCTTTAGATTATCCAAGCACTATGAATTGCTACCACAAACTCTAGTGAGTATTAACCCTCAGAGGAGATTTTTCCTTCTCTCTCTTCCCTTTAGCATCAAGAATAGGATAGGCAAGTTCACATACTTTCTATCCTCTTCCTGTGGTGGAGTTAGGTCTCTTTCACCCTCACAGGGCAGGCCTTTGGGACCTCAGCTCTATGCAATGATCTTCTGTCACATTCTTCACCTTGACAAGCTCTGGGCTTTACTGCCTGTCTCTTGCTGCATATGAAAGTGGAAACTCAGTAACTCTAAGAATATACAGAAAACTTCAGATAAAGACAGATTTGGTATCCCCCACCCACCCCTGCCAGCTTGTTGGCAAGTTAAGTAACGTATGCACAGAGATCTGGGTGGACTTGGTTGGATGAAACGGCAAAAGCAGTGGGAGCCCTTTTCAGGGCCATGATTAGAAAATTAAACCTGAAGAAAGCCTTTTCCAATCAAATGCTTGGCCTTCTAGGGACATAGAATTCCATGTAAGTCACAGTTACTTGACCTTCCCCACTGATGAGGAAACCAAAGTTTTTAGAAATAACCACTGTTTCAGATATACTAGTTCAGACACGCATCCATATAGCAAAATGGGGTTCCATTAAATATCATGTGAATTTGAAACTTTTATTTTTATTCTAGGTGAGCTTTCTAAGCATATGGAAATTTTTTTTAGGTATCAAGTTGACTTTCTTGGGGAACGAGATGTAATTCCCAGACTTTTTCATTCTAATTGTTAGAATTGTGTTTGTATTGGCAAAAATTATACCTATTATTTATAGCAGAAATTGTAATTGCAGTCTTATCATTCATATTTAATACTTAATAGTTTCTGTAAATATTTTAGGATATAAATTAAATATCACTTGTCACTGACTACATTTCTTTTGGTAGCTTGTGCCAACTAGGTTTTGACCATATCTGAAAAAAATTTGTTGTTTAGAATACTTTATGTATATTTTGGCAGTTAATGAAAAAGATACACTTCATGAAGATTTAACTGTAGCTTCATGTCATCTTAATATATGACTCAATGGTAGCATATATACAAAGAAGAACTGTAAGCAAATCTATGCTTTTTACATTAGGAGAATAAAGCAAATAATGAAAAAATGAGCTAAATTGCTGTATTGCTGTTTATACTTCCTAAATCATGGTACCGTGATGGATTTTCAGTTACACTTCTCATGAACCAAGACAATAATTATGAAATCATTATTTTTATAATCATTATTAATTGGCCACATGTATACTTTGGCAGTAACATCTCATTCTTTTGTGACTTTGTATATTTAACATTTGACAGTTTTTAATGTCTTTTATTTTTTTATTCTGTGGAGTGTCAGCTCTATAATCATTTTCAATAAAAGTGAGAAACATATATGTGAACAAACATATGAAGCCCATTGAACAAAGTGGAACCCTTAAAACATTAATTAAGAAATCTCTTAAACAATATCTAATTTATTATCAGAGAACCACTGAATAAGTAATTTGAATATTGCATATTATTTTAGCTATTAGTGTAATTTCTCACATATGAACCATGCATTTTCAAAATTTATTTTGAAATAAATGTATTCTGCCCACTAATTTAAGCTCTATGAGGACAGGGACTTTGTTTTGTTCATCATTTATTTCTAGTTTGGGACATAATAGTTGCCATTTTTTAAAACATGAACAAATTAATACTTAATTAGGAACTAATTAATATGGGAAAATATTTTGGTAAACACAAAGGAAATTCAATGTATTAATTTCAGTCAATATTTATTCACAACTATTTAATAAGTTTTGTGACTATAGAGTTAGGTGCACACAGATTTAAAGCAAATATGTTTTTCTTGTGATTTTTTAATCATTAAATCTTAATTTTAATCTGTAATAATATTTTTTTTCAGGTGTTTATGTCTCCTTATTTAATATTGTTATACTGGCTCCTTTCTACCCTCCCTCTCTCCCTACTTCCTTTCCTTCCCTCGCCCTTTTCCTTTTCCTTTTCCTCCTCCTTTGCCTTCATTTTCTCTTCTTCTCCTCTTTCTTCTCCTTGGTATTTGCTTGGTATATCCTTTTCATTAGTTTACTTTTGACATTTTTGAGACATTATAAGTATGTTTATAGAAAACATATAGCTGATTTTTGGGGGTCTATTCTTTAAAATTCTATCTGAGAATCTGACCTTCAACAGACTCATTAGTTCCATTTGCAACCACTTTGATTACTAGTGCATTGGACTTATTTTCATCATCTTAATTAGTTATTTATTGTTTTTACCTTCTTTATTCTCTTGGAAAGACTGAGTTTTCTTTATTCCCACTCCCCATTTCAATACTGATTTGGAAGTTCTGTGTTGTATTTCTGGTCTTTTAGTAGTCAACCTTAAAATTTTAATATTGATACATAACTTAATGTGATTTAATATTAATGAATAGCTCTATCCTAATCACCCCAGGTATATATTAGCTCCTCCTGTTCCAAATTCTACTGGTTATTTTATTATTCTTAAAATAATATTCTTGTTTATTAATCAATGCTTATTTAAATTTATAAATAATTGCTTATTATTGCTTCTTTTCTGGGGGAGATCTAATTGGCTTTATTAAGTAATTCATGAATTGGGCAGCATTCTATCTAGCAACTAGAAGGGTACTCCTTTATCATTGCTTCTTGAATCATGTATCTTTCTTCTGGATTCATTTTTTGTCTTCCTGAAGTAATAATACATTTTTTAGTTTTGGTTTGACTTAAATGAAATTGTTATTTTTGTGGGTCAAAAATGGCTAAATAGCATATGATTTAATCTAATAGAATTGTGGGCAGCAAAGTTTTTCAATCAGTTTCTCTAAAAATGTTTTTATTTCACCATTACTTCTATATAATTTATCAGAATATGCACTCCCTCATTGCTTTAAAAATATTTCACTGCCTTCTGGAATCATCATTTTGATGAGAAATCTGCTGTCAGTCTAATTGCCGTCTATTTATAGAGAATTTGTCTTGACTTTCTCATTCCTTTGTTGTTGAAGTTTTGAAGGTTTTCTGTAACATATCTGGGTGTGGATATTTTTGTTTTTAAATTCAGTGAGTTTGACATTTATTTCTAGAAGTTTTATTTGCTTTCTTTTCATATTGACTGTTTTTTTTCCTTTATGTCATTAATTTTAAATAAACTTATTTGTTGCCTCTTTCACACTGTATACAATCCAGATTTTGGAAGTATCAGTTTTCCTTCTGATTGCATTTTCTGAATCTCACAGTGTTTTGATTTCTCACTGGGTTTATAAATGATTTTCAGCAAGGGGCTCCCCACCCTCAACCCTTGCACCCTTGGTAGTTTCTTAAACTCTTGTTTCTCCCCCTGTTAAAGTATCATTTTAAAACATCACCAAAGACTGGTTTCACATTTCCTAGGATGTTCAGAGTGCTTTAAAAACAATTTTTATATCAACTTCATGGTTTGTGGTGCCTTAATCATGTGGGTATTACATATTTAAACTCTATACCCACTTGTAATAGATATGTAGAGTTTTGATTTCTTGCAGGGGTGATTTATTTTTAAGCCAAGGCCCTGGAGAGATGGCAAGGTTTCTAACTGCTTTCATAGTCAGGTAGGAGTTACTTTAGTCTTTTCATGGAGGGGTTAGTTTTTTTATGGCTTCTGTGCTTCACATGGGATATACAATTATAGCTCTTTCGCCCTTTGAACAAATTCTATCTTCTGTCCTCACAGAGGCATTAGAACTCAGTACGGAGTCTCTAGTACCTGTAATTGAGGTTGAAACTGTTCCTGGCTCAGCTCTCTGCTCTGGCCTTGATTTCTCTGCTTATCTGGCACTGGGATTTTCTTTTTTCTAGCATGGCTATATGGTAATTTTTTGTTTGTTTGTTTTGGCTACATTTTACTCATTTCTTCTAAATGTTTGTAATGAGAAGGTAATCCCTCCATGACACCATGGAAACTCCTGTTCTTGATGTCCTATTGGTTTCAGAGATTTTTGTTTGTTTGTTTGTTTATACTCATTTGGTTCTGGGCTGTTTCTTGGTTTTCTTTGTGGTTCTTTGTTGTTCTTTAATTCTTTGTTTGGCCTTTTTGTTGCTTCCAATTGAAGCTCTAACATTATGAATTTGATATGTTTTAAAATAAGTGGTATTATTTAACAAATTTAATATAAAATTAATATATAATACATATGTAACAATTTCTCTTTCATTAAGATGACTTTTGCCTGGTGTTTCCATTAAACACATGTATTCTTATAGTTGTGAAAATCTAAAATGTTGAAAATCACCCACTTCAAAACAGAGGACTTTCCCCAAGAAAGTAGGCACGGATTTTGACATGATAAATTTTCTTCCTTCATTCTTAATAAGAATGCTGAAATTAAGGATTTTAAGGATATTAGTGTCCAAAGGCTAATGTAAGATTTTTTAAACAAGACATTCTTAAATGATCATCCATTTTTAAATCTTTTTTCTTTTTTATTCTTTCTCTTTATACATATGTCAAGAAACAAAAAGTAACCACTCACCTTGCAGGATCATTAAGTCTTTAAAATGTTATTTTCTTGGCTAAATATTTATAATAATGTTTTTTAATGGAGATTGCTAATTTTTAAATGTTAGTATTAAGGATATTTTATTTGAGTCATTAGAAAATTAACAGACATTCTGTTTCTAGTTTTGCTAATTAGAAACCATCTAACCAGAATAACTTTTATAGCGTAGCAGAATATGTACTGTGTACACACACACACACACACACACACACACACACACACACACACACACACAGCTGTGCAATGCCATCAATGTCATTTTAATTTTCTTTTTGTTTTTTCTGGCAACAGTAGAACATGCCCTGACAACCCACCTTCCATTATAAATATTTTAACAACTAGGCAGGAGAGAGTCATCCCTTAACTACAGTCCATAATGTAATGAAGGAAACACACAGCTGCAGCAACATTATGTAATTACATAATTTTTTTTGACAGCTCCTATTTGCAGAGGAGAGGAAAGTATGATCCACACATGGGCAAGGATTTTATATACGCCAAAATTTGTTTGTCAGTTGTGAATATTCACACATTTTCTTGGGGAATGGCACAAAGTATGAGGTAGGAAACCAAAGCCAACATGACCTGTTTCCCAGAAACAGATCAAGCTGTTTGCTGTCCATGGAAGTTGAAGCAATAATGCAAGTCAATGTCTCCATACCAAAGGGAAGAAGAAATGGATTAGCAAGCACTTTCCAGCTTGGGTTTTAGGGTAGTAGAGTGAGTTAAGAATGTAGGCCTTGCATATCAAATGAAAGAGCTCATTTTACTGAGTAAATGGGGCCTAGGACAGACTACCATATTTATCCCAAGCCACCTTTTATAACAGTTATGTGTTGGATGGTGTGACAGCTCTTCCTGTGGTATTTTTAATTGAACTGTGGGGGTTCAGGGTGCTCCTCACTATGCACTTCTTAGGTAACTAGTATTGACCTATGTAGGTTGGAGGTTGATGGGGCCATGGAGTGCTCCCTAGATCCCCTGAGGCATGTCCTGGGTTGGCTAGGACTAAATTATGAGAACTGGTCTTGAGTGGAATTAGGGCAAGGTGGAACCAAATGATCAGGGATGTGTCATTGTGGTTTGGACTCTTTGGGAGGTATTAGAATAGGAGTCTCTTTCTACCTCAACTAGGAGTTGGAGTGGTGATCTTGAAAAAAAAAAAAAGCAGACAGTTCTAGCAGGAGATAATGGCAGCATCACAAAGTGGGGACTACTAGGGACAATGGGACAATTTGAGTTAGCTCAGAATTATCAACAGCAGTTGAAACTGCTTCTGGATGCAACCGTTGGGTTTGATTTAGCAGATGTCTGTCACCTTAGGAAGATGGGATCAAGGAAGTTGATATCTTACATAAATCAGTGTAAGGAATTATAGTAAAGAAAATATCATTATTCTGTTAATGTGAGAGAAAGGAGAGTAACTAGGCAGAACTCTGGACTCTCATTTACCTGGTAGAAATCTGACCAAGTAGAATTAAAAGTCTGTTAGTACTTTCTCCATCCTTGATTGCCTTGCTCCTTCTGGTAATAAAATTCAAATGAGTAAAACCACATGTAAATATCATAAGTAGTAATTAAAGTCAGAGTCCCATGTGGTCTTGTTAGCTGCACCTACAAGACAGTTCTTGAGAGGAGTTTGGGAGGATTTGTTTCTTGCAGAAGGAGGTCATGAAGGGGAGGAATTTGACTTATGACAAAGGAATTACCTTGAGGCTGCAGGCTCCAAAGAGCTCCTGAGAACACTGACCTGTCTTTGCTCCTGTTCCCTTTGGTCAAGTCATGTAGTTATGGTCAAATCACGTAGTTACATATTCAAATTGTCTTGCATGTTCTATTTGACAGGAAGGAATAGGGTTTGAGAAGATGCAGAAATTCTCCCTCAAATGTTTGGAGAATTTTGGCCCAAGGTCACGGTCATCAGGCAGCCTGTGGCCGAGATTGCAACAGTTCCCTTCCCTTACTAGCGCCCAACAGCCTCAGGCCTTCAGAGCTACATAGTGTCAGGATTATGCTTGATCTTGCCTAAAGTTAATGGGCATGAATAAACTGTAGGGTGCTGCAGGTTGTGGGGCATCTTTATCCTCTCTTATTCTAATGGCATCTTATTCCAATTTTCAAGGTCAGTTTTCCAAAGAGTGCCATTTTAAGCTATGGTACTTAAGGTAGAAGTTACTTTTCTCTACAGTCCTATCAAAATATTGTTTGATGCTTTCACTAGGGGATACATTTATATATATGTTTATATATATTTACTTGAACTTTGGAGAGTAATTTTAATTGATGAAATCTCAGTAGCTTAGTATATTCCAATAAGGATTTGTCTGAAGGCACTGGCAAGTTACAGATGAACTTATTGAAGTCAAAGGCCTCTGCTTCTGTATTGATTTTTCAAGTCTTCTCTTTCACATTAGAAACATTTAAACTTTGATTACATATTACTTAACTCTTCCTTCTTACATATTATTGTTTAATGCTAGATTATTTCTGAATACATGTAAATGCTTTTTATAAAACTGGTAACTGCTAGTTAAATTAGATAAATCTAATTTATCAAAAATATTCCTGGAATAATTTAAGATAGAAGGAATTAATCAAAGGAAAAACAAATACTAAAAACAAGGAACCAGTTTAGGTTACTGGAAATAAATTATTGGCATTTAAAACTTTGAAAGACTTATTAGCACTATTTATCCTCCTCTTTCCTTCCAATTTTTTACTTTAGCTTCTTGTTGTTATTTACAAGGGTAATTTATGATCGTTATAGCTATTTAAACAATATACAAATGCATAAAGGAAAATTTCATGTTACCCTCCCCCCAATGGCTTAGAATAAATATTTCCATTCCCTTCTCTTTTTCCATACAAATGTACGCACACACACGCACATACCACAGATATTCATATGACCTACATGGGAATTATTTTTGGTTGTTTTTTTAAAACCAGGATTACAATATATAGATTTTGTATATATTATATTGGAATTGTTTTTTGGCTTATGCTCTCACTTTTTTTTTTTGCTGAAGAAATTCAGCTAATTTCTTTTCTCAATTTATACAAGTAGGTTTCTCTCCAGGATAATAGACATAGATATAAATTTTTCATTACAAAAATAGAGCTGCATAATATTTCAAATTAGTTATCAAAATTTATTTAGCCAATTGATAAACATTATTTAAGAAACAAATACCTGTTTCTCATCTTAAGGAAAATATGAGATCAAAAATGTGGATTTCTCTTTGAGAATGAAGGTTAACCACTAAATGATAAAGTTTTGGCTAGCTAGATTTTCAAGGCTAAGTAGAATCTGAAAAACAACTGCATCATAGCTTTGTTCTCAAGTTCCCGACACAGAAAAGAAAAAGGCCAAAATTTCCCCAGTGCTAATAAACTTTACTTTTCTACACACACATAGACACTTTAAAGAGCTTAATTATTTCAAATATTTTAGAAACACTATTTAGATAATTATATGTCGTAAAACAGTAGTTGTGAAAACTAATGATGATTTAAAACTATAACAGCTAATGGAAGTGATTCATCAGGAAGCTTATTCAACCTTTCCAAAGGTCCATTGTGCTTAAAATCTTTGATGCCCATTTTGTCTTGCAGGTGTCAGATGAACAATACACTAAGATATCTTCTTACTGTAGTAGACTTTTTTTTTTTAAGCACTACTTTCTATAGACCCAAATACAATGCATGTGTCTTTTTTTTTTAAAAAAACCCAAATTTTCCCAAAAAAATAACCCAGCAAATCCAAAGTAAACATATATCTTTATGTACTGCTGAATTACTTCAAAGTGGGGTTACTGGGTTCACTGTAGGCACATTTTTATTTTTTAATAGAGAGTGGCAGATTACTTTCCCAAAGAATTACAGCAATTCATATTGCCTTGCCTGCTCAAGTTGTTATACTACTTCAGAGAGAACGATTAGGGAGCATGCCAACTTCAAGCTGCCATCTTTCCAGCTGGTTCCATATTTTAAAGTATAATACAAATAGTTTAAATTATTCCCATCTGGACTTTATTCGTTCTTGAGATGAGAATTTGGAAATGGTATATAGTCCAATCACAAGTCCCCTTTATCTCCTGCTCAGACTTTTCACTCATTTTCTCCAACTTAGAGAGATGGATGGGACTTATAGTTCTAGAAGACAATCAGATGAACGCAATGGCAAGAACAGATGTTTCTCTATTTGGAACACAAGGAAGAAAATACCATATATTGCCTTTCATCACAACTGATTATGTAGTTTTTCAGATAGGTGTTCTATCTCTCGCAATCTACCTATTGATGAAGAATAAGGAGAACTATACTGTGGGGGCTAGAGTGAGGTGGGTGGAAGGAAAAAACAGTATAAAACCATCAACATAAAACATGTTAGATTGAATTTCAAGTTGTAACCTAAGTGCTGTGTACACACTGGGAATTAAATGAATGCTTACTGATTTTTTTTTTCTGATGCAATGTAAAATCTCATTTGCTCCTGCATTTAATAAAAGACTTTTAACTGAGAGATGAAGTGATACTCGGTACTTCTTATGCTTATTCTGGAAAGTGGTTTGTTGTGGTTCTTGAGAGGATGGGCTGAGAAAACAAATTTCAAACTGATAAAGTGAGACAGTTGAAACATAGGTTTTCATTTAAAAAGTTACTGCTTGTTATGCACTGAGTGTTTGTGTCTCTTCCCAATTCATATTTTAAAGCCTTAATCCCCAACATGATGGTATTTGGAGATGGGACCTTGGGAAAGCAATTAAGGTCAGATGAGGGTGGGATCCTCGTCCAATGGGTTTAGTCCCCGTATAAAAAGAGATACCAGAGACCTTTTTCTTTCTCTGCATGTTCACACACTGAGGAAAGGCCACAAAGACACACAGCAGGAAGGAGGCTGTCTACCAGTCAGGGAGAGAGCTCTCACCAGAAACTGACCATGCTGGCACCTTGATCTTGGACTTCTAGCCTCCAGAACTGTGAGAAAATAAATTTCTGTTGTTTACGCTACCCAATCTATGGTATTTGTCAATGTAGGGCAGCAACAGCTGAAGACAATTATGTACAATATGTAAACGAAAGGGAGAATGTGCGGCTATGCTCTAGGGAAAAGGCTTAGGGCAGCATTTGGCTTGCAGGTCAAAGTTTGGCAACCTCTGTCCCAGCCTATCCCACATCCTGACCACTCACCAGTGACATAAAAGCCACTGTATTCTTCCCAGGGCAACCTCACCTGGAACCTCATTATTAGAAGACCAGGCTCAGGGTATGTCTTTGAGATATGTGGTTTCATCCCATGCATGTTAAGTGTTAAAAGCCTATGACTTTCTGTTCATGAGCAGCTACTGTTAGGATCTCAACAAATGCCTGAGAATATATAAGTAGTCTTGTTTTTAAGCCAATAACCATTCATACTTTTTATTGTTTAATTCTATCATGTTTAAATCATGCAGCACTGAACCTAATAGAACAATACGGCAACTCTGGGTTATAACATCTTAAAAATTAGTCCTGTAGGTTTCTGAAGAGTAGAGAAACACCTGCATTTGTTTTTTCTCTGTGTATTCTGAATTGCCATAATAAGTGTTTACGCTGAGACTCAGTCTGAATTGGGAGTTTGATGGAAAGTTCTGATAGACTGACCCTGAAGCTGGAAGGGACATTTAGCTGCTTTTCCTCATGCAGGTCTGTGTTTAAAAGCACTTTCTGAGAAAGGTCTTGGGTCACAAGATCCACTCAGCCAGCTTTATAATTTTTTTTCCTAGGTCTTATCACTATTTGACATGATATTATAAATACATGGATCTACCTTTTGTCTCCATATCTGGAATTAAACTCCATTACTTTATTTTATGTTATTTTTTCTCTTCACTGCTGAATTACCAGAACCTTGAGTGGTACCTGGCATGTAGTAGGCACTCAATTAACATTTCTTGAATAACTGGAGGACAGACTTATTCCCTGACTTTGAGTCCTTTTCTCGCATATCAGCCCAGTGTTTCAGAATCTTGGAATTCAGAGGCCTCCTTTATTCTGGTCAGTGTTCCACAGAGACTGTAAACAGCCCATAAACCATGGGTCTGAATAAAAGAACAGTTGCTTGGAATTCCAGGGGTCAGTTCTTCATGGGTCCTCTCTTCCTATTGTGCACCCACCTGCTGAAATGCCATTAAGTCTGCATGCTACCTCTGCCTCCAGCTACAGATGACTTGCCTGTTCTTTCCACACCCAGCTGCTGGTCCCATGGTAGTTACACTCACTCCCAGCCCAGCCCAGCCCAGCCCAGCCCAGCCCAACCAAATCCAATGATATGGTTGAAGTGGTATATTTTAATTTTATAATTCCGTATGTCCTTTAATGTGTATTACCATATGACTAGCACATCACACTCATGTTTTATAACAGTGAGATTGTTTCCTTTTAAAAAACAAATTTAAGTAAAAAGATCACATACTATATGATTCTTTTTTAAAAGACAGCCAGGAAGAGACAGATTCCTAGGGACAGAAATCAGATCTATGGTTGCCAGGGGCCAGGACCAGGGATGGACAAGAACTACAAAGGAGCACAAGGGAAATTTATTAGATGATTGACATGTGCATTTTGATTGTGCATTTGATTATACAACTATGTTTGTCAAAACTTATAGAACTGCACACCTACTGTCAAGTAGGTTATATCTCAATAAACTGCCAAAATTTAAGCGAAAAAAGGAGTTATTTTTTTAAATTAAGTAATTATGGAGAGGGTATGCAGCTATGGTAAAAGATGGTAGACAAATGATCAGAAGTTGTAAAATACTTTATCCAGTAATAGTCTGAAAATTGGAGTATTACTCAGTTATTTTTTTTTGCCAGTCTTTGTTTCTTTAGCTTGTCTTAGTATTGGACACCATTTCAAGTCCCCACGGCCTCATCTGTCTCTCACTCGAGCCACCACTGCTACAGTCAATTTCATGGGGCTCTGACCAGTTATGCACATGTGCAACTCCATAGTGTCTCACCTCAGGCAATGAAACTACTTGGCTCCCACTAATGCAAACCCAGATGTATTGGAGAGATAATAGCCCTGTGAGGCAAGCCTGTGTCCAATGCAGGGTGGAGCCTGGAGATAATTGCTTTTCCCTTCCCACCAGATGGATGGTCTTGAGTCACATTCCACAAAGTTCCTGAGACGATTCTGCAGAATGGGGCAGCCAGCTTCCTGTATCAGTGGCCAACTTGTCATGCCCTCTTTGTTCTGGCTCTCCTGTCCTGGTTTTGCTCCCCCTTTCCCTTACTCCTAATCCTTGCGATTGCACTCCTCAATAAAGTATTTTTTCATTGTGGTAAAATGAACATAACATAAAATTTACTATCTTAATCATTTCTAAATGTATAGTTCAGTGGTATTAAATACATTCATATTGTTGTGCAACCATAACCACCCTTTATCTCCAGAACTCTTTATTTTGCTAAATTGAGGCCCTAGAATCATTAAACTATAATGTTCCATTCCCTTCTCCCCTGATAAAGTTTTTGCTCATTGATCATTGTTTATTAGGCTTGTTGTTATTGCTTTCTGGATATCTTACACCAAAACTCCATTTTACAACTAATCTACCTTTGTCCTTTATTAAGATAGAGACTCTGCAAAAAATAGACTTGATATACAAAGATGTGGATTATAATTTTTATTTGTAAACTTAATTTCCTCCTTCATGGACTCAGTTTTTCCTAAAAAAAAAAAACCTGCCATTCAGCTCTTATATTCTACCTCCTTCTTTATTCAAATGTAGTTGAGTTCTTTTATGGGATAGAGACATGAATTACTAGAGGTTGGTACACTGTGGCACTGGGGCTATATATGGCTCCATATCTTCCTTTGTTTGACCTTTATATTTGGCTTCCATGGCATTTTGAAAAAGATTTTATAATTGACAGTCATTATGCTTGGCCTCAAGACAAGTAGCTCAGATAATCGTGTTCACTACTTGGCCCCATATGCCACTTATTGCAGTCTCTGAATACCTTTGTGGCTGTGGGGTGAAGCAGGGCTTAATCCTGAGTCCCGGGGGTGGTAAGAGTTCAACATCATGTGGGTGTGCAGCTAAGGGTGATGGTTGAGCACTCTGCTTCTTAAACACAGCTTCTGCTCTCCCAGGTGCACAAAGGTGAAGTTTCTTCTGTGCTTTGGCAGATTGTGTGTCCACCTGAGTAGTCTATTTTGCTCAATGGCCAGAAACTAATGTTATATTAACTTTACATTGAAAAGAACAAAGCTACTGTGTGAGGCAAAATACATAATTTCTATTACTTTTTTTAAGCTATGTGATATTAACAAATGCTGCCCAGGCTTTCCAGCCATGCTTTCAGAATCTCTGGGGATATGATCAACATCTATCTATTATAGGGTTTCCTTGGAAATGCCTGAGAAGCCCGATGTTAAGGCACTTCTTGGCCTCTTTGGCCTTGCCCTTTTATACTAAGTGAGTTGAACTTAGTGAATTTCTGTCTCTTCCCTCTGACTTGGATTGTTCCTGATCTTGGTTTGGTGACCTGGTTCTTATCTCTTGTGTTCTTGGCCTTGTTTCCCCCCCCCCCCCCCCCCCGATTCTCTTTTGCTTCTGACTTCTATCTTGAGATTTTTTAACCCTGGTCTATTGTCAAGATTCTGTTTAAAATCTTAGCCAGAAGTACTTGGGTCTCTTCTTGGGACATTTGGGTAAAATGAAGCAAAGGGTAAAAACTAGACAGGACTTGGAACTCCTTGGATAGTCTCCTCATTCTCGCTATAGAGACTTTACTCCAGTGCTTTTTCTTTCTCTCCATGTTTTAGATGATCTCCTTGTAGTTAAATGGCTGTTTTACAGGCAACCTTTCTATTTCAAAACTTTCTTCCTGTTTGTAAACAGGCTCTTCTTACAAGTGGGTTGCTGCCACTATTCTAATTTACACTCCTTTAACAAAACGATTTTTTGTTTTTCCCAGATTTTTCAAAACCTGAGAATTAAATTTCCAGGAAGGCCAAACCACTGCATTTAATTTTGACTAATTTGTCAAATGGGCAGGCTTCCCACTGCAAAATGCGTATGAGTTTCTTTTTTTTTTTTTAAGAAAAAGAAAGCAATATGATTCTCTGGCAGGTACGCACCATTACTTTCCCAGTAATCTGATAAAATTCCATTCCTTCCCACCCCAAAAGCAAATCTTGAGCTAAACTTTCAAGTTTTTTCTTTTTCTTTTCTTTTTTTTGGAAATGGGCTTTAACCAATGCAGTTAATTTTGGGAAACAGATCTTCCTCTAGGCACAGCAGGCTGAGCTACATTCCTGCATTTCTCATGCCACAGTGGGAAAAGTTCATGAATGTAAGGAAATGCTTTTCTAAAGTTATCTGTGAAGGGAAAGGAATAATTACTTTGTGTGATTCAAACCTGGGCACCATCCAGGTTCCCCCAATTAGCTGTAAGAACAATGCCTACTATTGTGTCTCAGATTTACCTTGAATTCTCCAAGGAAACTTTCTTTTTTGATCACTGCGAATATTAATTAGAAAGCAGGATCCCACAAGATTCTCCTTTCCTGTCTTGAAGCAAAAGAGGCCTGATGACCACAAGAGAGTTAAGAGATGAGCAAGCAATTGCTGTGAGCATTTCATTGCCAGGAAGTGAAAAGGGAACTGTGATGTAATTTATTATATTTTCTTTATAAAATATCAGAAACTTCTGCATTATGAGGGGTGCTTAGATATAGATATTTCTCTCTGTATGGGGAAATTGTGAGAGCTATAAAATTTGTTTTTTTCTTTATTTGTGTAACCCTGTTTTTCAGTATTACTTGTATTTCTGAAGTCACAGTGGACTAGGGATAAAATTAAGATAAAATAAGTCACAAAATACTATTTCTCTAGCTCTTCCTCTGCAAACTCTGGAAACTCCAGATTCTCAGATTCTTCCCAAATAACTTTGGCAGTCCACTGGAATAATTCCACAAGTGCTTCTCCGATGCCACAGTCTGCCATTTCCTGCCTTCCCACGTACCATTTGCATAGGACTACTGTATTATGTTTTCCCTGATGACCCTGACGCTTGCTAGTGAGGCTGTGGGTTTGCCTTGGGAGCATCAGTGTTGCTGTCCTCATCTGTCCATTTATTCAGATTTTATTTGATTTCTTTCCATACTGTCTCCTAGTTTTCTGGACATCGATTTGTACATATTTTGTTAGATTTATAACTAAGTATTTCATTTTTTGAGTGCTATCACAAATGGTATTTTTTAAAATTTCAATTCTGATTGTTCATTGCTGGTTTAGAGGAAGACATGAGATACTGTGTTCTATTTTCAATTTTTTTTACACATGGTGCTACAGAGCTTTAATTTTTCTCTTAAAATTTTTTCTATTGTGGTAAGAATACTAAACATGATATGTGCCTACTTAACAAATTTTTAAGTGTACAGTAGAGCATCGTTAACTATAGGAGAGATATTGTACCGCAGATATCTAGAACTTGCTCATCTTGCATAACTGAAATTTTCAATTCAAATACCCATTGAAGGGCAAAGATCTTAACATTCTGAACTTCAGTGTTTCTCTTTTTATCAGTGTCCATAAAGTTTTATTGGAACACAGCTACGCCCATTAGTTTATGTATTATCTATAACAACTTTTGCAGTGCAATGCAGGGCTTTTTTCCCTATTAGATATGATTGATATATAACATTGTGTAGGTTTAAGGTATACAACATGATGATTTGATACATGCAGAGAATTGTAAATTGATTACTGCTCTGAGGTTAGTTAACACTTCCATCATTTAACGTAATTACCATTTTTTTAGTGTGAGAACATTTAAGATCCACTCTTTTAACAACTTTCAAGAATACAAATACAGTATTGTTAACTGTAGTCACCATGCTGTATATAATTCTTTGGAACTTACTCATCTTATAATTGAAAGTTTGCACCTTTTAACCAACATCTCCTCATTTCCTCCACCTGCAAGCCTCTGGCAACCATCATTCTACTCTCTGCTTCTGTGAGTTTGACTTTTTTAGATTTATATATAAATGACATCAAACAATGTTTGTCTTTCTCTGGATGTATTCCACTTGGGATCATACCCTCTAGGTCCATCCTGTTGTCACAAAAGGCAGGTTTTCCTTTTTTTTTAATGACCGAATAATATTCCATTATATACATATGTTTATATATCTATATCTATATCTATCTGTATATCACGTCATCTTTGTCCATTCTTCTGTGGATGGACACTTAGGTTGTTTCCATGTCTTTGCAATTGTGAATAATGCTTCCGTGAACATGGGTGCAGCTATATGAAATCAAGATAGTGATTTCATTTCCTTCTGATGTAGACCCAGAAGTGGGATTGCTGGATCATGTGGATCATTTAAAAATTCTGTTTTTAAATTTTTGAGGAAACTCCACATTCTTTTTGGTAGTGGCTACACCAATTTACATTCTCTCCAACAGTGCACAAGGTGAGGCTCAGTATTTCTTATCTGTGAAATGGAACGATAATACCTATCTGGATTGTTGAGGCAAGGCTTACAACAATGCTAACGACAGATTCCTGTGCTACCTGTGTACAGAGATACTATTATTCCTCTCCTCATTCCTGGAAGTGACGAGGACAGCTGTGAATGGAGTCATTCGTGGAGTGTTTGTTCTGGGGGCTAGCACTCAGACATTATACCGTAGGTGTTCACAGGCTGTTTTCTTCTACTAGACTGTGAATTTCTTAAGGGCAGGCAGGGCCTTGGTGGTCTCTGACTTCTAGGCTAATACATATCTCTAAATAAATAAGTCAATGAATGAATCAGATCCCTTAACTTCAGAGTTGCTTAAGAATTTTTCAGAAATAATTTGAAAAAATCTAGATGCCAGACTTCTTCTCACTTACCCCCTACTTTCTCTTCTTTTACCAAAAAGCAAGAAATGCATTATCTGTGGACATTTAGCCTTGAGGGAGATTTTGGTAAAGCAACTAATGTGGAGTGTGCAATTAAATGTCAGACTCATTACAAATTAGCATGAATCTAAGACTCTGTTTTCTGGGAGAATTCTTATATTTTTAAATGATTTTTCTCTGAAATATTTTAACAATTGCCCTAAGAATATTTTTAGTCAATTATTGTATTAGTTTTGTTCCCCTCCCTAAAGGTGAATGGTTTTGTTGAATATAATTCACTAGCTCCATATCAAATGTACAATATGAGATTGATGTGTGTGATTTTTTTTCTTTCTAGCCTAAATTGGAACCTTATGGACATTTAACCTAGAAACATATGCCTATGTGATTTATATGTAGAAAAATCTCTTTTCATATTATTAACAAAATCACTATTGTGTTCCAATCTTTGTTCTCTGGGGATGAATTTTAGTAAATCACTTCCTGACATTCAGATATCTCAGAGCTCAAACTGCCTGAAGTGAAACAACGGATTCATCAGAAAACACAATTCAAAAATCCAAGAAGGTTATGATGATGTTTCCCATTTCTCCTGAAAGGGTGGGGAGGGGACAGGAAGGAAAGGAGAGGATTTTTGAATTGGTTCTTTTATGTCTGCAAAAAGACCATTTAGATTCATTACTAGTGCCTTAAATAAGAAACTGGAAAATATCCTCTGAGGTGAGAGTCTCTTTAGCCTGCCATCAACGTTTGGTACTCATCCCAAGGCTCCAGACACAAAGAGAAATTTAGACAGGCCTGAAAAAATTAGGGCAAGCATATTTTTTAAACGTGAAAATTGGAGATCAAACACGTTTTGTTTGCACTTTTCCTCTTCAGACTTATCCACTCTCTCTGTATCTAGAGTCTTATCATCTGGAAAGTTCAAGGTTTCATGAGTACGTGTGTATACACTACTTATTCCTCCCAGATAGAACATATTTTACCAATTTAGTTTACAAAGAGAATTTAGGTCTTCCTTGTCATGAGTTACTCACCTATAACTTGAGGATCATGAATATGTTTCCTTCTCCTAGGGAACATTCTCTCTCATGGCATTTCCAAGATCTGCTGTCTGGATGTGAAAGGTTAAGTCACTTTTTAAATTTCTTCAGAGCAGGGATATCTTAATGAAATACAGTGCATTATTCATACAATGCCAGGTTAATAAAGGATGCCTTTTGTTAGACTAAGCAAGATGTATCTAAGCGTTCATTTCTTTTCCTGTGTAGTTCTGGGTTTCTGTTGTGGGAGATGTCATAGAGAAGAGGCTTACAGTTTGGAGGAGGGTTTTTTGTTTGTTTGTTTTTGAGGAGGTTTGAGAGGATGTCAGATTGATTCAGACCTATTATTTTCCAACTCTTGAATGCTCCGATTTTATGTTGTTACTACTTGTGAATTGAATTCTTGGGAACCAGCCTAAAAATGCTGGCAGGTTTGCCTTCCAGGTTATCAATACTGGTTCTGCTCAGTAGCCATGTGTGTGTTGATAAGACTAGGAATGTCTGTAGGTCAATTTCTGTGAGAGTTTCTTTTGAATGAGACTCAAAATGGTCTGATTCAGGCAATGAACTGGATGATGTTGGCTTTTAAATTTTTTTTTTTTTATGGACTGACCTTTGTTTTACATCAGGTAGAAAAAAATCTGGTTTTGAAAAAGGGAAACACTTTAAATTAAAGGGAAAGCAGATGGTTTGGGAAGCCAGGCAGTTACATGCATTAAATCTACCCATCAAGGGGGGATTGAGAGCCCTAGACAATCGAGAATATGATAGGGCTTTTTATATGTAAATAATGATGATTTCAGTCATTCCTTCTTGGGCTTAAATCTTCTCCTGAGAAGATCTCAGTGGGTATAGGGAAAAAAGATTGTTTAGAACTTGAACATTTTACACAAGACATCTCAAAGACCCTGAGCCATGTATTGCATTTAACATACTATAGTAGATAAAAAGAAATTAGAATCAGAAAATATGGGCCCTAAGTATTGGATATATTCT
The DNA here is from genome assembly GCA_003508835.1 of Eonycteris spelaea. Lineage (NCBI taxonomy): Eukaryota > Metazoa > Chordata > Mammalia > Chiroptera > Pteropodidae > Eonycteris > Eonycteris spelaea. The sequence continues at coordinate 1,088,575 of PUFA01000087.1, read as the reverse complement.
TACTAAAAGATTTTGTGCCAATTTCTTAACCTTTCTGAGTATCAGCTTAATTAGTAAAACAGAAATAATAGTATCTTTTTCACAAGGTGGTTGTGAGGAACCAATGAGGTTCATACTGAAGCTTAAAAAGTTGCCAATATTCAACTGTTTTTGACCTTCACAACTATTTTTAAATGGGGCAAACTCTCATGAAGCAACATTTTTTAAATTGTGAAGGGCAAAGTAAATTTTAGTGAAATTTTAAAGGTACATTAGCTTCTTAGGTGTGAGGAAGAACGACTGGTGAACGAATGTTACTGGAAGGTGTGTGCAGAATTTCATGACAAAGTATGAGGAAGAGAGTTAATAAGTGAAGAAATGAATTTTTATTCTTTGGTCAATCTTTTGTTATTTTAATATGGAATGGTGATTAAGTCGATTTGTTTAATGAGCTGTACATGTGAAATATTCACTCTATTCCATATTAATAGTTCAGGAAATGAGTTTATTAATATCAAGCCATCAATATTAATAAACTATTGTCCTTTTCAAGGAATGAAACATTTCCTACCCAAGCCCCTCAATCAGAACCCTACAATTTAATATAGTTAACAAGGTCATTTGAAATTTGGATGGTATTCACACACTGCGTAAAGGAAAAGTAATTTGATGTCAGAGGTCATTTGGAATAGATGATCCACATAATTTTAAGAAAAAAACAAGAACTATAACATCAGCATTTTTAAAATCAATTAATTAAGTAAGTAAGTAATTATTTTGGTGGCATTGGTTAACAAAATCCAGTAAGTTTCAGGTGTACAATTTAACAATAAGGCATATATATCTATAGAGATGTATATGTATATATATGTGTATATATATATATCATATGTATATATGTATACATATTGCATTTTGTGTTCCCCTCCCATAGTTAGATTTCTGTCACCACATATTTGATTCTTTTTACCCCATCACCAGCATTTTTTTGAGGCGATTATAATTTAAGGTACGTAAAGCTTAGGAATAAACTAGCTAACTATGGTGGGTATTACACTTGATACATTTTCTTCTTATGTAGTTGAAATATGTTAATACATAAAGCATATTCTGCTTCTCATCTATCAGAATGATGTTATTTAGCCAGAGTTAATAGCTTAGGTTTAAATTCTTCAATAAAGATTATAATAGCAAAAGTGAAAGATTTAAAACAGTGCTAATTCTCCACATTAAGAGAAAAATCAATTAAGAAGAGCTAGTATTTTCCAAAGATAAAGGAATCCTATAATCATGTGGTTTTGTGTAAAAATCAAATGAGGGCTTTGACATCGAAATCCTCAGACATAAGTTTTTGTCTTGGGTTTGGCAATGAATCACGCAGACTGTTGAATCATTTGCACTTGCACTTTCACAGTAGAGATGCCTCATTAAGGACTTTTTTCCCCCCCTCTCTTTTCATTGGGTGGAGGGTTTCCATAGGTGTAGAATGTGCATATGTGTTGAATATTTACATGTAATGAATAGATGAATATTTACATGGTTTTGGTAAGATAACTTAAAAACACTGACAAGTTCACTATTTGCTCTATACTATTTCAATTCTAAATCTTGGGAGATGTTTAGAAACCCAGAAAATATTTTTTTCTTAGGGAAAGAACTGACCTATGAAGAAATGTGCTAAGTCAGGAGTTCCCAACCACGGGGCTGCAACCGGTACAGTCAGTGGCCTGTTAGGAACAGTAGGAGGTGAGCAGCAGGTGAGCTAGTGAAGCTTCATCTGTATTTGCAGCCACCCCCCCCAGAGGTAGCATCATCACCTCAGCTCCACCTCAGAACATCAGGCATTAGATTCTCATAAGAGCACTGGTCCCCTGTCCCAAAAAGGTTGGGGACCACTGCAGTTAAGTGATCAGTTTTCCTGTAGGGGACCAGTGGAAGCTAAAGAACCAAGTTGGCCAGCCAAGACAAGTACGAATATACACTCAGGCGTGTGTACGGCCCCTGTGGAGAGGTGCTCTTTCTGTATAAACTTTGTCAGAGTCAGAAGGAAGGAGGAGAAAGTGTTTAAATCTCTGTCCCAGTATAATTATTGTTAGCACCTGCTTTTATGTTTAAAACTGCCTCAGTATGGGTGATAAATTATATAGCTATCAAATTTTTGGAGAGTTTGATTCTCAGAAACATAAGCAGGTGCTCAAATACACCAGAACCATTTTCCTCCTGAGGAAGGTACCAGAGCTGTAAGAATATTCACTGTTCCACAGTTTTTGTGGTTATTGTTGATGTTATCCTTCTGTTTGCTCAGGTGTTTAGTAATCTGATCTTAGGGCCTGTGCACTTGTTTTCAGGGTCAGCAAAGAGGTGGATGGGAAAGATACTGGGGAGCCCGCTGGTGTTAGGGGAGAAGAGCAGTGAAGAATGGATGGTGGTGGTCTTGCGATGTACCTGGGGTTGAGTTATAAAAAGGCTGGTGGGCTTTTCCAACAGTGTTTGAATTATGATTATAGCATGTTCATGATTATAGCATTTTAAAGTTGAGAGTGATCTAAGAAGTTAATCTAATTTCTCCTTTGTCCTCAGATAGATATATGTTGACATTTTGATGGTTTATAGAATCTTGTTCTAGTATGTTATTGAAACATGTTTCCCCCGGGCATATTCAGCAGCTGATCACCTGGAGAGTCAAATCTGCCTTGGCAATGGATGGTTGAAAGAAATTAATTTAACAGGTTATTAAAAGGGAACTCCTGGCTAAAACCCATGATATATCTCTATCTATCTATCTATCTATCTATCTATCTATCTATCTATCTATCTCATCTATCATCTATCTAGATATAGATATAGATATATATCATCTATCTATAACAATCATTCTAAAGTGAGGATGAAGATCAGGTTGTAGAATCTTTAAAGGATATGAGCAAAACCCAGTCTCATTATTTTTATATCCTTCCCACCCTTGTCAAGGTTATAACAGTCAGACTTTGGAGATTAGACGATTTTTGGAGCCATCTATCTCTGTGCTACAAGTTCTCCCCATCCTTTGGGTAGAGCTGTGGGTGCCTCTCACCTAAAGCCCAGGGAAATTGACTTTAATGGGACTTTGGAGAGCTTAATATGTGACCCCTGAAGTTCAGTAGGTAGTGTGAATTGGTGTTGCACTCAAATTTAGAACTCTGTAGGACGAATGGCCTACTGACCTGCTGCTGTGATGGTGGACCAAAGAAGAGCTCCCTGCTTCCCTTGGATCAGCCTGTGCTTCGGAGTTTGTAGGACACGTAAGTCTCATGAGAGAAAGCCAGGGTAGGGTTGTGTTAATTCCTACCCAAGAGGGCTATAGCTTTCTCAACAGAAAGGCGCCAGAGGGGTGCCATTGGAAGTCTACTTGCTGCAGGAAAAGGCTCCAGCAACCAGTGGACTAGAGATCATTTGCCCAGGTTGAAAAACTGCAAGTATGTAATCCCTAGCAATAGGGGGAAAGGGTATCTGAAAAAAACCACAAAAGCATTCAAGAAAAAGTAAGTCAGCTTTAAATAACTGTGAAGTCCGGAGGTCACCACCATCATATTCTAGGGCAGTAGTCGTCAAAAAAAAAAAAAAAATTCCTCCTTCCTTTTCTCTTCTTTTCCTTCTACTCCAATCCTGGAAGGGCCAGTGACCAACAGATGGGGAAGAGGAAAAGAAGATCTAGATCGGGGAAAGAGAGAGAATGTGTTCACTATATCTCTTTCTCCTCCAACGGCAGTTTTCCTCTCTGCAGTAGACCAGGCCTGAGAGCTGTGAAATAAAACAAGATGAAAACTTTACTTATTATATGATACTGGGCACAAGTCTAAAACTGGGGCCCTGCTGTGTGACTTGGAATAGGAAAATAAAGGGGCTGACAAAGTTTTCATCTGGAGTCATGGGAATAAATAGCCCCACAACACATTAAAAGAACAATAGGAAATAAAAAGAAAGTTCCTTTGCAATTATACCCTATGATTCCTGCTATTTCCATGTAATATTTACACTGTTTTCTCAAGTTTTTGATTTTAAATAAGTATAGTTAGATTGTTCTTTTATCTATCTATTTAAAATATATCTGGCCATGTCATAATTTATTAGTATTACCTTTAACTTGGTTTACTTTCTTTTATTGTTGTTCTTACATAGCTCTCTATGAGATCGTCCAGGAATTGAAATATACATTTTCAAATTAACACTAGGGATTATGAATCAGTTCATTCTGCAATGTCCTTCTTCAGTTTTGTAATTTTTCATTAGCTCTAATGATCTGTTGTTTCTTTGTGGGCTGTACTAGGAAGTTTAATTAAATAGTTTTTTTTTAAAATTAAAAACAGGAAGTGATATGACTCAGTAGTAAAAGTTTGAAATGCCCCCCCTCGCCCCCCGCCCCGGAGAATAGACTGTGGATGGCAGGAGAGGAAGCAAGGAGAGCACCTAGGAGACTGCTATCTCATTCACGGGAGTCTGAACAAGGAGTGGTGTTGGCCAGGATGGGGAGGAGTGGACAAATTTACTGTATAATTTGGCAATAGAAATGATGTTTGGTAATGGATTGAATAAGGAGGGAGTGAGGAAGAAAAAGTTAACAGTGACTCGTAGGTTTGTGATATGAATAAATGTGTGACTCATTCACTAAGATGTGGAAGATGGTGGAAAAGAGGGGTCATGGGAGGATGAGCAGGTTTATAGTGTAGAGAGGAAGCTTTTAAACCTTTCATGGACTTGAAGGCACGTCACTAATTCACCTCTTAAAAAACCCTTTTTGGCTAAGCAACTCTACCTATTATCATAAACTTATTTTCTGTGTCCACATTGGATCACAGTTGATTATTATGTTAAGATGGAGATTTAAAAATATCTGTCTTGGAAGTCTTAGCCACAGCAGTTAGACAACACCAACAAAAAAAGCCATCCTAATTGGAAAGGAAGAGATAAAACTCATTATTTGCAGATGACATGTTACTATATATATACAACCTTAAAGATTTCCTCAAAAAAGCTATTAGAAATGATAAATAAATTCAGTAAAATAGCAGGATACAAAATTAATATTTATAAATCGGTTTCATTATTAGACACAAGTAATGAACTAGCAGAAAGAGAAATTAAGAAAACTATTTATAATTGCATCAAAAATATCTAGGAATAAATTTAACAGAGGAAATAAAAGAGCTCTACCTAGAAAAATTATAAGACACTGAAGAATGAAATTAAAGAAGATACAAATAAATGGAAGCATATGCTGTGCTCACGGATAGGAAGAATTAATATTGTTAAAATGTCCATACTACCCAAAGCAATCTATAGATTCAAAGCAATCCCTATCAAAATACCAATGGCATTTTTCACAGAACTAGAGCAAATGATTCTAAAATTTATATGGAACACAAAAGATCCTGAATAGCCACAGTGATCTTGAGAAAGAAGAACAAAGTTGGAGGTGTCATGCTATCAGATATCAAAATGTACTACAAGGTATAGTAATCAAATGGCATGGTGCTGGCATAAAAACAGACACATAGATCAATGATAGAAACCCATGCCAATATGGTCAATTAATCTATGACAAAGGAGGCAAGAATATAAAACGGGGGTAAAGACAGTCTATTCAATTAATGGTTTTGGGAAAACTGGACAGATATACTCAAAAAATGATCCTGGATCACATTCTTATACCATACGCAGGAATACACTCAAAATGGATTAAAGACTTCAATGTTAAGACTTCAAACCATAAAACTCCTAGAAGAAAACATAGGCAGTAAATTCTCTGACATTGCTCTTAGTAATATATTTTTGCTTGTATGTCCTTGGGCAAGGAAAACAGAAGAAAAAATAAATAAATGAGGCTACAACAAACTAGGAAGTTTTGCACAACAAAGAAAACCATCAACAAATTGTAAAGACAACCTACTGATTGGGAGAAGATATTTGCCAATGTTACATCTGATAAAGGGTTAATATTCAAAATTTATAAAGAACTTATACAACTTAACACCCAAAAAACAAACAGTTCAATTAAAAAATGGGCAGAGGACCTGAATAGACATTTCACCAAAGAGGATATACAGATGACCAATAGACATATGAAAAGATGCTCAATGTCACTAATCATCAAAGAAATGCAAATTAAAACCACAATGAGACATCACCTCACACTTGTCAGAATGGTTATCATCAATAAATCAACAAACAACAAGTGTTGGTGAGGATGTGGAGAAAAGGAACCCTCGTGTACTGTTGCTGGGATTGCAAATTGGTGCAGCCACTATGGAAAACAGTATGGAGGTTCAAAAGATTAAAAATAGAACTACCTTATTACCAGCAATTCCACTTCTGGGGATTTATCCAAAGAAACACAAAACACTAATTTGAAAAGATATATGCACCCCTTGTTCACTGCAGCATTATTTACAATAGCCAAGATATGGAAGCAATCAATCTAAGTACTCATCAGTAGACGATTGATTAAGGAAAAGATAGATTATGATGAACAATTACTCTGTCATAAAAAATAATGAAATCTTACCACTTGTGACAACATGAATGGACTTAGAGGGTAGTATGCTAAGTGAAATAAGTAAGAGAAAGACAGATACCATGTGGTTTTACTTATATGTGGAATCTAAATAACAAAATAAACGAACAAACAAAACAAAGAGACTCATAGATACAGAGAACAAACTGATGTTGCCAGATGGGAAGGGGGTTGGGGATCTAGGTGAAAAAGGTTGAAGGGATTATGAAGTACAAATTGGTAGTTACAAAATAGTCACAGAGATGTAAAGTACAGCATATGGAATACAGTCGGTTCTATTGTAATACTATGTGTGGTGCCAGGTGGGTACTAGATTATCAGGGGGACCACTTCACAAATTATATATATGTCTAACCACTATGCCATGCACCTGAAACTAATATAAAATAATATTAAATGTCAACTGTAATTGAAAAAATAAAAAATAATTAAAAAGTAATTTCTTTCTCTCTTTAATTTTGTGACGCTTTGCCAATTTTTCTTATGTTCCCAATAGTATATCTTGGCTCACTGAAATCAAATAATGTATTTTGTCTAACTTTTTGCACCTGTGAACTAAACTATCTTTTATCACTACCAATATTATGTCTTCTAGTCTCACACTTTTATTTTTTAGTACACAGCTACCCACCACACCTATAATTACATTTTTAGGCTTTAAATGGCTATTTTTATTAATTTAATAGAAAATAAGTACAGAAAAAGAGACAAAGATCTTTAAGCAATTTGATGGAAATATTTTTAGGAGAACTAGGGAATTATTCAGGGGGAAATTACTCAGAAACACACACAATTTCTATTTCTTTAAATACTAGTTGTCAAGGCAAGTTTCATAAATCATTGGTAATACTTGAAGACAAATATGGAATTAAATTGAAATGCTTTCCCCAGAAATATCCCAGCTGTTCCCAACAGAACCTCAGAGTCTCACTTTCATTCAGGATCTGGATTGAACAATAGTCATTTTAATGACCGATCTTATCCCTTGCCAAGATTTTTGTGGCTGGAAAAGTCAAGAAAGAAATTTATACTAGTTTTTTGTACTAGTTCAGTAATTTTCAGTACTTATTCAGTAATCACACTGGAAGATAACAACAGAATAATCATTTGCAATTTAGTATTAGAATTTCCTCTGAACCCCACTAGGTTTTTCTGAATCTATATTTTTTCTTGCTTTCTGTGGCTATCACTTGTGTTCTTGAGTACTCATTTTTAGAATCAAAAAACAGATCAGAACTTTACCGAGGCTGAACTCTTGCTGATGAGGCTTATCGCTAAGAATGAAGATAAGCACTTTTTTTGAAAGTTCAACATTAAATGACCCTCAACTCTCCCATTTTAAGATGGAAAATAGGATGGCAATATTTTTGTTAGGTGGAATATTAATGTTTCCTTTTGATTGATGTAAGCTTAGCTTTTGGAACATGGAGCCAAGATCTTTGGTTTTAGGTCTGAAATATACTCTGTGACCAATTGGTTTATAGCTTGAATCTGGGATTTGAGCTTTAAAATAAGTATAGTAATTCCTTTCTTCCCAGGGGTGGGGGTGGAGGGCTCTTGTAGAGCTTAATTAATTTGTAATTTGTAATATGCTTTGAAGTATAAAAAGATTTTATAGAAATAAACATTGTTATCACTACAACTTCTGTGTTTGTAAGCAAACAATGCAATTGAGGCTGTTTATACATCAGACATAAAGTGAAGACTTGGCCATGTTACAGTTGATTTAGTAGATGTAGATACCTGAAAGACATATTTTATTATATAAAGTGGACCTTTTTTTTTTTTTTCTGGAGTAGGAGTTACTCTTGAATAAACCAGTTTCTTGTTTGTGTTATTCAGATGAACTAAATGACTGTTAAATCTTACTTTTGTTTTGTAGCCACAAATTCTACAATGGTAGTGAGTGATTTTGGTTGGTTTGGTGGTGTTGTTTTTAAATAAAATAGGTACGTCTACTGACAATGCTAACTGTTGGCAAGGATTAAGGTCACCAGACGAAACACAGGAGGCTCAGATAAAGGTGAATTCCAGGTATACGAGGAATAATGTTTTAGTGTACACGTGTCCTATGCAATGTGTAGTGGAAAAATAAATTGTAGTATATTCCTGTAATAGGATACTATTCAGCAACAAACTGCAACTCTATGCAACCACAGGGATGAACTTCGGAAACATAATATTGAAGGAGGGCAACAGTCACATAGAGTGCATACTGCATCGTCCCATTTATATGAAGTTTAAAAAGAACCAACCTTAACTTTGGGGTTAGATCACCCTAACGGTTACTCTTGGAAGTTTGTGACTGGAAGAGGGCAGGAACGTGGCTTTTCTGAATGGTTTTGCTCTGTGTCAGGATCTGGGTGCTAGTTGTAAGGGTGTCTTCATTTTATGAAAAATCATTGAGACATATTATACTTATGGTCTATGTACTTTTCTTTATGCATGAAATACCTAAATATAATTTATAAGAAAAGAGGAAAATTGCATGCTTTAACATATTTTAACAAATTTTTTAAATCTTGAAAATTTTAAGAGAAATTTGAGAAAATGAAAAACAACAAATATTCATAGATATTTATTACTATGTATGCCTATTTATTCTATGACATTACAACATTTATTTAACTTAAGGTGATGTTTAGTATCGCATTATTTTTCCTAAACAAATACTTTGAATACATAAAAACTAAGAACTTGTTATTTTAACAATTTGTTCATACACTGAGTAGTTTTTACCACTCAGTGGAGATTGCATAAAACAATGATTATGAGATTTAATCACAACTATTTAGTGGATTCTATTTTTTAAAATTACTTGGGTGAGAATATTATAAATGGATTAAATTATTAATTCAAAGCAAACAACTATTTAAAAAAGGAGAGACTATCAGTATTTATTTAAAACTGAAAGTCTACTAAAGAACTTGATGACTTCTACTGATGAGAAGGTAAAGCTGTGTACACCCCTGTGGGTTATAAATGTCATTGTGAACAATCAAGCACCACAAGTCTTGTCACATGAATAACTACAAGTGTGTGGTGGCTGTCTAGCACCCTTGAAGATAAACACAGGCAACTGACTGGTGATTTTTAAAAATCAACTTGACCAGTAAATATATAAATATATATATAGAAATCTACCAAATAAAATATTTATAAAATACACATATGTAAATGTATATGTCAACATCGAAAGTCTTATGCTCTGTTTGTTGAAAAATATATAAGATGAATACAGGAAAAAATTTTCAAATGAATATTTTATCCTGGTAACAACATAATTAGTAATATAGTGTTGTCCTTAATTGATACTTGAATTTATTGATTATAATGCATACATTAAAGTGGTTGGTTTTGAAAATAAATACCCTAGAACTCATCCATTAAAGTGTATGTTCACTTTGGAAGACAGTAGTCATTTGAGTGTCTGTAGTCTGGCTGGCTGTTGAGACGTTGGCCCTGATTTGCAGTCACTGACTTGTCCACCTCTCCTTGGTACACAGTAGAGTCCACCACATCATTGTTCAGCTCTCAGACCCTTTTGGGTCTGTGATTTCATGATTCTGACTTCCGCCATGTACCTTTTCTGAATGTGACACTAATAGTCACCATTTCCAAATGAGGATTATTTATAAAAGATTTAAAAAATGTTCCATGATGACCCAGATCAGATGGCTGCAGTTAGTGGGAAGGAGTCAGGTAGAGGGAAGTGATTAAATACAAACCTAGGCTTCAAAAATAGGCAGACCTATCTGTGAATCTCAGCAAGATGTTAACTAGCTACCTTGGCAGTTTACTTAACCTCTCTAAGCCTCGTTGTCTTCATCTGTAAATTGGGGACACAATAACATTTTGTGCTTCATAGAGGTTGCTGTGTACAGTAAAGACACTCTGAGTCAAGTGGAGGGTATACTTTACAAAATAGAACACACATTTGCTGGTGCTAAGCTCTAAACGCATTTACTCAGTGCAGAAAGCCAACATCTTGCTTTTATTCACTTACACGTGGCCAGTTGGAACTAGTGCTGAAAGCTTCACCTTTTGGTGTTGAATTCCATGAAATAAGAATCAGACTGAACTGTCATAGGCAGGTCCGTCTATGGGCAGGTGACCTTATTTATGGTCTTTCAAGTTTGTCTCATTTCTTATCATCTCGGATGAAGATGTAGGTGGACTATGAATATATGTATATGTCAATATTAAGCAGTGTGAGGACAAGAAATTCAAAGGGGTGACTTTCGTATTTGTGCTGGTAGCAGAACCACAGTAGTGCATGAAGCAGAAGCAGTGGCTTTGGGGAGGAGATTTCATCTCCATTCACGTATCCGGGACACTGACCATAGTATTGTGAGTTGCAGCCTTCTCAGAAATGAAGCAGAAATCTGTTGCTTAAAACCGGTGGTTCCTCAGTGACGTAGATGAGGGCTCCTTTTAAACGTCAGACAATTTAACGGACCCCACATGCTTGTGGCTTGTACTTTCAATACCTGTTGCTTGAGAAAATTCAAAATGGCACAAAGATAACAGTAAATTCAGTGACATTTTTATGAACATGTTTTTTGGTTTGTGTTTCTATCTATAATAAGCATTGGGAAAAAAGAGCACGGCATAGTATCTATTTTGTCTATAGGTGATGCTCCATGTGCCTGTGGCTTTCCGGTGCCTTGCATTACCTCTGGGGCCCCCACAGGGGTCTTCCTTGTTGGGAGCACAGCCCTAGACTCTCTCTGGGAAGCAACAACTTTTGATAGGTTTTTATTTAGGCCCAGGAATAACTGAAGTGAAGAACAGAGAAAGTGACTCGTGGTTCTACTGCAAGCCTGGGGACCCAGACTCTCTTTGGGGTCTTTCTGGCTGCCCTCAGGGAGCAGTAGCTGGCTCACCTTCACCTCTAGGACATGTTCGAATGAGACCAAAAGAGAGAATTAAAATTCTCTCACTCAGGAAAGCAAGAAAGCCTCTGAGTCACAACTCTGACTCAACTCTATGTGACAATTGGTATTTCCAAATCCAGGTTTAACTTCCTTTCCTAAAAATGAAGTAAATGAGAATTGCTTTTTTTCTTCCGTATCAACCATTGAGAGTGTTTTTGATTTGCATTAAATAGCCAAATAAGACCAAAATAAGACCAAAGGGCTTATTTTGGTGCCCCCCCCCCAAAATAAAGTAACACTTATTTGGAAGGTAAATTCAATCTTCCTTTGAGAAGCTACTGTGAAATATAAAATTTTCTCACACTAGCCAGTGCCTTCCCTACCTTTCACTACATGCTTTAGGCATCATTGCTTAAGCATAAGGACCATGCCACACACTTCTGTCCACTTCATAGAGACAAGCACACTGCCTCCCTAGTGCAGCTTTGTATCAGTCAGGATTGGCCTCATCATGCTACAGTTGCGAACATCTCCAAAATGTTAGCGGCCTACACCATAAAGGTTTGTTTCTCACCTATATTACATGTTCAGCTCATTACACTTTCTGTGCAGATAGGCCAAGGGACCATACTCATGGCATTTTCTCAGAGACCCAGGGTGGCAAAGCAGCCACCACCTTGAATTGCAGGTCACTGTGCCACAGAGACTAGAGAACTCTGAGTCCTGCATCAACGATTCTGTGTTCTAACCTGGAGGTGGCACATATCATTTCTGTTCTTTGCCCATTTATGAAAACTAGCCACAGGGCCCCACTCAACCACCTGGGAGCCAAGAGGTGCAATTCTCTCCTGAGCTTGGGAGAGCTGGCTGCTTTGGTGAGCAGAGCCAATGGTCCTCGCAATATTCGTAATAAGCATTTAGTGACTAATTTCATCCTTTCTCAGAAAGAGCTCATGGATGATTTTTACTTTCAGTTGGATTCTCTTTTATTTCTGTTTTTGAGGAATTAGAGATTAAAAACATAGGACCTATCACATAGTATCAACAATGCATTTTACTTTTCAATCTGCTGTTCTCTTCAGCTTTATTTTCTTTGACTTTTCCCACTCCTGAGACTTTGACCTGTTAGGTTTCGTTTTAGCTTTGATGACCCTCTGGAAACCTGAGACTGGAGCTTATGGAGTCCTTGCCTACCACTGGGAACGAGCATTTGGCTTGGTTCCCTTTTTGGGTCTTGCCTCATGTCACTTTTTTTCCTCCCAAATTCTCATACATTAATATTACCAGATTCCTGAGCTTTCCTGAGAGAGCCTCATGTGCTTCCCTTACCCTTGTCCTGACCTTTCAATTCCAAAATCTCTTAGGCCATGTAAAGAGAACTGTGCTTTGAAAATCGCAACCTTGGTTAGAGTCAATTCTCTCTTCCAGTAAAAAAAAGTAGGTTTCTCCAAAGAAGGAGTTTTGCTGCAAGATGGATCTAGCTGCTTCCTACATTTTGTCTGTTCATATTTAAGGTACATGTTGTAGAGTTTTAGTAACCATTGTGGTGGTTCAAACCAAAGATGCAGTAATGTGATTATCTATCCAGGTTTTAGAAATGGTAGCTGCTCAAAAGAAATGTGAAAAACTAGATTTTTTTTTTTTTTAAACAGAGACATTCCTTATAATCAAACCCTTTAAAATTTTTGGTGTATATTTAACAGATGTAAACTTTCCCACGATGAGATAGTTCACTCTGAGGTAAAACAGATAGATATGTTTATCCAAACATGGATATAGTTTTACTACTAAGCCCTTCCCTTAGAGCCATCTATAGGGATATATACGGCTATAGAAATGTCTTTGTATCAGGAAAATGCAATGGAAAATAAACCAGACCATGCCTTGCATTAAAGCAAGTGATGTGATATATTGTAGGACAGGCAATTTTAAACACTTCTGTTAGGTCAGGCTAATTTTCTAGTTTAAGATCAGAATGCAAACATGGCTAAGCCAATGTATGTGGATTTCTATATAAAACATATGTGAATAACATTATTTTTTGGAGAGATTATGGGCAGGCCTTTTCTTGTAAATATAATTAGCTGGGATTATAGTTCAATTTCTGGCACTGTTTGTGAGGCTTAGGAGCTTTCCAGGGAATGGAAATTTTTTCTCTTTGTGTGTCATTGTTCATTTGACAGAAAATGACAGTACATGAAGCAAGAAGGATTTTTTCCCCTTCCAGGTATGAGATGTTCCTTTAACAATATCAACACAGAGCCTCCTTTCCAGAGAAGAAAAACTGATCAAAAATAAAAAAAATGTCAAGTGTGACAAAAATTTGAACAGGCCTTTTACAAATGAGTTTGTTTCTATTCCACAAGGTGGCGATAAATACATTCCTAAGTAGCCATCTGCTGTGGAAATTACTAAAACGGCAGTGTTATTTAACGTGTGCGCTGTAGAAATTGGTGCTATTGAAACCAAAGTGAGCATGTTTTTAGCCTGGCTGAGTGTTGCTCATGAGAATCTCTCCCTGCAACCCCCTTCCTTAACTCTCAGGAAGGAAATAAAAACAAAAGAATGGAAATACAGTTTGACCTATATATTTTGAAGTTTTTGCTGTCCACCAGAAATGGGAACTCAAGCTGGAGACCACAAAACTTGCTTTCTCTTTATTAGTCTTGAGGTTTCATTGAAGTAAGACAATAACCAAGCCATATACTGACTCTCAAGGCTAAAAATACAGTCTATAACTAAATGAACGATGAATTGGACAAAAAGAAATTCAGAAGTACTGCACTTAGAGCAAGTGGTCATAGAAAAACCTAATTAATGACATCAGCATCTATTTCTTTAGTTTTTACCTAGAAAGATAAATTCATCTGTGATTCAGAAGCAGCATATTGAGATAGTTAAATTAGAACTTTAAAAAATGACAGTCTCTTAGTCGGAAGAAATAGATTTCATTGTCTTGTATTCTGATTCCATTGATGCTGGAATAAGAGGAGCGTGCAAGATTTAGGTGAGATGCAGGAAGTTTCTAAGCGTGGGAATTGAAGTCCCTCTTCTGCAAGTCTGACCAAGTTGGAAGAATTCATAGGACTTATTCAAGACCGTCCTAATCCTATATCTGGATCCACATCTCTCCCCTGAAGGGGAGGATCAGGCCCTTGGAAGCACATGCTGAGCCACTTAGCACAAGTGTCAACAAATATTGATTGAGCAACCGCTATTCAATTCAAGGATGAGAAAGGCACGTTGCTCACCCTCAAGGAAAGAATGTCCATTCTTCTCCATCTCTTTGCAAAAATTGGGTAGTAGCCTTCTTTATGACTTACGTTTCTATATAAAACTTGAGAACACAGTTGATGAAGTATTGATTTGGTTTCTGTTGGGTTCCTGAATAGGCACTTAGCTGTGTGGCTAGTGCCTAGCAAAGACTTTCTCATGACCATTGCTTAGCTCGTGAAATAAGAGCTCCATTAATTGTCCTTAGTAAGGGCCACAAAATCACTTTATTTTCCTCTTTGATTATAGAATAATCTACAGCTAGTAAGTAGTACTTTCGTAGGACAAAGCAAGGAGGTAAAGTCTAATATTTAATATAAACATTACATTTTTTGAGGACTTTCTCTCTAGTGAGCTCATTCTGCTGCTTACAATGACTATCCCAAGGTGTAAAACATGAAGAGGCATTATCATCACCATTTTACAGATGGAGTAATTGAGGCAATGACTAATTAAGAGAGTCATCCATTCTGATGTCATTCGTCAGGGAGAGAGTCGATAATGGGGTACTACAGCATGTAGGCATCTGACCCAATGTCATATTTCCTGTACAGGGCCTCTATTTGCCTAGAAAATCTTTTTTTTTTCTTTTTTTTTTTTTCTCGGAGTAGGGAAAGAGTGCATTCCTGGGGCTGATGCAGCCTCAGAGGTCCTTGCTTAACAAAAGGAGCATGGGCTTGGATTTCAGTTCCTCCCCACCTCCTGGTTGGGTACCTTTGTGCAAGAGCAGCACTCGTACACGGCTGAACTTTGTGGTCATCCCTGTGTCTGTACCTGCTTCATACTTTGGAATCAGACTTTTGAATGATTTTGGTGAAAAGATCGGAGTCATTGCCTAAATCCAGGAAATATGGCAGGTGTGGAATATGAGAGTGTTTGTTCAACGTACATGGATTTAGGTCAGTGTCGCTAATCCGTGGGCTGGGTCACCTGCACCATTAACATCACTGTAAGCCGTGGAGCTCCCCATTAAGGTGTGTTTGGAGCAGAAGTAGAGGTCAGGTTAGGCACAGTTTCTTGGTTGTTGATGTATTAATCTTTGTTGGGGTGGGGAGGGGGGAGGTGAGTGAACTGGCAGGAATGCAGCTCATGAAAGGCTTCCCTGACTTAAGCAACTCTATAGCTATCAGCCACGCCAGCAAGATAACTCAGCTCTTCCTGACTCTGCGACATGCGACAACTCAGGCAGTTTTACTACATGTACCATTTATTCACTAGTCAGTAGATTCCTTAATGCGTTAAAGATTTTATAGTATGTCCTGTGACAACATGACTCTGAGGCCCTAAGAGAAATCTAGACATACACAGAAATATCTTCAGATGAGGAGGTTTACTCATGGGGCAACCGCCCAGAGAGAAGGCTAAGGAGAGAGCTGAAGAGTGGTAATCTGCTGGGAACTGTTAGTGTAAATCTGAACTTAACATTGTGAAAATAGAAAGATGCACATTTAATCATGGCAATGTTTTCCATGTAGGTATTGCTTTCTCTATCCTCAATTAGAATAACTTTTCTGATCATCATTTTGACTGATGTTCCTTTAGGAGAAATGCTGAGAAAGATCACTTATCTGCTAGCTTCCCAAGCCTTCCACTTTGCCTTAGCTCCTGAGAAATTAGCACTAGAACCGAGGTCAATTGACATAATGACACATTAAGCTGACAGTTGCCCACATAAAAGCAACACCAACTTGTATATTAGTTTTGTTAGAAACTTTGATTCTTTTCTGAGTGAACTTTTATAGGCTTTGGAGGTTTCTACCTGTTTCTTGCTTTGAATTAAAAAAAAAATTTAATCTCAGTTTTTAGCACACCATCAGACACATAGAAAGGGCTATAACTGCAGAATGAATAAGCACATGAATGCATGCAATGACCACCAGTTCTTTCAGGTACTCTAAGCATTTTACTGTATGGGGTCTGCTGCATTGTTGTCAAGTCACTGATTTGGAGAAATCATTGAGCCACAAAAATGGTGCTGATGACATAAGTTTCCAGTGGTCAGTGGGCATTTTCATGGTCATCCCTTCCAAAGGCTTAGAAATGACAAACCATATGCACTGAAGGGTTCTCCTCTTGTCTCATGAAATGAAGGAGGAAAAGATGTAGAAAGAGGGGTGCATGGTTCAGCAATTTTGTTAGACCCACTTTCTGGTTCTTGCTGGGTCAGCTCAGCTTTCTCTCAGGCCAGTGTCTGTGGGCCAATAGAGTGTGGTTACGTGCAGACACAGTGCTCTAAGCTTGACCAAGCATTGATGTAACTCACCAAACTCTAAGGTAACAGGATCGAATATCTGCTCCAAATTTTTCATCTAGCCTCAATAATTTATAGTCACACCATAAATGCTGAGTTGGGGTGTCAAACCCTGTGGTGACATCATATTAGTGACATTCTTCCTCCAGGATCTCTTTTGTGTTGTCTATTCCTGACTTGTGTATTCTTTCACCACTAATTATATAATAACTTTTGTTTGTTCTCTGCTTTGAAAAGCTATAGTTATTAAAAGATTATTGCATGTACATTTTGAAATATGCAATTCAACAGATTGTGAGATTTATTCATTCATTTCTTATTCTGAATGCCTAGCACAGTGCCTAGAAGGTAGGAGGTAATCAGTATGTTTGTGTGAGTGAACGATAGAAAATAGCACCTTATACTCAGTTTTTGAAAAATGTGCCAAGGCTGTGAGAAGTTTTTAATGGACAAAAATATATATGGTTTAATGCCAGGCACAATTTTAAATGCTTTACCTTTATTAGCAAAATTAATTCCCAAAACAGTCGCTGGAGGTGTTTTTCATTGTCATCCCACCTTCTAGATGGGGAAAGTTGACGCATGTGAAGGTTGAGGGAGTTGTCCATGTCAATGAGTGGCAGAACTGGGGTTTGAACCCAGGCATTCTGTGCCCAGAGATTGTGCCTTTAACCATGGTTTCGCACTGACTGTCAAGTTATGATACTGCCAACGTTTTTGGGAGCCCAGGAGAAAAAGCATATGTAAAGTGCAATTCATAAAAAAACAAAAGTAGGCTCTTGGCTCCCAGTTTATTCTAGACTTGAAGCAAATGTGTGGGATTTGGTTTAGGAGTTAGGGAGGATAAGTAGAATCCATCAAACATGCCAAAGTTCTGAAATCTTAACTCTGTTGATTTCTTATCTCATATTTCATGTTGCACATAAAATATGTCTGGACTTCTTTGTCCTCAGAAATTCACACAAAGGGCACTAGAATTAATGACGTCAAGTGATCAATCTTTGTACAGTTGTCTTATCACAAGTGTTACAAAACTGTTTTTATTCTGTTTCCTTTTGAGAAGCTATCAAGAGTTCCACATCCACCATTAATTCTCACTTCTATGCAACTTCCTTAGCATATGGTGGGTGTTCATGTCCAGACAGTCAGCCCACAACATTGCACATGAAACTAAACTTGAAGATAAAGGATCATGAATTTATTTCTGTAGACACCTCCCTAGTGTTCTCTCTTTCTAATTTATAATTCTCACTTATGCTTATTAACTATGAAAGCAATACATAATTGTTGTCACAAGTAAAACGATGTAAAGATATATAAAGAAAAAGTTAATAATCGCTTCCCCTACACATATGCGCACAGATCTTCCTCTCCTGCCTAGAGTAAGCAGTAGTAACAGCCAGGAGTTTATCCTTCTATACTACTTTTTCTCTATCGTAGTGAAAACATATAGAAATATAGATGCATATATTATTATGCACATTAGTGTGATATTTTTTAAAGTTTAATGAACTTTATTTTTTAGGGCAATTTTAGGTTCACAACAAAATTGGGTGGGAGGTTCAGAGATTCCCCATATGCGCCCTGCGTCCACAAATACACAGCCTCCCCCTGTCATCATCCCCACCAGAGTGAGACATTTGTTACAACTGATGAACCTATATACAATGTATTTTTAATATAACACCATATGAAATGGCCAACATTGGAGCATTTTAACCTATAAAATTGGCAATTTCATATGATTCATTATAATAACAATCCATTGATATGTATTTTTAAAATATTATTAAATATATGCTTATATGCACAAAATTCCATCATGATTATTTCACCGTTTTCCTGTGGATTGTTAGGTTGTTTCCAATTTTTGAGAGCACAACAATGCTGTAGTAAACGTCCTTAACCATATCTCTTTTTACAAAACAGTTGTTCACAGCTATATCCCAATTACTTAGAACATAAATTGGCATACTGAAGTTGTTCAATAAACATTTGTTGAATGTCTAAATGAATGAAAGGGCTCTGACGCTGTCCTGCCAGCTGTGTGACTCTCATGCCACTCATCTGATTTACTAACCTGCCATTGGATGGAATCGCGGGTTCTCCACAGCTGGTCCCATTCTTTCTACATCCCCCTGCCATTCACGTCTACCTGCGGCAACCAGCGAGTGTTTCTTATCAGACTCAGCTTCCTTTTTATTTCCATTTTAAAATATAACTTTGTTGTGGTTTAATTCACACACCCTACAATTTATTTATTTAAATGAATAAATTGGTTCAGTGGTTTTGTGTACATTCACAGATATGCACAGCCATCAGCACAATTTTGGAACATTTCATCACCTGAAGAAGAAATCTCCGTTAGCTGTCACCATGGCATCCCTCCCTCACCCACAACCGCCCAACCCTAAGAAACCACTAATCTATCTTCTGTCTCTATTCTGTCTTTGTAGGTTTCCCATTCTGGGCATCTCATATGGATAGAATCATTTAATATGTGGTGTTTTTTGACTCATTTCTCTTGGCAGAATGTTTTCACAGCTCTTCTGTGTCGTAGTATGTGTCAAGTCTTCATTCCTATCTATGGCAAATACTATTGTGTAATACACCTCATTTGTTTATTTGTTCATCAGTTGATGGACATTTGAGTTGTTTCCACTTCTGGTTATTATGAGTAATATTGCTATAAACATTTGTGTATAGATTTTTGTGCGAACGTATTTTTTTTTCTTTTAGGTATACATCTGGGAGTGAAATTGCTGAGTCCCATGGTAACTTGGTGTTTAAGTTTTAGATATTTTCCAAACATCACTCTTCATTCTCACCACCATTGTGTGAGGGTTCCAATTTCTTCACATCTTCGCCAGCATTTGTTGTTCTCTGACTTTTTGATCATAGCCATCCTTTAGGTGTAAAGTGATAGCTAGTTATGGTTTGGATTTCATTTCCTTAAAGACTAATGATGTCGAGCATCTTTTCATGTGCTTATTAGTCATTTGTGTATCTTCCTTGGAAAAATGTGAATTGTCCCAATTTCAATTGGGTTATTTATCTTTTTATTATTGAATTGTAAGAGTTCTTTACCTATCTTGGATACTAGTTTCTTAACAGATATATACAGCTTCCTTTTTACTAAGTTCTTCTTGTGGCATTTCTCACTTTCTCCAGTGAACACTGCTCTCTCCTGAGTGTTGTGCTCACAAGACACACAGGGAACCAGGAGGAGGTAGCTGCTGCATATGAATGTTCTCAGCTGGTATTCGAGAGCATGTTGTGCCCATCTCCTCACCCTGATAGATCCCATACCAGTAAAGCTGGCACTGGTCTTTTTCAAACACTGCCTCATCGTAGAGAGCTGCTTATTGGGTAGTGGATTAATGTCCAAACTTCTTAGGTCATTAGTATGGAACACAGATCACCTTGTAATAAGACTTGACAATAAAATGAGAAGTAGAAGTGAATGTTTCAACTGGGTGAATCTTTGAGAGAGCTGGATGGGCTGTTTGTGCTTTCTCTCATGCAGTGCGGTGACGTCCATGTGATGGGTAATACTTTCTATTTTGCACAATCAATTATGTCATGGAAACATCTAAGGATGCTTTATATATTAAGGATCTCAAAATGGAGAATTAATCTCGAACAATTAGATTTCATTCAGAATGAAATTTTTGTGAATTTCTGTGATGGGCAAAGTCTGAATTAGGTAGCAAGGAGACAAGACCAATGGGACTGATTAGAGAAGTAATTGTTAAGTTGCAAATGGAGAAATTAACAATCACTACCCCCAAACACCTCCCTTGATGTCCCCTTAATAGAGGTGCTATATTTAAATTGATATCTGAAGCTGTTACTCCAAGGACATTCCTTTGGATAGATACCTGACATTTGTCCTTTTACGTAGCTATATTTCCTTAAAGAACATATAGTGTAATAGTGTAATGGTAATCGGTTTGATACATTGGATTGTAATCATTCAGAAATTGAGATATTCAGTCTGTGGCAATATGAATTTTTTTAAAATTTGTTGATCTTGGTGATTTTAAAACTACCCACCCTAAGGAAAATTGATCCACAGGAAAGTCTTAAAGATTAAAATATAATTGACATATAACATTGTATAAGTTTAAGGTGTGCAGTTGTGGTGTTTTGTTATTTATATATTGTAATATGATTACCATGGTGCATTAGCTAACACCTCTATCATGTCACATAATTATCATTTCATTTTTTTGTGCTGAGGACAGTTAAGATTAGTCTCTTAGCAACTTGAAGTTATAATACACATTGTTGACTATGATCACTATGTTGTACATTAGATCTCCAGAATTTATTTATCTACTAGTTGCAAGTTTGTACCCTTAAACAACATGTCCCTAATTCCCTACTCTAGTACTTAGTAGCTACCATTTTACTTTCTGTTTTTCTGATTTCAACTTTTTTAGACTCCACATATAAATGTTAACATACAGTATTTCTCTGTCTGACTTATCTCAATCAGCACAGTGTCCACAAAAGAGTCTTAATAATTATTGAAGACAAAAACACTCTGTGAAACTGACGTGCCAACTTCAAGTTGGCTGACCATATGAGAGTGGTGTTGACTATAAGAGTGGAGGTGTTAGGAGAGTAGAACTCAAAGTTGCAGACAAGGCTTCCCAGGATGGTGGGGATGGAACATATCACCTACCTGACTCTTCCGAGCAGGCCACAGTGCATTGCTCAGATTCCCACTGGTATTTTCACTATGGCTGGGAAAGAGCATAGATGTGGGAGTAGACAGATTTGGGTTTTATGCCTAGGTCTATCCCTCATCAACTAAATGGTGTAGGACAAGTCTTGGTATCTCTGTGACAATATAGAGATGAAAACTCATCTCATTTCACAGGTTCATTGCAAGGAATAAATGAGAATATATCTATACAATGACTTGGATCAGTAACTGGTCCAGGCACTCACACATGCTTCTTTCTTCTCCTCTGCTATTTTGTTTTCTGTCCCATTTCACCAAACTGCTCCTCCACAATTTTAGCAATACAGCACTTGAGCTCTTAGGTGAGTCTACTTGATCCATGGCTGAGAAAGGAGATAATGTCCTAATGCCCATCCTCAGATCTACTTGCAAGGTAGAACCCCCTTCTAGTCATCACTGTCCTTTTGGCAAAATCTACTGCAATTCCTCCCTCCTCTTTTCCTTGCATAGATTCCTTCAGTTATTTTTTAAATTGAGATACAGTTGGCATGTAACATTATATTAGTTTCAGGTGAACAGCATAGTTATTTGATGTACGTATGTATTGTGAAATGATCACCACAATAAGTTTAGTAACATCCATCACCTCGCATAGTTACACACTTTTTTTTCTCGTGATGAGAACTTTCAGATCTACATTCTTAACAGCTTTCAAATGTACAATACAGTGTTGTTAACTAAAAATGAAAATAGTCAGAGGGAATGGTGTATCCAGAGCTTGCTTTGGGCCAGATCCTCCCTAATTCTTGAGAGCTTCAGCCAGAAGAGCTAAGCTGCAGTAGCTCATTCTAACCCTCACCTCTGTCTCAGAACAGCTAATCTTTCAAAGAGAGGGCCAGGCAGATAAAGTGCCCAGGCAAGGTTTGTGATTTTCTTGACCGCATACAATATTCCAAATTGGACTGCATTGTAGCTTCCATGAAGATTCCCAGGATTTCTACAAACTTGAGGTTAAACCCTGGCCAGTACACAGAGACCTGGGAACAACCGTTCCCAAACAATCCTTTAAACATGCTTTTTGCTTCAGTGGGCGGAGGAGCAGCAGGCGGAAGGGAGGGACACACAGTGGTATGTGGCTGTGAATATTCCACCAAGCAAAGTCATGCGGCTGATTAGAGCATTGAATAGAAAACTAATGAAAGATTTTATTTTCTTAATACTTGGGGTTTGTCTGACAGTTTGTGTTGGAATTCCAGACTCTTTTGGCACACTGCTGACCTTAAAAAAGACATTCTTGGGATTCAAAGAGGTGGCTGCTGAGTAGCTCCCATTATCATGACTTCACCACTCAAAATGACACATATCATATATATGTGTACATATAATATATCTCTTTTAAAAACACAAATGATTACTTAGGATGAACACTATTCTATACTTTTTTAAAAAAATTAAAAACATATCTAGAGTTCTATTCTGCAAAGACATACACAATGTCATTGAAATCAAAATGGCTTTTAAACTTTATTTTTAAAAAAGTTATGCTTTGAATTTTTAAAAAAGCAACCAAAGTAAACTATTGCATCCTTAAAATATTATTCTCGTGAGATATTTTTAATATCCAAATGGGTTTTTTTTAAAAGGGCAGTTTTACTTTTTTTTTTAGCATATAAGAATATATCTAAGAGTTCATTCTATACACGTATATATGCATTTTATGTACAACTTGAAAATGTATATATTTTTTAAGAATTTAATTGATTTAAGTGTTAGATCCACTAGGAGATAGCATTTAAGATTTGTTTGTTTTTGAATGCATATAATTAGACCCTGGACATCATGGGTATAAGTTGATGCATAGAAATAATTACTGATAATAATAGACTGTGCAGAATTTCACAAAGATGTTAATTTTAAGTTATTGTATCTAAAAAAATTAATGTTTTCTGAGTTGTGATGAAAATGTGGTGAACTGAGAACACAGAAATTTAGGAGAAAGGGTTACTATATTTTCCTTTGGGTATTCAGATAAGTAGGAACATCCTCTGAAATGAAGCAAGCTGCCAGGAGCCAGGGAGGGAGGACTCAGGCCAGAGATCTTCCACCTGCCACAGCAGCGAGCAGCGCTCTCATCTTTGAAGTGATTTACAAACATTAATGAAGCTTCCCAGCAGCCTGTAAGGCAGGGAGGTTATAATTACCCTGTTTTACAAATGGGCGATGGAGACACAAATAGGTTAAGTGCTTGCCGCAGGCACACTGAGATTCCTCTGTGAGCTAGACAGCAGGAGAGCTTGGCTTTACCAGCTCTGCTTACACCCACTGTGGGCGGGCTTCGTCCCTATCCAGGGGACAGCCCCCTGCCCTGCGGAGACCAGCGCTGGCCTGAGAAAACCAAGACCAGGTCTCTACTCGGACAGAGAGGGAGAGAAATAGGGCCACAGTGAGATAACTCAATGACTCCACGTAGATATTTTTCTTACAGTTTCTTTGAACAACACAGGTTTGACATGCATGGGTCCAATTATACATGGGTATTTTTCAATAAACCTGTATTGTTTTCTATTTGAGATTGGGAGTTCGTGGGTGTGGAGGGCCGAATGTGTGCATTGATCTGTGCTGTTTTATGTGGAGGATTTTGGTATCAATCCCCCGGGTCCTGGAACCAATCCCCCCAGGATACCAAGGGACAACTTACGTTTTGGGGGAATAAAAAGTTATACACAGACCTTTTTACTGCACGGTGGTGGGTGCCCCTAACCCCCTGCATTTCAGAGGTCATCTGGAGTTGTCTAAGGGCCAAGGCAGAGAATGTCCTTCTGTATGGGTATGCACCCAGTAAGCATTCAGTAAGAACCTGCTGCTCAGATTATAAAGGCAATGTTATTTCCCAAAGACTTGACAGAATCCAGATTTCAAACTGAAATAAAAGTTCTTGTTCATTGTTCTGGTGGTTAAATTCTTCCCAGAAAGCTGTTTTAAAATGTAAAGCAGAGTTGAGAAAATAGAGTAACAAATATAAAATGATATGTAGACTGGCAACCTGTAGATGAATAATCAGGCCTACCCTGATGCTTGTACTAATCCTATAACATTCAGATGTAGAGTTGTTAACATTACTGGAATTCTGAAGGTGAAAAAAATATGTAAGGGGAACTGTAAAGAGAAACTTCTTGCTCAATATTATTCGTTCATTCATTTGTTCTTCGTTGGGCTTTAGGGTAGGTTTTGGGAAGGATAACAGTGAGTGAGTAAGTTTTTTTAGAAACAGTACTTTGTTATTGCTCAAGAAATGAACAACTTCAGACCAGCTTCTTATAATCTACAGCAATGGATATGGCAAGTGGGCAAGCCGATAGAAGGACTAGGAAGACAGGAACTTGACCATACCTGTTGCTTACAGAGAAGACCTCCATTTACTCTCAGACAACACATCTATATGCATCTGGGATCATATACATTTACATACACACGCAGACACACTTATGTGAGATATAAATTTCTCATCTATAAGTACGTATGGAAAAATACATTCTGAGTACATTTATGCCATTATACTTTTTATATATGTGTGTTATTTTTTCAAATGTCTTACCTCCTCGAAACTAGAGGCACCATACTCTTTTTTTTTTTTTTTTTGCCCTACCCGGGATTTAGCACAGTTTTTGCTTGCCGTTTATCGAATAACACCAAAATATATATAAACAGAGTGTGTAATCTTAGCTCTCCGGAGACTTAAAGATCTGAAACACAGTCCAGGATTAGCTTGATCTTTCAGAGTCTGCTACCCAGGAAATAAATCTAGAAGTCTCTCTTTGAAAGGGTTTTCTCAAAGACTGCTATACAATTACCCCTGTTCTAGAGATAGGATCCAGGTTTATAATTTAAATGTCTTCTTTGCCACTGTCACAGTGTATTTTTCCTATAACAGTGATCAATAGTTAACAAAAATGAAGAACATTGCAGAAGATGATAACAAAATACTTGCAATTAATATTTCTTTATTTTGCCTCTATTTTGAGGGTTTAGAATTTCAATAAATTTGAACAGGTCTCTGCTTCTTTCTCTTTCTCTAAACTCCTAACCAAATGAATAACCTCTAGTGTTTATCCAAATTTTCATTTTCTCTTAAAGTTTTCTGGTTAAGTTCACAGATCTTGAAACTGCATTTCAAAAGTGCACAAATCTCTAGCTTTTTAAAAGTGAAAAACTGAAAACAAAGCCAAACCGCAATGTAAAAAAAATCATTCTTCTTGATTTGTATATAGATAACTTGGAAAGCTCCTTGAGGAATAAATTCCACTAGCATTTATTCATCTTTTGCATTTTTTTTTTTCAATGAAAAAATCTTGCTGCTTTCAATACTGCCTCAGCATTTGGTTGCTTTTCTCTTCTGGTTCGCTCACTTCTTTTGGTTATGGCTCCTGGTTGGCTGCTGGCTTTGGTGCTGACTCCTGATTTATTATTTTGCATTCCCTCTTCGGTCCTGGGTGTTCTTTCAGCCAGCCCCTGCCCTTCCTGCTCTAGTGGCACTCATCCACCTGTAGGTAGATCAGTTCCATCTGTCCTCAATACTCTTTGAACAGTGGCTCACTTCAGAGCCATTAAATGCCTGGGCCCATGAGCTAATCCAGTCTCCTTGGCTGATAGAATCCATGACAGAATCACAAGCCCTAGGTCATAAACATCATTTGGGTGCTAATAAATTTCAAGCTTTGAAAGGAGGTGTTTATGTCTAGCAATAGATACTGTTTGCAGAAGGAACTTTCTTGGGACATCTGTAATTTGTTTGGGAGCAGTGACACCTCGGTGGCCTGGCAAGAGAATTTCTCTGAGGTCTCAGGTAGGGGGAGGAGGGCGCCATTTAGTACCAAGAGGCCTGGGACTGCCCAACCCCGGTCTTAGTCCCTCCCTGACACCTCGTTCTTTGTGCAATTATTTTCACAATCCATCTTTTGAAGCAGACTCTCTCCATCTGTGAAAGGAAGCAAGGCAGGCTTTAATCTTCTGGGTGAAAGGGTGTTCATTTTTATTACATTCTTCTACCCTCTCTAGTCTCTCCACTTGCATATTCTCCTACTTATGTGATAGAATTTTGACACTGTGATCTTTCAGTCCAAAGTTGTTGTTGTTGTTGTTTTTAAATTGGATTCAGAATAAAATGTGGAATTTTGTTCATTGGATGTCTTTAAAAATATGATAAATTCCTATTTGGTTGGTCTGTATGGTGTGGCTGGATATGTTCAATTGGCTGTTCAGACAGGAGTTTAATGATTAGTAAACATTTATGAATGATTTTTAACTCATTCAGGACTCTGGTGATGATGCAGATACAAAGGAAAGAGAAAGCATGGACTTGCAATCTCACTGGGAAGGAAAGACATAGAGAAATGAAAAAGGGAATATAATAAGCGAGCTTGTGGTTGATCTGTGTGCTGTTTGCCCCTTTCCTCATACAACTTCGAGGGGATAGCCAGCTGTAAGTGTGGCTGTGTTTCTTCCAGGCAGAGGGGACATGAAGGCACGTGGCCTGGCTTCACCAGCTGGGTGCCAGGAGTTCACTTTTTGTGCTACTTTAGTTAACTGCTTTACAAGGACTAGTGGAAGCTGGTTTAGTGCTTTCGCCATTCATAGATTAACAGTATGGCTTGGTTAGTAGTGGGCGTTAGCTGGTTTTCTTTCTCAATCTGATGCCTTACCTGCAGAGGCCTCCAGCAGGGGAATGTTCCAGAACATGCTCATGCTCCTCGCCTTTCGTTTTGGAAGTGCAACGAGGTTAATACGTGAATGTTAAATTAGTTCTTTAGAGGGTAAAACACCCCCGACTGTCTGTGAATGTTAAATTAGTTCTTTAGAGGGTAAAACACCCCGACTGTCATACAATGAGTTTCGTGGCCAGGAGTGAAAAGAACAGCAAGTCAGTTAATGTCAGTCCTCTGTGGTATCTGTAATTTGTTTGGAGTAGTGACACCTTGGTGGCCTGGCAAGAGAATTTTACACCAAAGGGTATAGTGGGTTCACTTTTTTCTTTTTTAAAGGTGAGAGGCCATGTGGGTGTCGTCAGCATAAAGTTTCCTACCAGATAGAAAAGTAAGTGCTCAGGTTAAACCATGGCTCCTGCCTTCAACGATCAGCCTAACTCCTAAATGCTCCACCCCCATGAAATATGTACCTGACACCCTGTTGGATGGATGCTGTTCTATGTGGGTAATGAGTCTGCAGCTGATTAAATCACAGGTTTCCTATATCATTCTTATGAGTTCTGCCGCACAGTTCCTTGAGCTGACAGCTGTACAATAGCACCTTTTGAACTGCTCCTGGTCTCATGCCAGAAACTTATCTTTTAATGTTTTGCATCCACCTCCTAACTCCTAGGGCAAGTAGAGAAAGGAAGGAGTATGTTTTGAAAGAAATTCCAAGCTTCTATTGTGTGTTTTCCCACTTTTTAGTCCATTTTGTCTTGATGAAAAGCATCATGGAAAGCAGCAGGAAAGCAGATTGTTTTAGTGTCTAAATAAAGTTCAACTTTATCTGTTTTAACACTTCTATTGAATGCGTACTGTATACCAGGCACTCTGCTAGGTGCTGGGGGTAGTAGGTAGGCACAATGTTTTTTTAAGACCTCAGTGATCTAAATTGCATATCATGATTCTAAAATAGATGAGTTAATGTCTGCTATTTGGCTTTGAAGAAGATCTCACACTAGCAAGTAAAGAGCAATATCTTCTCTTCACCCTTCTATTTCCCCTAAGTGAAGCAAATATTTCTCTATGAAAACTCGTTTCTCTAGGATTTTCTTGAGAACCCTGTTAACGTAGCAGTCTGAATTTTTTTTTTTTATGAGGACTCATGAAAGACATTTCTCTCAGGGCTCATCATCCCGAATAACTGGACTCCATACAAGTCATTGCTTTGCTCATCGCATGGGCACTGTGAGATCTGAAAGTGTCGTGTTTCTCTCTTTGCAGATTTTAGGACACTCAAACTAGTGAGACATGGGATGTTGTAGCAGAAATGGTTTTCTACTGATCCTATTTCTAACTTCATTGGTTTTTCCTCCCCTCTACTTGCCATCTGTTTGATTTTCTCATTGATGTTAATCTTATAGAGCTATTTACACACATTTAATAATTCTCAAATTCTTTTTGGAACGAGGTGGCACATTTATAAGTACATTAATAAAATATGAAACAGTTATACCTAAGAAAAACTGCAGGCCAGGTATATTTATGTTTGGAGATTTTTCTGAAGGTTTTAAGAATTTGTCTATAGTTTTAATGCTCTTTCAGTCCCCAAGTAAAGAATTCATATATTTCCAGTGAGTTTTATAGTCAGAATACACCATAGAGAAAACTTGTTGGGGTTTGTGTATATGGAATAATACAGTCATTTTTTTCCCATTTTAAATTATGAAAATCATACAAACTCATGTTCAAAATTTCACACAGCATATAAATTGGAATTAAGTACTAAATTAAAAATCTTTATCCCTCCTTGGTCCAATAAATTTCACTCCCCTTTGTGTAGCATTATAAAATTTTCTATGTACTTCTAAGAATATATACATACACACACACGCGCACACACACACACACACACACACATACTATGATATATGAATGAATAAATCAAAACTGTTTCCACAATGAAAGGTTTTGTCAGTTGACAAAATATGGACTTTTTTCATAGCAGTATAAATAGCCATCTTTTATTCTTTTTATAGTGGTTTATTATTCTACCATATCAATACTTCATACCCTAATATTTCAGTACTTCGTCTCCTAATAAAAAGCACTTACACTCCCTAAGTAAGGTTTAATATTTTTTAGTTCTAAAATGTGTTTGACGACGTGCAGGCTGTTAGAATCAACTTGTTTGCCTGTGCTTGGAGTTCCCGCAAGACTGAGGGAGCCTGGTCGTGTTGGAAATGGGCTGGGATCAACGAGCTGAAATTGCTCACTTGGGCAACGAGCTAATATTCCATTACCATCACATATTTATTTTACGCTTGGCAAAGTGTTTTCATATGCACCATCTCGTTAATTCTAACAACTGTCTTGTAAGGCAGAGGTTGCTATTTCTGTTTTTGAAAGGTGACCTTCATCAGGGTTCTGGGATTCGGCCAGCATCCTATAGCTCCCACGTGACACAGCCGGTCCCGCCCCAGCTTTCCAGGGCACTTCCCCCAAACTACGGCTGCCCATGTGCAGGGCTAATACTGGATCTTCCCTTCAACGTTAGCCTCACCATGAAGAGTTCCTTCTTCAGTCCTTCAAGCAGGCGATGCCTCAGCTGCATCTAAGACTTTATTTGTGGCTCCCATTCAATTAAATTCTCACTCGCCGTTCTGGAAACACACCCTCGGTAGCTGCAGGCCGACTGGCACTGAGACTCTGTTCCCAGAGGCTTTGCCTGCGGCTCCTCCAGCAGGAGGCTGGTGCGAAGGGGGAAGCCGATGATGATTAGGCCTATATAGTGCTTTCTTTCTTAAAAGAATTAAATTCTGTACTCTCTGCTGGTGTTTTTTTTTTTTTTTTTTAAGAAGGGAATTTTTCTGTAACTATGAATTCCTTGAGCAGATAGCTATCAGCAGTCTCTGTGATAGCAAAGTACTTTTCAGCAGAAAGTCAATTTGACAGATAAACATGCTGCATAATTAAAGGATTAGCATCGTTTCTTCTGAAATTAAATTAGGAGGGGAGGACTTTTGTACTAACTTGTTTATGATAAAATTACTTATTGTCAGTTTGTAGGGAATAACTCTCAAGTGGTGAGATAGTGTCGGTTTTGATATTTTAGCCTCAGAGGTGAGTAGGAAATGACATTTACACAATGTGACTGTCGTGGCACATACCTGAATCCTCTCCAGCTTGTCAAATACAGACGCTTCCCCTTTTGTGAGTGAAGAGCACTATATCCTTCCCTCTCCCTCCTTTGCTTTTCTGTGGAGGGAAAAAGTTTCATCTTCTAGTGTATTCTGGAAGGAACTTGACTTTCATATAGATGAGGTGGTTGCTTTTATTGGGTAATTCAATCTCTCTCTCTGACCCAGGCCACAGTGACTAGAAAGAGGATTCAGAGAAGACTAATTAGAGGGGTGGTGGGGGACTGAGGACCTGGCTAAAGGGTCATGCAGAAGATCAGTTTTATGTAGTTATCGAAGCCTGTTTTGCTACTTCGGATCCTCTGCTGCTTTCGTTTATGCAGGTGTTTTCTTGTTTCCATGGCAGCAGAGGTCATGGCTGGAAAATCCTGGGCATTTGCTTCACGGAGACCTTTGGTGCAGGAGGGCTGCTGTCTTCAGCAGGGGCTCTGGCCAAGCCAGGCTCCCATGTGTCTGGGCTCTAGGAGGCGTCAGCCTCACCGAGACCGCAAAGAAACCCCTCAAGTCTCTGATGTAGCAGAAAGAGGCTGAGCCAGGACTTGACACCAACATTGGACCCCAAAGTCCAAACTCTCTCCCACTTCCTATGATGCTGCCTCCCAAAGGTGACATTCAGAGCAGGGCTTGAAAATTGATGGGATTATTTAAGGCTCAGATTAAAGTGGAAGAGGGGTGGTCATTACACAAAGAAGAAAAAGCATTAGTCACATGGTGAAATCAGGGCAGTTAGAGATGAATTTGGGAAGGAGAAGGAGATGTTTCGGGAAGCCAGCTTAATGCTTGTTTGGGAAGGGCAGTAGCAGGTGATCTCTGTGCCTTCTGTCACTTCCCTGTGGACTTCCTGTGGTTTTGGTGCCTCTGTGGTAGATGATGATGACCTGCACGCTGGCAGCACCCCTTTATGTGTGTGCCTCGGTGTCCCTCTATTGTTCCGCCTCCAGAGTCCAGGAGAGAACTTGGCCCGCTACAGGAGCGTCTCGCTCTAGCAGGCAGCCCCTAGCCAAGGGGTTTGAGAGTTGGGGAACGAATGCTCTAGCCTCCCTTCCTTCAAGGCAAAGCTCTGGCACATTGTTTCTGCAGGTCCTCTGAGGGTTGAGCCAGGTGCCCACAGCCGGGCCCAGCTTGATAACACCATCTTTCCTTCTTCCTTGTTTCATTCTTCTGCTTTCTGACTCCTGTTTCCTGGGCTCAGCGCTAAATGAAAACATCTGCATTTATGATATATGAGCATGGAGGAAAATAATGAAGGGTACACAGGTGGTTGTTAGTATGAGTGACTTGGTGCAGAGTAGGGGAGGAAGTTGTGGGATATGGGTGAGGGTAGGGGTAAAAAGCATGGGGGACAATGGGCATAAAATATACTGGGGAAAAAACCCTTAAACACAGCGTGCTGGAGTTTTCGATAGCTAATCTGAAAGGAAAAGGGAATGATGGAGTGGGAACTTACTGATGGGAAGAAAAAAAGACTTTTAAAATATTTTTTAAATGGGAAAGACCAAGCTATAGTGTCTAGGATTTCACACTTGTGTGATAAAACTATAAAAAAATATGAGGAAGGGAGTATTATAAAAGGCCCCATGGATGTGGTTCCATAGGGTAGCGGTTAGCATGTCTGCTTTACACACAGAAGGTCCTGGGTTCATGCCCCAGTGGGGCCACAGACCATGGTCTATGGCCATGCCACCCTGAACAAACCCGATATCTGATCTTGGAAGCTAAGCAGGGTTGGGTCTGGTTATTATTTGGATGGGAGACCACCTAGGAAGACCAGGTGCTGTAGGCATAAATAATAATAAAAAGAAAGAGAAAAGGCCCTTTTTTTTCGAAGGTACTTTTCGAAGGAGATAGGTATTGGCTGGAATGGAGCCTATGACAGGGATTTCTAAGGTGACTACAAGGTTCTATTTCTTGACCTGGTTGGTGGTTATAATAATTCATTAAGATTTACATTTGTTTTGAATAGTTTTCAATTCTATATAATACAGTTTTCTGTATTATATTTTACTTTGCAATGAAAAGGTTAAAAAGCCTGGTAAGTGTGGTACAACCATCTGTGCATTTATGCAAAATTATATACGTATGTGTGTATAAAAACAAATACACAAATAAAAACAGCAGCTGACAAGTGGGTATGTAAAATTACCCCTGACAGCTAAAGAGAATGTTCCAGAATTAGGTCGAGGGCTCTCCCCCTCTCCAAATTCATGAGGCCTCAAGGCGCCAGGCTGGGCATCTTTCCCACCTAACTTTGTCCAGACAGATGAAGGCAGGAAGGATTAATTTTGATCATGCCCGCTAGATGTGTGAGTAACGTTCTGCCTGGTAATTATTTTTGACATTTGACAGTTCTAGGCACAACCTTTTGCAGCTCTGAAATGTTGGCAGTGTATTTATTTTTGAAGCATTCATATTTTCCTATAAGTAACCAAGTATTCACAGGATACCTCTTTGGGTGCCTTGTTTCAAATTAAGGCAGAGAGTTTTGGAGAGTCGCAAACCCAGAAGGAAGCTAGGAGTTTCAGGAAAGAACCCATCACATAGCAACAAAAACCAACACTGCAAAAGTGGGACTTTTAAGTTAATTTTTAAAAACCAACCCCTGTATATAGAACTGAGCTCACAATCTCTCAGAGCAAATATTAGGTGAATCTTTGTTCCCAGATATCTCCCCCATCTATCTGCCACACTGCTGAAATTCCAACTTTTTTAGGTGACTCCTTTGGCTGGTGAGTTTTAAAATGCAAATATCCACAGAGAGAGATAGCCCAGTGAAGACTGTTATGACACTTTTATACATACCATGGTGAACAGAACACATAGAGAAAGGGATTCAAACAACCGCCAAAAGAAAACCAGTTTTTACTATCTCTGGTATGGAAGGCGCATAGGGAGCACTTAACAAATGGTTCCCGTTGCTTCTGTCTTGCACAGTGAGGCCTAGTCTCTCTGTTGGATTAACTCTATGTTAGCTTTCTTACCATTACAGCTCTAACAGACTGCATGGATCATAGCAGGAACTCAGTAACTGTTTCTTGAATGAATGAATGAATGAATGAATGAAACATTAGAAGTGATTTGAGAAAATTTCCCCAAAGACAAAATTTACCCGCTTGAAGAGGAGAGAAGGAGCAATTAGGGAGATCGTTTTATAAATGATCTAAATGTCTAATCAATGTACTGCATACTTGAAACTAATAAAAAAAATTTACCCACTTGATAATATTAAGGACAAACCTATCAGGGTTTGCAAACCACTTTGTGATTTGCTGAAGGGAAAGTTCTTAGCTGAAAAGTGTGGCAACCAGACCATCCACATCAATCCTTCTAAATCCAGACCTGTGTCACTTCTTGTCATTGGGTCTGGAGGTTGACCTAATCTCCTGTTCGAATGAGCATTTAAGCAATTTCAGTTCCTACCTCCTTTTTGTTTGCCTTTTTCGCTTTAGTTTGAATTTGTTTTTAAAAATAGCCACATCTTTTTCAGTTTTACACTTGATACGTATCATCAATACCGTAATGTGACAATGCACTTTGCAGAGTGACTTTATCGTTTTCCCATGAACTATTAAATGTGTGTGTGTACGTGTGTGTGTGCACACACACATTTTTACCCTGAGGGTGTTTGACACAGCAGATTCAGAGGGCAGAAGGTGGGTAAGTGGAGATGAGAGGTGGTGGTGGGGGGAACATTTTTGGAGGGGGGGTGGTATGAGGAAAAATGTGGCAATGGAAAAACTGCTGTGCCACCTGATGGGAGAACTAATACAGTAATTCAGCCGGACTGAAGGGTTGGAGAAACACATGGGGAATGTAATAAATCTGAGAATTTGCATTGGGGTCATATCAAAAGGTAAACAGAGGAGCTTTTGCTGTGTTGGGTAAATAATAGAAGGTCAATGTCATGATCAAACTGATGTTTTAGGAAGATTGGTTGGAAAAAATGTGTAGGATGGATTGGAAGTAGAGAGACAGAATTGCTACATTGCCAGGAACGAGCAAATGGGGGGTTTCGAATCAGACAGACTTAATTTTCATTCTTGATGCTGTGACTTATAGCAGTGTGATCTTGGCAAGGTTACTTAACTTCCCTAAGTCTCAGTTTTCTCCTTTGGAAAATGAGGATAATAATAGTACGACCTCAAAGGATGGTTCAGTGGGATTCTGAAATGAATTTAAAGTACCTGACACAGGGTCTGACACACACCAATGAATGGATAAGTAGTAGTAGGGAGAAGACAGATAAAAAGGCTTAGATGAGAAACTATAAAGGAAACCACAAGAAACATGATTAGTATCTTCTCTCTCTTCCTGTTCTCTAGGTCAGGGGTTGGCAAACTCCGGTCAGTGGGTCAAATCCAGCCTGTGGTCTGTTTTATACAGTTGTCAAGCTAGGAATCATTTTTACCTTTATAAAGGGTTGTACAAAAAAACAAACAAATAAGCTACAACAGAGAGTGTATATGGCTCACAAAGCCTAAAATATTTACTATTTTTTACTTATATATTAAAAAATAAATAAAATATTTACTATACTTACTAATGGCCTTTTACAGAATTTTGTTTGACTCTTCTTCTAGAGCCAGCCCTTGAAGAGCTGAGCAAAGGCTGCATTATGGAAAGCTCACATCTCTACAATGATACTCACACACGGAAGGCCCACTGGGTACCGTCCTCTTGGCTCAGGGACCAGCAAAGCTTTTGCATGTTGGGAGCAGCTGCTTTGCTAGGAGCTTCACCCTTTGAGAGTCCTCCTAAATGCAATTGCATCTTGGGCCCTGGGCCCTGGGCTCTCAGTACCTTATTTCTCTCCCAAATCTCTGGCTCTTGCTTGCTATGAAAAAATATTATGGAAATCTCCAATGTCTGCAAACATTCAGAGGCCCTTGAGGGGGGAAAAGGTGTCTTTAGTACTTGCATAATATTTTGGAAAAAAGAGTCCATGTTTTCTGGAAACTTGTAGGAAGTTGTCTTTGTATAAGAGGTATGGAAGAAAGAAGGGGATTCCCTAGGTACATTGATTATATCATTGTTTTACAAACCTGAAGCTTATCTAAGGCAAAACAGATTTGTTGGCCCAGAGATTTTTAAAGAAATCAGATATTTAAGCTATAGTTACAAAATACATGACCTTGTGGAAACGTGTAGGAATATTTCAGGAAAAATAAAAAGAAACAAGAAAAAGGAAAATAAAAAGCAGAAGCAAAGATTAAATCTGATTAAATCAGAGCCAGATCAGATGTGTGAATTTCACAAGAAGGAATGAGCTTCAGGAATAATATTTTCCTTTACAGTACTGTCTATAACTGTACCTTTAAAAAGACATTTAAAAATACATCCCCTTATTTGTAAAGCTGTTATGATGAGATTTAAATATTGAATCTTCATTTTATCAATGAAAAAGCCATCTTCCTTGGACTTTGACATTTAGAGAATAAATCCATTAATTTATGTACATATTCCTTCAACAAATATACAGTCATGATTAGCTTAACGATGGGGATACGTTCTGATCAATCATGGTTAGGTGATTTTGTCATTGTGAGAGTATCGTAGAGTATACTTACCAAACCTCGATAGTATAACCTACTACACACCTAGGCTATATGGTATAGACTATTGCTCTTGGGCTACAAGCCTGTACAGCATGTTACCATACAAAACGGCATGAGATTAAATCAAGCACAAGAGAAAATGAGGCAGCCAAGATACGAGATGTATGAGGCTGCTGCCCATGTAGCACAGCATACTGTTTTACAGCAAACTTTTTTATAAGTTAAGAGTACACTTTAAAATAACGGTTAAAAGTATAGTAAATACATAAACCAGTAACATAGTTGTTTATTGTCCTTGTTAAGTATTATATACTATGCAAAACTGTATGTGCTGTATTTTTACATGACTATTAGGAGGTTTCTTTACACCAGCCTTACCATGAACATGTGAGTGATGCATTGTGCTATGACATTAGGATGGCTATGATGTCCCTAGGTGCTAGAAAATTTTCAGCTCCATTATAATCTTATGGGACTACCATTGTATATGTGGTCCATCGTTGACTAAAACTTCATTATATGGCACATGACTGTATGTCAAGTCCTTACTACACACCAGATACTGGGCTAGGTCAGTGGTCCCAGTGCTTATGGAGGGCACAACCTTGTAATTAGAGCAACAGTAAGCAAATGAACAGTAGTTAGAAATAGAGATAAGTTGTATGAAGGAAATAAACAGCATTTTGTGATAGAGAATAGGGGATGTTAGGGGTCCCTTACTGTAGAAAGGGGGAGTCAAGGGAAGTCTCTGTAAGGATTTGACATTTTAGTGGAGATTAGAGGGTGTCTCAGGTCAGGTTCCCCAGAAGCAGAGCCTGAGATGAGGATTGCGTGAGAGTCATTTATTAGGAAATGATCCTGAGAGTCCAGGGACTAAGGTGGGGCCTAGAGCACAAATTTAAGGAGGTGCTTACTCTCGGGTTTAAAGGACAGGTTTGGTACCTGAGAGAGTGAGAAACGTCCTAAATTTCGTGCCCCATGTACCACATTTACCTCACCGTGGTTGTGGTGCTGATTCATAAAGTACAAGCAAGAAAACCATAAGAAAGTACAAATATATAAAGATCTCCATCTGCACCGCTCCCATCCTCTACTTCCAGCCCAGTGACAATTATTATTGGTTTCTTGTTTATCCTTCCTTAGAAATTTAGTACATATAAAACTTAATACACAAAGACTATAAAACGTTCTGAAAGAAATTAAAGAGACACAAATAAGTGGAAAGACATCACGTGTTCACAGGGTGGAGACTTAATATTATTAAACATTGCTAAAATATTAATAAACAATATTGTTTAAATGTCCATACTACCCAAAGTAACCTACAAAACTATCAAACCCTTATTGAAATTCCAAAGATAGTTTGGAAGTGGGAGAAAAATTTATCCTAAAATTCACATGGAATTTCAAGGGACCTCGAATAACAAAAGTAACCTTGAAAATGAAGAATAAAGTTGCAGGTATAATACTTCCTGATTTAGAAACTTATTTACAAAGCTACAGTAATTAAAACAGTGTAATATGGGCATAAAGACTGACATAGATATCAATGGAATAGTAAGCCTAGAAATAAACCCTATCATATATGGTAAAATAATTTTTGACAAGAGTGTCAAGACCATTCAATGGGGAAGGGACAGTTTTTTCAACAGATGGTGCTCAGAAAACAATATCCATAGGCAAAAGTTGGACCCTTATCTTATACTATATATAAAAATCAATTCAAAATGGATCAAAGACCTAAATGTAGGAACTGAAACTATAAAACTCTTAGAAGAAAACATAGGGAAAAAACTTTATCACATTAGATTGGTCAGTAATTTCTTGGATGTGACATCAAAAACACAGCTAACAAAAGAAAAAATAGACAAAAATGACTTCATCAAAATTAAAAACTTTTGTGTATAAAAGAACACGATTAACAGTACAAAGGCAACCCACAGAATGGGAGAAAATATTTGCAAATTATATACCTGATA
This sequence comes from Eonycteris spelaea, assembly GCA_003508835.1. Classification (NCBI taxonomy): domain Eukaryota; kingdom Metazoa; phylum Chordata; class Mammalia; order Chiroptera; family Pteropodidae; genus Eonycteris; species Eonycteris spelaea. The sequence continues at coordinate 1,050,537 of PUFA01000087.1, read as the reverse complement.
AAGGGTTATTATCCAAAAATATGTAAAGAACTCCTACAATTCAACAACAACAACAACAATAGCAATAAAAAAACTCAAACAACCCAATTAAAAAGTGGGTAAAGGACTTGAATAGATATTTTTCCAAAAGGATATACAGATGGCCAATAAAGACCTGAAAAAATGCTCAACATTACTAATCATTAGGGAAACACAAAACCACATTGAGATACCACTTCACACCCATTAGGGTGGGTATTATTTAAAAAATACCCAGAAAATAACAAGTTTGGATAAAGATATGGAGAAACTGGAACCCTTGCTCATTGCTGATGAGAAAGTAAAATGGTACAGATGCTGTGGAAAATAGTTTGGTATTTCCTCAAAAAATTAAACAGAATTACCACATAAATTAGCAATTCCACTTTTGGGTATGTACCCCAAAGAATTGAAGCAGAACTTAAACAGATATTTGTATACCAACATTCAAAGTAGAATCATTCACAATAGTCAAAAGGTAGAAACAACCCAAAAGGCCATAATGGATGAACAGATACACATAATGTGATATATCCATACAATGAAATGTTATTCAGCCTTAAAAAGGAAGGAAATCCCGACACAAGAAACAGCATGGGACAACCTTGAAGACATGCTAAATGAAATAAACCAGTCACAAAAAGGACAAATACTGTATGATTTCACATGTGTGAGGTACCTGAAGTTGTCAAACTCATAGAGACAGAACGTAGAATGATGATTGCCAGGGGTTGGGGAAGGGGGAGATGGAATGAAGAGTTATTTTTTAATGGGCACAAATTTCACTTTGTGATGATGAAAAAGTTCCGAAGATGGATAATGGTGATGGCTGTACAATAATGTGAATGTACTTAATGCCACTTATAGCCACTTTGGAAGGTAGTATGAGTATGGCAGTTTCTGATAAAATTAAACATATTCCTACCATACAATCCAGCAATCATGCTTCTTGGTATTTACTCCAAAAAGTTGAAAACATTTCTATACAAAAACCTACATGTTTATAGAAGCTTTATTCATAATTGCCAAAACCAAGATGTCCTTCAGTAGGTGAATGGATTAATAAACTGTGTTACATCCAGACAATAGAATGTTATTCAGTGCCAAAAAGAAATGAGTTTTAATGTCATGGAAAGACATGGAGGAAACTTAAAGGCATGTTACTAAGGAAAGGAGGTAATCTGAAAAGGCTTCGTATTTTGCCATTCCAACTGGATAACATTCTGGAAAAGACAAACCTATGGAGACAGTAAAAAGGTTAGTGGTTGCCAGGAGTGAGAGGGAAGAAGGGAAGCAGAGCACAGAGGATATTCAGGGCAGTGAAAATAATCCGAATGATACTAAAATGGTGGGCACATGTCATTATACAATATGCAATAACACAAAGCAGGGTTACTGTTAAATTGTTAAATATTCTTGTTCCGTCCAAATGTCAGAAGTTTCAAATTGTAGAATCAACTCCTGTTTTATTAGTGTACAAGGATGCCATTATTCTTCTCAGAGCACAACCCAATGTTATCATGGACATCGATAGTAAAATGGTACTTGCTTCAGTTAACTGTCTCACGATAGTTTCTTGGAATACTATCGCGTAAGTGAGGGATGTTAGAGACAGTACGGTATAATGATGTATCACACTTGTTTAAAATTTCAGATTTATGCGGTCATAGATCTTATATATTCACCATTGTTCCTGAAAAACAGTTAAATTATTTATATTCATCATTAGGATTACTGATGAGTAACAATAATATAGCAATGTTTCCAAATAAACATTATAATCTGTTTGTTTCAGTTGATATTCTGTTGCTCATTCAATTATTATCCATCCATCTGCTCATCCATCCATCCTCTGCTTACTTCCAAAAATAACTCAGGTAATCTTAATATATTGTCATAATTTTTCAAATTGTGCTACGTAGAGATTTGCATTAGAATGACTCCAGGTGCTCTTTCAAAATGTAGATTCTTGAGCTCCATCGTGAACCTATTAAATCCGAGAATCTCTAGCATACTCCACACCACATGATTCTAATGCACCCTAAAGTTTGTGAAAAACTAGAGAATATTGGGATGTTAGAGTGTGGAAATATGATCCTCTGAGTTAATTAATCTTTGTAAGGCACACAGCAGTTGTTCTAATTCTGTGGCTATTTCTTTAACCGCTTGCTGTTTTTTATTACTGGGAGTCATGCAAAAAATGTTGCCCACCCTCAAATGTTATTATATAGTTTTGGAAATCCCTTCATCCTAATCCAGTGTTTTTCTCTAAGAAAAGAAACAATGTAGAGAAGGAAAACATCTGAATAGCAATGCACATTTATTTTTCAAGACAAGTTTTGAAGGAAATTTTCAGGTCTTTTCAAAAGCAGCACTTTTGCCCTGAAGGCAAAAGGTGAAAACTTGGATCTTTTGAGCCATCTAACCCCATTGGAAGGGACCCACAAATATGTGCATTTTGTGAGGGGGGAGGTATGAGTGGTAGTCTTTTCCTAACTTGAGTGGTAAGAATCACCTAAGAGTAATTGCCAAAGGTGAGATTCCAGAGCTCTACTGCAAACATGCTGAACCAGAATCTCCTGGGGAGTGGACTGAGAATCAGATTTTAAACAAATGCCCTGGGTGATTCTTATGCCAAGCAAGTTTGCTTTCAGAGCTGGATATATATGGGTTTAAATCTTTGCTCTGTTACCTTAGCTTGGTAATCTTTGGCAAATTGCTTTCTTAACTTTCTCAAGCTTCAGTTTCTCCATTTATAAAACTGAGATGCTTCGTTACTCAGGGGTCTCATATGAATAAAATAAATCCGTGGTAAGGTAAGCTGCCAATACAGTTTCTAACGTGTAGTCAAAGCTTCATATTTGTTACTTCCTATCTTACTCTTTGTAGAACAATTACGTTTGTTAAATTACAGACATTTTTTGGAATTTATGATTGCCCTTTGTGCAGATAAGCCAGACTGGCTTGCTAGCAGGGAAGCATATGCCAAAACTACAAAAGGAGACGTCTCCTTGTAGATCTGAGCTCTGTTCCTCAAATTGTGGTCCATGCATCTCAATCACCTATGGCTCCCTTTAAAAACAATTAAATCATTAAACTAGATTTCTGGCTCTCATTCCATACTCATCAAATCAGAAACTCTAGCAGGACCCATGTTCAACTTCTTAAGCATGCACTCTTCTTAGTTATCCCTATATTTCTGAAAGCTGAGGAGCAGAGAGAAAAAGCTTTTAACAACCAGAAGGACTTCCCAGAGAGACCCCAGAACCAGCATCTGCCATCTCAGTGTCTATGCTGTAGACCAAGAGTCCCCATTCCCTGGGCTGTGGACCAGTACCGGTCCATGGCCTGTTAGGAACTGGGCCACACAGCAGGAAGTGAGCAGTGGGCAAGTGAGCAAAGCTTCATGTGTATTTGCAGCTGCTTCCCAGTGCTAGCATCATCACCTCAGTTGCACCTCAGATCATCAGGCGTTAGATTCTCATAGGAACACAGGTCCCTGGTGCCAGAAAGGTTGAGGACTGCTGCTGTAGACTGTCTCATTCCTGCATCCCTCTTGGTAGGCAGTTTTTTTTGTCACTCTGGTTTCACAGCCCTTGCTTAACTTTGCCCAGCCTTTGGTTGTTCAAGGGACATTGTCATTCCAGCTGGAGTGAAGATGAAATTTGATTTCTTATTTCCTGCTATGCCTTCTGGTTTCCGCAACTTTCTTTTATGGTTTTTCTCCACTCCCTCTTTCCCAGTAGCAAGAACTGTGACTTGTGCACAACTGTCAGGTTGTGTCATTGTAGGTTGACAGTGGTCTTTCTGGGAGTGTTGACCAAAAAGACCACCTTCGTTGAAAAGCTGTCTAAGAAATATGACCCCTAAAACAAAATACTGAAAGTACAACATGTCCTGAGGTCTGCTTTGCAAAAAGTGACAGGTGGTGACTTGGCTGAGCCCAGAAGATGTCTGAATATTTCAAGAACAAGTGTCAAATATTGGTCCTTCTTAGCCTCTCAGTTTTCCAGTGATGCTGATCTCGGCATCTGAATACACGGAGTACCTGAGATTCTAGATTCTAATTTCAGGGGTGCTCAGCTTCTCTGCTGACAGTCTTTAGGAGCTGCTGTTGCTTCAAAGTCAGGTCCTGTGGCTATGTTCTGGCCAATAGACAATAGGGAGAATAGGTTCAAGCTTGGAGATGGAGCATTACCTCCTCCTTGGCTATTCATACTGGTCCACGATCAAGGAAGCCTCATCTGGAACTTGCTACGGGAGAGATCCAGGTAAATGAGAGGCTGAGCTTCTCAGCCCTGAAGTCAGGGCTCAGGTTTGTGCTTCCAAAAGAGGACAAGGAGAGTAAAAGGGGAAAAGGTTCTATCCTTGGAACATAGGTCTGTCCTCTCTGAGTAGAGATAAAGAGTGATTTATGAGAAACAATATGTGAACAGCATTCCTCTTCCTGGCTTTTAATCAAAGGAATCTATGAAAGATTACGATTTTTAGTCAGGTCTTTTTGCCAAAATGATTCACACAACTGAAAAACAAAACAACAGAGCTCCCCCTCATCAAATTTACCCCTGCTGGCTCTCTATCTTGCTTCTTTTTATGTGATAATAGTTTGCCTTAATGGTAATAATTCTCATATTCAAGAAACACATGTTCTTGAGTCAAATTCCTCAACAAATTGATCATCCAGTTTCCTGTGGATTATTTTTCAGGCATGAGAAATTAATTGTCCAAGTATAATGCAGTGGTTCAACTGGAGATTTGACAAGTTTGCCCTAGAATGTTGTCAAGGAAATCCCAGCTATAGATGGTGTAACAGGTTGGGAGGCAGGTCCTGAGATGGAGATTGGTGTGTGGGTTTAAGGAGTGCCTTTGGGAAGGGGATAGCCATAGGGAGGAAAAGGAATCAGCAATGGGTAGGATGCAGGCACATGGCAGTGTCAGCCAACTCTATGAGAGCTCTGGAGCTAGAATGGCTCTTTAGAATTGTTCTGAGTTGTGCTGAGAAGGATTATGATCAGATATGGGCCACCCAGGAAGGGGCGTGACTTTGGACGAGCTGGCTTCTGCAGCTGAGGTAGTCCTGAGAGGGGCTGTTGGTGAAGCCTCTGTGCCAACAGCACTCCCAGTGGCTGAGTGAAGTTCTTCACTGAAGGGGGCCTGGTGGGTGCATCTTTATGTCCACCATAGATGGAGCTCCATCCATGTGCTAGTTAACACTCCTGCAAGAAATACATCAGTGCGATTTTGCACCACTTCCCCCTTTGCACTGGGGAATCTCCCGCTTTCTCTCTCTCTTGTTCTTATCTTCTCTAGTTCTCTGTCTTATTCCCTCTTCTATTTTTCAAGACGATTCTCCACCCAGCTTCTAGCTTGGAGAATGCAGAACCAGTAATGTCTGTGTTCGTATTTAGTGGCTCTATCCACATTGGTTTTTGAGCACTGATCTAAAGCTCTGTGTTCTTTATAGCCTAAGGGTATGTGCCATACACACACCATCCTCTGAGAAAGGCCATCACCCTTTGGTGGATCTCAGCCTTCTTTAACAAAAAGAGAACATTCAAATCCAGTTTGGATTTGAGATAAGGCAGTGACTCAGAAGCTACGTTTTGTCTTAGACGTGGAACTTTGCCACTTCCCTTGAGAAAGCCCAACGTTCTTCTGGGATCTGTCCTCAAATGTGCATATATTGCCTTGTTTCCAGTCTTTGACCTTCCTAAAAATGAGCTGGCTACCCACTTAGGGCTATGGTAGTGGAGCTCATGTCCATGAATTTTTGAGGACATGTCACTGACTGTCCTTTACTACCCAAGACCTGTAGATCTTGAATGGATCTCCCTTAGCTACCACTGCAGCATCAGCAATAACAGCTGCTTTGTAGTTGCTGCTCAGATTCAGCTGAAACTCATTGGAAATTAGATCTGATGAGGCCCTTGGTTCTGATGACTACACGCACTTCATCTGATCAGATTTCCAATTAGGTTGGTTGCTGAGTCCTTTGTCCTGTTGTTGCCTCTGGATCAATTTGGAAAGGCGGTACTGCATGAATAATCCTTGAGCATTAACCAGCTGCACACATCAGGGCATCTCCACTGTGTGTTTGCTGTGTGGAATTTTAGATGGTTCTGATGTTACTCATGAGTAATCAGGAAGAACCATACTGATTCAAGGTATCTAGAGATCTTTGAAGGTCCTTTCAAGTATCTCAAGGGAAGGCACCATATGAATTTATCTGTAAATAGTCGTAACAGTGATATTTTCCCTGGAGAGTCTTTAATGTCACAGCTGGCAGTATTATAGGGACAAAAAATATGTGGAGAAACTTCTCAAATTATCTGATACAAAACTTTATGCCAGCTTTTTTTGGGTTCTGTTAGTTTCTGTTTTGCCTTAATCACCAAATGGCGTGGGTTAAAACAAAAGCCATAATTAAATTGAACTGAATTTGGGGAGAAAAAGAAGGCAATTCTTTGCTTAAATAGAAGCAGGTGGTGCTGGAATGCTCAGTGGAAGTGGGCTGTGAAGGAATGTAGATTTTTTTAATGAAAACAGTTGAAAATACTTGTGGCTGTAATTAAGATATCGATATTGATTATCTATCTTATCTATCAATTATCTATCTAATCTAATCTATCTTAATCATATATATATATTTAAGTTTCTAAAAGCACTGTGATGGAAAAGTAATATAGTTTTAATTAGAGAGGTTTTTTTTGTGTGTGGTGAGGAGGGATGGGATTTTGTGTATTTGTGTGTGTGTGTGTGTGTGTGTGGTTATTTTAAGTGTGGTTTTAAATAAAGATTCTCCTATTCCAGTTAAAATGTGATTTCCTTTGTACTCCATTCAGAAACTCATGTGTGGTGTAAAGCAACGCACGTTTTATGTAACAAGCTTCCACAATGGAAAGGAGGATGGATGCGAAGATTTGTTCATCGCCCACTGGCAAATGGATGGGAGAGCTGCTCCAGCTAACAAGCAGGTATCTTATTCTTCTCTAATTACTCTAGGGTTTTCTTTCCTGAGACCTTGTGTTTATTCCATGGAACTCTTTCAGAGTCACATGTCTCCAGGCACAGGGGATTAAGAGGGGCCCTAGTCCAACTGTGTGAAGTGCCAGTTTTCCTCCAAAACTGCTGCCAGATAAAATACATGATGCCCAGTTAAGTTTGAATTCCAGACAAGTAATGAATAATTTTGTAGTATAAGTTAACTAGCTAAATGACTTTAAGCAAAGCACTTAATCTCTCTGGCCCTTATTTTCTCCTTTTATAACATGAGTTGGCTCATTCTGACTCTTGTATTCCATATATATATATATATATATCTAATGCTTTAGTACTATTCCATTTCTGACCTGGTAACTTGGGAATCTAGGCATAAAGGGATTCTACCAATATTATGACTAGCAGTTGTTTTATTACTTCAGTAAGAACAGACTATTTCAGGAATAGTTCTTACTTGTTTATTCCATGTTGTGTGGTTGTGTGGGTTTGAGAAAGCAGGAAGTATAAGATAGGGTCTCTGTCTCAGTCTAGTCCTATAGGGTAAGGATGGATATAGAGAGAGAGACACAGAAACAAGCCATAACCAGGTGATAAGTGCTAGGCTAGAAACAATGGTGGAGTAGTACAAAATACAACACATGTGCTTGATTTTAAGGAAATTGTTACCCTAGTTGTTGCTGAATGAATTGGCTATAAATTCTGGTATCTCTAGTACTTGGCGCTCTGATCAGATGTATTTGTCAGAATCACATTAGTCACACCCACGGCTGTGGCTTGCATGTACACATGAGCTGGTACACACACACATGTACTCACAAGTTTTCTAGAAAAGTTTTCTAGAAAAGAAAAAGAAGTCATGTATATAGAACAAAGGAGAGAGGAGAAAGAAAGAAGAGCTGCAGTTCAGAGAGCTCCTGTCTATATTTTTTCTACTCTCATATTATCAATAAGGGATTAAAACAAGTAGGCAAAATTTATGAAGCACTCAGTACATGTCATTGTTTTAAACATTTACACACATTCACTTATTTAATCCCCTCAGCAATACTACATAATAGATACTATTATTAACCCATTTTATAGATGAGAAAACTTAGGCACAGAGCATTTTTTTGCTTATATGTTTTATGATTTTATATATTTTCTTTTTCTTAGGTTAGAAATTCTTCTGTTATTAAAATATGATCTGTCCAGATCTAAGAAATACATCCAGTATTTATATGAGGACCTCTAATTCCTAAAGAATTATGATTTTGTAAAATACTTCCTATATCTGGCTTTGCATATTTCAAATGCCACGCTTTACGGTACAAGTATATTTTCCCCAGACCCAACCAAGTAGTTTTTCTCCCCTCTTTATTTCAGAGGGTATGGTAGTTATGTAATGTGTCCCCCAAACCACTCCCCACCTTAGAAGGCAGATAGGTGTATTATTTGAATTGACTTGCGCAAATAATTAAAAATCCCTTTTTAAAGAACTAGGAGATATGAATTTGAACATTCCAAACTGGACACTAGATTAGAAGCCACTGGATCTAAGCCATGTTTAACCATGTTCTGTATAGGAATTATGCTAGAAACTCTTGTGAAGCTTTCATTAGGAGCTGGGAAGGTGGGCAGCTATGGTGCATGGAGGTAGAGCTTGTCCTTAGCAGTAACAGTTGTCCATAACATCCATTTGAGGACAAAGCAAATGTTGACAGTCCACTCTGTCATATATCTGGGAAATTCATCTTGGATTTATTAGCCACATAAATTACTTTCCTGCAAAGTGTGGCCATCAATCAGCACGGGAAGATTTTTTTTTTTTTTTTTTTTTTGGTATCATTTCCTTGGAAGCAAAAAGTCAGAGGTGGCGTAGCAGTCAAGAGCAATTATAACACAATTAAATGTTCAGGTTCTTTTGGCCTTGTGATTAATGCCTGAGAAAAGAGTACCAAAAGGTCTATATTTTCAAAAGGAGGGCAGAATTGTCAAGTGGCCAATAACAACAAAAAAGGTATTGAAGATTCTTGAACAAAAGACTTGCCATTCTTTCTTAGAAATAGAAACATATATATCATGTACATAGAAAAACATGCATACCATACAAAACATGTATACTGTGTAAACATCAATACCATGTATGCCATGTAAACATGTAGAAAAGACATGCATACCAAAACCAATTTAGATCTTTATGAGTTTTTTAAGAGTCTAATGAGAACGATCTGTTGGTTTAAAGAAATCATAATACAGTCTGAAATATGATTTCAAACAACCTTAGAATTCTGTAATGTTTGAATTATATGAGAGTTAGTAAACAGATGACAAACATTTATTTACTTCCTACTAGGTACATAGTGCTAATCTAGGTACTTTGGGTGAAAAAGGAATAAAATGACACCAGAAGCAACAAAAGAAAAATGAATTGGACTTCCTCAAAATTAAAAACTTTTGCACAGCAAAGGACATTATCAAGAAAGTAAAAAGACAACCTAGAGAATGAGAGAAAATAATTGCAAATTGTATATGGTAAGGCTCTAGTAGTCAAAATATAAAGAACTTCTACAACTCAAGAAAAGACAAATAATCCAATTTAAAAAGAAGCAAAGGACTTGAAGAGACAGTTCTTCAGAGAAGATGTATAAATGACCAACGAGCACATGAAAAGATGCATAACATTATTAGTCATTAGGGAAATGCACCTCAAAACCATATGAGATACCACTTCATACCTACTAGGATTGTGATAACAACAACAACAACAAAAATGGAAAATAGCATCTGTTAGGATGTGGAGAAACTGGAACCCTCATTCACTGCTGATGGGGATGTAGATGATTAGGCCACTGTAGAAAACAGTTCTGTGGTTCCTCAAAAAGTTAAACATAGTATTACCACATAATCCAGTAATTTCATTTATTGTAGGTATATACCCTAAAGAATTGAAAACAAGGACTCAAACAAATACATGTACACATATGTTTATAGCAGCATTATTCACAGTAGCCAAAAGGTGTAAACAATCCAAGTGTCCATTGAGGGAAGAATGTATAAACAAGTTACTATATATATACACGAACATACAATAAAATGTTATTCAGTCATAAAAGGGAATGAAGTACTTATTCATTCTACAATATAGGTGAATCTCAAAAAGTTATGCTAAGTGAAATAAGCCATACACAGAAGGTCACATTCCATTTATATGAAATATCCAACATAAGTAATCCAGAGAGAGAGAAAACAGACTTGTTATTGCCACTAGTGGTTTGGGGTGATGAAAATGTTTTGGAACATGACAAATGTGGTCATTGTACAACATTGTGCACATGTACTAAATGCCACTGAATTTTATACTTTAAAATGTTTAATTTTGTGTTAAGTGAATTTCCCTTAATTTAAAAATTAAAAAAAAATAATTAGAGCATTGTATAATAAAAAGGGGACTGGGTTTGGAATCAGACTTGCATTTACGACTTGGCTGTACCAATTTCTCTTTGTATAAACCTGAAGAAATCATTCAATCTCACTCTGAAAAATGCACATTCATAAAATAGCTAGAGTTCTAACCTACCCTAATTAGGCATTCAGATAATAATCCCTGGACAATTGAGATAATTTATCAAATGCTTTTCTTTCTGTGATCATTATTTTCATATAAACTGAATGTACACTAACCAAAATGAGAACAATTGCAAAGTTAATAACCATGGGGAAAATAACGCATAAATACTATGGAACGGAAGAAATGCAAGAGTAAGCTAAGTGAGCGGGGGAGGTACAAGCAGCGAGATTGGACAGGTCCAGGTCCTCTGCTGGACTTTTCACATTTTTGGGGAGACTGGAATACACTGTGTGTGTCAAGGAAAGGATCAGGTAATGGTGGGAGATGAAGGAGAGAAGAGATGGGCTTATCCTCAGCAGGAAACACCACTGCTGTAACTGAGAGCTGGCTAGCCCCTGGGAAGTTAAGGATCAGCACCATGCGAGGTGCCCTCAGCCTGGACTTGACCAAGCCCACTGCTGCTGACTCCTGGGGCCGCTAATTCTTTTTTTGCAGTGTGCAGGCATGCCTCGTTGCCTGAGCCTCTGGGCTTAACAGTGATTATGATGCAATTTATCAGCCTGGCTTTGTCTTCCTGGATGAACCCAGGCCGTGTGCCCACTGATGGTTGATTCTGCCAAGGGAGAGACAGAGGAGGAAGATCCTAGTGACTCAGGGGAAACTGTTTGTGCAGGAACATGGGAAACAAGGGGCTGCTCCTGTCTTTAATTTTGTGCAAAGTGCTTTATCTCCAAGAGCAAGGACATGGAAAAAGTCTTTGTTCAGAAAAAATAAATCCTTTGTACAGTGGGTCACAAAAGTCAGAAAGGCAACTTCAGTTTATTATTTCCATCGATGAAAAAATATTTTGTTCGCCATAAGCGAACAAAATATTTTATTATATAAAATTTTGATTTTGCTTTTAATATTATCTAAATGTGTGTATGTAAAATCATATTAATGTTCAGTAAAACTTAACTGGAATTCCTATGATGGAATGAAGAGAAAGAATCCATTTATTAGCAGTTAACTTCTGTGAAATAGTCATATGAAGAGAACTTAAACATTTTTAAGCTAAATTAGGATACATTTTAAAATTTGGAACCCTTCAGCCTTCACTCTGTGTGTGTGTGTGCACACATGCACACATGTGCTTGTCACATGCATGCACATGATTTTGTGTAAATGCCCATTGCCGAGCAACCACAAAGCTTTGTTGTGGTTTGGGTCTGGCCCACTAACAAAGAGCCTGGCTCATCTGGAAGCTGCTCTGTGGCTCGCTCACAGCATTCATGGTTTCAAGTGTCCACAATGTAAAAAGTTGGTGTGGAAGGACTGGTTCACCCAAGTTTAGCTTCCACTTAAATACCATGGAGTGTCTGTTTCTAACAGAAATCATACTTAAACTTTTAGAGCTTCAGTTTTGCTTCTTTAAGGCAAGACATAACTTTCTATTTGAGAAGGGAAAAGGACTTTTCGAATCTTACAGAATAGATGAGGAATATATAAGTGGACCAGACTTAAGGCAGAGGTGAACTAATATGGAAGTCATGATAAAGGCAAAGTTATTTTTTCAGGCATTATTAAGGCCTCTGTTATTGCAATATAATGATGGTCTGTTGAATAGAGCAGTGGAAAAATTAGCCTGAGTGGAAGGTGCTGATGGCCTTCGGCTGTTTGGGAGAAGAGACCAAGTACTGAGGCCAGAAGCCAATCTTGAAATCTCTGGCCCCAAGGGTAGAGGAGACAGAATGGGGAGTAGAAGAGAGAGTAGAGAAACCCGATGAGAGACATTGAGTCTGGGAAAACCAATGGGAAATGATTATTTTTCTCCTTTCAAAGACTTTCCTTTTCCTTTTGCCTCTCACAGTGAAGATTTAAAAAATGTAGAATTGTGAAATGTTTTGAATGATGAAAAACATGTTTAACAAGTCGTTTACCTGGCATTGAATTCCCAAAAATAATTTTTAAAAATTGTGCAAGAGGAAAAGTTACTTAGAAATGCTATCCCCCCCTCATATTAGCAACCATAATGATAAACAATACCATTAAAACATTCCAATGGACGCACTAGACACAGTTCTCTCTGAAAGGAGCATGTTTTGGTGTTGGCAGAGGCTGTTAGAGGTCAAGGCCATTGACACATTTTATGGCCTACTAATATCTATCAATCAACAAATCACTTTTCTAAATTGGGGGGTTCTCATTACCCAGGTATTTTCTACTGAAGCCTCTACAGATATGAAAGTATATAGAATCACCATAAGAAAAAACTATGCACTAATGAAATGGCCACTTAAAACATTAGTCCTGCCTCACACAGCCTTCACTCTTTATAGCAAAGTCAGTTTTGCCAATGGTCAGATGTTATAAATATCCAATAATACAGTGTAAGTACAGTATAAAGGCCAGGAGAATGAGGAAGGTGAGCCTCTTCAGAGTCCTCATGGAGTTCTTACTCTTATCAGAGGATGTTTTGGCAACAGCACAGATTCTTGAGGCCAGGGAGCTTGCCCTAATGGTGAAGCTGCTCCATGCAGCCCTTGGTCGGCCCTATGGTGTCCTTCAGTACATGAAAGGGGCTATGTCCTTTGCCCGCATCATATCAGTGTCACCCATGTGACATCTGTATACATGTGTGTCTTAGTTTGTTTGGGCTGCTATAATAGAATAGCACAGACTGGGTGTCCAATAAACAACAGAAATTTGTTTCTCTCAGTTCTGGAGCCTGAGAAGTCCATGATCAAGAACTCAGCAGAGTCAGTGTTTAGTGAGATCCCACGTCCTGGTTCATAGATGGCTGTCTTCTCATTCATATCTTCTCATGGTGGAGGAGGCTAGCGAGCTCTCTGGGGTCTCTCTTATAAGGGCACTAATCTTATTCATGAGGACTCCACCCTCATGACCTAATCACCTCTCAAAGGCCTCCCTTCCTATGGGGGGTTAGAAGTTAACATATGAATTTTGGGAGGACGCAAACATTCAGTCCATAGCAATGTGAATAGATGACAGGGTCTACATAAAGGAGAATAAGGCACCTAAAAAGCAGGAATAATTGAAATAACAGCAGATTTGTGGAGTTGGAGTATATAAATTATAAAATATATCAAAAATAGGGAGAAGGAAAGTGCATTTTGCTGACCGTCAGTATAGGTATAGTGCCATGGGCTTCCCACAGCCCAGACTTATACTATAATAACACAAGACTGAATGCCTGCCCTGAGTCTGTGAGGGTCAAATCTAAACTTTTTTGTTTTAGTCTATTTTCAAAAAGAAGCAAGGATGAACAAAACTGGATGTGGTCTTTTGAGTAAAAGTCAGGAAAGCTGCAAGAAAGAGTTGCAGTTAAGAATCTTGAAAATACTCAGAGGTGCACTATGAAATGCCTTTGTGGTTAGGATGATCTCTGCATCCAAATGTAGTGCTTCTTTAGGATGCCAACTTCCTTGGTTGTCACTGCATCTGAATTAGCCGGTTCATTTTTGTCAAAATCCTAAGTCTCAGGTGCAGTGTGAATCTCAGAGGACTTTAGTGAGAGGGCTGAATAAGAAAAGGGAATGTCCTTATTTTAAGGCAGAAGTCCTTTGAGAGTTTAGTACAAAGCAGAGAAAGGCTGTGATCATGAGAAAACAGTTATTGTATTTCTTGATAATACAAAATAAGCAGGACCTCCAAGCCTCGGTGTTGAAAAGTTACATTTGCAGACAGAAGGATGCAACCTCAGATATCCGATGTGGGCAGGGCATGCTCTTTGAGATGGGCCAGCATCTGATGGGCAGCATTCACTTTGTCACAATGCTTCCCTCTTGCTTGCGTTTTCAGGAAGAGGTTGGCTTCTACCAGAACAACCTCACCAAAGGACAAACAAGGTCCATTCCTTCTCTGCTCAATACCACAGATGATATCACCACAGAAAATACAATATTTCTTTTCTAACCATAATGTTGGTATTTTCCTAGGTTCTCACACTTCTGTCAACTTGTCGTAAACTGGCAAACCTCAGCACATGCTAGGCTATAGTTCTTAAAGTTCATTAACATACAATTTGATGTAAAGATGTATTAAATTTGTGCACATTTCCCTTAGAAGTTAGTATATAGAACAGGATCCTTTACGAGGAAACCATGTCACACACCTCCCTTCTTTCCCTGCTCTCATCAGCTTTTCTCCTGTAAGTCAGTCCGTTGGCATTTCCTTGTCTCCACCTCTCTCTCTCCTCTTTGACTCTGTAGAGGGAAATGAGGAAAAATGGAGGAAACTTTCATGGTAATAACTTCTGACTTGCTACGCATTATATATTTTACCTTCTTAAACACATCAAGAGACTTAGTTTGTCAATGGGGATAAAAGTGAGTTGCATCCACTAGCAGTATCTCCCCACCTACTCCTGTTGCTTGCCAAACAACAGGCCACTATAGGACATTTCCTTCTTTTAAGGCTGCAAATTTTCTGAAAAGTTTACATTTCTCCAAAGGACATATTGACAATGGATGTGATTCATTTAATGAAGAAAGGAGAGGGGATGGCTTGATGTTATCCCAGAATATGAGCTTCTTCCTTTAAAATGTCTCTGATGCATTTCTTCATCCCCAGGCACCCAGCACAATGCCTGGCATGATTTCAGGCTCAATGAATGCCCAGCGGATTGGACTCACATCCAAGGTGTTTTCCTTGGCCAGAAAAACCATAGTGCCTTTTGCAACAGCCAGTGCCTGTGACAGGGTATTGGGGTTAGTGATGCCAATTCTTAAAGTTAGAGTGATACTCAATACCACAGATGATACCACCACAGAAAATACAATATTTCTTTCTAATCTTAATATTGGTATTTTCTAAGCTAATGTTGAAATCACTTAGTTCTAAAGTTCGATTGAAAATATGTTTCTGTTCAGATATTGTGAAAGTGAAAAGTGTCCAAATTCGAAATTAGCTCGTCAGATTAAAAAAAAAAGATAGAAGTTCCAGAAAGGGAATTACCATTTGTTACTGAACACTTGATGTGACCCAGACAGTGTGACCCCCAGGAGTATGGATGAGGCATAATTGTTTCATGTAATCTCATCAAGGAATTGGTGTTACTGTTTCATTTCACAGGCAAGGAAACTGAGGTTGAGGGAAGATGGTAACTTGGTCAGGATTACAGTTAGTTAAGTGTCAGAGCCCGACTTCTAATCCAGGTCTGTCTAATTCCAAACCGTATGCTTTTTTCCCAAGTAGACTAAAATAATGCCTTTCATCCCCTTTAAACTGAAGAAGATATTAATCCCATTGGCATTGCAGAATCTTCTGAAGGGTAGAATTCTGTGTGGGAGCTGTGATCAGGAGTTCTGTATACAAGAGGAGAAATCAGAAAGGTGCTCCCATAGGGACCCATAGAGGAAGAGGGCTGAGCAGGGGCCTGGCCCAGAGCAAGGCTTAGAGGCAAGGAAGGCTCACGTCATGAGTTGTGAGCAAGTATGTGACACAGGTAAAATTCAGGCCCCAGTACACTGGGAAGTCTTCCTCATTGGGAGTTTATAGTTTGTAAAGTCAACCCAGACACAGATAGTGTCTCCCGAACAGAAACAGAGGGGAGATTGGAGAAGGATGACCCAAGTTATAGGTCTTGTCTCCTTTTAGACAGTATTCATTCATTATTTTGTTGAATACATTTAATGTTTAATGTAGTGTTAAGCTCAAAAGATATATTCTTTTAGCCTACTTTTTGTGAAACTCATCTTTTAAAATGAAAAAAAAATTTTTTTTGAATTATAATAAATCAGAAAAGAATTTTACTTAGTGAAATATGAAGCCCCTCCTGGGCAGATCCAAACATTGGGAGGAAAATATGGGAGGACAGCAAAAAATGAAAAAATAAAACTCCTTTGTTTTCTGCATCTCAAGATGACAGGATTCCTGGAGTCATTTCTAACTCTCTCTAACTTTACAGAATGGTGTAATTAGGAGAAAAGAAATCAAAACCAGGGTTGGGCAAACAGGAAAAAAATTTCAAAATATAGTTTAAACTGTTAAATGACTTTCACGTCTAGACTCTGTCTGTGTCCCCATCACAGGATTGTACACAGAGGCACTCTGTGGAAGAGCAGCATTCTAGATGTGGGAGGTGGGAGGCACTTTCTGCTTCTGTTTCTTCTTCAGAAATACTCATTATTGCGTATACCACTGGGTGAAGTGACTCAGACTGTAAATATATTGGAGAGACATGAGGTGGTTTAAAAAAATATATTGCCTTTTATATCATGTGAGGTGATTAAAAAAGGTGAGCTTGTCAGATTTATGTGTATATTATGGCAATGTTGCTTTTGAGTCATGGAAGGAAATTATTTTATGAGGCTTCATTTAGTTTTATGAGGAAAGTTTCCCTCAGAGGAGAAAGTGAGTTTTGAGCTCCATCCTTTGGAGCTGGATTATCCATGTCACCTTGGTCCTGGGTTCATGAGATGTTTTTAGGTCTGTGACCTAGACAAGAAAGGTGCCACATTGCTCCATTCGGTGGCACCACACAGGATCAAAGGTGCCCAGTGCCACACTCAGCACTGGGTGATGTGAATGAAGTCAGCTCATGATGCGGCACCTGGAGAGGTGAGCAAGGTCATGACAGCCCCTTCCCCAGAACTGCCGCAAGCTGCATCACTGGCTGCTTTGAGCTTCCCCACGTGTGGCTGTTCCTCCTTTTGGTAAGGAGTCTAGTAAGACTGACTGGATGGAAGCCAGAGGGTTGATGTGGTCCATAAAGGCCAATCTCCTGGGCACACAGCAGAGAGGAGAGGGTAGAAAAGGATCTGTAGGACAAAGGAAAACTTCTGTCACCCAGGTCTGCATAGAAGGTTAATTTACATAGAGCCGCGTGGGTGCGCTCATAGTTTTTAAAGCTTTTTTTTTTTTCTGTATCTGTGGTTATTTTCTAATTTGCGTTTGTTTTCTTCTTTTAAAAAATTAGATTCCTAATGATTTCCCCCACCCTCCCTGCATCCCCTCCTCATTGGACCATCTCATTACATCACCCATGTTTCTTAATCTTTGTGTTATATTTTCTATTGTTATTTTTCTGTGTTGTATTTGATAATTTTTCGAAATCTGTCTTGGGTAATCTGCTGTCTGGTCTGCTCATTCACTTTTTAATTTTAATGAAAGTATTTTCTATTTCTAGAAGTTTCATTTGGTTCTTTTTCAAATATTCTTATTAATTTTTCTTGTGTCTAATTCTTTCCTTATTTTCTAATACTTTTTAAATCCTTTTATTCTTTAAACATACTACTTACTTTATAGTTTTTATTACACTGTTTTCTATTATCTCAGGCCCTTGATTAATTAATCATCTATTGTATCTGCTGACATTCACTCATGGTAGATTGTTTGCTCAAGCATTTTGTAATTGTTAATGGAGAATTAGTTTTTGCTTTGTTTCTTTGTTAATTTCTTGGCTTTGGCTTGAGTGTCATAACCTATATACATAATTAAAATAAATATTTTAAGCTAGTGCAATATATACACAGAGGAATTTTTTTTTTTTTTGCTCATCTAGAACCATTGTAGACATAAGTGTCCTAGTAATTTTGCTGGGCAATTGAGGCCATTGATGTTATTGGGGTTGCAACCCTTTGAGAGTTCCAACTTTCATGAGTCTCAGTTTCAACTCCTAAACTTCGGCATCCTTCAACCTTATAAATTGTTGCTTGTGTATTTTTAAAAACCAAAACCTAGTCACCCACTCTCTTCCCTTGTCTCCTACAGGACATATAGTATCAACTTTTGCTTACTTTTCTGACTGTCAACCTTGTCATCCTGTTAGTTCCTTCACCAAGACTGGAGAGTAAGCTCCTTCCCTGTCCTGTAGATTTCCAGACCAGCAGGGCCTAACAGAGTGCCTGACACATAATAATAAACAATTAATTAATTTTGTTGAATAAATACATGAGTGATTGTATATGAGATGTCATGCCAGACTACTTCATAGAAAGAGAAATGGACTAATCCCAGTCTTCAAGGCCAGAGAGGAGAGAGACTTGCAAACAAATAGTTCCAATGTGAAGGGCTGCTATAATAAAAGGGCAGGTGAAGCATCATCAGTGTAGAAAAAAAACCCAAAACTTTGTGGAGAAGGTGGTACTTGAGTGGAGCCTTGAAGGATGACTAGAATTTCGTTTGGTGGTGGAATAAGAGAAAAAGTGTGACTAGCAGGGAGGAAGGCATGATCAAATGCATGACTGTATGGGATTAAACAGCATGCTCTGTGAACTGTGGGTCTCCTCTTTGACTGACATGTATCTTGTAGCTGGTATGGAAATACCCATGGGGATGCCCCTTGTAGACCTTCCAACTCCAGGGAGCATAGTTGACCAAGGACCCCAGCTGCTGCTCTCTGAAATCCATAGGCTGTTCTCAGCCAGTGGCTGAGCTGGGCAAGGATACTAAGATTGGTCTATTCTTGGGAGCCATGAAAAACTTCTTTGTTGGCTGACTTTACCTTGATTGGGCTGACATTGCCCCTTGATGGCCTTGCTGCAACTATCTCAGACTCTTCTACAGTCTAGAATGCTCCTACCCAGCACTCCCTCCCACTCTGCTTCACCTGGGGCCAAACCTTCATCATAGTCAGAGTTCTTTCAGCCTTCTCCAACTCCTCCATCTCCTCTTCCATAGGTGTTAGTCCTAGTTTACCTTGTCCATTTTTAATCCCCACACGGTGTCTACTTCTTAGTGGACCTAGATTGACATGTGCCATCTGTATGTTCTGCAGGGACATTATAGAAAAAGAGATGGGAAGATCCATCTTGTCCAGGGCCTTGAACGCTCTTCTCAAGTTTGGGACGTAGGCAGAGGCAGCAGCAGTGAATCTTAGGGGCGGGAGAAGTGAGATCTGGCTCGTATTTTAAGAATGTGATTATGGCAAGAGTGGGAAGGGTGGATTTTTAGGGAGTCATTGTAGTGACCTAGCTGAGACATCGTGGGACTAAAGCCATGTAGGAACAGCGGATATGGTGAACTGAAAAAAGTGTGTGACTCTGGTGTGATATTTAATCTTCTCTCAGCTTTACGGGAAAGAAAGCAACCCTTATGTAAGTTTGTTGGAGAAGAGCCTACATGTGAAGTATTACTAGAAAAATCACTCTGGGCCCATCCACTGCTATTTCCAGGCATGGCCTCCCCACACTGTATGTCAAACAACTACAGTTTATGTCTCTGTCACCAGCCTTCTTTGGTCTCAAGAGTAGCTGAAGAGAGAAAGGATCCTTTCCACTTCTTTGTGACTTTCTCTGTCCAGGGTCTCTGGGGAGCTGTCCAGAAAAGAAATCCCCAAAAGGCTCCTTGTGTTGCGTGAACCCTCTGAGGTGAGCTGTGGGATGAGGGAGTCAGTCCCATGAGGGAGGCAATCTCAGGTCTTGTAGGGACAGCACAGAATTTCCATGTTTTAGATTCCAGATTAGAAGAAAGCTCAAGGAATTGTGAGCTGTCTGTAATGACCGGACGTGGGGGCGTCGGGGAGAGGGCCAAGGGGGGAATTATACAAGGAATGTTGGCCAAGCCTGTGACAGTCCCAACTTCCAGTGCAGCTGTTCCCTTTGTACCCAGACCAGGGCAGAAGAATGGTGCCCTGGAAAACAGAAGGGCACAAGGGTCCTTAAGAGGCCCCTGGCAATGGGAAATACAAGTGCTGCCATGCCCTGGACTAAACTGTCAACCTTTTAAACTCCCAGTTGAATGGGCAAAGAGGAGGCAGATCAGGTGCTTGGAGGGCGAGTTGGCACATTTACCTCTAGACAGCAATTTGAAGTGAGACATTAGCAGCTTCCTATCTGAACAAACAGGAAGCCGATTAAAAATGCCATTGTCCCTTCCCGCCTGTGCTGACAGAACTGTTAAATGACCAAGTCCACGGAGCTTTGCCAAGTCGAGACCCAGGGAACATGCAGCTGTCGGTGCCACCTGTGTCTGTCTGAGTCCAGCTAAGAGATTTCCTCTTTGGGGCTCCCCCATTGTGGCCCGCTGGGTCTTACAGAGTCAAGCACAGGCAAGGAGAAGGGAGGAGAAGGGAGGGAAGGGAGAGCAGTTCCCGCTGGCTGAATGCAGCAGCTCTTTCAGCTCCCCCGCCCCCATGTTTCAGCAGCAATCAGGAATTTGTTTCTGCACCCTCTTCCACCCCCACATCCCCAACCTCTGAAATGTTCTGGCCGGGAATCAAATCCAATATGAAACACCTGCCTTCCACTGCTGTACCACAAACACAATACACCACATGCCAGTGGCAACAGAGAGAAAAGAGGCCCATTAAAGAAAAGTTCCTGACATTATTAAGAAGTGTAGCCCTGCCTTTGCGCATGCTCTCTTTCTCATTCTCACTCTGTGTCTCTGGCACACCACACACACACACATGCACACACACACGCACACACACACACTGCTTAGGCTTCTAAAGCTTTACAAATGTCCCTGGCTACTTCACTGTCAATCAAATACTGAATAAGAGAGATAGCCCTCTTCTTGGAGGCCATGGACTCTATGTATAACAGATGTGTATGTACGGCGGTGTGTGTACTTCTGTGTGTGTATGTTTGTGTCTGCGTGTGTGGGTGTTTATGTGTATGTTGGTATGTATGTGACTAGTGGTCATCAGGGACAAATCCCGGGAGAGTCACTGGTAGGGGCTAAGGAGGGGCAGTGATTAGGAGCCTCAGATGCTTAGATGGGGCTCTGCTCACAGTTGAAACGGAGGCCCCTGGGAGGCCCTTCCAGCCCTGTGTGTGTGCTCCGCCACCTGTGCTGCACGGTCACTGATGTGTGGTGCTCCCGGAAAGTAGAGCAGCCGTAGGACCTCATGGGTAGCATCTTGGTGCGACAGTGCTCCCCTGGCTGCAGGATGACAGTCCACACTCTGTGTCACACACCCAGGCCTGAAACATTGTCCAAGCCACGCTAGCGAGCAGGCTCAGGTCTGTCTGTCTGTCTGTCAGCTTGGCCTCTCCTGCTCCATGAGTGTGAGTGGCTCCCTGCCAAGCCTGCCTGCCCTCCCAGCCCAGCCTGGCGATCCCAGACAGTAGGGCTCTGTGAGTCGTTCTCCTGTGGGCAGCTGGATATTTTTCTATAGAGGGGACTCGTTATTAGAGGACCCAGAGGATGAGGGGTGGCACCTTAAGCTGTTTTTCTTTTCTCTTTGGCCCCCATTTACTGATCCTCTTGAAGCAGCACGGCCACCAGCCGGTACCCACAGTTCACTTGTCCTGGTGAAGGCAGCTTGACAGCTGCATAAATCACACGGAGATACCACTAATAGGTTGCTGCTTGGGACTGTACCAGACCACCCAAGCGCAGCTCCAGGCGGCCCTCTGAGGCCTACACACAAATACGGTAATGCAAATCACTTAACCCTTTATTACTCTCCAGCACACTGAAGCAAATGGGCTCCGAAGGTCCTCTCCTGCTCCCATTCCCCCAGACCAGCCTCTCCTATTTCTCAATTCTCCTCCCCACCGACTTTGGCTTTTTAC
Organism: Eonycteris spelaea; assembly: GCA_003508835.1. Classification (NCBI taxonomy): domain Eukaryota; kingdom Metazoa; phylum Chordata; class Mammalia; order Chiroptera; family Pteropodidae; genus Eonycteris; species Eonycteris spelaea. The sequence goes on along the minus strand of PUFA01000087.1, from coordinate 1,028,505 downwards.
ACACATTCCTCCCCACTCCACTCTCTCCAGGTTTCAGCTGAGCTTTTGTGCACCCAGCAGGTGATGAAAGGACCAAGGCCTTGCTAGGGCTTTTGGCTGAGATGAGATGGCATTGACATGGGATGATGAGAGTGAGGGAGGGACGGTGGGTCAGGGGCAGGAAAAGTAGGCAGAGAGTGCAAGCTGAGGATTCTGGCCAATGCAACTTGTACTTCTTGGCTTTGGGGTGGTTTCCACACAGTCTGGTGACAGATACGCCAGGCCTCTATCCTAGATGCAGAGGGAAGGTGACGATGCAGTCAAGTTGCAGAGAGAAAATTATGCTTGGTTTGCCCACCTGGTGGAAAACCAGAGAGAGGGTTTTTATTTTAGCCCCATGCTCAAGTGCTATCAATGATGCATGCTGTCACACTGTGCGAGGTGCCAGGGACACCAAAGAGAATGCGACAGTGTCCCGCTCCCTGAAGTTCACAGCCCTACAGAACTGGACGTGACAGGGCCTTCCTGGAGCTGGCCCTCCCGTCAGGATCTGTCCTCCTATAACTGCCTCTGTGCTGATTCTTCTACAGCCCGGCTAGCTAGCCTCTCTCCGCTCCAAAGCCCAGACTGCTCCTCATCCTCCTTGGGTTCTTTGCATTATTTGGCTATTTTTTTCTTAGGAAACCAAGAAAAGGTATGGCTTCTTCTCTCACATCCTTTAAGTCTTTGCCCAAATGCCATCTTCTCAGCCAAGCCTTTCCTAACTACCCAATTTAGCACTGCAGCTGACTCCCGATACAGCACTCCCTACTCCTCGTCCTTGCTTTATTTTCCTTTAAAGCACTTAATCACTTCCAGTATGCCATTTAATTTCCTTCTTTATTTTGTTTTTTGTGTGCCTTCCCCTACTAGCGTGGTAATTCTTTGGGAGTAAGAACTTTTTATTTTGCTCACCAATGCATCCTGGATGACTAGAATATTGCTTTCGCATAAGTGCTCAATAGATTTTTATTGAGTGATTAAATACTATAATGGTGGAATGTGCAATGAGCCATGGGGACCTGGTAGAAATGGTGATGTATTAACCTACATCCCTAGGGGGTGAGAAGGGATGGTGTGAGGCCCAAGTTTATCAGCCTAGGGATCAACCTTCCTGTCAGGGAAGTTGGAAGTCATAAAGGAATTGAGATTCACTTCCTGTTTGTCATCTTTCAGCATTCCATCGCTAAGAAATATTTATCTATTGTTCCCTGAAACTAGTTAATTTTAATAGTTTATTTGGGGTAGGCTCAATAATGGTCACCGGAGATGTTTGTGCACTAATCCTCAGATGTGATTAAGTTCAGAATTTTAAGATGAGGAGATTATCTTGGTTTATCTGGGCCCAATGTAATCACAGTGTTCTTATAAGAGGGAGACAGGAGGATCAGAGAGAGATGGAGTTGTGACCATGGAAGCAGGGGAAGTAGCCATGTTGGGCCATAAGCCAAGGAATGCAGGAAGCTTCTAGAAGCTGGAAAGCACAAGAAAATAGATTATCCCCTAGAGACTCCAGAAAGAATTCAGCCCACTGACACCTTAACATCAGCCCAGTGAAACCGATTTTGGACTTCTGAACTCCAAAACTGTAAGATAAATTTGTATTATTTAAGCCACAAAGTTTGTTGTAATTTGGTATAACACTGATAGGAAACTAATGAAATATCCTGTTTGTAATTTTTGAACACTTTCCCCCCACATTCCTAATCTCATTTTGGGTTTTGCTCTGCTGATATTATTCCTTGAAGTGGTCACATCTCATGCATCTTCTTTTCCATCTTAGCTCATGACCTTCTCAAAGTGGACCTAATCTGAGAGTTCTTTGTCCAATTCCTAAGTGATTTGCATTTTTAAAAAGGAGTTTTCCCCACCTCTTTTTTGTTGAGATCACTTGAGTTTGCACAATCCACATTGCTTCCTATGTGTTAATTTTATAAGCGCTTTCCAACCCTCTTGAAGCGCTCTGGCATAGGCTGGCTCTTCTGTCTCTGAAATACCTCTGCTGGGATGGATACTCTGCTCTATTTCATCCCCTCAAAAACTGAAGCCTGATAATAGCCCTTTGGCTGTGCCGGTTTTTGCTACCAAAGAGGGGTGGGCTGGGGTAGGAGTTAGAATTCTGGTCACCCATCTGAGTGGATATATCTGGTGGCTCACCTCCTTCCAGCACCCTCCTCCTCCCTCTCTGTCTTTGTCAGGTACCTCTGGATGAAAGGCTCTTGGTCAAAGTGATAGAACAGAGAACTTTTCCTAAAATGATCTCCTTCAGATTTTTCATGAAAATACTGGAAAACAGCATTCGAAGGTCATTTATTTATCCGTGCAACATGCATTTGTTGAATATCCGCCATGCACAATGTTTTGTGCTCACCAATAGGAAATATGAAGAACTAGATGCATCCTCTCCCCCCGCCACACACACACAATTATGTGCAGATGGCATTCCTGTGGCACTAGAAGAGTATTTACAGACCTGAATGTGATTGTTAAGAAAATGTCAGTAAATCTCAAGTAAGGAGATGTATTTGCTTTGTTCTTTGGAAATGTTGGTTGTCAATATCTTTTCTTTTAGTTTTTTTCTCTCAGAAGGCTAGGCGAAACTTACTGCAGCTGGAGTAGATTGGGTGGTTTCAGGGTGTTAAAAGAACAAGAAATATGGCACTTAAACTAGAAATGGATTATGGTACTTCAAATTGGTAAATTGAAATTTAATGGGGCATTTTGTATTTTATCTGGCAACCTAACATGTTTAGCATCTATTGAGTTTGGCATTTGGAAGAGTTGCCAGATTTAACAAACAAAAGTACAGGACACCCAAATATGTGATATTTTGGTTATACTTATACTGAAAAATTATTTTGGTCATACTTATACTGAAATTCACATTAACTAGACATCCTGAATTGTATATGGCAACCCAAATTCTTGAGGAAGTGGTTCACTATGTATGAGAGCAGAGTACCTATGAAAGCTTCAGGGGCAGGAATAAAGATTCCTTTCTGAAGTTCTGTCAATGCATCATCTTAGAAAAGACAGGAAGACCAAGGAGGCCCTGGAATGGGATGCTTTCTATACTGGGGTCAGGTAAGGGAGTCCAGCTTGCTCTTTGATTTATAGAGGGTGTGGGACTTCCATAGTTCTTATACAGCTTTGCTGAAGAGTGTCTGTTCAGATCAGTGACTAAATCAGATCTATTTTTATTCTTTTGGAATAGAGTGATTCTGTCCCAGCTGCTCATTGCCACCTTGCACTCTGCTCTTGACTCGTTAAGTGGAGCCCAAACCACTTCATCATTAAAGATCTATAGCTCAGGGTTTCTGAACCAAATAGGATTGAAACAAGAGTGAGGAAGGGAGAAAGGAAATGGCTTGTTTTTTTTTTTTTTTTGACATCTTTTTCCAATTGTTAATTAATGTTTTGCTTTGTTAATGATAAAACAGAAAAAAGTGGACAGGAGGGGGCTGGCTAAGGGCTCTACATTACCTTTAGCCATTTAACTTTTGGTTTAATTCCTCCTTTTTAAACTTTATTTACCCTCCCCCACCCTGCTCTCTTGCAAATACTTTTAAAAGAACATTAACATGAGGAAGATTAAGGATCTTGTTTTCTTTTTTATTCTTTTTGATTTATGTTCCTTTGTCTTGAAAGCTCCAATAATCTCCCACATCTTTAGAGCCAGTTCCCTGCTGACAGGGTGAAGCAGCAAAAACTCCCCCTGCTTTGAGATAAACCACCCCAAGCTGGATCATTAGCTACACAAACTTTCTCCCTTGAGCCTTCTCTTAAATGTTTGGAACCTAGAACTTCTTTCTTGACAATGAGGGAAAGCAAACATCACAGGTTGTGTCTTTAGAAACATGTAACCGGAGCTTTTTTTTTTTTTTTTTTTTAACTCTGGTGGGAGTAGACCTTGAACTGCATTGGTCTGGTAACTCTTTTATTGCAGCAGACATTTATTGAGCTGCTACTATATGCCACTGGCTAGGGTTATAGGAGAGGCAAAGATAAATATGATGGGGTTGTGTCTACAGGAGCTTGCTTGTAAAATAATTGGGTACAAATATAATCTTCTAAGACCCCACAATACACTAACTCAAATAACCCTGCTAAACACTCTTCCAGCAGCCTGTATCTTCCCAGTACTACACATTAAAAAAATACGTGTATATATTTAGGTCTGTAATGATTAGTGTCTCCCACTAGTTTCTAAGCTCTGTGAGCTCCAGGATGGGAGGGGCTGGGTTTATTTTGGTTATTGTTATATTATATTCTCAGCCTCCGGCTGGCACATTCTATGCATTCATTAAATATCAGCTGAATGAATGATTAAACAAACCATAATGAGTGACAATTTTGTGTATCCGTCACACATGAAGAGTGCTGTGAGCAGAGAGAAGGAAGTGACTCATTCAGGAAAGGCTTTGACAAGGTAACAACCTGATGGAGGACTGATGCTGGAACTGGCCCCTGAACATCCTGACAGCACAGGCCACAGACCTCCAGTCCTTGCACTGTCTGAAAGCCTTTGTTTCAAGTAGGTTCTAATGCTCTGTGATTTCTATGGTCTTTACTCTTCTCTGATCTATAGTTTCATGCTTGCGTCTTTCTGATCTTTGCACCTTCAAGCTCTGTTCACTCTGCATGTGGATAGAACCTCTCTGTAGACATACCAAGCATTTTATGTGTGCTTGATATCTTCCATGAGTTGTAAATGGGTCCTGATGGTTTTTTAAAATGTATGTCTGAAATGCATGGGAAATCCGTTTATAACTCAAATCCCAGGGCTTAGTTCACAGTCTTTCCACTTGGGTTTGGTCTTACTCCTTAGATATTAACCTCAGCCAAACCTACTACTGGCATCCAGGTCCTTTACAGGTCCAAGTACAGAGAACCATCAGGAAGACTAGCTATGCAGTGCCTGATGAATGGCATTTTTTCATGATCAGAACAAGATGATAGTTTCCAATGTTAGGGACCCTTGAAACAAGAAGACTTCTTAGAGGCCATTTTGTTCAACCCTTTTGGGAAGAGGAGGCCCAGAGACAAGAAAGAACCTGCCCAAGGTCACAGTGCTAATCATTGCCTAAGGTGGGGAGTGCGGGACACTGGAAAATGAGTGGGTGAGTTATGGCAGCTCAGGGTTCCATTCTAGGGTTAAAACTTTCTGAGAACATTATAACTGCATAATGATGCCACCCTACTTCTTAACTTTGCTTTGTGTGAGAATTAACTGTGCTGAGGCAAGTCCCACTGGGACATTATGACTGTATGATTCACCCTTTTCCAGCATCTCTCCAATCTCTGCCTGCATGGTCACATTGCCTCTTCTTCTTCTGTGTCTAATTTCCCTCTGTCTCCCTCTTATAAGGACACTCATGATGGCATTTAGGGAGTGTCGTTGTCAGCTCAAGCTGCTATAACAAAATACCATAGACTGAGGGCTTAACCAATAGACATTTCCCACAGTTCTGGAGGCTGGAAGTTCAAGATCTGGGTGCCAGCATGGTTGTGTTATTGGTGAGAGCTCTACTTCTGGCTTGTAGATGGCTACCTTCTTACCATATCCTCACATGAGGGAGAATGAGCTCTGATCTCTTCCTCTCCTTATAAGGGCACTAATCATTAAGGGGACCCACCCTCATTGAAACCAAATAACCTCTCAAAGACTCCATCTCCTAATACCACTTAATTGAGGGTTAGGGTTTTAACATATCAATTTTTGTATGAGGGAGAACATAAACATTTAGTCCATAGCAGGGCCCACTAGATAGTCCAGGATTATCCTCTCATCTCAAGATCTTTAACTTAATCATATTTTTAAAAACTTTACCATATAAGGTAAATTGAAATGTTCCAGGGATTAGGACATGGATGTATCTTTTGGAGCCATTATCAGGCTACCACAGTATATTTAAACTCTAGTCCAGTGGTTCTCCAATGTGGTCCTTGGACTAGCAGCATCAGCATCATCTGGAAGTTTATGAGAAATGCAAATTCTTAGAAGACCCAGAACTACTCAACCAGGAACTCTAGGAGTTGGCGCCCAGCAATCTGTGTTTGCACAAGGCCTCCAGGGGATTCTGATGCACCCTGAAGTTTGATGACCATTGTCCTAATCTAGTATCCTTTTCTCAACACTGTGGTGCTTCATCTAAAGTATATTGTTATATTTTCATTCATAGTTCATTCAGAGATTCCTAGATATCTTCCCAACTTGGTCTACACTCCCACGCCATTTCTGATGGATGGGGTGAAAGCCTGAACTGTTTTGTGTGGAAGAAATAGTACCAGGATTGATTAGCAAGGTCTGTCACAGCAGGAGAGTAACAGTGATACCATCAGCATCATCCCTAACTTAGCCTATAGCTCTCTGGGGTAATTCGTGATTTAAAAAAATCTGCACACTTCACATTTTCTTTATGATGATGTTATTAAGGGGGGAAATTAAAGTCCTTGGTTTGTACTATTTTATGTTGTGTTTGCAACCTTTGTAATTTTAGGAGAGATCCTACTTTGTATTAACCACAAATATCTTCATGAGTAAAACCAAAACAAAATAACAGAAAGAACTTACTGTTTGTTTGTTTGTTTTTTAAACCAAAGCTGCAAATGACTCTGTGTTGATGGAGAGCTCTGTATTTTTATTTGGCAGCTAGACCTGGAAGGCCAGGGCTAGGATTTATTCCCTTCCCAGGACGCTCCCTAGGGCCCTACTCCATGCCCACAGAGTACTCTGTGGTTACTTTTCATAAGCTGCCATAATTTTCAAAGCCCAAAGGGCTCATAATCAGATTTGGGAAAGCTGCTCCATTTGTAAGCATCTGAGGCTGGCTTTCATGATGTTGTTCCCTGAAGGGAGCGATGAGTGACAGCAAAGACGTCCTTTTTTTTCCCACTTGGGGATAATCCTTTGTTTAGCAGGTCTTTATTGTTGTGGAGGAAGTTTACTTAGCTTCTGATCCCACTGAACTGATTCAGCAACTACACCAACACCCGCACCCCACCCAACACCTCTGCACAGACGGGGTATTCTGAAAAAAGGCACAAGATGAGGGCAAGCACGTTGGTACACATTTAGGTTTTTAGGCAGATCTTTATCTCTTCAGGCCTGTGGGTTTTGTCCTTCCACCTGCAACCTCAGCATCACTCAAATGGGTACTGGTTTTGGCTAGGGTTATAGCAAAACGTATCCTCTTGAAAGGATAATGCCTTGTCCTCTAGGGAAATCGCTCCATTGTGTTTTTACTACCACTTCTCTGCCTCAAGAAAAGCCCTAACATCTAAAATACAGGTTCTAAATCACACACAGTTCTTTAATATCAATCAAGGGAGTCTTCAACAAGGCTCCTTTTTTGATTACTTTCCTTTTCACAGTGTGTTTTTCCTTAGTCTGCTTTAAGGATTTTTTTTTTTTTTCAGTTCAATCAGGTTAAGACTCACTCAGTCCTATTGCTTAACTGTTGTTTTAGTTCTCATTCTTAACCACTTCTTCCTCAAGTTTTAATGTCAAGCCCCTTGATTCTTGTCAAGTAGCATGCTTTCACAAAAGAAGACAATTCTTCTGACCCCTCAATGCTTTATAAGAAAATAATCATATTAATTATAGCTAACATCATGCCTTACACTATTCTAAGAGTTTTCCATGGAGAACTCCCTTAATCTTTACAACAACCCTATGGGTTATAAACTGCAATTAAATATGAGGATGCTGACTCAGAGGTTAAGTGACTTGCCCAAGGTCACACGGAATGCTTCATTTTTCCTATTATGCTTAGCAGGTTGCCCTAAGGTAATCATAGTCTTTTGTATGACAAGAAAGATCCTGCTTCTAGAAGGAGACTGTTTAGGGATAGTAGATCAATCTTTGGTCCTGAAAGAAGGCTTTCTCATTGTGATGTTTATTGCTAGCCAGGCCATGTGGGCTTTGAATCCTTGGGCCTTATTAAATACTAAGCTCCTAACAGCTGAGTTAACTGGCCAGTGAAAGGTCACATATTTGCAAAAAAGAAAACAAACTATTTTCGCCTCCAACTAGAATGAGTTTCATCAACCAAATCCTCTTCCTCATTTCATGGCTCCGTAACTCAAATAACATTTTCCCTGATTAGCAAAGTCGTCCACCTCACCCCAATCATCGTGGGCAGAAACCCTTTTTAACTGCAGTTTTGCCCCATTGACTTCAAAGATGCTACTCATACTTGTTTCTTTACATCTGCCACAAGTGTATGCTTCTCCAATATAGGCAAATATCTTAATAACTGATGGATTTTTAGAGTTTATTTAGGTTTTTAGACTCTTAGAGACTCAACTCACAAGTAAAATGTAGGATTGATTTCATCTCAAATGTATTTCTAGACTTGAAGATTATTTCATTTTAATTTTGAGAGGAAACAAAATCACCATATTTAAGTCATTCCAGTAACTTTGTATAAACCGTGATGGAGGATCATAATTGGATGTTAAATTATTTTTTTTTTTTTCTTGAAATCCAAGTGTCTCACAGAGAGGAGTGTGACTCACCCACCACTGTAGAAGGTATTTTGATCTTCCTGGTCCCTCACCTCGGGGATGTTTGTGAGATCATAGGTGGACTGAGCCTCTAGGGATGTGCTCCCCAAGCACTGTAAGAGCAAATACTGTTGCATATCCTTTTATGTTATCATTTGACATATTTCTGACTACAGAGAGAAAGTGGAGAGAACTAATAATAATTTCCTGTAAAGGGAATGGTGCTGCATTTGGGAGATAGTCAACAAGTGTGAGAACATCCGTAGGTATCCAGCAGTGCTTTCCTGAATAGTGCTTTATAAACAATTAACTCCATTTCCAAAGAATTTGACTGTTTAGCAGAATAGAACTAGATCTGCGGAATAAACTACTTGACTGCAACTAACTAACAGTTATTTCTGTAATCAAAAATCTTGTCTCTTGAGAAGTACTTATAGAATTAGGAAGTTACAAACATCATTTTTTTGGAGGCCAGTTTCTTAAGTTTTATTTAAAAAATTAGATATAATTTTGAAAATTCTGCTTAAGTTTAAGGAGATAAAACATTCTTTTAATTCTCTAAGTGACCAAACACTGAAGAAGAACACAATAGTTTTCCTAAATAGATTGTCCATGAAAGGTAGGACATGATTTGTAGTCAAGTCCACCAGGGACCTAAACCTGAAGGCAGGAATCACCAGCCAATCAATGAACTGTGTTTTGCTTGAATTTTTCCCTTTTCTCCTTAGGAAGAGGAGAAGCTAATTGCTTAGTTGTTTTAAGTAAACCATGCTTCCATAAGGAACAGAAATAAAAATCATTTTCATTCCAGCAGTCAGTTTCTTTCACCCCAGAATGAGCAGGCCTGTTTGAACCCTTTATTCCAAAGGTGTATGTTGCCATTTCTTGGCTGAGTAGGGAATTAGAAATCTTTGATTTGAATTATATATCCAGAGTCCTACAAGCATGTGAGTTCTGGATTTAGCTGAGTACCTGTCAGTCACAACGCTGCCGTGCGGCTTATTCTAGCAGTGATTCTCTTTCCTCTCTCCCGATATACAGATGCTTGCTTTTCAATGAGAACTTGATGTTGTCCTCCAAGTCACCAAAATAAACTATTAGTGAGCTCATAGGAAAATATTGCCCAGGTGCTCTAGCAAGCAAGTCATGATCTTTTAGCCTTCTCTCCTACTTATCCTCTCTTCATTCTCAAGAAAGACTTCTCTAAATGAAGCGATTGCCTTTAAGTGTCCTTAGGAATTTGAACAGATGGAAACTGCCTGAAGCCATGGGGTTTACTGAATGGCTTTAAAAATAGACATTTCAAAGATCAAGGGAGGGAGTTGAGGAGAGAGATTGCTTTCAAAGTGGCTGCACAGTTTCTTGGTTAACATTAGGCAATAGATATATATTTTAGGGCCACTAATGCTCAGGATTGGCTTGGCAGCCTACTGCAGATGCCATTTGTGTGTGTGTGTGTGTGTGTGTGTGTGTGTGTGTGTACAGCCCTGTCATTTAAAAGCATTTTATATATATGAAAGTATGTTCCTCTGTATACACGTTGCATGCATTTATCATTTATCAGTTATATTCATGTCCTAGCATACCAACATATGATATATATTAAAACACATACAGAAATAGAAAATTTTAAAGGATGAAGTGAACAGAAGTTTTATTATTTCCTTACTATATGCATTGGGCACCCCTGGGGTATGCTTACCCTGCTTTGTGATCCACTGCTCTGGAGAACAAAGTGAATAATATCGCCCTTGAATAACTCACAGTCTAGGCAGGACCCTTGTGTGTGGAGCGGAAGGAACGTTGAACTGGTTGCTGGTACACAAGGGTTTTGAGCTTTCTAAGTAGCTCAGAGCCGCCACTTCAGTTTCTTTATATTCTGTTTTGTCAAATGAACAACAGGGGTTGAATTTACTTATTTTACTCTGAGGCTTTGGCCCTGGGGAAAAATGAAGGTATTGCAGAGGAGCTGTCGGAAATGGGTGGAATTCGGATAATCAGAAGAAAGGAGGGGATTCCCCACTGAAGTGGAGGCAGCTCCAGCAAAGGGCTGACCAAGAGTAAGGGCGGCAGGAATGGGAAATTGTGAAGCAGAAAAGGTGGGGGCTGGTGGGAAATGTCTTTGGTCAGATTTTGGAGCCCTCAAAGGGAAGCAAAGAAGTTTAGCTTGATGCTCTAGATGAAAATAAGTTACTCAAATAATAGGATAATTGTGTGCACGTGTGTGTGTGTGTGTGGTGCATATGTGTATATATATATATATATATATGTATTAGGAATATTCATGTAGTAGTGGTATATACACTGGTATATAGTGGTATATAAACGGTTACTTGTTTGTCTGTCACCTAAAGGGGTAAAGAATCTAAAAATAACGTTGTAGCTTGGAAGGCTGGTGCATTTGTTCATTTATTAATTCAGTTAATCAGCCTTTCAGAGCTGAACATATGATTATAGTATGCTTAAAGTATGTCAGGGTTGCAAGTAGGAACAAGGGTCATGATCTTTGTCTTCATGGAGCTTTTAGAATTGAGTGAGGAAGACACATACATAGACATTGATATTTAATTAAAAAGTGTGATAAACACTATAAAAATGAAAAGATTGGTCATAAGGATAAGAATAAATTTATTACAGTTCATGGGAAGGAAGAGAAACAGTTCATTTACCAGAGAGAGCAAAGGAATAATAACATGGTTTACGGGCTGGTTAAGGAGAAAGACTGATGTATTGGAAGAGTCAAAGATGACCCCAAGGTATCTAGCCTGGAGAAACTGTTCTGTTAAACTCCCCACATTTTGAATTTTTATGGTTGCATCCTCTGGTGTCATTTTTTATGTTCTTCTAGTCCCCGTATTTCCTGTAAACCATCAGTTTTAATGTGGAAGCTTGATTAAATTCAGGTTCAATTTTATGGCCAGATTATATCATAGGTGGAGCCCTGCCCTTCCATCCCCTCGCCTCAGAAGGTAACTACTCTTTGATGGCCTTTCTTTTTTATGATGTTAATGTTGATCAGTAGCTTTAGGTGTTGTCAGCCTGACTCATCCATTACACAGTTACTTGTTTGTCTGTCACCTAATGGTTTGAGCAACCCCTGATGATTAAAGGCTGTCAAATGGTAATTTTCTAATTAGGTGATACCTTCTATATTTTTTGGCTGCAATTCCCTCATGACTTTTTGGTTGTCCTGCAAAAGAGACTGAACAAGAAGGGGAAATAAATGCTTGATCATTTCCCTTTATTTACCAGTTTTCAGAATTCTGAATTTGTTCCCTAACATCCTCCAGAGTGACTGATGTTTACTGATTGCTATTTTTAATACCATGATGAATTTATGAGTTTTTAATATGATGGATATATTTCCATCCATTGCAGTTGTAGGGGAGGAGAAACTTTTCCTCTGCCCTGTTAGGTTCAGTGAATAGGGCCCATGAATCAAACTGATAAAGGGCAGATTAACAGGAGACAAGGTTTATTATATGTGCACATGGGGTCCTCAAAGGAAAGGAAGTGGAAGTCCAAAGAGGCAGTTAGACATGTGGACTTATATACCATTTTAACAAAGGGCAATAGATGTGTGGGGAATTGACAAGACAAAGGAGAAGAGGCTTGGGCTTCTTGGGGTGGTAAATTATTGGAAGGTAAGTTTATGAGGGAAATGTAATGAAAGATAAGTGTTATTTTAATGAAAGAAAGATTTGTTTGTGTTCTTCTCTTCATTGTGTCAGAGAGAAGGACATCTTCACAAAGGGAAATTTTCTTCCTGCCTTTATGCAGATAGGGGATGGTAGAGAGTCTTTTCTGCATCTGCTATTTCTCATTCACCTTCAGATCAAAATAATCCTTATGTAAAGTGGCATATTGGGGGTGGCAAATACTAATCCCCTCCGTAGTAATGATTCTTTTTGGCACTCAAATTATTTCATCTTTGGCAAGTAGGAGCCGCTTGAAGTTGGTTCTTATTTCCTTTGAAACAACTGAGTAGTTGCAATAGCTTCTTGGATCTCTGATGTGACAGAGGTCCTAGGCTCCTCTTGTGCATTTCTTGTGTCAGACATATAATGAGTCATTTCTGCAATGAGCACTGGTTCCTTTTAGTGGAAAATGGTATTTGGAAACCAACATATGAGCACAACAAAAATATGTAATAGAGCTTGATTCCATCATTGGAACAACTTGTTCAGATCAAGGCATGCAAAAAAAACCCCAAAAACAAAAAAATAAAAATAAAAAAATAAAAAACCAACAAAACTTCAAAGAAATCCTGTATACATGAGCTTATAAACCTAAAAGTGGTTTGGCATATTGAACTTCCTCTATAGACTATCTAGACAGCTAATGAAATACCGTTGATGTATGGTACACATAAAGAGATGTTATTAATTTATGACCACCCTTTACATGCTGGAGTCCCTATAGGTATGTTGTGAATCTTTTCTCCTGAGTTGCAGTGATGAACAACTTTCTACAAAAAAACGTTAGAACTATAAACCCTGCTGTGGTCTGAATGTTTGTGTCTCCCCACCCCCAAATTTATATGTTGAGAACCTAATGCTCAAGGGGATGGTATTAGGAGGTGGGAACTTTGGGATCATGAGGATAGAGTCCTTGTGAATGGGATTAGTGCATTTATAAAAGAGACCCCAAGAGCTAGCTTACCCCTTCCTGTGCGAGGACACAGTGAGAAGTAGGCAGTCTGCAACCTGGAAGAGGGTTCTCACCAGAACCCGATCATGTGGGCACTTTGATCTTGGACTTCTAGGCTCCCGGACTGAGAGAAATCAATCTCTGTTGTTTACAAGTCTGTGGGATTTTGTTATAGCAAACTGAACAGACTAAAACAAGCCCCAAACTGCCTCATGTGCTATTGTAGATCATAAGATAGTACACAAAACATTTGGCATGTTAGAGAGAAGGAATTATCGGTTAGGGTTTTTTTTTTTTCCTTTCATTTTTTCACAATATTTCTTAAAGATACTGCTTCTTTTTTTTTTTATTTAAATCACACAATTATAGAAACTCTACACAAACAGAAAAATCCCAAGTGCTAGAAAAACGAGGTCTGTTGGTTCCTTTGAAACCTGTATAATCTAATGCAAAGAGCGGCAAATACCACCACGGAGTTTTTAGAGGGATTTGACCCTATGCAGTGTGGGAGCTGGTTAAATGGTCTTTATATTTGATGTTGGAGCTTGACTGATTTTGGAGAAGCCAGAAGGGAAGGTAGATGAAGGTGGGGGAGAACAAAGACATAGGAGCTAGAGGATGAGCTAGAACCCTTATCAGTCTCTACCACTTTCACTTTCGATACTGTGGGTGACCTTGAGCAGAGCATGCACACGGCCCAGGAGTTGGAGAAGGCGAAGGAGAATCTGGGGACAATGGAGCAGCTGAGGCCTGGCTGCTGCCCTATGTTGATGAGATCAGTTGCAGTAGAGCCTGATTCTACTGAACCAACTTTTTGAGTGTAGTAATAATAAGGTTGCTCCTTCACTTCCACCTTTCGAATCTCAAAACTTTTGGATCCCACCTTTGTTGATTCTGTTTAGTCTTTATCTTCATCACGTGGGCATGAGGCCATGTTTCCTTCTTGTTTCTATTTGAGTTAGGCATTAGAGCTGTATCACTATCTGTAGCAAATATTAAATATTATTCCTTTGCTCTCTCATCACAACAAAGTTGCATAATGAGGTCTTTCCTGTAGAGTCACCATTTTGCTACAAGTGGGGGTGAACTGAAGTAATAAATTATAGTTTTAGCAAAAACACATTTCTCCACCAGGGTGAGGTTATGTGGTTGCAACCCTACCTAGAATGAATAAAAACCTAAAGCTAAAATGCCTGTGTCAAAGTACCAGAAAAATGATCTGCCTATGAGCTCACTGGAGATGGTAAAATCAGCAGATATAGTTTACTGTTGATACTGAATGACATATAAGAAACACACCATCACATAAAGACGATGCGGAATTTCAAACATTCTTTCAGGTTTTGTAGTTGAGCGTAGCAACAATTAAGGTAATCTAATTAGGAATTTACAATACTCCTTAATTCATGTCTCGGTGGTGGCTTTTGCAGAAGAAATCTGACAGCTCTTAAAGGAGGTTCCAAATTCATCAGAAGGTGACCTCTATTCACTGGTTCATTTCTGATTCTTAATCTCCTCTCTGGGAGCAATTTCCACACTACTGAAAGCTGACTTCTGTTCTGCCCTAACTAGTTCTGTGATCATACTCATAGTCTCTGGAGCCCCACCTGCCACATCTTGAAATGACAGGGTTGGACGTGGATGATTCCTAATGCTTCTAATGGCTTTAACGATATGTGTGACTATGACAGATTAAATGACCACTTTCCCGTAACCATCAGGTTTCTCTCTCTATGCTGCTGGAAGACAAATTTATGACCCCATGTGACATATAATTAGCACTAAGCTTATTTCTGGCTCCATTTAATACATACCTTTGTTTTCTCTTTACTTTTTTCTCTTATCCAATTCTCTTTCATGCCCTTTCATTGTACTTTATATTATCTTTGAGAACCATCTTAAATATACTTCGGAAAAAAGCAGGGTATATAAATGCACATTTATTTCTATTTCATGATACAGAATTAGCAATACAGGATTATAATTAGGAAAATCATTTCTCAACCATCGAATGTGGAAAATGGATTTCCATTGTTTGAGGACTTCAGTTAGTTGAGTTGTAAGTGGTGTTGTGGGGAAAACATTTCAAAATGTGCAGAGGCACAGACACACCGAAGAGAGTGGTGGGTTCTGCTTTATCTGTCCATTCCTTTGTATAAGTCCTTGTCTCTAGCCTGATTCCTCTACTTTCTACAAACATGCTAAGCTCATTTCCAACTTAAGACCTTTACTACTTGCTCCTTGCTCTTCTATTTCTATCAACTCCTTTCTTCCTCCCTAAATCACAAGACTTCTCATCCCTTACACATGCATATATTATCTATCCTTCAAGGCTCATTCCCAACCTTACTCTTCCACTGACCATCACTTCCCTCCTCAGTGCATGTTGGGTAAGTCTGCATTGTAGAACAGAGAATTTCAGTTTGTATTATACTATACTTTTTTTTTTAAGCACAGTATTTCATATCTTAAGGCTTCAAAAGCTAAGTTTGATGTAGCTTTACTTCTGGATATGCTATAGTTTCTATCACAAAAAGTTGGAGCTCAAAAATCCTCTTTACTTGATCAATAGAAATAATGAAAACAATGTAAAAGAAGGCAAAAGGATCCAAGAGTCTAAAAATATTTTGAAAAGGAGGAAAAGTGGAGCAGGAGATGATTCAGTGGTCATTGAGAGCTTCGATGTTTTCACTGAAAATATGAACTCAGCCACGTAAAAGTGGCTAATAGGTTTGTTTTTGCATCTCACCTAGTTTTCTGTGACTGGCAGGTATAGCATGAAATGTGAGTGTTCTGCAAACCATGGCTAATTCTGGAAATTCTTGTTGTGGCTTGAGGTTAAGTGCCATACTTGAGCTCACACATCTTTTATGACTTCTCCCAGTCCTGTAGGTGAAATGCCAGGCAGCATGGCAATTACCAAATTTACCTGCCTCATTGTCCTCTGGGGAGCTCAGTTCTGTGAGCAGAAACCAGGCCCATCACATCCACCACCCTAGACAAGACCCACAGAGCTGGATGCAGCATGTTACCCAGGAAATAAATTATGAATCATGAATCACACCTTCCAAGGCAAAGAAGGCCCAAACCACCCAAAAAGTTTTTATTTACCCATTAACTGTTTTGATATTTTTGTTGCAGGCAGATAGTTATGGGAAGTAGTTTTGGAAACAAATTTCAGAATTCATGGCTTTTGCCAATATAGTCTGACACCTGCACCCACATTTAGCAGAAGGTGCCACTCCTCCAACAATGTTAAGATTGAGACACATTATTCTATTTGGCTTGTTAAACCACAATTCCCCTTTGAGACCCGAATTATTTAAACAGTGAAATTTGAGGATTGGCAGCTGTCTGGTAAACATAGATTTTGTAGCAAATCACAGAATTTAGAACAGTAGAAATTCATGCTTAAGATTAGAATATTATTACAGTTTTGCTTCCAAAGTAAACATAGCTTTTGTGTGTGTGTGTGTGTGTGTGAAGTCCTGGTTCAAATTTGTCCAAAAAGAAAACATTTAACAAAAACACTATTTATTACTAGAGCAATTATATTTTATTAATATTTCATATATCTACAATTTATATTCAAATTGCTTCCCAAAGATATTTGAATCAACTCACATTAATAACCATATATCATAAGTTCTGATGTAGGAATTACTTTGTGCCAGGCAGTGTTCTCTATATATTTATATAATTTTATATATAATTCTATTCGTATATATATTTATTATATCTGTGTCTACATTCTATTTATATATACATTAACTCATTTGACTATTCCCATTTTACAGATGAAGAAACTGAGGCAGAGAGTGGTTAATTAACTACTCCCAAGGATACACAGCTGGTGAGGGGCAGAGCCAGGATGTGTTCCCAGGTAGTCCAGTTTCAGAATCTAGGCCTGTGCTTTCTATCACTATGCTGAATATTAGAGTAAAATTTGACGATTCACTCACTCCCATCTTCAGAGCAACTGTTCAGCTCAGATATCATTTCCTTGAGGAATCTTTCTCTGCCCACTTCTTCCTTCTGCTAAAATAAGTGCCCACCACAGCACTCCATCTTTATTATATCACCTATCACCCTATATAACAATTGTCCTATCAGACTTTCCCAATAGAATCTATATTCCTTGAGGGGCTGTATCTGATTTATTGTTGGAGCCTTTGCACAGACCCTGACCTGCCCATAGACTAGTTCTTTCAATATTTGTTGACTGAATGAGTGAATGAATGAATGAATGAATGAATGGTACTGATGCTATATCTTCAGCTGTGCTTTTAGTGGGAGCCTTGCCTAATCTTTCCCACAGCACACTCAATAAGAGCTTGACAAAGCATGGCTGGAGATCCATGCCCAGGTGCCAGAATTCAAGACCAAATCTCCAGTGAATAACTGCATGTTTCAAAATCATTGCGAGAGAGGAAAATGTTGTATTTGACAGGAGAAACTCTGGTATACAAAAAATATGCCTATGTAAGCTTCAAAGGGGTGACTGCAAGCTTTTTTTGACAAAGAGGATGAGATGTGTTCAGTAACTCTAAGGAATTTGTTATTTACAAGCACGTTCCTGACGTTTTGGCCATGAGGCATTTTTCTGAAATGAAATGCCAAGAATGTGCCTGAGAGCAACAAATGCCTTTTGTTTGGAGGCCCATCTCCGTGCTCCAGATGAGGTGTGTCCACCTCGGTTTCGCCCTTCGTGCCCCTCACACTCCAGCCCGGAGGACAGTTGCCATCCCTTCTCTTGTTATTTTAGCAGCACGCACCAGCCTGTAGGTCTTTAAGCTACACTCAGCCATTCCCCCACATCAACGCTGACTAAACTTTCCTGGTGGTAGAGCCTTACAGTCGCCCAAAACACTTGTGCGATGTTACTTTTTAAATTCAGTATCGGGCATTTTGGACTGCTACACTCTCTTTCACCTGTATGTTTCCATTTTTGCCTTGGCTGCCAAGAATTTGAGAATTACACCAAATATCCAGTCACAATAACTGTTTTCATTTTGTCGATATAAAAAACTATGGCTTTAGAGATGTGTATTCGTTTACTGAAGCCAACATAATGAAGTACCACAGACTGGGTGCATTCTACAGTGGAACTTTATTTCTCACAGTTCTGGAGGCTGGAATTCCAAGATCAAGATGTTAGCGGGGTTGGTTCCTTCTGAGGCCTCTCTCCTTGGCTTGTTGATGGTTGTCTTTCTCCTGTGCCTTCACACGGTCTTCTCTCAGTATCTGTGTCCTAGTTAATTTCCTCTTCCAAAGGATATTAGTTGTATTGATTAGGGCCCACCCTAATGACCTCATTTTAACTTAATTACCCTTTTAAAGACCCCATCTTCAAATATAGCTACCTTCTGAGGTACTGAGAGTTAGGACTTCAACATATAAAGTTTGGGGGATACAACTCAGCCCATAACAAGAAATAACTTGTTCAAGTTCATGGAGCTGAAAAGTAATGGAGTAAGGAATTGACCCCAGGCATTCTGACTCAGAGCCTGAGTTTTTGTCCATGATGTCTCAGAAAACACACTGCAGCTGGAATAAAGACTATACATTGGAGGGGGCATAGTTTGAGTAAGGAGGGCCAGCAAGGTGGCTGTTGCAATAGTCTAGCTGAGAGATAATGGTGCTGAACTCTGACAGTAGTAAGGGGAATGCCAGAAATGGATAACTTTAGAGGGGCATTATGGAGGTGTAGGAACATGGTGATTGGTTGAGGGGAGTGAAGGAGAGGGCAGAGTGAAGAACATCCACCAGGTTTCTGGCTTGGGCACATGGGGTATGGGAGTGCCATTTAGTAGTTTAGTAATGAAGAGACACTATCGCTCAAGGTTGTTCTCTGCGTCTAAGGTCCCTGCAGACCCTCAAGTCAAACCCTGTCATATATGTGTCGTAAATGTCACGACTAATTGTAAAAATCGTTGGGGGCTTATGTAAGACAAACTACAGCTATTCCCAGCTCTAAAATACATGTGTCTCTTTCTAGAAAAGCTTATGGCTTTCTTGAAATTTGCATTTTCTTTTGTTTTAATGAAAAACATTCACTTTCTGGATTCTTTATGCTTTGGATTCATGGACCAATTTCTCTGTTTGTCTCCTCTGTGTTCCATCTAAGTGAGGAGAATTCCAGAATTCTCCAGGTGTGTGTGTGTGAAGTCATAGGCTTTATCAGCAATGTGGTCACCTGAAATAATAATTGCATTGAATGTGGAAAGATAAAGTGCTTTTGTTATGGATTAAGTTTGAACTGATCAATGTCACCTAGAATGGCACTATCAGAGCAAGCTATGAATTACTTATACTCTACACTAGGGCCCAGCAAACTGTAGTACATGGGCCCAATCTGACCTACGTGAGTTTTATTTATTTTTATTGAGGTAAAATTCACATAGCATAAAATTAACAATTTTAAAGTGAACAATTTGGTGGCATTTAGTACATTCACAGTGTTGTGTAACCAACCCCTTTTCTATTTCCCAAATATTTTTATTACCCCCAAAAGAAGCCCCTTACTGTTAAGCAGTTACTCTCCGTTCCCCCTAACCTCAGCTTCTGGCAATCACCAATCTGTTTTCTGTCTTTATGTGTTTACCTTTTCTGGATATTTCATATTAATAGAATCATACAGTATACGATCTCTTGTGTATTGCTTATTTTACTTCGCATAATGTTTTTGAGGTTCATTCATGTTGCAGTATGAACCAGTACTTCATTTCTTTTTATGGACTGAATAATATTTCATTGTATGTATATGCCACAATTTGTTTACTCATTTTTCTGTTGATGGACATTTGAGTTGTTTCTACCTTTCGACTATTGGAAAAAGTGCTGCTATGAACATGTGTGTGCATGTATTTGGGTCTCTGTTTTCAATTCTTTCAGATTTATAGCTAGGAGTAAAATTCCTGGGTCATATGGTAATTCTATGTTTAACTTTTTGAGAATCTGCCAAACTGTTTTCCATAGAGACTGAACTATTTTGCATTCCTACGAGCCATGTAGAAGGGTTCTGATTCCTCTACATCCTCACCAACAGTTTTCCCCCCTTTCACTTTGTTTGATTATAACCATCCTAGTGGGTTTGAAGTGGTGTCGCATTGTGGGTTTGCATTCCCAAACAGCTCGTCATGTTGAATATCACGTGCTTATTGTTATTTGTACATTTTGTTTATTCAAGTTTATTCAAGTTTATTCAAGCGCTTATTCAAGTTTTTTTTTTTTTTGCTCATTTTTAAATTGGGCTGTCTTTTCGTTGTTAATTTGAAAGAGTTCTTTATGTATTCTAGATATTAGACTCTTACTGGCCTCAGAGAGTGAATTAGAAAGTGTTCCCTTTTATTCATTCTACTTTTGGGAGAGTTTGAGATGGAGTAGTATTAATTCTTCCTCAAATGTCCATCCCTTGTTTTTATAAATAAAGTTTTATTGGAACACAGATGCATTCATTTGTTTCCATGTTATCTAAGGCTGCTTTTGCACTACTAACAACAGCCAGGTTGAGTAATTGCAACAGAGACTGTATGGCCTGTAAGCCATTTGTACCTTTACAAACGATTTTGCCGACCCCCAGTACAGACTT
Organism: Eonycteris spelaea; assembly: GCA_003508835.1. NCBI lineage: Eukaryota > Metazoa > Chordata > Mammalia > Chiroptera > Pteropodidae > Eonycteris > Eonycteris spelaea. Next base: position 1,007,738 of record PUFA01000087.1, on the reverse strand, counting down.
TAAATCTTGTTTGCTGCTCATAGGATTTCACTTTTATGAAAAAATGATACTGTCAGAATAAAAAATTCATGATAATTTAAAATTTTTATTGGCCCATTATTCATGCAAATGCTATTTTATAGGTACATTTTTACTTTTTGGAGAATAGAATGAGGAAGAGTCATAACTTATCACCCTATGAAATACTGCTGGCTGAGATGATGACAGTGGAGAAGACTGAAGTGAATTGGACACGGGACACAGGAGTAAATAGGAGAAAGTTTCTGACCTGTGCAACAAGGGGCACGAGGATGCCTCCTTACTTAACTAGGGAAGGCATGAGGAAGGCCAGACATACAGGGGAAAATGGTGTGTTCAATTTTTAACAGGCTGAATTTGAGATTAAATGTCTAAACAGATGGAATGAAAAGGAGACAAATCATCCTTAAAAAGTAGTCCTCCCCTTGCTTTGAAATAATTTATGTGCCAAAGCAGACTCTCAGATTTCTTCTACTTTGAGGGGCATTTGCTGTCTAATTGGGCACTTCTGAAGAGGTTGGATGTAGCTGACATGCCTCTCCCCGCTGATTTAGAACCTTAATCCTGTCTTCTAGGGGCCTCTTCTGTCAGGCCCTAGAGTTTTCTGCATGGATTCCCTTTAGAGGCATATTAAGCCCTCCCACAAATCGCATCTCCAATGACCGGCTGTGTTTTAAAGTCTCAGGTGCCTAAGCAGATTATGTTTTTCCTAACTCTTACTAAGTGCACAGTTACATGTACCCGACTTCGTGATTTGCATTAAATTGAAAAACTTCTAGTATATTTTACCCCCCAAAATGTTTTCTTGTGTTAAAAAAAAAACAATAATGTGGGGCAACAGATGAATCAAAATAAAGAACTCAAGAGTCGAGAAGTGGTGGTAGACAAGCTTTGAGCATAGAATCCATTCAAATATAGATCTAAGAGCAAACTAACGTGGGAATTATGGTTTATGTAAGTGTTGTTAGGAGGGGTAGGGAGGCAGGAGGAAGTGAATGAGGGGCTCATCTTCCAGCAAGAAACCAATCCGAACTGTTTAAAAATAAAAATATGAATTTTAAACTGCCAGCAACAAATGATTACTCTAGACTGCTAATGACTTAACTTCTTTCTTAATCTCAGATGGCAAAGAAACATTTATCTAAAATTCTGCAGTTTCCTCAGTTTTTCTTAAATTCTTTTTCCTTTATTAAATGCATGTAAAATAAGACTTAATATTTTAAGATGGTACAAATTGCATGATTTCATTCTAATGAAACCGTTCTTTGTCTTCGTATCTATAGCATCAAGCTTTCATTTATTTCTTATTTTTTTCAGTTTTATTGAGATAATATTGACATATAACATCCATTTTTTTAAATCTATATTCAGAGTCTGTAGTAATATTTATAGATCTAACACTGCTTATTTCTAGTTGGTAAAATTTGGGATGAGTTGTTTCCTTCTTGGTTCTTTTGTATATAGCTAAGCTTTTTATCCTTTTATTACAATTACAAATATTACTTAAGAAGATAAAGTTAGATGACACTCTTCCATGAATTTAGTTTTTAGAGGTTAGCTATTTTTAAGATTACATTGAAAATTCCTGAATGCATTTGGGATTTTACTTAACCTCATGATGTGAAGACCATTTTACTACTTTTTGGTATTCATTTGAAAGAAAGGTTTTTTTTTTTTTTTTAAGGAAGATCTTAAGATTCTTGCATTTCTACAAACACTGCTGAGCTCACAAAACATTTACTCTTATATGTGACACTTGCCTAATTAGAAGTTTGAGTCTTTTTCTTAAGTTTCATAGTCTCTCTTTAATAACTATTAGATTTATATTTCTAATAGACAATCCTAGACCAAAGGGAGGAACATCACACCACTGGTTTTATTGGTCTTGGAGAACAGTGAGGCCATTGTAGGCGCTCAGAGAAACAAAAAAATCAGTACATGCTGTATATGATACCTGGATCTGTTGTAAAAGAAGAAAAACAAATTGGAAATTAAATATAAACTGTTCTGAGATAATAAGAGCTTTGGTTGAATTCCTAATAACCAGGAAATTTGTTTAGGTCTGACATGTGAGACTTAACATAATACTTTATGACTACGTTTACATTTGCATGGAAATGGACCATTTTAAGAAGGGAATTGAAGTTTTAATTAATGCATTTCAGCTTCTGTGGGATAAGTTTAATCTCTCCTTCTTTTATCCTTGTAGTATTTCTCTTCCTCCTCTTTCTGACTGTCTGTCTCCCTCATCTTTCCTGCTCCCACCCCACCCTCTCTCTCTCTTTAATTTTTTCTTCTGCTCTTTCTTTAAATGAAGTTTATGGCATTATTTACTTAGGCCTCCCTTCCAGATCCTGACAGATGGGAGCAGTGCCCTAACACCATGTGTCTGAGTCAAGCTTCACTGTGCTCTAACCCCAGTGTTTACGCTGCCCATTAAAGGCATCACTTTTTGGAAATATATAGGGAGTTAAATGATCTCTGACAGCTGTGAACTGCAGGAAAAAAAGGACTCTATTGTTCAAAGAGCTGCCTTTAATATTGAGAAGCCCTTGCTAAACATCGGAGTCTGAAGTATGGCAAATGTTAATTGGCCGTAAACTTAACAAGAGCTGGTTTTCCTCCCTTCCCCCCAACCTCCCCAGCTCATTCTTCAACTGCCTAGTCCAAAGTTTTAATTTCCAATGTGACACTTTCATTTGCTTTGTAAACTCAGCTCTGATAGTCTCTAAAACTTTTGGAAATGCTATTTTCTCTGAACATTTTTTTTTCTTTTTAGAAACGAATAGTATACAACTCAGACTAATGAGAGGCAAGAAAGCAAAAGTTTTGAACCTTCGAATGCACTGTCTATGGAAATCCTTGGTGTCTCTGATAAGCTTCCCAGATACTTCTCCCTTTGTAAGCCATCAAATGTTCATTTCCTTCTATAGTGTCAACAATGATTTTCAAAAGCAAAATTTTTTATCCTTGGACACAGAGCTTTGTTTTATGATCAACAGTTGCAGTGGCTATAATAATTAAATGCTCATATATTTTGTTAACATATGTATATTTTTGCTAGAATTTAAATTTCAGACAACTTTACTATTTTAAAAAATAGATTCATTGAAAGCAGTACTAAATGTAGCTGAATACTTACATGCTGTACATCAGTTTACAAATCTGAAGAGTGTGTCCTGATTTTTGGTTGTATCATTTATGGCTATCATCTTTGGTGTTAATGCCATACAATTTAGTGTTTAGTTATGTAATGCCAATAGGTTAATATTTTGAATGACCTATTGAGCTGGGCACCGCTAGGCACTCATTTTTGTGCGTTCGTTTGGTTTCCTTACCAAGATTGTAAACTTCTTAAGAATTGAGACCATGGCACATAGCTTTATCTTCCCTTCTCTGCTCCCACTCAGTTTAGATCTGAACACATTGCAGGTGATCAGTAAATATTCTGAGTAATCAAATCTATGTTTTCAAGCTGGATGAGAGCTTAGAATCATCTATCACTTTTTCACTTTGCTTTTAAATTGTATCTTCTGTCTTAATTTCTATTATGATTTTATGCAAAAAGCAATTTTATTTATTTATAATTATTTAAAGTGTTATTAAAATTACATTTTTAATTACTTGAAAAAAATTCCGCTTAATGTTCAAGTCTCAATTTAAGAACTCTCTGCTCGGTGAACCCTTCCCTGACTTTTCCTGGCTGACTCATTTCTTCTTTCCAGGCAACCATTATATCATCACTATGGTGTACCTGTCCCTCATTACAGGTTGTATAATTTTATATGTTAATTGTCGGTCTTTTCATTCTACTTTGTAAACTCCAGGGAAAAGGCCATGCCATTTAATTTTCTAAGCTGAACACTGAAGCTTTCAATAAAATCGTTGGCCAAGCAATTATCAAAGAATGCTTTCCCTGTGTTAGGTGTGATGGGAGAGAAGAAGGTGCTGGTGATGGAGTTCTTGGGGAGACATCATTCTCAAACCAGAGTTTCCTTTGCTTACCTTCCGTCTCTCTCTTTTACACTCTGCCTAACTCTACAAAGAATAGCAATGTAGCTAAGAAAATATATGACAATTAAAAAACAAATTTCTTGCCTTTTTTTAATATTACTGATTTCATAAACTGATTGCAACAAATTTAAACAGTACAGAAGTATGTAGATTTAAAAGAAAAAGTTTTATCTTGCTCACTACATTTCTAGTCCCAGAAATAAATACTGTTTACAGCTTGAGGTGTAGCATTCTATAAATTGTTGGAATTTGCTTATGCAAATCTCCACAAACAAATATGCATTTAAAACATCGAATCAACTATTATCTTGTTTAGCTATCTCTTTTTTCAACTGTATGACACAGATATATTAACACATTAAATTTAATAGATCCATAGTTTAGAATGCTATAGAATTTATCATTGACTATTGATTAATATTTAGTTATATGCTATAATTTTATTACCAAGTATAATATTTTTATTATAACATTTAGTTCTTTGCGATAGTGTATCAGAGAATATATTTTATGTACATGTTTATGTGTATACATGATAGTCATATTTCTGTAGTATATGTTCCTAAAAGTGGAATCATGAAGTTTAAAATTTTGGTAGACATTGACTAATTCCCCTCAGGAAGGTCATACTGATTTACAATTCACCAATACTGTGAGAGGGTGTCCATTTCTTTACACCAGTACTACAACTGAGTAAATTCTACCTTTAAAATTTTTGCTACTATGATAGGTTTGCTGTTGGTTGAAATAATGTTTTGTATTTGAGCCAAATCCCATCAAGGCTTCTTTAAAATAATGAGTTCCAATCATTTTCTTAACGAGGGAAAAAGAAAAGGCTAATCAGTAAAAGTGATATGGAGGGGAAAATTGGCATGCACATGTCAAGTGATTTAAGCCCCTTAGCAAGTGAGGGCTTCCTCCATCAGGCACAGACCCGGTGTGTTATATTTAATTGGGAGTTGGGTGGGAGTTGGGCTACAATCCAAGCCAGAGCAAGCCCTTGGGGCAGGCTGAATACCTGAGCAGTCAGAATTGCACAGGTCTCCAGGCTAAGATGTCTTTGCCCTTGACAAGAAACAGTTAGGGAGAATGACAAAACCCATATCACTGCTTCCCACTCATTAATTCCTGCCACTAGAGAATGTAGAAGTTTTTCCCTGTATCTCAAGTCCCAGGTAACAGTGTGCTTATAGCTGTGGGGTCATTGAGTGAGACTTGCTGCTATGGGAGGCTGTGGAGTTGAGGGCTGGGTGAGGCATCCTTGTAGTAAAAAGGTGATACACTTATAGAATGTGTGATAGAAGGAACCTCTCTGTGTTAGTCTATAATATATTGTGACAGGGCTATCAAGAGCATGAAGGGAGATTCTGACCTGTCCTGTTGCTTTTGTACAGTCAATGACTCAATGTATAAACAGCACTCTGTATTTCTAGCCTTATTTTGTTGTCTTTTGTCATGGAGATGATCTTTTCTCCATAATAGATTATTAGAAGGCTACCCAAATTCCACAAGGTTCATGATGCTACTGACCTCCCCTCAGATACAATGAAGGTTATGATTCTCCATTGCTGGGTTCTGGTCTCTTTCTCCCTACTCTCGTAAAGCAGTGATTAGGAAGAGATAACTTATACTTGAAGTGTGGATGTGAGTGTGTGTGTGGATAGACATAGTGTACAAAGGGGATGGAGGAGGCAGAGGCAGGTAACAGGCCATCATGCTCCACTCTAGTTATTAGAGGCTTCCGGTGAGGGGAGCCAATTCTGCTGACCCGTGTCCGGGTTCTGCTTTGTAGTTAACTGCTCCTATGACCTCATTCACTCTTCTGACTTTAGTTTCTTCATCTGCGAAATGGGAGGAATTTTTGCCATGCCTATCTCACAAGGTTGTGAAGATTAAAGGAGAATTTATTTGTAATTCAAGAATGGTGTAATATATAGGTATAAAAGCACACTTACATAATTATTTATGCTTATGTATATAAATAGTTAATAAATATGTGTGAATTATTCTTATCATCTCTTAGTCATAATTTTATGTGAAATGTGACAATAATGAGGGAGAAAAGTTTAAGTTTATGATTCAAATTCCAAAAGGATCCCACATTAGGGGAGGAGGAGGTCGCAGTGAGCACGTGGCTTCATTTGTGCGTAGAGGGCTCATGGAGTTAAACGTGCAGCATACAGATTATCTCTAGTTTGTTTTCCAAAATCACATTCATTATTTTATTTTATTTTTATTATTTTTAAAATTAAAAAAAATTTTTTTGTGACATTGGTTAATGAAAATCAGTTTCAGGTGTATGATTTAACAGTAAGGCATATCTATATTTACACTGTGTGTTCCCCTCCCATAGTTAGATTTCTTTCTTCACCACATATTTGACCCCCTTACCCCATCTTCCTCCCTCCTCCCCCAACCTCTCCCCTACCCTCTGGTAACCACTAGTCTATTGTCCATGTCCTAGAGTCTCTGTTTGTTTGTCCTGTTCGTTTGTTGCTTTTAGGTTTATATCCTACATATAAGTGGTGTGAGTGGTTTTCACTTTTTCTGTGTGGCTTATTTTGCTTAGCATGATTATCTATGTTCATTATTTTTTTAAAACGAAATGTTTCCCTGATGAAAAAAATTATTCTTAACAGTCATTTAGGAATATCAAAAGAAGTACGTAAGTGTGTGCCTTGCAATATGCTTTAAGTGGCCTGTCATCCTTCCCTGGTTCCCAGCCCTCAGAAAGATAGTAGTTACTATTCTAGAACTATTCAACAAGTACTTATTTTTTCTACTAAATTAAATTTACTTCTCCCTCTCCATCCCACCACATTTTCCTAGTTAGAATTTAACTGTTAGTATCTGGGATTTGCAGTTGGTGCTTGTCTGCTGGTGCGTGGGTAGAAATGTGAGCAGTTGGGAGTCAGGAACCACAAGGTGGCGCCCATGCGGGGTAAGGTGGGCTCTGGTTTGTCTTAGATGGTCTCCATCTAGTTTGGCTGTTGTTAGTAGAGGAAGACACAGCTATTTGTCCACCTTTCATGAACCACATGAGGTCAGCGCCTGTAGCAAGACTATGGAAGACAGGCCAGAGTTCTGGATTTTTCTCTCTGGGTCAGTCTCTGAAACACCCAGACTTGATGCTAGACTTCCTGTGTAGAGGGGCGCTGGATAGTTCAACCTGGAGAGAACCATCCAAGCTTTAGTGTTGTCTCAAAAAAGGAAAGCTCACAGGAGTTTCTGTAAACTCCAGTGGTTTGTTTTTGTTTTGTTGTTTTTAATGAGATCCACCTCAAGGGGCAGTTTTTTCTTTTACCCACTTGAAACATGACTTAATATTACATTTCATTTCATGATTTCCTCCTATGCAAAAAAAAAAAAAAAACAATTAGAGTAGATTATTGAGATATCAAAAGAGGATAAAGTAAATAAATAGAAAGAGAATTCATGTGAATGGGAAGTAGAATGAAGGTCAAGTTAAGACTCAATCTGCAGCTTTACAGAGCTCATACATTTAGCTTGGAATTATCTTTGGTTCTCCAGGGAGGCACAAGCCCTTCACCTTGGCTTCCCACTGTATTGTATCCTGTGTTGGGCCCAAAGATATTCACAGAGCTGCTTGGTCCATAAATGGCTCTACTCCATCCTCAAGCCCTCTCTTTCCTGACTGTTGGTCAGATTCTGAGGATTCAATAGAAGACAATGAGACCCTAGGGAATGGCAGAGCCACTAAACAAACAAATAAACAAACAAATAAATAGATAGATAGATAGATAGATAAACAAATAAAATGATAAAAGGCCTGGGACTCTGAATTACTGTGTGGAAGAGAGCTGCTGCCCACTGATCAGGAAAGCCAGTTGTAACTTTATACGAATGAGAAATAAACTTATTTTGTTTTTGGGATTGTTCTTTGAGCAGTTAGCCTATCTTAGAAATACACTTTTCTTTGTACTATGAGCAGCCTTGAGAACCATCGAGAGCATGAGAATAATTGGAATCATGTCGTCTGTGCGCCTCCACCTGGTGATTTTGGATTTTGGATTTGCCTTTGAGCCTTCTTTCCTCGGTGTCCCAGCTGGTGCCATGGGCCTCCTTAGGACAGATTTCTCGTTCTGTCACTGAAATTTCCCTTGGTCTTTGACTTATTGCTTGGTTCCGATGCTGCATATTTTCTACCTATCTAGAAGTAGAGAATGATTTTTTTTTTTCCTGAAGTGACCAGAGCTTTTGCTCCAGCATTAAATATTTAGATCACCAAGGTATTACAACTTTTTGCAGGTAGCTTTTTCTGAGCACATTACTTCTCGAATTGTTCTCGAGGAACACTAGTTTAGCATAAGATGTCAATAGACATGTGGGGATAAAAAAGGGTTTTGTGGTCAAAGATGCATGGGAAAAAAATGGATTAGATGAATGCCCTATTTCTATAATGCAGGACTTCTCAGCACTTTTAACCTTCTAGTGAAGGAGTCAGCAAACTTCAACCCGTAGGCCAAATCTGACCTGCCACTTGCTCTTGTCAATAAAGTTTTATTGGAACAGAGCCATGCCCCATTCCTTCACACATTCTCCATGCCTATTTTACAAAATGACAGAGGTGAATAGCTATGGCTCACAAGGCAGAAAATGTTATTATCTGGCCCTTTAGGGAAAAGTTTGCTAACCTTTACTTATGTGTCTCTAATAGGGCAATACATGGGTTCACACTTATGTGACTACAAGTCCCTTTCTTCCTTGGACCACCTATTAACCTCTTGAGATTTTCAAGTTTTCTTGGAAAATGACATCCTAGAGTCTGAAGGCCTCCATAATACCCTTTATCTCTACCTCCAGTGCTAAACTCAGACCCATTTCTGGTTGCCCATGAGCCAGCATCCCAACTTCTTTCATGTCAAGTTTCTTTTCTAACTCCTCAGTCCCAGGAGTTACAGGGTTTGCCTCATTCTCCTCTAGACTGTAGAATGGGAATTCTGTCTCTCATTTCTTTAGAGAGCCCTGAATGGCAATGTTCTGGAAGCAGGCAGGCCTTCCCATGTGCTCACTTCACAATAGCAGAAGGGCACTGGGACCTGACAGGGTGCATAGGCTGCCCACGGCTGTGGGCCCCTCCTGTTCTGTCAGCTCATAGGCATGTATGGTCAGACTGGAGGCTGCCAGGAAGGCTCATTCCTACCCCCAAGGCAACTCTAGGTGTGCAAATAGCTCAGGGAAGGATCATTTTAAATCGCCTTTAAAGCCTGATTTGTAAATAATCTAACACTGAAGACAGAGCAAGTTAAATATTTATTCGAAGATTATGTCTCTAAGGAGGGATTGTTGAAAATTAGTGTGTGCTTTGCCATCTTTGCTTTCCCCTCCCCTGCCGGAGGGCACATTATTTTTATGGCTGTGTTTGACAGCCAGAACAAGCCTCTGTAGATTTAGTGGTTGTTTGTAGTGGCATTTATGTGTTTGAATGAGCTAGGCAAACAGGAGGGAGGGAGATGGCAGTGGTTAATGAACTCTTCGAATCTCTTCGCTAACACTTCCACACTAGGGAAATACCGGTAAAAGAACCATTCACAGGGTTTTATAAAAGAAATCCTTCCCTTAACATGGCAGGATTGGAAAGCACAGCATATTGGCACTCTTGCCTCGTAGATTCAGGATCTGCAAAGCGAAAGTCTTGCTTCTGGGCCAAAAATGTCTGTGGCCGTAGCATCCTCTGGATGACAAAACCAGCAGTTGGGTCAGTTCCTGAGACAGTGCCACTCACTCATTCACCAGGTATTTTCTCATCACTGAGTAGTTCTAGGCCCTGGGTATATACATACGCATATACACATGCACATATATGTACGCATATGCATGTATGTATACATATACATGTCGACCTGCTATTTGAAGCGTACACAGAAAGGTATTTGAAAAATTCCTATATGTATATATTTTTAATGAATAGATGTATAGTGAAAAATAAAGCTTGACAGAAAACACCACCAAAATTCTTGCTCAAACAATGCATTAGTTTACCACCTACAACCTTTTCCTATCTCAGGAAATTGAATCATAAGGTAAGCTGGCTAGGAGCACAGACACTTGGGTTCTTGTCCTATTTCCCATGAGACTGTCTGAGTCCATAGGAAGTGCCTCACCTCTCTGGGCCTCATCTTCTCCAAAGCACCATCACACCTGTTTTTTCCTTACCACCCCAAGACACCTATGCTTGCTCAGCAGCCCGCTCCTCTTGTGTGGGAGAAGAACGGGAGGAGCCCCCTTTGTTGTGCACAGGGCCCTTGCAATGCCTCCTTCTCTTCGAGACTCCATTTCCTGCTGAACAGCATCTTGCTTTGTGTCCAGGTCCCCAGGAGCTCGTGAGAGATGGCTCAAACTTGTGGCCTCTGGTGATTCCTCCTCCACTCATTGTGCCTTCAGCCTCAGGGGAGGTAAGAGCTTCCCGCTTCTCTAATTTCTGAGTTGCCTTAACATCTCCTGTTTGGTTTCTCAGTACTTTCATCATCTTTTTGTTAATTCCCTACATTAAATTTTCTTGTGTAAGATACCTGGGCACATTCCTGTTTTCCTTACTTGACCCTGAATAACTCAGCTCTTAAGGTAGGTCCCTGACTTACTTTCTGATGTGAGATCCAAACAATAAATATAATATCAGCACCTGACATGTGACTGGCTGAAATGCTGTCGTCTTATACTTAGGAGGTCCCAAATTCACTATGTTGTTCTTCCCAATCCCTTCTATTGGTCTGTGTTGGTAGCCCACCTCCTGATAATTCAGCCTCAGATCCCAATGTTCTTTACAACTCTCCTCTGCCTTGCCCTTCACATTTCAACACATTGCCAGCTCTAGATGTGTCCGTAGCCACACTCTGCTTTATGCAGATGTCATTTCTCTTGCTGCAAAAGCCTCTGCTGTTCCTGGTGTTTGGTCTCTCCCCATTTCCCACCTATACGTGTGCTCCTGCAGCAATACCAGTCAACAATTTTATTCTATCCACTGTCCACAAAATAAAGGTCCAGGCCATCATGGCAAATGAGCTCTCCTGTCACCTAACTCAACACAGCCTTGCTCCCAGCAGGCGGCACCACTCACTGTTTCCCAGGCATACCTTGCCTTTCCTACATTCACTCCATTCCTTCCTCTCAGAATGCCCTTTCATCTTATTTCTACCTATCATCAAATCTTGGTTTAATGCCAGCCCCAACCTAAAGCTTTTTCTAATCCTCCTATGTGGAACTAATCTCTCCTTCCTCAATGCTCCTACATCACTTTGTTCAGCTCCCTTTCCTCTTATCCCATTCGGCCTTGTAGCTGTATTGCTTAAGTCACCCCGGTTGGTAAGATTTTGGGATGAGGCACTTTTGGTATTTACAGCTTCTATCAAATTGTTGATACTCAGTGGAGACTGAGTGGAGGCCATGTTACTGTCACTCAGTATATACCACATTTAGCTGTGTACTACAGCAATACTTTCATCTCCATCTTTATATATCTCTCTCCCATATATATAGTGAGTATATATATAGATATATATTCTCAATTAGATTGCTATTTTTCTTGGAAATAGTACTTATTTTTCTTTTTAACTCAGTCTCCTAAACATAACCAACAGACAATTTATTACACGAATTTCCCATTATTTATTGAGCGTCTGTCACAGGCACACGCTAAGTGATCTACATACTTTATTTTATTTAATCCTTTCCAGGAGAGTATCTCCATTTTATAGGTGAGAAAGACTAGGCCTTATAGAGATTAAGAAATTTTACTAGCAGTGAGGAAGTACTCGACCAAGATCTGAACCCTGGCTGAAATGATTCAGAACCCTACATTATAAAAGGGAGAGATTCTTTACCTTCACCTTGGGAGAGAATGATGCCACCTGATGAGAAAAGACACAGTTTGCATCCATAGAGCAGATGACAACTGCCCTCTCTTGCTTGCTCACAGCCTTGGAACTGCTCCTCTGCTTTGGAATTCCCTCGACATTATGAGATAACATACCTCGCTTCCATCCTGCTCTGGCTTCATGCATAGTATCTCAGATTACCTTTGACTTCCAGTCCAGTTCTCTCATCAGATCCCTACAATTGACCCCACCTTTGTCCCCAGATGGGCACAACCATTCTAATTCTCAATAGCTTAAGAGGAAGAAGGTTGGTCCTTACAAGAGACCCAGAGGATGTCGATTTCTGCCTTCCAGGAGATGGATCCCGCTCTTAGGGACGGTGCTGTTCTCTGCGTTGTTACAGCATGTGAGATGAGCAGAGGAATTCCTAACTCAGCCCCCACATCAGGTCTGGGCAGGCTAGGAGCTGCTGGCACTTCTTTTCTCGGTCTCTCTTGCCTGCCAAGTTGGTTGACCTTTGGGGCCTGGTAAAAGGTGTAGCTTTTTGGTTAGCTACTTTCCAGGGCTTTTGGATTCTCTTGCTTTCTTTCCCCTTTGGTTTTTCTTTTCAGAGAGACTCTTAGCTTCTTTATTCATTGCAAAAGCCCTAATGCATTGAGGCATGGGTGCCTAGGGGCACCTGGCTCATTAACAGGAATCCTGTGAGTATAAAAGTGTGAACACAGTATCAACAGTGAGGTGGCTCTCCTTTTTTTCCTTCATTTTAGATAGTCCTCACTGTCTTTTTCTCTCTCTCAGATTTCTGTTGCCTTTCTTCCCTTCCACACTGAGTTTCTGTCTTTTGCCCTCCCTTTACTCTTCTCACCTTCTTTGTTGTCTTTTATCTTCTCTCTTTCAAGGCAAAAAGGACACAGCTTCTCAGTGTCTGCCTGTCAGACTACTTGGCCCTCAGGCTGGAAAAGTTCTGGAGTTCTCAGGAGTCTCTGCAAGGCCGGCTCCAAGGATCCCTTCACTTCACCAGCTAAGACACAGGGAGCAGCAAGCAAGCCTTCCAGGCACAGACCAGGTTGGACTGGATTCAGGAGCCTAATTACCACAAGAAAATTAAAGAAAGGTAATAATTGCTTTTAAACACTTAACAAAAGCCAATCTCACCTCGCAGGTTTGTAAATTTGTAGTGAGAACTGATTACAAGGGAGCACTTGTGCTGCCCTCTTTGTGTTTGATTTGCAAACCAGAATGCACACGCCCCCATATGCATAATTGGACCCTCACGGTCTCTGCATCAATGTGGCGATGCAGTAGAAGTTTATTTATCCAGGGCTCATTCAAAGAAAAGCTGAATGGAACAAGAAAACTCCCACTTTGCAATGGGATTAGATACCATGGAGTATTCCTCCCCCGTACTCTTTCAAGGATTTTTTTTTTTTTTAAGTTTCTAAATCTGCTTGGGAAGAAAAAGTAAATTGCCAGAAGTGAGATTAGTGGGGAATATTGTTCTTAGGACAATAGTGTCTTTATGGCTTGACTGGTATGAGCTCCCTGCTTCAAAAAAATACAAGGGCTGGAGGTGTGGGGGTTCTTAATTGCCTACATTGATCACTGGCAGCAAAAAAAGAAGAAGAAAGAAAGAAATCTCATTCAGCTCTGATTTGGCCTGGATCAAGTCCACTTGCTAATCAGAGTTTAATGAGGATGCCACTGGCCCTGTTGTATTTGCCAACGCTCTCACTAAGGTCCTTGGCCTTCTGTTTGTGCAGGGAGCACTTTCGTCCTGCCGCCCCACGAAGCAGGATGCAGGCTGAGATGGAAGTGCCCAGGCCCCAGAGAAGTTAATTAAGTTTAGGCCCTTGGCATTCCAAGTCACTGGAACCCATAGTGGGAAGCCTCACCCACCACACAAAAGAGACCCACATGGAGATCTGAATGACTGTCCCTCATGGGGGTAGCTGGGCTTCTGTGTGCCCCACTGCCAGCTCTTAACCCCTGGAACTGTGTCCCCTCCACTGCACAAACTAAATAGGCCTGCAGGACCACAGGCCACCTCGGGTGCAGGAGGATTCAGGAAGCACATGGGCCATCATCCAATGTCACTAACAGACTTACACACACCAGCCCTGCAGGGAATCAATGGACCTGTGAAGGCTCAGATGTAGGGCTGATTTGTTAAGTTGTATTCTCTTTGGTTTTTTAAAAAAAATTTTATCATATGCAAAAAGTTGACCATCAGATGAGCAAACTACGGTCTTTTCTGTTTTTAATTGTGTATCCCATAACCTCCAAGGAAGGGCCGAAGTGTCTGTGGTCTCCATGAGCATGCCGGAGTGTGCTGACACCTCAGAGACCTGAAACACAGTTCACAAGGTTCAGGGAGCCCCAGGGTAAATGGAAGAGCCCCCTCTTTGCTGCATGTTTGTATTCATGGCAAGCAAAGGCATGAGGGCAGTGGAAAGAATGTGAGATTGGAGGCTAACGGACTTGGGTTTGAGTTCCAGGTCCACCTGAATTCTCTGAGGTTGTGACCCTTCTGACAAGGGAATATTTCCCATGCGGTGAGGATTGAGAGAATACGTGTGAGAGTCATCTTCAAGGTCACATGGTAAGTGTGTGTGTGTGTGTGTGTGTGTGTGTGTTCCCTCCACACTTGGAGTTCTCCAAATCAAGAGATCAGCCAAACCCCCTAAAGAGCTGGCGAGCAGGCATGCTCGTGGGCCCCACCCGAGATTCTGATGCAGCAGGACCAGGGTGGGGTCTGAGGACCTGCCTTCCTAACAAGCTCCTGGGCTATGCTGATTAAGGCTGCTGAATCACAGGCCCGCTTTGAGACACAGTCTCAATCACAGAGCAGTCAGGCAGTGTTCTGTAAGTTCTAGGTATTTTTTTTTTTACATCTGAAACTACCTGCATTTCTCGTATTGTCAGTAGAATTTATTCTTCCAGGCCTGGTAAAGGCTTGCTGAGTGCTATTTCAGGTGCTTACCAGCTTTATAGTGCTGGCAAAATTTTTTAATCTTTATGAGCCTTAGTTTTTCTCACCTGAATAATGAAGGGAATTCCTCCTGGAGAGGATTAAATAAAATAAAGTATGTAAATCACTTAACAGGTGCTTGTGATAGACAGTAAATAATCATATGGGAAAATTAGTCTAATGAGTTATTATTGTCTGTTATGTTTAGGAGACTGGGTTGAAAAGAGAAGCAAGTACTATTTCTAAGAAAAAAGCAATGCAATCAAGAAAATAGATTTAAATGTATGTATAGAGAGAGATGAAAGCATTGCTATAATGCAGTCGAATGTAGTATGTACTGAGTGACAGTGACATAGCTTCTGCTCAGTCTCTACTGGGTAACAACGATTTGATAGAAGCTGTAAATACCAATGAACATCTTATCAAAAAAGTCTTACCACCTAGGATGACTTAAGCAATGTAGAATTATCATATTGATCTAGCAATTCCACTTCTGGGTATATACTCAAAAGAATTGAAAACAAGGTCTCAAAGAAATATTTGTAAACTCATGTTCACAGTAGCATTATTAACAATAGCCAAGAGGTAGAAATAACCCAGATATCCCTCAACCAATAACAAAATGTAGTCTATCCATACCATGGAATGTTGTTCAGCTTTAAAAAGGAAGGAAATTCTGACACATGTTATCACATGGATGACCTTAAGGACATTATGCTAGGTGAAATAAGCCAATCGTAAAAAGACAAATACAATAGGATTCTAGTTATGTGAAGTATCCAGAGCTGTCAAATTGAGAAACAAAGTAGAGTGATGATTACCAGGGGTTGGGGGATGGGGAGAATGGGGAGTTATTATTTAATGGGTATAGAGTTTTAGCTTTGTAAAATGCAAAAGTTCTGGATATTGGTTGCATGACAATACACATATGCTTTACACTATTGAACTATACACTTAAAATAATAAGATGGTAAATTTTGTTATAGGTATTTTATCACAATTAAGAATTTTTCAAAAATTTAAAAAATTATAAAGCTTTCTGAATCAGAAGAAAGCTGACTAGCTTTGAAAGTCTGGAACACTACATTTAATTTAATCTGACCTCCATTTGTATATAGTCCTTGGCACTTTAATTTCTAGGGGATCCATAAAAGTTTTGGGTGGTCGGCATTCTAGCTCTTTCTATCTCTAGTTGCATGAGATTTCTCTAGTCAACCTCCCCAATAATGTAAAAATATTTTCATACGTGAGGCGCCGAGATCGTACACTGAAAAGACAGGCGAAGGCATATCGTGGCCTTGAGGGGATCGTAAACTAACGCAGACAGATGCTTGCTTACAGACATGATCTTGTTCAGATAAAATAAGATGCAATTTGAAATGTAGCCTCTAATTCAAGTTAAAAAAAATGAAAAGACAATTGTCATGGTTTTATTTATAGCTTATTTCTTGGTTCCAGCACCTTTCCCCTCCAAGTTAAAACTAGTTCTCCCTCTAAAGCATATGGAAATAACATATAACACTGACTCATCACCTAGCTCCAAATGAGACAAACACCATACAAGTATGGTAAGCTAAATTCTATTCAATAGTATAAGCAAATGTCCAGTATCATTTTTTATTGTGTTAAAATGTACATAACATAAAATTTACCATTTTAACTATTTTTAAGTGTACAATTGAGTGACATTAAGCATATTCTCCTTGTTGTTGTACTACCATCACCACGATCCATTTCTGGAACTTTTTCATCATTCCAAACTGAAACTCTGTACCCATGAAATAATAACTCCCCATTTCTCTCTCCTACCAGCACCTGGCCTAGTTTAATTTTTAATTTGATGGCAAGGGTTAAGTGAACACATAACACTGGAAGGCTTATAAGCACATGATCCTACTCTCTGTTTCTCTTTTTAAAAACAATCTTTTATAACAGACCTGAAACTGTGTGGGTTAGATATTTGTTCCTATTTTGTAGATCAGGAAACTAAGGCCCAGCAAGCAAATGCTACTTCCTTAGATGTGTACAGTTCTTCCCCGCTTTTCCTTCTTGTCCAGGCAAATTATATGCCTACCAAAGTCAGAAAACTGGGGCATGTTTCATGGTCTCTGTTGCTGGCTCAAGCACTTGCCTAGAATTTCTGAGATTCCAGCCCCCTGCAGGCATCCTGTAGATGCTTATACTAATGATACTGCTGTAGTTGACTCTGTTATACCACCAAGGAGTCTGATGCTGCCTTGTAAGGGTGTTTACTATGAGAGGATGAGATCTCTGGCCATGAAGGGGTCTTAGCCTGAGTTCCAGGCTCTACTCTCCCTCTTAACAGCTGTTCAACTTTAGGCAGATGATTCGGTTCCTTAAATCTCATCTTCTTCATTGTCAAACAGGCTCAGTCTCCTCACTGAGCAGCACTGATGATAACTTACACATTTGACACTTCCACTTAGACATCTAAAAGGTATCTCAAACTCAACAGAATGAAATGGAACTCTTGACTTTTCTTCCCGGATTGGTTTCTTTTGCAGTCCTCTTTCCCCTGATTAATGTGCCAGCTGTCTGCTTATAACAGAAATCTGGGAGTCCTTCATTCCTTTCTTTCTCTGTCATCAGAAAGTCCTATTGATTATACCTCTGATGTACATTTTATTATACACATCCCACTTCTCTCCAATTTCATAGCCACCACCCTGATTCAGGCCCCAAAGAGGACAAGAGAAATTGCCACCCAACTGGTCTATTTGCTTCCATTTTTGATCCCTC
The DNA here is from genome assembly GCA_003508835.1 of Eonycteris spelaea. NCBI lineage: Eukaryota > Metazoa > Chordata > Mammalia > Chiroptera > Pteropodidae > Eonycteris > Eonycteris spelaea. The sequence goes on along the minus strand of PUFA01000087.1, from coordinate 990,143 downwards.
TCTAATGCAACATTAACAATAAGTGTACTTGTATAGTGCTGTCTATGCCAGCCACTGTTCTAAGTGCATTACATATATTAATCCATTTAATCCATATATTAGGTGGACCAAACCCCCTACCTACACTTAATCCATGGCTTCCCATTGTTTTCAGAATAAAATTCAAACTCCATATCTTACTCTGCAAGATTCTGAATCGTCTGACTTCTCCTACCAGCCTCCCTCCCTCACTCTTTTCGCCAGCCACACTGCCTTCCTTTCCTCCTCAAACATGTTCTCGTCTTTGCAGTTCCTCTCCCCTCTATTTTATCTCCTAAATCTTTGCATGGCTAAATTATTCCCCTGATTCAGGTCTGAGCTCATAAAATATCTCCTTGGAGCCACCTTCCCTATCCACTTTACTTCTTCATAGGACAGGAATTCTTTATCACATCATCATTTTGTTATCTGAGCAATGCTTTTTCACAGTTTGTGCTGATCTTTTTTTCTTTATTTGTTTGCTTGTTTATATTTTGACATCTCCACTGGGCTATAAGCTGTATGAGGGCAGATACTTTCATCAGTTTTGTTTCCTGCTTTTGCCAGCACCCAGCAGAATGCCTGGAACCCTGAGGGGGTGAGCACTTGCGTGGGTAGAACGAATGATTGAAAGGATAAATAACATATAACAGAGAGACTTTGACTTCACAAGGCTTTTGGAGGATTAAAGCACACAGGATAACATATCTGTCTTACATTATGAATCAGTCTCCAACTCAGGTATCTGGAAACAACTCTCTTCTGCTCTATAATTTATCATTTCCTATAGTTTCTAAGTCTGAGATTCCCTTCACCTGGATGAATAGATATACTAACCTTAGTCTTCCTCTTTCAAATCCCTCCTAGGGGATCCATGTAGTACCAAAGTTAGGTGGGGTGGGGATATTCAAGTTACACCTAGATTGAGCAGAGAGCCATGTCTAAGTAGCCCCATTGGGTGTATTTGATGCTTCCAGGTCACCTCAGGTAATGCACCCTCAGGAGGCTCATGCGTCTGTTTTGCCTGATGGACACGTAACCATTCCCCCTCTGTGTTCTGCCATCTTCCTTGTGGTATTGCCAGGAAAGGCCCGCAGGTTTTTCTCTCTTCTCTCCCGTCTCCATTGAGCACCTGGAGGAGAAGCCCGGCTACAGCCCCTGCTTCTGGCCAAGATCCTATCTGTGCTCTTGACTCTCCTAAGGTCTTCTTGCGGCTTCATTCCTGGAAGATGATGGTCGGTAAGATTTTTAGACTGCTTCTGTTTCCTCTCTCTTGAGGCAACAAGCACAGAAAGGAAAGGAAAAGTATAAGTAGAGGAGAAACATATTGTTACAGCTTATAAAATACCTGGCTATATTCATAAAGCAGCAATCCCAGTAAGCAGTTGATAAATATTAGTTCCCTACTTTTGTCACACTCTTTTTTCTCTCAGAGGCCTCCCAAATAATCCGTGGAGTTAACCCCATTGGAACATTAAGACTGACAGTGGTGAAATAACTCTTCCCTGACTAACTGTCTTAGCCAGCTCAGGCTGCCATAACAGAAGTCCATAGGCTGTGTGGCTTAAATAACCCTCATCCCCACTCCAAGTCCCCATCTCTAAACACCATCACATTGTGGGTAGAACTTAACATATAAATTTTGTGAGGACACAGGGACATAAATGTTTGTCCATAAGACCAACTTACCTGTTCTCTCGGGTCCACCCCCTGGTGTGGCATGCAGAGTTCCTTCTCCCTTTACTAAGTATCCAGGTGAATTTTCCAAACTCTACTTTTTGAGTGTACCTCACCTCCTTTTTTCTATGTCCCATACCTACCGTGTTTGAGACATTCTATCCCCGAGTTGGGAGTGGTCTGGGTTTATCCATACTACCAGCCTACATTTCCCATCCCTCGCTTTACTCTGGCTTCCAGATGCCTTCATTGAGGGCTGTGTGTGAAGCGGCTCTCTCCAATGATTGACTAGAAAGTCCAAGGCCAAGTGAAATATCTGCACTAAGTGCCTAGAGAGATAATTCAGAGGCCGTTCCTATTTTCTGTAGCTTACTTCACTATGTATCTGCCTTACTTTCTCTCTCTCTCTCTTTTTAAAAATTTAACATTGTGGACAATTTTTAACAAGCAACAGTAGCCAATTTTATTAATAGTAAAGTTAATACCTGTGTCACCCAGAGCCAATAATCATCAACCATCAATGGTCAATTCTATTTATCTACAGGCCCATCTTCCTCCTGATTTATTTTAAGGCAAAGCTCAAACATTATTTCTTCTGTAAGTATTTCACCTTGCATTCCTAAAAGATAAGCACTTTTGACTGTGCCATAACAATACCATTATCATTCTGAAGTAAATTTATAAAAAAAGATAAGTCAGTCATTAATATCAATTATGAAGTGCTGAAATTCCAATTGTCTCACACTTACTATACATACTTTTATAATTTTGTATTAGAATTGATCCTAATAAGGTCCACACATTGTTATTGTTTGATATATCTGACAAGTATTTCTAAATTTCCCCCTCTGTCTTTTGAAATCTTTTTCAGAAATGGGATCATTTGTCCTATTGAATTTCCCACACTCAGCATTTTGCTGACTATATCTGTCATGTAATTCAATATGTTCTTCCATTCTTTATATTTTCTATAATCATAGAGACTTGGTCAGATTCAAGTTCTGTTTTTGATAAGACTACATCCTGGATGGTGTCCTGCTTTCAAATCTGGGCCTTATAAAATATAGCTGTCTAGCATAACTTTGTGCAATTATGAGAATATTCTGTATTTTTGTTATATAATTACGGTAGCCCCTAGCCATGTGTGGTTAGTGAGCCCTTGAAATGTTACTAGTGGAACCAAGGAACTAATTTTTAAATTGTATTTAGTTCTAATTAAATAAAATTTAAGGGGCTACATGTAGTTAGTGGCTGCCATATTGGACAGCACCACTCTTGAGTTTGGTGGGCCAAGCACGGCCACTGACACTGGAGTTAGGCTTATGATAGACTATCTGTATTAAGTAAATAAGCCAGCTACTGCCCCCTCTGTCTATAGTCAGTATGGTCGCATCCTTCAGTACCTGGAAGGACCAGAGCTGGGATCCAGCACCCATCATTTCCTTTTGTACAGATGAGAACTCAGTCCTGTGTGCATCTCTTCAGGCTGGGAGGGGGGTACTGGCTTCCCCAACCACTTTATCTATGGATGGTCTCAATGGCCCTAGCCCCCAAGGATCCTCAAGAAACTATACAGAGATTACACATGATGTTCAGGGATGTCTTCTGTTTAGAAGAACCTTTTAAATATTTTGGTTTTCGTTTTTCAAGTGAGTATCAACTTCCTGGTGAAGGATCTTAACCATAGAGTGAAGTAAAGAAAGGCAGGATGTTATCTGGCTGAAGACACCATCAGTGGAAAAGCAGTGATACCAGGGGAAATGGCTGCTCCTGAGCTGACATGAGCCCCCTTTTTTAGGTGATTTCAGTCCTATGAAGCATGTAATATAATAATATATGCTATATTATATGATAGAGAGCTATAGACGTTATAGAAATATACCTGAGAGAGATATAAGTAAGCTGGATTAATCCGAATAGGCTTCATGTGGATCTTACAGCTTGAGTTGGATACGGTACTCTGAGGGTAAAGGGGCTGGCAAACTAGATAAGAGAGTATGAGCGTGATAATGTGGGAAGGAGTGCGCATGGTGTGTGTCTCATTAAGATTGGAGGATGTGTGGTTGGGGAAACTTGGGAATATGGTGTGATGGATAGAGGAGGGCAAGACTACAGAGAATCTAGAAAATCATCCATAAGAAACTTGTTGGAGGCCACGAAAAGCTATGAGAGTAAGTGTATCAGCCAAGAGAGTTTGAGCTGCAAGTGATAGAAAACTTGATTCCACTGGCTTTAACAAAAAGAAAATATATTATTATTTCATGTAGAAATCTAAATGCAGGACCTAGTTTGGCTTTTTTTCTTCTGCCATTCTCTGATGGTTTGTTCTGAGGCTCGCTCTCCTCATGGTCACAAGGTGGCTGCTACAGTTCCAGACATCATATCCAAACACAAAAAATGGCCAGATCATAAAGATAGGGCATCCTACCCTGAACACCTTTTTTTTTTTTTTTAAACAGAGAAGTAAACCTTTCTCCATATCCCCCTTAGATCTTTCTTTATCCACTGGCCAGAATTACATCACATGTGTATACCTAGGCAGTTGCTGGCAGAAGGAATACAATTTCATGAAACTGAGGCTGGAACCATCTCCCTTGAGACTCAGGGTTACCCAGAAGAAAGTGGGTCCCTGAAAATTTATATTCTTCTAGGAGAGAAGAAGAAGTATTTGCTACTGGCAAGGTAGATCAGACTTTATGCGGCTCAGTGCTTATATGTTTTGGGATTCCTTTTTAAAAAAGGCATACAAAGGTGCTAATACAAAATTAAGAATAAAATAAATAAAAATAGTAACATTTTAAGTAACTGCCTGTCACATCCCTACGAAACTCTTTCAAAAGCCTTTTTACCTGGCAATGGTTTTATATATCATTTTCTGTAGCAATGATAGAAATATAATAAGAGACTTTCCTCAGCATGACAGATTAAAATTTTTTATTAAATTGGTAGTTTGAAAAAGTTTCTTTTTAACTTTTGCTGACAACTTGCTATTGGTAATGCCATGTAAAGAATTAAGGTTGTTGCTAAAATTGAAGAAACCGCCATTCACTTTCTTTCATAAATGAGTTATAAGATCTCAGAGTTTTTCAAGTTGTCTTGTGCGTTGGCTAATCTCAAATATGCTTTTCATTTTTGACACTCCTAAAATAGTTGTTGATGTCCTCTTTGCAATGTATATCGTGAGTTTTGTGCTAAATTTGTTGATGTCAGTATTTTGTGTCAAATCATTAAGAAATTAAAATTGTTTCCAGTGTGTCCACATGATTTGAATAATTAATTAAATTATCAAATAATCCAAGAGTCTATTCATTATTTTTATTTACAATTTATCTTCTGCATGTATTACTGCTTAAAACAAATATTCTGAATAGTTGGGCACAGGGAGCATGGACGAGGGAATGCAGTTAGCATTAATATGATGGCTAAATGGAGGGCCGGGGGAGGGAGGGAGCAATTGGGGGGATCGTTTTCTGAACATTATAGATGTCTAACCAATGTACTGTCTACTTGAAACTAATTTAAATAAATAAATTTATTTATAAAAAAATATTCTGAGTGTAATCGAAATGGTTCCTAAACCTCCCTATTTGCTTTTAATCAGTGCAGGTTTACCTTGAAGTGAAACATAGAAACTTATTCTAATAAACCTAAGCTAAGTGTATCCACAACTTAACTTCCCCTTATCAGTGAACTGTAAACTACCCACCAACACCCTGCTACTCTTCAACATGAGGGGATATGTGGGGGAAGGAAACGATAGTAGTCAAAACCAATTGTGTTGAAAATATCTCACACACATTTAACCTTGAAAGTGAGATGCTCTTCTCTTCTGGGCTTTGGAAATGAGTCCAGAAGAGTGAGTGGCCTGGGAGCTTAAGCTTCACTGGCTTCATGGTAAGTGGTAACTCTACTTCTGGCTCCTGGGTGGACAGCCACCAGGTCTGCTCTCATGATGTAAGATGAGCTGGAAATGTTTGGGAGCAGTGAAGTGAGGAAGCCTGGAATTAGGGATCATGGCAACCAAGACAGAGCACGGTTCCCAGAGGACTAGACTGGGGAGTTGCAGGGGGCCTAGAATGGAGACAGGAGACTGGGGCCCTGGATGCAAACACTGCAATGCCTGGTGAGCAAACGGATGTAGCAGATGAGCATGGGCCAAAATAGTGATGCTCTCAGATGATCAAGGTTGGATTAGCAGGAGATTGCAGGGCTGGTGGGGACAAAGGTGAAAGGGTGGGATTGTCACACCCTGCAAAAAGGAACAGTGTGACTTAGTTAAGATGGTCAGGAGGAGTTGATATCGAAGCTAGCTGAGCCCCCAGCAGATTTTGGAGAGCAGCTGAGCACAAGAAGTGATTTACTGGGGGCTGTTCTTTAGAGTGTGGCAAAGCTGAAAAAGAACCCTTTTTTTTTTTTTCCCTGACTCCTGTTCTTTTCTTTACCGCAGGGCTGCCTCCCAAGTAAAACCTTTACCTCACGCTAAGAACTCCAAGCTGGAAGAAGACATTCATTTTTGCCTAAGGAGAGACTTCCTGGGAGGTCAAGTCCTCATGGTGGGTGGCTCCTCTTATTGATGATTTTATCAGTTGTAGAGAATCTGTGCTGGGTGTTAAGAATATCCTTAAAACAGGGGTGGGAAGGAGAAACCTATTGTATTAAATCTTTCTTTCTCTGTTCAAGTGCCTTTAAGCAAAACTAGTTCTTCTGCCAAGGAGAACTCTGACACTAAACATTCTGTCCCCCCCCCTTTAAGAACCCTTTGTCAAGTTTTCACCACACAAAAGTTGAAGCATATCAGTCACTAAAGCAGTTCAGTGATGATTATGCCTGCTGATTTTCAAAGGGGACATTCATTCATTCATTCATTTATTCAACAAATGCTAATCAAATGCTGCAGTATGTCAGCCACTAGGCCTGACACTAGAGCAAACACAGTCACAGTTTCTGCTGTCTTGGAGACACTAATCAAATATATCACAAACAAATGTAAAATCGCAAGTCACCTAAAGAAGAGGCCGTACTTGGCTGATGTTAAGCCACTATGCACATCTAGTGCTGTATTGGTGTTAAGATATTTAAATGCATCCATACTGATTGTAGTGGATATTTTCTTCAGATGGCCACAAACTTTTTCTACCCTCTGTGTGCCAAATGCTGTTCCACTCATTAAGAGGTGAAGTCTTTCCCTATCCTTGGATCGAGCAGGCCTTGGGACTTGCTTTGACCAGAAGAATGCTCTGAAGGGATGCTATGAGACTTCTGAGCCAAGGCCTTCAGAGAACTGATGGCTTCTGCTTCTACCCTTTTAGAAGCCATTCATCATAGAAAAAGCCCAATATCCTGAGACCACAGCACTGAGGAAACCAAGCTAGCCATGGGGAGAGGTCACATGGAGAACATGATATTCAGCCAGATCTCGTCTCTTCAACCATCCCAGGTAAGACAGCAGACATGTTATTGAAGACATTCCTATTCCGGTAGACAACATGGGAAGCAGAAAAACCATTCAGATGAAACCAGCCAACATTGCAAAAATTTGAAAGAATAAATTGTTATTTTACGTTATTAAGTTTTGGGGAGGTTTCTTACACAACAGTAGATAATTAAAAGGCCAGTATAGCTGCTGCCTTGAGCCCCGAATGCTCCCTCTGTGGTCCAGGCCCATCAAGTCCTATCTCTAGCACCCCCAGCACCACTCCTCTCCATGAGTTAGCACTAAGTGGTTAATTCTTGGCTCAGCAGGAAGCCTCCAGGATTTTGTCTCAGTGTACATTCTGACTGGACCTATGTTCTCTTGGTCAGTGTCTGCACGGTACCAGTAAATGTCTTGAATATCATCGCTAGGCGCAGGGTAGTGTAGGAGTGTATAGTGGTGGTCTTTGTCCTATTCAGAGAGGCCAAGGTGGAATTCCCTGAGAAAGTGACACTCGAGCTGAGATCTGAAGTACTTGAAAGTGTTAATTTGGTGATGAGAGAACAGACAAGCAATATAAGATAATCTGTGATGGGACAGAAGATGACAAAGAGGGACTGAAAGAAGGCCAGTATGACTTGTGTTCAGAGAGCCGGAGTGAGAGAGAGAGGTGAGGTGTCTGGACTTTGTAATACTCCTCCCAGAGTACAGCTGATTGGACTAGAGAGGATATTTCTCTAGGCTGGCCAATGACCAAGAAGAGTGCTACATGCTACATGGTAATTGTCCAACCCACTCAGATCCTCTCTTTCATAGAATTCAGACCAGGATGTACCAAGAGAGCCCATTGGTCAAGAGCAGAATTGCAGCTAAGCCACTGTAATGGCAGATCACAGCTGGGGCAGAGGATACCTCTTCCCATTTGAAGACTGACCTCCAGAGGTCCTATAGAGCCGAGGCAACAGATGGTGGTCTGCAGGTCATTTAGTGTGGTCAGCACACCTTTTTTTCTGTCTGTCCACACAGGGTTGCCAAAACATTGTTTTGTTATTAAATTAGTTGTGAATATTAAAACATCAAACATTTTCAAATAAAGAGCTCTCAAACATTGGGGAATTTTTTGAATATTTCTGCCACATCCCTGATGGCAACAATGGCTAAGGATGAGTAGCATTTACTTGGTTTAGATAGAGCATGAGTAGTGCATACCAGTTTATACGTTTCCACTGCTTCTTGGGGTGTTCTTCCAACACTTGAGACCAGTGCCAGTTGCCATACATCATCCTGCACAGGCCCTGCTGCACGCATTCACATTACTCTCCTTGCCCCTAGTGGATGTGGACCCTGAACCTCTTTTGTTGGGACACTGCAGCTGCCATTGTAAACTGGAGTCCCCGATTTCCTCCTGGTTGTATGTGAGATAAGGTTGCCAGCTTCAGTAAACACACACAAGACAAAACAATAACAACAACACGACACAAAATAAAACAGGATACCTGGTTAAATTGGAGTTTCAGATAAGCAACAAATGATTTTTAGAATAAGTATGTCCCCAGTGTTGTATTTTTTTCTGGCAAACTCAGAACATGACTGCTGAGACAAGTCCTGGCCTCGGTATTCCCCATATACGTTTCCCCATCAACTGAAGGCGACCGTGAGTGAGGCTCTGCTTCTTGCTACTGAAGCGCCATACAACGTAGGCGTCAACAAGCAGCGCATTCAGAGCCAATCGACTCTGAATGGTGAGAGCCCAGGTTGGAAGGTAGTTTGGAGACAGAGTGTTGAGGGTCCTGAGTGACAGGCAAAGAGCTCGAGATGGAAGGTGACACAATGGCAGCAGCACTTTAAGAAGATACAGCTGACAGTGTCTTTTTGACAAACTGAAGGCTGCCTTCCGGGCAGGGGTTGCTAACCAGAAGAGACTGAGTTTTGAAGTAACGAGTCTCCATTGGCATGTGGAGCCTGTGAAGGAAAACTGTTCCTCTGCTCGGAACACTTCAACACCAAACGTATGGCTTTTCCACATGGAGCAATTCTCCACTTCTCTGTGGATACCAACTGGGTGTCCTATCATTTAACTTGGTTCTGATACTAAGTACCCAGAGTTAGTGCAGACTTACAGGTTAAGGGCTCAGTCCCACAAAACTGTTCCTCCTTCAGATGCCAATCACACGTAGTGGGTCCCCAGTTGCCCACACTTATTTCTGACTTGCTACAAGCGGAGGTTCCCATGACTCTCTCTTATGTTTGATACATAACAGCTCACAGAACTGAGGGAAACGCTTTACTTGGTATTACCTGTTTATTATAAAGGATGTTACAAGGATACAAAGGAATGGCCAGATGAAGAGGTATGTAGGGAAAGTCTGGAAGCATTGTGAGCACAGGAACTTCTGTCCCCAGGATGCACTACCTTCCCAGCATGTGGATATGTTTGCCAACCTGGAAGCTCTCCAAATCCTTTTGTTTAGGATTTTTATGGAAGTCCCGTTACTTAGGCACGACTGATTAAATCATTGGCTATAGGTGATTAACTCAATCCCCAGCCCTTTCTCCCTCCCCAGAGGTTGGGGGTTGATGGGGCTAAAGTTCCAAACCTCTAATCATTTGGTTGGTTGCTCTGGCAACCAGTCCCATTGTCTGAGAGTAAAGTCATTAGCATAAATTCAGGTATGAAAAAAAGACTAATTATGAATAACAAAAGACACTTCTATCATCCTATCACTTAGAGGATTCCAAGGGTTTTAAGAGCAGCAGTATTTAGTATTTAGTAAGGCCATAGGTGGAGACCAGCAGTGAGATAAATCATGAATAATAGTACCGTGCCTTTGAAGAGTCTCCTCAAAGTGCCAGGAACCAGGGACAAGGACCAAATATATATTTCTTATATATAACACAATATGGTGGCTGGAATGGAGAGGAAGTGAGAAGGTGACTGGTTTGAGGGAAGAATCACGAGGCTTTGGTGACAATTTGGATGGCAGGGCAGAGTCTGTTGAAGGATGAATCGACTGTGTTGGTGGCACTTCTGTGGCTATCAGATAGTGGCACCGCTGCCTGGAGTTTTATTACTAAGGAAGGTGGAAGGGGGACCTGCTCTGAAGAGAAGAACGGCAATACCTTTTTAGCTGTGTTGATTTTGCAATCAAATGGGAAAGTCCAGTAAGTGGTTGAAAATGCTGTTAAATTACAAAAGCAATTAATATTTACTCTGTCCTTACTATGTGCTTCCTGTTCTAAGATCTTTACATGTATTAATTTGTTAAATTCTCACAAAAATTCTGTGAGAGAGACACTATTATTACTCCCACTTTGTAGATTAGGAAGCTGAGCAGCAGAGACATTTGATGACTGGTCTAACATCACAGAGCCATCCCAGCTGCCCCTCACTGCCTTTGTCACACGTCCTTCCAACTCAAACCCAGGGTTTTGCTTCCCTCTTGGTTTATTCAAATCAATCTAGAGCTGAGAAGAAAAAGATTTATTCATCAGTATCACATTAACATTTTGTAAGAGGAAATACACGATTAAAAGCAGACACCCAAACTTCAATTATATTTACATTATAAAATGAATCAAAATGGATACATGGACACATGGCATATTTATTTTGTGGCTTCTCATTAAGATGCTTTAATTTTACCATTGCCATCTGAGTATTTAGGAAGGCCATAGGTGGAAACCACTAGTGAGGTGAATCATGAATAATAATAATGTGCCTTTGAAGAGTCTCTTAAACATGATTAAAATTATTAGCAAGAATATATTAATTAGCTAATTAACTAGTTTTATTTTGTGAATCCGTGGCAATCTTCTTATACGGGTGGCTGAAACTAAGTTGCTAGCAGGTAACTCAGTTTACTTCTTCAAAAATATTTCTTTTATTCTGTATATAATGGTAATACATTTTCATTAGTTGCTTTCACATAAGTTGTGCATTCTTGCTGGACTGGAAATTGTTCTTTTGTCTTTTTGAAGAGAATTGTTGGATCCATGGCCTGAGATTCTAGCTGGCATTGCTCCCTTGTTCTGGAAACAGTTTGTGGGAGAGTATGCATTCCTGAAGTCAGAGGCTGTTCCTGATTTCAGTCTTCATCTTCACAAGATCTACCGATAGAGAGAAATTTGAGGGGTGGGAATTGAGTCCATGGAGATGTAAGGGGGTCATCACCAGGGCAGCAGATTTAGGACACAGGTGGAGAGGACAGCTGCTGCCTCTTCCCACTGCGCCAGCAACCGTGCCTCCTACTCCACGAACAGCAGGTGGAGCGAGGGGAAGAAAAACATCTGTCCCCTTGCACATGTTTTGGCCTGTTGCTGATTCAGCCATGGGCAGTTTGGGATGTGAGTGATCAGTGTGTGTGCAGCCTGGTTCCTCTCAACACTGTGTACTTCCCTGGACATAGAGCCATAAGCAAAGCTGGAAAAAGTGACCGCCTGGAGAGATAAATTTAGAACCACTACGTAGTGACACTGAGCAGTGGGGTGTCCCCAGCTCTCCCCAGTAATTCACAGCTGACACGGAGGGAGTACGTGTTTACTGATGTCAGGACTGGGGTGTTTTGGGGTGGACCGAAAGCAGAGGCTCTCAGTGCCCTCCAAGGTGCCAGTGGGCCCGAGGCGCTGGGCTGTTGAGCCATTATAGGGTAACTGACTTATGAATTTCACGGGAAAATAGACAAAATCTTTTTGGACTTGTGCAAATCAGGTACATAGGCTTGTAATAGATGAGATCAAACAACTCATGTAATTTGGCTCAACCTGAGAGCTATGGGAATGAGAATGCCAGGGAGAAATCCTGTGACAGTTTTGCTGAAGCAAGGGTATGTGTATGTGTGTTTATGAACCCTTATCCCCACCTCCCATCCCAATTTCCCCTTATTCCTGAATGTCAATAGTGATTCAGCTTCCGGTTCAAGATGGTATGGCAATAGGCTCCTGAACTCACCTCCCATGGACCTACCAAATCCACAGCTACAAAAGAACGATTCTCTGTGAAGGAAGTCCAGAAAGTAAGTGCTACACATGGGGCAAATGAAACAGAGCCCCACACTGAAGCGATGAAAGAGGCAGAGACACAGCCTCGCCATCAACCCCACGTGGTGTCACAACACACAACGGGAGGACTCCCAACTCCGTTTCTCCCTGAGGTGCCAAGGGTTTGAACCCCACATGTTACTTTTACTTTAAGACTTCCACCTGAGAGGCCCCCATAATATCTAGCTTCGAAAGCCAGCAAGGCTTGTGTCCACAAGACGCACCCCACTCTCCAAATATAGTGATTTCAACTTGATTATTTTACCTTTCGGGGACACATGATTTTTTTTTTTTTAATCTAGGAAAAAAGGAGGAAACTCCTCAGAATTGGCATAGACATTTGATCAAAATGAATTCTATAATTAAAAACATTAATCATTCACATTGTTTAGAAAGGTACAAACTTGGCTCATTTCATGCAAATTCTCCTGCCGGCCCCTGGGAATAAAGGTAAAACACCGTGTGCATAGGTCATCTCTTTTTTCTTGTAAGTAGGTTTAAGCCACTACAGGTTGCGGTTTCCCTTTCTGTTGTCTTGACATCACCATGTGATGATGCTCGTTTGAAGGCCAGACAGCAAGTAAGTGTGTGTGTGTGTGTGTGTGTGTGTGTGTGTGTGTGTGTGTAGAACCAGTTTTCTCCTTAATGACAAACAGGTGAGTAGATCCCACGTTTCCTTCCTGGTCGTGCCAGCTCCGAGCACACAGATTATGAGACAAGCTCAAAGCTGCGTGGCCTAGACTGAAAATTCTCCTGCGAACTCCTCCAACTCCTCTTCTGGTGTTGTCTTAAGAATGAGGATGAGAACAGGAAGTCAGAGTCTTTAGAAATGAAAGGTCTAAGTTAAGCTTCTAATTTGGGAAAATTGCGAACTCAATTATTACTTGACTTAAATTTAACAGTTCACACCCAGGAGGTTCTGCTAACTGCGTGTTGTATTTTCAACAGCCATGAATGCAACAGAGATCAGGATTTTATTTCAAACAAAAATGATTTGCTTTTATTTTTTCTATGACTGTAAGAAGAGGGTGGGGCAGAATAAGTCTATTTGCAAATTATTTAAATGAAAGTCATTAAGCAATGGATGATTTATTTTATTTTTGCATTCTAGAGTATTTTTAAAACTCTAGGCCATTTATGTTTATTGTGTTTAGGGCTAGCCTAAGAAAATAATGTGAATTAAATATTTCACTCTCGTCTAACAGTTTTATATACAAATTTGGTTAAATGAGAGAGAATACATGTAAGAGAAAAAATTTTACAGTGCTAGTGAAAAGAAGACAAAAATGGCATGTATTCTTAGTAAAGACCGCTAAACTAGCTTTAGAAATAATGTTATACTCACTAAAAAAAACAAATAGTAAATTTATTTTTAAGTTTAGTAGCACATGTAAGACCCTAATAAGTACTGCCCAAAGATTCTGTTTTATTACACTTTTTAAGGTGTTTTTTTTTTCCCAGCCCTTCCCAGTAAATATAACCTGGTTGGATGAACTATTATTTCAAGCATCTGCCTAGTTATAGATTCTTCAATAGCCTCTTGGTGTTTGGTTATTTGGGAGTGAAGAGTTGTTTGTTTGTTTGTTTTAAAGGAAGAGCAAAGGAGAGAACTGCTGGAGCGGATGGATGGGCTCGTCCTCGTTCACTCGCGCAGCTTTTAAAATGACATTCTCTCCCGGACTAATTGTGATACTGCAGAGCCTGTCACCACTTTACGGGACACCCATTTCCCCCTCAACCCCAAACCACACTCAGAATCAGCTGCTGTGACTGAGGGATTGTGTTTTTTTCCCTTTTGTTTCTCTGTTTTGGGACAGAAAAAAAAAGTTTGAGGAAAAATTAGTATTTCTGAAAGTATTTTTATTTCTGAGAGGAGGTGATGGTTCTTGGATGAAGCACAGTATCTCGGAATGTAGGACACAATAAGGGGCAGGAAGGCATGCCAAGACACTTCCTTTTTGGGGCTTTCGCTCTCTAATTCTCTAAGTTTGATTTTACCCCATTTGTAAAGTTTCTAAAGAAGGACAACTTTAGTTTTAGTGAAGAAATTTTTTTCCTTCACTTTTCTCCTTCGAATGGGAAATAAAGTAGTTTAAGGGTGGCATATGGAAGAGGGCTCTCAAGACCTGTTCCCTCACACCACTGCCTGTGTCCTATAAACCAGTGGAGAGTTGTGTGGAAAAGGTCTATTTTCTACTAAATGAAATAAAAAGGAAAGAAAAACAACCAACTGCCAATTCCAGTCCAGTCAATGGAACTTGAGAAGTCACTGTTTGAACAATACTTGGCTGAGTAAACCAAGAGTGCACACACTAGGCTGGAGAGTGAGGGGTGCGCGTGAAGGAAGTCATTAACCTCAGCTTCTAGTCAGTAACTCCTGCTTTCCTCCTGCCTCTCAGTCCAAGAGAGCATCTCGTCTGAGATTTTAGCTCTCCAGTTACAATCCTGAGGCCAACTTTAGGCTCCACCATTGATTAGTTGTGTGAAAGGTGTCAGTGAGCCTCAATTTCTTCATCTGTGAAGACATTACTCCATGGGGCTTTCTGTGGGAGGTAAAGAGGACTGTGTGATGACCGTATCACAGGGACTGTCACTAAATAAAGGCTCAGCAAAATGTTAGTGTCTACATCCTTAGAAACATTCACTGGTAAAGGGGAGCTGTAAACCTAGGATGCCAGAAGACATTATAATATAAATGATCATTACTCAACAAACATTTTAGTATACAATGCAAATATATTCTGTGCAGGCTAGGTGATATGCTGAAAGATTTGAAATGGCAAACATTTTTATTTTCAAAATAGTTTATAAGATGGATCCCACAAAACTAATTCCTGGCTAAGAGTGCAAGATCATTAAATAGGTGGTCTGTGAGTATCTAGAAGAGAAGCAGTGTTATGAGAATCGTCAAGTATTGGCTACAGTAATGTGTATCCAGGATGTAGTCCCCTTTTTTAAGCCTAAATGGGTAGAAATGGAAAATAATTACTTCAAAGGTTAGAAATGTGACATTTCCCTAGAAGGAATACATGAATTCAAGCTTTTGAGACAAGCTTGCTTTTTTTTTTTCTTTAAAGGTGTGTGTGTGTGTGTGTGTGTGTGTGTGTGTGTGTGTGTGTATTTAATTCTTGGAAAGGATCACAATAGACTATTAATTTTAAACTCCATGAGGACAAGCATTGTCCCTGGTTCCTAGACAGTGCCTGTCACAAACAACTACTCATTGAATGAATGAACAAATGAATGAATGAATGAACGAACAATGATGAGTACCTCTGCCACCAACACTGTTGGGGAAAGCTGGGGAGTAACTAGGATGAAGTTTTATTCTTATTTGTTTGTTTTGTCTTTGGCAACATTTACCAGGTTTCTTTGGGAAAATTTGTGTGTGTGTGTGCATGTTGCAAACTGTTTATTGTTCTTATGAAATTGTGTGTGTTCCTTATGGAGCAATCGTGTTCCAGGAGACTCAGACCTGAGATGGTGAAGACTTCAGAAAGTGTATGGAATTATGGGGTGTATCCTTCACTTTGTGCAGAAGAAGGATCTATAACAGCTAACTGGTCTATACTTGGGCACATATAAAAATGGCCATCCCTAACACACTGAAGTCGGACTAGTATTATTGGTAATCACTAGGTGTCCTTGGCCTTGAGGGAACAGTAAAGGAATGGAGACCCTCACTGTCAACCCTTCCATGGAGAAAGCACTTTGTCAGGATGGAGAGCTAGGCCATAGGAAAAAACGAGCTAGCACCCCCCACCACTCCCGACCTTTCTCCAGGTCCTCATGGCAGTTCTGCAGTCTAATAAGAAGGTAGGAGCTGAACTTTATAACATGGCAGTAATCTAGGAGACAGGAAAGGGGACTCCTGGAATCTAGTAGGATGAGCTTGTGGGCTAAACTATTAAGCAAATTCACCTATTAAAAAAAAAGGTTATCCACAAGACACTTCCATGACTAGACAGGTTTTTGGAAAATGAGTCTAACAGATTGTGTAATTTCAGTCAGTCACTGGGCAACTGGGTTGTGAAAAAATGTATAATAATTTTTGAAGTAAAAGGCCAATGCCACATGACTCTCTGTTCTTACCATAAATATCTCTTCTTGCTGACAATGATTCTCAGGTTAAAGAGCCTTGATTCCATATCTTTCATCTTATTATCTTGCCGCTTATGAAGAGAACAGAATTATGTCTCCCAGGTTTCCCTTTCCTTACCCACTAAATTGATAATTGTGTATTAGAAAGTACAGAAAAGGAAAGCAATAGATCTGATATGTTATTAAGAAAGGTTGTCGTGCTAGACATTTTGCATATTTTATTATATTTATTCCTCTTAGCAATTATGACACATGAATATTATTTTCCCCATTTTACAGATAAGAAAACCAAGGCACAGAAAGGCTAAGTCACTTGCCTAACCTATGGAATGAGGTGTCGACTCAGGCATCAAACCTGGAATTATCTGGTTCCAGAATCCTGCTATTTCTTTCATGGCACCTCCCTGTGCTTCACTCCTGGGCGCTTCCTGGGTAGATATGCAGACATGTAGGTGGCATCTAGAGCAGGACAGATATGCAGACGGGCTAGCAGCATGTGGGAGCAGGAGGTCATTTTGGTGAACACTCATCCCTTGCCTCTTTTTTGATTTTGTCTCCTCCCCCCCCCAACCAGTCTCCTTCTTCTGAAAGAAGTCACAACAAGGGATTTGTCACTTGAGATCAAACTAGTGATCCATCCAGCTCAGTTTCCTGCCCCTTGAGTTTGGCTGAGTCAAGACACTTGAGCAGGAGGCAGAAGGCTGAGCAGCCCCTAAGGCAAGCAAACAATATTGCATGGTGTAAGTGGGATGAGTACATCCTGGCTGACCCCAGACCCGTGTGCCCCAAAGCAGCAGATTTAATAAAGCAAGTGGCCAGGTGAGGTCACAGCGCAAATTCCAGGCATGTTTTGCCCACATGGGCTTGAAGCGTCTCCTTCCATCTCTCTGTCAGATTTATAGGCACATCTGAATCTCATTTTTAAAATTTCAGCCTCTGAGCTTTGTTGTATATCTTTCTAATACTTTTCTGCTATGGCCTGAGAAGCAAAGGGAGCACTTGCTTCTGCCTTGCAATTAAGATGAACAGAAAAGAAACATTTTAAATGATTTAAAAAATTATTTTGATAGCATTTATAATTTTGGCATCCTTAGGGCACAAGGAGAAAAATGATAATTTTTTCTAAAATCTTTTCTTATTTCAAGTGGGGTTGGTTTATATCCCCCACCCTGACTTTCATGTTATTAGTCCCCCACTTACACGTGCTCGCAAAGCCATTGAGGTCATGTGTCTTAACCAGAGCCAGTGGTTCACCAAAAAGGCAGGTCAAAGGGGACATTTCAGTGGCTGGGCTGGCAGATTCTGGGCTAAGTTACTGGAAGGACCCTGAGTCCCACATGGTACTCAGCTCTGGTTCTGAGAGTGATAGCCTGGGAAATATAACTGAAAGTGTCATGACCAAGTGCCAAGTCAGATGTGGGGGCTTGAATGGATTTTAGGACCCCAAAGTTCCAAGGCCACAGGGATTAAAAATCCTTGCTTCAGTTCTCTGAGGTAAGCAGGCTGGCTGTTGCCCCCTCATGTTACAGTGGGTCCCTTGTGATAGAAGTAAGCCAGGTCTGAATATGTGCCAGGGTCTCCTGCAATGTGTGTGCCTCAGGCGACCAGGGAACTTGGTAATGATACTGCTGTGATGGGGTTGATTCTTTTTTTTTTTTTTTTTAATTTCCCCCTGCTCTTTTCTGTCTAGTATTTGAATTTTGGCTTACTTTTCATATATCTTTTCTCACTTTTTCTTTTTCTCGTTATTTGTGAGGCAGAATTAAGTCTAGCCCATGGGAAATTATGCAGAATTAGTCAAAAGAAAAACAACACCCCCTTTCCTCTTCGTCTTCTTGCCTTCTTCATCTCAGGATCTTAACTGGAACTTTTCTCAGATGGCCAGGGTCATAGTACAATGGCCGAATTTCAGAAGGATCCTCTGAATGATTCCACATTTAAGCACTTCCTGGAGAGCTGATACCATGCACCCAGGTTTTCATGGCCTGTGTGTCTGGAATGTGAACTGAGTCTGGAGTCAGCCCAGACGATGGAGAAGAAGGTAGATTTGCGTTAGGAGTGGTGGTCAGGAGTTCAAGTTGATTACACTGGCATTTTTCTTTGGAAAGTGGCAAGCACTGACATTAAAATATCCTCCCTGTTAATTAAGGGTTTTAATATAACGGGGGCAAAGAACGTTAATGAGAATCATGGCACCCTGGTTGCTAAATTAATGACTAAGCGAAGGAGTTCCAGACTCCAGGTTTATCTGCTGTTAGGCATCTCTGAGCTGGCAGGAGAAGCAAACTGACAAGAATCACTGTGGAAATGATTGAGTTTCTCAAGCAGCCTGTGTTATTTTAATTAGACCGGGATATTGAGAACATGGTGCATTGATAAACTGGAGAAATAATGAAGGTTGTTCCTTCTCCCCTCATCTCTTTCCACCCCTTTCAAATGAAGCAATTATTTCCCTGACCTCAGGAACTGCATTTCAAAGAGGTCTGAAGACAGGCTTAGGCCTGCTGCTCTGGTGAATTCTGTGGTGCCCAATTACTGACCTCAGGAGTCAGCATTCCGAAGATTAGAGTCACGGGGAGTTTGCTTCACAGACTCACTTCTAATAATACACCTTCCGTGCAGACACCATTAACCTGCCTTTTCCAGTTAGCCAATGAGGTATGTCTAGGGGCAAAATTGTTATCAGCTCTTGGGGGTCAGGCCCCTGGCTCTAATTAGAAACAGAGGCATCTGCAAGGGAAAGTAATAAAAGCGCCCAGTGACTAAATGCTGACAGTGAAGAAAGGCAAGGTGAGAAGTCATTCTACGTCTTGGAACCTACAGGAGCAGTACACCTTTCGCTGAAAGAATCACAGACCATTTGGCTCTCCAGCATCTTAAAGCTAGCTCTGATTTTCCTTACAAGTGTTATTCCGATAAGCTGGGCAAGTAATGTTGTTATACCAATCTTATTTAAATGGTTCGGAGGATGCACAGATTCCTTTCCCTTGTCTCCAAGCTGGGGGGGGGTGGTCTTAATCAATTAGTTGAATTGAGCAAATATTTATCGAGAGACGTTGTGTGCCAAATGCTGTGCTTGGATGGATAGCTGGCCCTTCCCAAGGAGTTCTTGGAGAGAACTAAACCAGAATGCCCAAGGCATCCACAGAAAGTCCTGAATTAACTTCTTTCTGCAAGTGCCATCCATGGGAGGATTGAGAAAATAGTCACCCATTTTTTTGTAGGGCGTAATTCCCTCAGATAACAGCCCTGACAAAAGCTGGATCACAGAAAACTCCCACCTGTACTATTCTAGCCAAGAAGACAGGTAGAGAGTTTAGCAACAACACAGAATGTGATGAAGACTGGAAGAGGGGAGGTGTGCTGTGGGGATCACATAGTGGAAGAGCTAACTTGGTCAGAGAGGGGAGGATGGTGAAGGAAAGTCTCCTTATATCTTAAGGAACAGCAGGAACTGGTCAGAAGAAGTGCCTAGGCAGGGGGAAGAGTGTGACAGCATGAATGAAAGGTGACAGGGGGCCTGTTCCAGGATGGACATTTGTTAGGTCCTAGTATTTAACACATAGTATATTTTCATGACACATAATAGATGCTCAATAAGTACTTGTTGAATGAATTAATAAAGAAGGGAAAGAAGTGTGACTGGAACAAAAGATATGGATGTAGGAGGCGAAGGGGAAACTGGTGATGTTGGAGAAGCATTTGGGGTGAAGGCCAGGTCTGCAGAGGCCAATATGAGCCTCATTGGCCACTTTCAACAATATGGGCTTTTTCCTAAAGGGTAAGGGAGCTACTAAAGTGTAGTAAAGTGGATTATGTAGTTCTTAGTCATGTGTTAAGAGTATAAGAGAGTATATAAGTGCATTTCTTCACTGGAGAGCAAGTCTTGCAATTAGCTGATGACAAATGGGTACCAAGTTCAGGCTGATGTCTCATGCAGAGCCCCCTCTGATAGGCATCCCGAAGTTTCCTTCTCTGGACTTGTCCCTCCCTCTTCTTCTTCTCTCTGTCCCTTAGCTTTTCCTACCCCTCTGCCCTTTTCCCAGGGTCCCAGCCCCATCGGGAGGGGTAGCGTCAGACCTTCAGGTCGTGTGGTTTGGGAAAGGCCCCAGGTTCTTCACATTCCATAATAAAATATCTCTAAGACAACCCTGTTTCTTCCTGTAGTGTCACTTTGACATGTGACAATGCTCTGGACCTTTATTCAACTTTCTATGATTTTACACCTGTTCTCTTTTCATTTGCCACCTTTTCAAATGTCCCAGTTGTATTAGGGCAGTAGGATTTGCGGGAGGTTTTCTCAAAGCTGTCGCTTAATGTGGGTAGGTTAATTTTATTTTAAATATTCATTTCATAATAAAGGCAATGTTTCAGGGTTAGCCTTCATTGCAGGGCTTTGCCCTTTCCAGTGATCAAGAATCCTTTCTTACTACTTTTGTAACATTCACACCACATTTCTTCCTTCTCTCATATTCTAAGACTAAGACAGGAGGAGAATTTTTTAAATGGGCTCTCTAGGAGGGGAGCTGGTCTAGGAGGATGAGAGAGGGGCTGAAGAGGGCAGGTTTCAGGCCTTCATTCTCCAGCTTCGACTGCAGTGATGTGGCATTACTTGGGTGCTGCCCTCAGCAGTCAGGTCCCATTGACACGGAGAGCTCCACAGTTGAGAACCACTGCTTCAGAGAAAAGCTTGAGGGTGACTGCCTGGAAATGGGCGAGGAGCCATTAAAATTAGCACCACAAAGAGTGCATTGCCTTCAGCCATTAACTTGGCAGAAAAGGATTTCAGGAGGCTAGGAGCCTTAGAGTCACTGTGGCAGCACTTTAGGGACCTGCACTCATTTCTCACCTTTGTTTTGGGGATCCTTTAGACAAACTACCTTAGAGATTTAAGACATGAGGCAAATGGAGGGAGCCGACCAGCATTTATTGACATCCTCTAGGTAGGAGGCCTTGTGTTAAAGGCTTTATGTGAGCTGTTCTACTCACCTCTCTCAGAAACTGTAGGAGGAATGTTTGGTAAAGAATAGAAACATTGATTCTAAGTCCAAGGAGTCCCTAATGGAGCATAGATGGGCCAGAAAGAATATTAGCTTAAATTCTTTAATCTGAAGTGACTAGATGGAAAGGTCAAGTTAGAAGCAACGTCTCTAATCGCTCCAATTTGTCCATAGTACAATCATTCGTAGTAGATACCATGAAACTATGCTGTGCACATTCTAGAATTGTGGCTTTTGATTTTTTCCCATAAATATCACCTGGAAGCCTGCTAAAAATATAGACCTTCAGTCTTTACCTACAGAGGTATTGATTCAGTAAATCTGGAATCAGGTCAAAGAAGTGACATTTTATTATCAGGTGAGAATTACTCGTAGATTATACTGATAGGAAAGCAAAATAAACATTATTAAATATGGAAAGTGGATTTGCTGAAGTTCATCTGCATCAAAAAGGCTTGGCTGCTAATTAATTCAGAAACTGAAGTTGCTGGATTGATTCACTTTGGGTTATTCTGCTGTGAAGCATTAAGTGAGTGTGGCTGGAACTCTTCAAGATGGTCCAATATCATCAGCATTTATATTAATGTAATAGAAATGTCCTTCTTTCTTTCTTTTGTTATTTTTCTTATAAGCTGCGATCTGTGTTAATAGCCAAAGTTCCTTTACAGCTTATTATTTTGTGGTGAAGTGTGTCTGTGTCTGTACAACTAAATCATCCTTGCAGACACATTTCCAAAATTAATAAGCCTGAGGAACAGCTGGGCAGACCCTTTTTTTTTGCCATGGCCAGAGAGCCCACCCTTGTGCCTTTGTTCTTTCTTTGGCCGACGATGCTCTCTTCGCCCTGTCAAATCTTATTGATCATCAAAGGGTTATTGCAAATGTCACATCCTCCTAAAGCATTTCCTGATTTGCCTCTTCCACTTCCTTTTTCTTGCATAGTCAAATGTGATTTCCATTATCTTGGAACCTGCAAAACTTGTTATAATTCTTTAATGGGGCATATTTTTCTTCCTTTTCTATCTTCTATTTTTCCTATTTTATTCATTTACTAAAAGTGCTTATTGCCATACTTAAGTACTACAGATGTATATACCATCAAGAATAAAGGTTTAGCCTTCCACATCAGCCCACATCTCACTACAGATCTTTTAAACGTATTCGTAATATGTATCTCTCTATGTACCTACCTCTTCCTCCTGAACCACGCAGACTTTCTGTACTTTTTCAGAAGGGTTTAATTTATAACAAAGTAGGCTTCCTGTCATCTACTCTAGTACATATATAAAAATATCAAAAATGTTTATTTAATTCTTTAATTTGGATTTGACCAATATGATGTAACTCTTAGGTGATTCATAGTGAATTTCCTAGTCTGTGCATCTTGTCCTGATCTCTTTGAGAACACAAGGAATTTGTTCTAGCCTCCCCTAGCACCATATGCATGTCCTCACAGTTGGAAAGAACAGTGCCACCTGGACTGGCCTCCGCCCTCATCCCTCTCTTCCTCAGTCCTTTTTATCCCGCTCATTCAGGGCTCAGCAAACTTTTTCTGTGAAGGGCCACAATATGTTAGCAGGCTGTACGGTCTCTGTGGAACTACTCAAAGAGAAAGCAGCCATAGGCAATATGCAAATGGTGGGTGTGTCTGTGTACAACCTTATTTATGGATACTGAAATTTGAATTTCGTTCTTTTAATTTTTTTTCTTGACCATTCAAAAATGTGAAAACCATTCATACAAAAAGACAGAAAGGCTGATTTGGCCTACGGACCATAGGTATCAACCCTCTCCTCTTCATTTCTTTTTGCATCTGGTTCTTGATGAAGTTGCTAGTAATTTTCTATATCCCCTTTAAGGGTGGGGCAGGCGTATTAATCTTCAGATCTTCAGAGGCTAGAGGAGGAAAGGCAGACAGGGTCCTCAAGTCCTTCTGACCTCCAAGGAAGTATTTCAAATGCAATGAACAAAAAGCAAGATTGGACCTCCCAAATTGCAAAGTTAACTTTCTGCTCTTTCCTATGGAGCTAAAAGAGTTTTCCTTACTAGTCTTGAGTTAATGCATTATTATTTATTGTACCTTCCTCCATTTGATTAGTTTCTTGAAAATAAAGGCTTTTAAAACTCTATTGTCCCTTCATCATCCATCTGAATGACTGGTGTAAATTCAGTGGTCAAATGTTTTTGAAATGAATTGTTCCCCAGAATGTCTATCAACTAACTCCCTTCATTCTCATTCTATCCATTTTTACTCATTTCTACTATTTCTCATATAAATTAGCAAATAGAAAACAACCAGAATATGTCTTCAAATTCTTTTACAAACATTGACTATCTTGGAAATCCAACAAAAATTGTGAGAATTGAGAGAAGACGTATTTACCTTTCTAGACATAGTTTTATTTCTTTTCTTAAAGCACACAGCACCCTTCCCTGGGGATGAAGGATATAAAGCTTTTCACCTGCTATCCTGTGATAAAGATAATCAAGATGGGTTTGTGTGGGGTTTCTAAAAAGTTCAACATTCCTCTCAACTTATATGGTAATAAGATGGTAATAAGATTCTGCCTGCACTTGAGTTGAATGTATCTTACTTCTGTGACCAAGTCTAAAGTTGGTTCTGACACTTCCACACCATTCCTGCTTTTCTTGAAAGCAGACGTGGAATTGCAGTAGACAGTGAGTCTTTCTTTTTATTATTAATATCTAAGTTTTAGTGATCATGGAGAAATGTATATTGGTAAAAATGGCAGCAGGGAGCAGAGTGATCAGAAAGAAACTTTTTCCAAAGTTTAAACATGTGCTTAAACATAACTTTGACTCTGGAATCTAAGTTAACACATCAGAGTCTTCAATTTACAAATTTTTCCCTGGTCAAAAAACAAAATGTCTAATAAGCTAATGTATACTCAGTGGCCATATTAAAGTTCTCATAAATCATTTATAGGATGCAAAGTAAATACGCCTGGCTCTTTGTATTTTAGTTCCTTGGCAGAAAGCTCCATTTCAGCTGGCCTGATGTCAGCCGGGGTGTTTTCCCCAAACACTCAAGTTCTTCCTTCTAATGGGATCTCATTTTATTTTTGAAACAAATATCTGACTCTCTGTCCTCTGTACAGCTAAACATGTGACTTATATGCACAATTTTGAAATGTGCTCTGCTATCACTGGCAGCATGATGACCTATTGCTCATAAGCCAGAGAATAAACATATGCTCTCTTTACCTAGAAAGAGCCTGCCATAGGTGCATTTTCAAGGAATCGTGGACTCATTTTCAAAGATCAGTTTCAATTCTGTGGACACAACATCATATGGCTAAGAGCAGAAGATGGCCAACTATAGCAGTGCTTGCTTTTGTATGGCTCGTGACCTAAAAATGGTTTTAATATTTAAAATTATTTTCAGAAATCAAAAGAAAGTAATATTTAGTGATCTATGAAAATTATATAAAATTCAAGTGTTAGTGTCATAAGTAAAATTTTACAGGCTCATAGCCACCCCCTCTTGTTTAAGTAATCCCTACAGTTGCTTTTGCCTGCATTGGTGGAGTTCAGTCCTCTGGAAGAGCCCTTCACAGAAATTTCACTGAACTCTGGTTTAAAGCGTAGGCTTTGGGTCAGAATTTTTTGGTTTGAATTCTGGCTCTGCCACTTACAGTGTGAAATTTGTTAGTTTTTCTTATTTATAAAATATTTTCTTGTCTGTAAAATATGGTCCACTTTATTGTTTTCTTCTAAGAATTATATGACATCAGTTTTGGGCTTCTCCAGTTTCTTCATTCCCTCTAGATGTCGCTGTTCTAGTTGAAAGAATTCAAAGAAGAGACTTCACAAGGTTGTGGATTCAACTGGTATTCGGATTCAGTGGACAACCCTTTGGATTTGGGTTTCCATCAGCTCAACTCTGAAAGAAATCCTTTTAGCACTCTCAGAAAAGCCCTGCATTTCTTCCATGCCTGGAGATGGGAAATCTAAAGTTTGAGCTTGTATTCTATAGCTTTAATTCATCCTGTGCATTCAGAAGCAACCCACTAGGCCTCTGGTCTTGACATTTCTCCCTTGGGCAGCCACTGCCCAGTTCCTGAGGATTCATCTGCTGCATGTTTGCTGTCTCATTGACCACAGGCACTGGTTTGGTCAGGTTCATTAATGGGCTGATTCCCAACTCTCCTCCATCACAGATGGGAATCTCACTTCCTTGTGCCCATCTCAGTGTGATAGTCATGCTTCTTTCATGGTACTCTTTAGTACTAAGTTATCAGGTTTGGTTGTTTGCTTATACACAACAGTAAGACAGTTTGGTAAAAGAAAAAACACTTGTTAGAACGATACTGACTGGCAAAACTGAAGGAAGAAATAAGAGCTGCCCCTCCAGGCTGCAAGGAGCCAGGAAGATGTGGGGATTTACAAACACAGAACTGCCTGTAAGATGCTGCTTTCAAATGACTCACCCTCATCACTGTTGCCCCTGTGACTTGGCATAAGCTTTGAGGATTTGGGAGAGTGACTCTGATGGGCCACTCATGTGATCAGGAGGGAGGCTCTTGTCATTGAAATCCTTCCAGAATCACATTCACTGGGTTAGGTGGAATGCCTGGTTATCTCAAATATGGACATCAGCCTCACTCCAACCTTTAATTTTTTTGTTGGTGGGTGGAATGAGAGAGAGGAGGAAGGGAGATATTGCTAAAATTTTCTCTAAAATTCAATTTCCTAAACTATAAAATCCAGATAATATTACTCATTTTTTTTGTTGTTATGGAGATTAATGAAATAATATATACAATGAATGGGCAATGACTGGGAGTTATTATCCTAATTATTGTTCTCTGCATCAATTCTTTTATATGACAATGTTTTCCCATCGAAAGCTATGCTTTCAGAACCCAGGACTCATAATCTAGAACTCCATTCTTATTTACCACCATAAACCACAGCAAAAATGGCACTCAAGGATCAAGGGATTAGATCAATGAAATAGTTCACTACTCTTTAAACAAATTGTCAGACAACTGTCAAAGCTGTGTGTAGCCCAGATTAATAGGTGTTTTTGGACCTATTTATGTGTTAGATTGACATCCCCTTTTGGACAAAGCTGAGCCTTTATTTTCTATAGTTTAATTCACCCAGTACTTCCTGGGCATCTATCATAAGCAAAGCTCTATGGGGGGTAAAGGTGGAGAAGAAATACAGAAAAAATTCTTTATCAGTAAGAGTGAAGAGGTTGTACCTTCATTACAAAACAGTGTCAGTGTGAGAGAGGGTGGTAGCTTAAAACAACTGGAAGGCAGATGACTCAAGGAGTGGGAGTTATTGGGCTGCAGAGACTGGTCACATTACATTACAGTAATAACCTATGGTTCTATCTGAATTCAGTAGTATTGAGAAGATGCTATTGTGCTGT
The DNA here is from genome assembly GCA_003508835.1 of Eonycteris spelaea. Lineage (NCBI taxonomy): Eukaryota > Metazoa > Chordata > Mammalia > Chiroptera > Pteropodidae > Eonycteris > Eonycteris spelaea. Next base: position 963,493 of record PUFA01000087.1, on the reverse strand, counting down.
GTCTGTTGACATAAAGCAGCTTAAGTATGTTTTAGTAATATAGCCTGAGTATATTTACCAGACAAATCATAGGTAGAAAAAAAAGAGATACTAAATTAGTTGCCTATCTATGCATTTTTAAATACAGTATAGAGATTTCACATATTTAAGGAGTCTTGACTTCAGTCCCCATCCAATGAATCACTTTTGATAGTAAGATTAAGTGATAAACCTATATGCTAGGAGAGATGCATCTCTAGGCTTCTCCCCCAGATTCATTCCCAAGAATATTGTCCCTAAAAAACTGTGAAATATGAGAACATTTGGTTTATCTTTGTACTCTAAAAATCAAGCTCGCTCTGGACAGGTCTAGTGTTTTTCAACGATACAGTGCAAATTAGATTTAATTTATCCATCCCTTCATATTCTTTTACCTTTGGGGAATTACCGAGGACCTCCTTTTTGTGGCACTGATTAAAATAGTATTTAAACATGATTTAAATTTTTTTTTTGCTAATGAAATTATTACAGCTGTTTATTATAACATTTTTAAGGGAGTTTATGCACCTCTAGTGTAAAGTTATAGTAGGCATCTTTTTTTGAGTGCCTTATAATAGGTATTTTGGTTTTCTATTGCTATGTAACAAACTACACCAAAACTTAATGGTTTGAAACAACCTTTTTGTTTGTTTATGATTTTAGAAAAGGGCTTAGCTGGTTGGTTTGTCTGTGCTCTATGTGGTGTCAGTGGGGGTAGCTGAGTCTGGAGTTCCACTTCCAAGATGGCTTCCTCACTCATATATCTGAGCCTTCGAGTGTTCCTTGAATTTCTTTCTCCACATGATATTTCATCCTCCAGGACCTTTCACATGATTTGGGCTTTTCGCAACATGGTGGTTTCATAATAGTTGTACTTCTTATATGGTAACTGGCTTCTATGAGGCAGATTAAAAAACTACCAGGCTGCTTAAAGGCTATGACCAGAACTGATACAGCATCTCTTTCTCCATATTCTCTTGGCCAAAGCAGATCCAGGGTCTTCCCAGATTTTAGGGAATGGAGAAATAAACTCCTTTTCTGATGGAGGAGGACAAAGTCACATTGCAGAAGAGCACATGGGATGGAAGCCATCTTTATTATATAGCCATGTTTGGAAAATATTATTTGCCACATTAGGACATATTTTAAATCCTTTCCATAATTGCATTCAATTAAGCCTGTGAAATAGTGACTATACACAACATGAAATAGTTACTATTATCACTACCATTTTGCAGGTAACTAACTGAGTCCCATGGTGCTAAGTAATGGTACAAATGGTACACAGAGAACAAGTGGTAAATCTTATTTAAGAAATGAGTAATCTGATTCCCAGGCCCATGCTCTTTGCCACTGTTTTCCTGCATATCACATGACATGCATCAGACCTCAGTCCATACATGTTTTTGTATGAACAAGCTTTAGTAGTTGTTTTAAAGCCTCTTCTTTGTACATAAGACAAAGAATGTGCACAGAGTGCTGTGGTACCTATCCATGTAAATGTGTTATTGATTCATTTTGTATATCTAAATACAAAATGACTTGCTAGGTCAAAGGTAAGCATATTTGTAAATTTGATAAATTCTGCCAAATGCCCTCCTGTAGACATCAATTTATAATCCCCCAACAATGTGAAAGGTCTGTTTTCCATCTCTTTGCCAACAATTTGATTTGAAGCTCTTTGATCTTTGCCAAATTAGTCAGTGAAATATGGCATCTCGCAGTAATTTAATTAGCAATTCTCTTATTATGGGTGCTGTTGTTCATCATCTCATGTGTATTAGAACCATTTGCTTTCCTTTTCTGTGAACCATCTCTTCCTATTGTTGTCAGTGTTTTTCTATTAGAATCTGTCTATCTGTCATCTACCTATCAATTATCAATCTATCTCACTTTCAATAGCACTTTATTAGTAGTAAAATAAATAAAATGAAAATTATTATTTTGTCTGCACAAATTTCTAGTTTTTTTTTGCATGCAACTTTGCCTCATGTATGATTTTTATTAGGCAGATAAAAATTTTTATACAGCCAAGTTTAATTTTTTTTTGTCTTCTGAGTTTTCTATTATACTTAGATTTTTCTTCATCCCAATTTTAGAAATCATGCAAAGTTCTCCACATCACCTGATTGACATAACTTTTGAAATTAGGAGCATTCACATAAAAATCAGGACTCTTGGTCTGGGAGATCTGCAGTTCACATGGAAACACTTGGCTGGAGGAGAGTGGCAGCCCCACCCCTTTGGACAGGGCCTATCCTCCCTTTGCATGGTTCTGACCTTGCCCTTTGTGTTCACTGACATTCCAGGCAATGCCTCATAGGCTATTAAGTGCACTGTTGCTAAATTGCAGCCGTATGTGAGGTTAGGGGTGGAAGGTCTGAGCTGGTGAAAGAGTTGGGTTTTCTTTCTATAGCAGTCTGTTTTCATAAGTTTTCACATTTCCCTCTATGTTAACATTGTACTATGGTTCTTCTAAAAGTGGAGTATACACCCACATAGGAAATAGGCAAAGCCATCATGCAAATGTGGTACATCTTTCTGATGGACACCTTGACTCTGAAATGGATGGTAATGATGGTGGTATATAATTTGCTGGTAAATAATTTAAAAATGTTTTTGCTAAAAACAAGCATCAACTTAATATGGAGTATAAATCATTAAATATATATTTTAATGACTTTTTTAAGATTAAAAAACTAGCTATATCTATAGGCCGCATTTATGTATTTACTCATCTCTAATGTAAGGGTCACTTGGGTGTAAAAGTTTGACACCATTGAATAATAATTCTATAATAAGGCTAAATATAGATAAATTTCACTGCCAAGTCAAATCTTCCTGAACTTTGTAGAATCGTCTTATTTCAAACAGCTGATGTTGGACGGGTGCCTGTTAATTGAGTTTTCAGGTAAAAATGTAGTTACTTGGTTTATGACTCCAGAGGGATATTTTGAATTAACATATTAGGAATAAAGACTACCTGTTAATTAAAGGGAAATATTTCTATGTGTGAGAAAAGGAGTAAAAGTGGGAAGCCAAGAGGGGGAAATTATGTTGTTTCTATAAGTCTCTTCAGAATTTTATTCAAATAATAGAGAACGATTTATTTCAAACAACAAACATTTATGAAATGCTTTATGTGTGCCAGGAAGGACTAGTTAAACAGAATATAGTAGCTTGAGCATTTACAATCTGATGAGATAGGAAAGATGGTTCATAATAATGATGATAGCCCAAAACACCATAGATTCTCTATATGTACCCTCTGGGTACAGAACAGTTAAAATGTTGAATAAAATAAATTTTAAAATAAAATATTTGAAAAACACAACTAAGCTGATAGTAGAAAAAATAGCACAAAGCAAGAAATGATGAGAAAGCACTTTTTCCCTTCTGTGTACATCTGCCAATTATCTGGTGGCCTGTACACTTGGTTTTAATGGACTATATAGCATGGACATCGTGAGACCTAGCCTGGACCGAGAGAGGGGCAGAAGTTTGATTGGAGAATACTATTTAAAAACAAGACCGTAGCAGGGACCAGTACTGGGCCATGGCCTGTTAGGAACAGGGCCACACAGCAGGAGGTGATAGGTGGGCAAATGAGTGAAGCTTCATCTGTATTTGCAGCCACTCCCAGTGCTAACCTCACCGCCTCGGCTCCATCTCAGCTCATCAGGCATTAGAGTCTCATGGGAATACTGGCCCCTGGTGCCAAAAAGGTTGGGGACTGCTGCCCTAACAGGCGACACTCACAGTGGGTAAACTAGTAAACTCAACCTCACAAAGGGGACTTACTATCTTGGACTTTGTTGTGAACACTATAAAAAAAAAAAAAGCAAAACAAAGAATAAAACTTATCTGAGAATTTCTAACCACAAGCCTGAGTTACTTGAGTTTGGAGCGCCAATGATTCACCCTATCTGAGTAGCCTAACAGAATTCCAAGACAAAAATTTGCTTTAAAAGGTCCTGATTTGATAGGTCCTTACAGGCAGCAGCTGAAAGCAAATAGATACTTCCTTGAGAATTGTATTTTAAATACAAGTTTCAGAGAATTTCCATAGCTGAAGTCTAAGGAACAAGAGCTCACACACACACACAAAATTAAATTACTAAACATACCAGAAAATTGATAATAAGAGATAAAGCTGAAAACAAAAAGTAGAATCACATTTGTAAGAACTATAGAATCATCAGATATAGATTATAAAATAAACATATTTCATACATTTAAATAAATAAATAAGGATATTGAAGGGATAGTAAAGGAATGAGAAATTATCAATATTGATGAGGCAGATTTTTATAGAAAAATTAAATAAAATTTCCATAAATAAAAGAATCATAATTAAATAAAAAAGTTTGTAAATGGCAAATTGAAATTAGCCAACAAGGGAATTAATAAGCTGAAAATTAGATCTGAAGAAGTTCCCAGAAATTAGAAAGTAGCTGAGAGAAATAAAAAGATAAAAATACAAAAGAGAAGTTAAGAGAACTGGAGGAGATCATAAGAAGGTCCAATAAATGTCTAACTGAAAACTTACAAAGATAAAATAGAGAGAACTAGGGAGAGATAATATTCAAAGAGAGAATAGCTGAGAAGTTTCCTTAATGATGAATAAGTACAGTCTTTAGATTCAGGAAGCTCAAGGAATTTCAACTAGAATTAAAATGAAATCTTGTCTGATAACATCTTAGTGAAACTGCAGACCACCAAAGACAAAATAATGATCTTTGAAGGAATCGGTAGAAGAGAAAGCAACCTGAGGAAAAAGAAAAGTTATCTACAAAGGTGTATTAATTAGATTTACAGTTAACTTCTCAATAGCCATAGTGGAACCCAGAAGAGAATGTAATAATATTCTTCAGTGTACCGAAGAAAAAAATAATTGTTAATATAGACAATTAAATATAAAATTGAATATCCCTTTAAACTATCATTTAGGAATGAGATCAAAATAAAGACATTTTTAGACAAAAACAAACAACAAAAAACCAAAAACTGGAACGAAAACAAAAATGTAGAGTTTACTACCCATAGTTTTTCATTAATGAAAGTCTGAAGAATATATTTTAAGAAGAAGAAAAATGAGCCCAGAGAAGCACCTGAGATTCAGGAAGGAATGGTGGATAAATAACATGTACTTATGGGTAAAAATAAACAAATACTGACTATGTAAAATAATTAAAAATCTAATTTATGGGTATGTAAAATCAATATAGAAAAAAAAATACTCAAATTCATAACATGTCAGAAGGCATGTGATGAATGTTTAAGTGCTCTAAGGTTTATATATTCTTCAAAATGAAGGTAAAAATATTGATTAATCTCTACTTTTAAAAGTTAAAAGTTAAATTTGCATGTTGATTATTTCTATGATGCCACTAGCAGAATAGATATACAAAGTATGGTTTACAAATTAGAAGAAAAAAAGTGACACTATTGCGCCAAAAAGAGGCAAGACAAGGGGCAAAAATGAAAAAGCTAGAGAAAGCGAAAGTATAAAACAAGCTGTAGTAATAGTTTATCCACATATATATTGGCAATGTAAACAAATATGAGTAGACTAAAATTTATAGTTAAAGCACAAACACTGTCATATGGGATGAACAAACAACAAACAAACATCAATTTAGATATGGACTATTTACAAGTCCTCATTAAAAGATACAGAAGGATAAAGTAAATGGATAGAAAATATATCAGACAAATACGAACTCAAGACAACTGGTCAATACTAGATAAAATTGGATAAAAATGTCCAGATTAATATTAGATAAAGACATTCTATAGATCATTATATATGAGTACTGAAAAAACTTTGCAATTTGATGAAATTACAAAAATAGACAAATCACCGATCATAGTGAGAGATTTTCAGACTACTCCCTCAGATATTCATAGACAAGCAGATAAACAGGAAGTATACAGGTTAACGAGATCTAATAGACATACGTGGGACACTTCTCCCAATATATTTCATATATAAAGTGGAGAACATAGAGAGGATTTATGTAAACTAATTTTGTTCTTAGACATAAAGTGATTCTCAATAAAAATCAAGAATGAGCATCATTAGATCACATTATGTAAACAGAATGTAATAAACTTAGAAATCTGTAACAAAAAGATGACTTTTAAGAAACAGTGTAGGTTAATAAATTAAAAAATATACTCCTAAACCTCCCATGAATCAAAGAAAAAAAATCAAAATAGAAATTAGAAAATTATGTGAAATAACATTTAATGAAATTACTGTTTATGGGAATTACAGTTGATGTTCACTTCCAGCTGGTGACGCCATATGGAAATAGGGGCCCTAAGATGCCAGAACTTATGATTTTTTTCAAAGGATTCTAGGAATCTGGAGTTTTTAGTGGGAAGTTTTCTGATCTTTACAACTCTGTACCCCCCATCAAGACATTGGCAGGACTGTAGGTCACCTGTTTACAGTGTCCTGTGTGGGAAGTCATTGTTGTTTATTAAACTAGAAATGACACGATCACACTGGTCTGATTCCAAGCACCCAAAGGCTAGTAATGTTTTCTCTATATATTATTTCATATATAAATATATTATCTTTTATTTATATCAGATTTCATTTATGTAAAATATATACATATACAGAATATATGTTTTAAAATAAAAATGAACCTGGATCAATCCCTCACTGCCACAGTAGACATAAGGAATATATCAGTTGATTTTGGCACTTTATAACTTTCTTGTGGGTGCAGTTTTTGTAACCCAGGAAATGAAGGAGGCCCCTGGTCTCTGGTGATTGCTTCAGCCATTGATCCTCCACTTTGATCTTTTAGATTTTGACATGTAGTAACACCTAATAAATATTGGTTGTTGTAATTGTTATATTTGAGCCCCATTGGTAAAATAGATTGAATAATACCAACACCATGGTGCTCTGAGGTTGTCCAACACTTAGGATAGAGGTGATGACTGAAAGCTAGAGCCCTTTTTGAGTCTGTTGAATGAATGAATCTGGAAGCCAAGAAGACAGCCAGCTCCTGGGAGGCCTGGGCTGGGGGTGCTGCTTCAGTATAGGAATGCATGGTCCACAGCTGAGAAAATGAAGAAGAGGAACATTGTAAAGGTGGGGAAGGCATCCTAAGATGGGGCATTAGTCTTTCAAGCCTTCCTGTCTTTGAGATTTCATTACAATGTCATCTCAGAAAGGGCTTCCCTCATCACTCAGTTATATACCCAGCCTTGGTCTAAGGACTTGGAAAGGATTAGTTATAATCTGACATTTTCTTGTTTATTGATTGGTTTCCTATGGTTTACACTCCACTAGAAGAAAAGGTAAACATCTGTCTTGCTCACTGCTGAGTCACCAGAACCCAGAGTGTGCTCTGCCCACACAGGCACTCCACAAATAATAGTTGGCTGAATGAGAGTGTACTTTGTAAATTTGCCTGAGTCCAGCTTTGCTTTTATTTATAGTACATTAAAAAAAGGAGAGTTCACCAATGTCTGGATTCTGGAGAAACAGGGGATTATAGCAGGAATGGATTAACAATTGCATTTACAACCCCTAGCTCTTCTCCAAATTAATCTGGGCCTTGAGGCCCTGGGACATAGTCTAAACGTTCTTTCAAAAAAGACTAAGATGGAGAGATTCTCCTGGAAGCTCCTAGTTTGACTGAGGCCCCGTCTTCCTGGAGAACTTCACTCATATCAGAATGCAGACTTCTCAATAAAGTGAGGCTATGCTGGCTGCAAAGCAAGTTCAACAAAATTTGGAGATGTGCAAGTCCCTATAACCATCCTTCTTTTGGGCTCAAATCAGAGGAGAATTGGTAACAGCCTCCCACTTGGTTTTGTAGCTCAGGGAAAACTGTCTCCATTGCCCAAATCCTTCAACACAGAAACATGGTGTTAAAGATGTTGTGACAGGAAAAGGAACTAAATATCCTTATTTCATGGTGAAAGTAACTGTTAATGTTGTTATGAATATGGTATTCTACTGTTCACGTAAGCCTTGATTTCATATGCATTATCATTCAAAAGTGCCTTTTCCTTTTATTTTCACTTTACCCTTGTAACATCTTGATGTAAATTAGCAGCCCACTTTAGAGGATGCAAAAGCTGACTCAAAATATTACATGCTTTGCCCAGGGATATTTAGCTACTTATCAGAAGACCTGGATTTTAGTCTTGGCTTTGCTCCTATCTTCACTCGTGCTGTCAGTCTCAAAGAGGACTCTTCCCTAAGAGGTTGGAAGCATCCCTAAATCAGAGCAATTAAAATGTGGGTTTAGGGAATAAAAGGAAATACTTTTGGATTGCTTATTCAAAAAAGGCTACATTTTACAATTATTCAGGTAGGTACTGATATTATATGCAATAATTAGTAAGTTATATTTCATATAGGGCATTATGAATCATAGTTATAAGGCGATAATAATGATAGCTTATAATTTTATTTTGCTTTCATCTTTTCAAAGAACTTTAAAACCTATTATTTCATCTTATCCTTACAAATGATGCCTTAAATTCTTATAATATGGTATTTTTAGCTGGTGCATTAGTCAGGCAACTTTTAATATCAACTGTAGCAGAAAGCTCATGCTGTTACCTAGGGTAAAAAGTCAGTTGAGTTGCCCTTAAAAATACCTGGCAGCAAATTAAAAGTGGGGAAAGAAAAACCCTACACTTTTAAACACTCAGTTATCTGATTCCTTTGGGATTTCAGACTCTGTTCATAATAGTGATTGTTTTGGCATCAACGAAAACTGCAAGCTGTATTCATTACAGTACAGAGTGAAATGTCAGTGAGTGTTTTTGCTTTCACTTGTTGCTGGGATTAAGACCACACTAGTAATTAGCTATAACTCATTTGCCTCAGCAATTACCTCCAATTATTCATAATCTCACGGGTAATGGAGCACACAACACAGTTGGCCCATGATGTCTTTTGGGTACTGACCTCTTGGGTGATAGGTCATGCCAGCCATGAGGAGGGGTAGGCTTTCAGGACAGTCAGTGGGTCTGGTAGACAACATATGAAAATAATTTACTAGGGACGTCATATAGATATTGTGCACACAGGGAAAGCATTAAACTTTTTTTAAATGGAAGAACAGAAGCAATTTTTTGGCTTGTTTGTTGTATGAAAAGAGTGCTCTAGAAAACAATATGGTGGGCTTCCCTGAGAGTATGCAATGCAGACACAGTCTGGAATAGACACTGTGTGTGTGTGTCCTGGGTAGAAAACTGCACGGGAGAAGGGAGTGTGACTGAGCCAAGAGTGCCTTGAGATGGAACCCTGTAGATTCTCAGTCCACAGCCCTTTCTTTCAGAAGCAAACATACTCTCAAGCATAACATACCTTATTCTGTGCAGAACCTTAAAGGCAGCTTACAAACAGAGCTCTCCCTAATAAGGTGGCAGGTTGCAACATGCATTTCCGCACCCCATCCCAGATTGTTGTAGAGTTGAAGATGGTCTGGAAAATGGCAACTCAGTTGATGGTCATAGTTCTTAGTGCTTTACTGAGCTCAAATAATTATTAAATCTATTTGATTATTTAACACTCTGTATAATTGTTTTAAAGCCACCACAATATTCTAGTTTTGGCTCCTGATCATTTTATAATTAGGATTCGACTGTTTGTGGTTTTGATTTCATTAATTTTCTTATAAGTTTAAAGCTATTACAATTCTTGCTACATTACTAGGTTTGAGGATAGTCAATTAATAATTTCTATCCTCAGGAAGCCTAACATTACATAAAGTGAGTTTAGGGATAGGGTTAAAAAAATCATACAACACACTCATTTGATGTAATAGAGGATTATGGTAAAAAGTGCAAAGTGCTGTGGAATGTCAGAGAAAGGAAAGAGCAAACTTTGTTGGGGGTGGTCCTGGAATAATTTCATAAAGGAGTTGGTACTTGAGCTGAGTACTGAAGGATTTATAGTGTCTTCAAAGGCAGAGGTGGTTCACGAGGGCATGGGGCAGGAGAGATGACATGACCCAAAGTATAGAAATAATCAAAAGTCCTCAGGGCTGATTGGAGATAAGGATCAAGTTCTGGGGTAGAAAGATATAAGACTGAGGAGTCAATCCTTGACTGGTGCTTAAGGAAGCATCACCTGGTGAGGATGTGTAAGAACTGGAATGTTGGAGGCTGGTAAGGTTGGGTGGCCGAGGGTGAGAGTAATGAAGCAGAGGCCGTTAAGATATTTCTACTTCAGTATAGAACATTATTTCTCATCTAGTCTTTTATTATTGTTCCCTGAAGAAGCCTTTTTAGACTTTTCACCCTAATTGCCTCCTCATAATAGTTTTAATGCTACAGATATACTTTATGTCTGTTTATATACTGTGTGTGTGTATCTGTGCTTTAAATATAAAAAGATTTTTTAAAAAAGATTTTATCATTCCCTCAAGATCAAATTTTCACCCTCCTTGGGGCAGGGCCTGTTGAGAATTCTAATTGGAGTTAGATGATGACAGGGAGCATGGAAAGTAGGATAATTAGCCTGAAAAGGTTCTAAACAATAGGAAAATTGTTGGTCTGGGAGGAAAATACACTATAAATATAATGTAGATTTAAACTTGAATACAGGAGGCATTCTTTCCTATAGATTTTGCTTAAAGCTGATGGATCCCACCCTCTGTATTTATGAAATTGGGTGTCCAGTTGTTTTGTCAGTGAGAAAATTTTGTATGTAAAATGTTTATATGTAAAATGTATTGGGAGATCTGATTTCTCCTCTTGGCTTTGTCACTTACTGGCTGTATAATTTTGCATAAGACATACATTTTCTCACTTCTAAATAAGACTGCATGACTTATCCTACTTGCCTCACTGATTGTAGTAGGGCTTAAGTGTGAAGAGGCTGTGTAGGTGTGAAGGGATACGTTTCTTACTGATTCAGTTTCCTCAATGATTCCCAAAGCTAAAAGCCTCTGGGACCAAACCAGCACTCTGGGGCATGCTAACAGGTTGTGCTGGCAGCTTCTGAGTATGTAAGGGAAGGTTAAGGATTGGGAAAGAGCCTAACAGGGAGGAGTTCTTTGGTGAGGATTGTTGTTGACAGACTGGGCATTTTCCTCTCACTTGTGGTAGAGACAGAGAGCCCCCCAAGTATGGAGGAATTCAAGAGAACCACCTAGAAAGCTTCACCTCTACCCCTTGGAGTTTGGGACTATTTATTTACACCTGAAAAATATTTATAGGCTGTAACTGAAGCTGTCCCAGTGGCAGAGAGAGAAGACAGGGTGAAATGGGAGGGATCTGCATTCTCACTGGTATATGCTTCCCCGGGCCAGTTGAAGAGCTTGAAGGACCAGCCCTTAGAAAGCCAGCATGGATGGCCCAATGCCAGGGGCTCAGAAAGGAATAAGAGTGATAATTGCACTTCTGCTCTGCCCAGAGGTACCTAGGTTATGCTCCGTTATTGGCCCTCTATTTAGTGAATGGTGCCCCTTCTACCCTCAAAAATGAATGCTTCTGCTTAGATGATACACTTACAGGTAGTCTAGGCATACAAGGCAAGTCAGGAAAGGTATCTCAGAGATTAGAGAGTTGTAAATGACAGTTCCTGGCGAGAGATCTCAGTGGGAAGGTATCGGTTTTTGGACAGTGGATACTCTACAGGATGTAATGCCAGATCACAAATCTCTCAGTGAAGAAAAAGAAGGATGACTATCATTTGCATCAGTTGGGGTTTCAGCAGAGAAACAGTACCAGTAGGAAATGTATAGTAAGGAATTTTTGTAAGGAATTGGTTTACCCACTCAGGGGTAAACTCTGTGTCACTCTTAACGCCTTTTAAATGACTAGATCTGGCTCATCCAGATTATCTACGATAATCTCCCTTACTTAAAGTCAACTGATTATGGACTTTAATTACATATACACAATACCTTCACAGTGACACTAAGATTAACTGAGGACTATAGCCTAACCAAGGTGACACATAAAACTGACCATCACATCAAACAAACCAGGATATTTTCAAGAATGATAAGTGGTAGTAAAAATAAGTAAAATTACATAATTTTTATAAACATTTTGTTTACTGACCAACAATATAAGTTAGTTTATTGTATTAACGGACCTAAAATTAGTTTTATTAAATTATTTTGAACATAAATTTTTTTCTAAAAAAATTAAGTGTAACATATATCCATGTTTATATTATTTAAACATTAAAAAATCAGAAGCAGAATAATGAATTTTAATACATTTTTATATACTTTATTCAGGTGCTTAGCTGTATCTGTTTCTAATATCATGTCACTGATATTTTTCTGAAGAATGTAGTTTTCAAAATAATTGCATTATTTAAAATATTTTTCGTAATACTGACTGCTGTCTTCTTTGGTGTTACCTTGAACTTGTTGACACTTTCCTCGATTATGGTGATATCTTTGACACCATAATCTTTTTAATTGAGAAAATGTTCTCAGTAAATCAGGTAGGAAGTTGGTAAATTCACAAAAATTCCGCTAAATGGAGAATATTTTTAATTTTAACTTTTAAAATATTTAAATTTGTTACTTTAAGCTATATTTATTAGTTTGATACTATTCTTCAAACTATTTTCAGAGGAGTATCTTTCTTCAAGTAGTATTTTTATAAGATGAGACTTGTGAAATAAATGGTTTCTATTTATAATTCATGTAAGCATTTTATCAATTTAGACACTTCAAAATCTTAAATTTTAAAAATTTAGCTCCTCTAGCTGTGAATATCTATAAATACTTGTAAATTTTTGTAACTATAGCTTCTATATAGATGGTAAAGTATTGGATGCAATTATAAATTATTTGTGCACTACAACCAATGCAAAATATCTTTCTGATTTATGGGGTTTTTTTTAAAGAAATGTCTTTATTTTGAAATAATTTTAGGTTTATAGAAAGGTTATGAAAAATTTTCACAGAGTTTACATATTTCCTTCACCTGGCTTCCCCTAATGGTAACAACTTTTATAGATAGAGTAACGTGATCAAACCCAAGAAGTGAACATTTGTATGATATTATTAAATAAACTATAGGCTTTATTCACATTTCCGCAAATTTTCCTTTAATGCTCTTTTTCTGTTCCAGATTCGATCCCATTGCATTCAGTTGCTGTGTCGTCTTAGTCTCCCTGAGTCTGACAGTTTTGCATTCTTTTTCTGTCTTTCATAATTTTCATACTTATGTTGAGTACTGATTACCTATTTTGTAGAGTAACTCTCAATTTGCATTTGTCTGATATTTTCTCATGATTGTTTTGAGGTTGTGCATTTTTGGTAAGAAAAAATACAGAAGTGTTGTCGTGTCCTTCTTAGTGCATCATATCAGTTGTTCATGATGTTAATATGCTTTTTTGATCATGCTGTAAACCTCAATCACTTGTTTAAAGTGTCTGTTGGGTTTCTCCATTGTAAAGTTGTGATTTTCCCCTATATAATTGGTAAATATTGAGTCTCAACTGATATCCTTATTTTCCTCAAATATTGCCCAGTGATTTTAGCATCCATTGTTCATCTTGTCTGTAACAATTATTATTGTGATATTTGCCTAATAGTAATTTTTTTATTTCCCTATTTCTTCTACATTTATTAATTGGGATTCTTCTATAAAGATGAGCTGTCTATACCCCCATTTATTTATTGATTTAACTATTCATTTATATCAATTTGCACTTATAGGTAATTATTTTATTCTATGGGTTATAATCCAGTACTATGATTATTTTTTGATCAAATTATTATAGATTTGACCAAGGGGAGCCCCTCTAGGTTGGCTCCTTGTCCTCTTGGCATACCCCACCCTTTCTTGAACACATCCTTATTTTCTGGCACTACAATATATGAAGGGCTCATCTTGTGTTTTTTTTCTGGACCAGCCCTTGAGTCAGCCTCTTTTCCAAGGATCCCTGATTCCTCTTACTGGAAAGTGGTACATAGAAACCAAGACCTAGTTTCTGGGTGTGCTCAAATTGGTGCGATATTGTTATTGCTCCTAGGCTTTCTCAGCAGACAGAACTAGGAAACATATATACAAATACATTTATTTTGATATCTGTCTGAGTACATATGAGTTCATGAGTTCAGACTTCTGATGTCGATCCAACACATAAGTTCATTCTAGTCTCTTTATTTCTTTATCTTTAACTTCTTCCTGTAACAGTAAGATATCTGGTTTTCTTATCTAGGACATATTTACTTATCAAAGAATAAAATAAATAGTTGCAGATTTATGCTGTATAATATGTGAGAAACCTGTGTAGCAAAAGGTTTCACAGTACTGTCTACATAGTGGGACTTCTCAGCCTCGGTGTCTCACACATATTTTACATGTAAGCAGCCTACATTTCTCATTTTTCCCACAGCTTCTTCTGCTTGGTGGCCTCATGGCTTTCAGCATGTTGAAGGCTATAGTGTTGTTTATGTTATAGCCCATAACACAGCTGCCTGGTATACCAAGATGCCAGTAGAAATGTCTTCTACATGTTCCGTTAAAGGAAATATGGTCACTTTGTATCTGAAAAAGGTCAGTATAAGGAGAGGGCTTTCACTATAGTCACCACTCTGACTTAGCCACACATTAATGGGGAACTCTGTCTTTTTTCTGTGATTGTCCTATGCTACCAGACAAAGCCATGATAAAAGGTGCAAGTTGAAAATAGAGTTCTTCCACACATCTCCTGGTCAATTTCATGTAACATTTTATAACAAACATTTCATTAGAAATGTCATAGACAACATGTATGATTGGAGCTCCCAAGGTAAGCCAGGACTGTCTTGGGTGACCTGCTGTAAGATTAATCTAGTGACAAGACCTTTCTCTCCTAATCCTTACCTCATTCCATACCTGAAGGAGCCAGAGGCTGCAGAGGGAAGGGAGGGGAAGAAGAGAAAGAGCAGCGTAAACAAATCACAGAGAACTCATCACATCTTTTTCACCCCTACGGATTCCCAAGCTGTTAGGCCCAAGCTAAGGCAGGGGAGATATTTTAAATAGGATGAGATCTTGGCAGTTTGATTTTACACGTAACTGGCTTTTGAAACCTGATAAATAACTAGAAAAGTTATGGAATCAGCAATGAAGAAAGATTTGGCAAAATTTGGTTGAGAGCATTTATAGTTGATAATGAGCTATATGCCCAATTTTCATTCTAAGATACTTCCTCCTTCTCTCAAATACATATACAGTGTACACACACACACACACACACACACACACACACAATTCTTTTTTTTCTGAAACTGAGATGCATCTTAACACCAGTGAATATATTTATGGAGGTGATCTTTCCTTCTTTCTTCCCTTCTCCTTCCCTCCCTTCCCTTCCCTTCCTTTCCCTTCCTCCTTTTCTTCTTCTGAATACCTGCTATTAAATCTATAATCAGAACTGAGAAATTATTGCGTGTTCTCCTGTTTAATCCAGTATCCCTGAATCATGTATGATTTTCCCAATAGAGATTGCTTCTTTAGAATGTATGTATGTTGAAGCATAAAACTGTTCCCTGACTTTTTTTTTTTTTGCCAGGCCACCAATCTCATACCAAGCTAAAATATGAAAAGCTACATTTCCTCATCTTTAGCTGTCTTTGGATTTATCTAAAGATACATTTATCTTTTACATAAAACACTTTAGTGTACTGTATTTTTATTTTTTTGCTATGACCCCAGAAAGGGAAGGAAAGAGCAGGTCATTTCTGTAGGAAAAATTGGAACCAAACCAACAACCTATCTATTAACTTTGGCTTTTCTGGTTTTATTCTTTTTTTCCCCCTTTCTTTTTTCCTTTCTTTTCTTTCTCTTTTGTGTGTGCGTGCGTGCAGAACCAGACTGGGGTTCTTTAAGTCTGTAAAACAAAACAATAACAGTGACAACTGCCACAAAATAGCCTCATTTTGGACAAGCTACATTCAAGTTTTAAATTTATGTGATTTAAAAAAGAGATTTAGAGAGTCCTGAGAAGATGGAGTTTCTAATGGAAAAGCTGACAGATTCTTAACTGCAAGCACGTTGCCAGGCGCCGCCGCAGTAGAAGGTGGCCGGCGTCCAGGAGAGCTGGCGGCTGCACGCCTGAACTTTCTTAAATATCTAACTCTAGTTTGCAGTCCCTGGCCAGCGTGTAACTCATTTCTGGCTGACACATTCCAGCTCATAATTAGTGTAGTGCTTATATGGTCCTCACTTTTTAATTCTTTTCCTGTAAAGCAGGAATGTTCAAGAGACAAAGATATACTTCACTTGGCAATTGGGGAAATCCATGAGGTGTGTTCCCAGGGTACTTAAGCTGGCTGAGACCTCTGGAGGAAGGAATTAAGATGAACTTTCTTCTGTCTCTCCTCAAAGCAGCCTACAGGTCCCCACATTTTATTTCAGCCTCTCTTATCAATCTCTTCTCTCATAAAATCTTGTTTTTCTTTTGCCTTGCTAATGTATCGAACATTTACCAGGTCTCTCTCTTGATGGTACATCTCTTGGACAAGCATAGAAAGAAGCAGCCTGTCAACTAGAATGCCCAAGATGTGCACATATCAAACATTTTGATAATGGGTCTGCAACTAGCACAGTTGACCTTTGTCATTATTTCCTGGAGCCATTGCTGTGGATTAGTAGTGTGTGTGTGTGTACATGTGTGTGCGTGTGTGTGTACATGTGTGTGCGTGTGTGTACATGTGTGTGCATGTGTGCTTAGTTGAGGTAGAACCGGAATTTCCCACCTGCATAGTTCCAAGCGGCTCAAGCCACCAGATGTGGGAGGCTGAGGTCCATGCAGCAGTGTTCTTATTAACCCCAGAAGCTTAGGCCGAGCTCTGGTGCTGCTGCAGCTCTCATGTGAGGCTACTCATTTGCCTTGTTCATAGCTTCGCCAGTCCACTGAATTACCTTTCAGCTTCTCTGACTTCTAGGCAAAGTGTGATGAAAGGCACTGGAGTTGCTTTTTTTAAGTTGAATTTTTGGAGAGACCAGTGTGGATTTCAGGCCATCCTCCTGGGTTCCAGTTGATTGTCAGGGCTTCCAGTTTGTCTTTACTCACTCCCACTTCACTGCCACCTTTCTTTTCCATCCGCCTCCCCTGCTGACTTTAAGGCCAGTGCCGGGCATGATGACCACAACCTTACATGGACATTGAACCATTGCCCATAATTTTATACAGTCAAATTTCAGGAATAAACCCTGATTTTATATAATTTCTAATTTTCTGCTCCTCTGATCACACTGCTTGATACAGTTGCATAGCTCTTAACAAGCTGGCCCTAGAAGAGTGTCCAAGACGTACTCAATGAATTTCTGCTAATGAGGCAGACAGAACAGACAATTTTATTCTCCGTTTATAGCTGAGGAAGTTGTGGGCAGAGAGGAAATACCAGAGATAGGATTTAAACTCAGACCTTTGAAATCATACCCAGTCATCCCTGAGTGGGAATCTCATATGTAAATTGAAACAAAAGAGGTAATATGTTGAAAGGTGCTCAGTGTCACCAGGAATCAGGGTCACAAAACAAAGTGCCACTAGCTATCTACCTGGGTGGCAAAAATTTTAAAGTTTGACATGAGCAATATTCTCCATGGTAAGAGAAACTCTCATCAACCAGTTTAGCTACTTTGGAGGATAATTTGGTATTTACTAAATTAAAGGATTCAGATCCATGATCAAGCAAATTCAGTTTGCGTTATCTACTCTAGCATACATTTCCCTGTGCACACAAGGAAGCATTTTCAAATATGTTAAGTAGAATAAATGACTGCTCATTAATATGGGCATGAGTAAAAGTGTAATGGTGTATTCATAGTAGGGAATGAAGTAGATCTCTGCACTGATGTGGGAAGATCTTCATGAATACTGTGGAACGAGCAAGAAGCAAATCACAGAATGATGTGTTTAATAGAGTATAGTTCATGTGAAAATGTGTGAATAAAATAGGGCTATATATTTTCCATGAGCAAATACATGTAAGTAAAAGCATTTAAAAATATTGACGAGCTAATACTGGTGATTAGAAAAGATGGGGAGAAACTGGGACTGGGAATGATAAAGCTGAGATTAATTTATGATGTTTCCTTTTTTTTTTAACAAAGAAAATATATTTATGTATTACCATATAATTAGTTTTTTTTGCTTTAAAGAATAAAGACAATGTGTCTAAAAGAAGAATTATAGACCTCATTGAGTATTAAAAGAGGATGTTGGAAATAATTTAGTTAACACTTTTCATTTTGTATATGTAGGAATTGGGGCTCAGGACATGAAATAATTGGCTAAAAGCAGAATCTAATAAAGATTTGAAATCAGAATAGTCCCAGAAAAACTTCTAATAGAGTTTCAGAAACTTTTAATTAATAATCTCTGAAATATTTTGATGAAACCAGAATTATTTAGGGCTGCCATTGCGGGGATCCTAAACAAATCAGAGCCAGCTTCAATATCCATGATTTGGTCTTTTTTTAATTTTTATTTTTAATTATTTGGTCTTTTTACCTTGTCGCCCAAGGACTCTGTTAAGATCATACCAATACCATACTGTCATCTTTGAGTCTTCCAGTCTACTGCTAATTTTATAAGTTTTTCTAATGTCTTCAACCCTCATTGCCTCAGTAAATTCTCTTTTTCTGTACCATGTTCAAAAATACTTTTATCTTTGTCCTTGTTAAGATGGGCCACATTTGCAGTATTTCCCTGGATGATTGAAAGCCATTCTCTAAATCAATAGAAATATGTTCGTGGTAAATTCTGAGTTCATGTGTTCTGATACCCCAGGAAGGAGAGAATTGGGTTCTGCTTTTAGAAATATAATTGCATCTGGACTTCTCAAGGTTGGAAAATAACACAGAACAGGTATAATAGCCCAACAGGTATAAGTCCCTTTGCCACACAGCCTAATTCCAGTCAGCTTGTAGGAATCTGCTTGAGTAATCTAGTAGTGTCCTAATTTTTATTCACTGCTTAAATCTTTTCTAGGTTATCCTTGATTCTAAAGTTCTTCTCTTAATCCCTTATCCTCACCCATCTTTCTACCTTAGGTACTCCACTACAGATCATAAGAGTGACCACATTTGTAGTATAATGATCTACTCTGTGTTTTCCTCCTTTCTCTGTTGTGAGCAGAGGGGGAGCTGGGCTGCTGGCATCCAGGCTCAGAGATAAAAGGCCTCCTTTTGACTATATTCTCTGTGGGTCTCAAGATCTTCTCTCTCTGTCTTTACCATACTATCTTTGCATCATAGTTCCAACATAAATCACGTGGTATGGTATCTGAACAAAATTGTTTAAAAGATGCCACTTTTGGAAAATATACTCAGAACAACTGCTTTTTTTGTTGTCCCCTTATCTTCCCTAGCTATGTGTCTACCCAGTAGCCTCTCCATTGCACAGCAAAGTCTTTCCAGGATTACCAATTCTTCCTCCAACCTCCTTTCTTTAAGGAAAGTGAAAAACCCTCATGGACGCTTCCAGAAGCAATTCTACTGCACTCTTTTGAACCTGAACCCTTCTCCTCAAACGTGGTTCCATGATGCAGAAATAAAGTTACCTGCATAATTGCAACTGCTTACAATACTCACAAAATCTTCTATTTCATTAAATATTTTCAGAAGTTGCATCTTTCTTCCCAGCATTTATTTTAAAAAACTATTTATTTTTATCTGTGCCTTGATATACCCAAGGGTATAGTATTATAATAGCTGCTTTTTTTTTTTTGTCCTCTGAAAATTAAGAAGGGTAGAAGGTCATGGTATTTGTTTTATCTCTTTACTGAATCTCAGATGAGCCAGAATCTGAAGTTATCCGGTAACCAATGTCCTCTTCAAGTCTTATTTGTTTTAATCTGACATTTCTGAGCTTTGGTTCAACGAGTATCAACACACACCACAGATGTTACTCATATTCTTTAACCTACCAAAAAGAAAAATACTCAAGCCTACCAGAACTGAAGTGAACATTGGTGACAAGTATGGAAGGACTGACTGACCTGACAGTTTAATATTTTTCCATTTCAATCTTATACTGTGCATTGTCTGAATCAACTAACACCAAAATGCTTAAAATTACCAAAATTATCATTGATGATCTTTCTTCTCATTTGGGCAGTAAGTATCAACTCGATCAACATTATATCATGTTTCTCTTCTATGCTCATGCTTTTTTCCTCTGTAGTTTTAAGACTAAAGTAAGGGTTTTTTTTTTATTTGATTGTAAAAGAGTTTACTTTTTATTTAACTTTAAGAGAGATTAAAATGTTTAGATATTATTGACTCTGAAGATACGTTAATTCCTGCTATGGTAGTTAACTCTAAGAGATATTTGGTGAATATATTTAACCTGTTTTCTTGAACAAGACTACTTCTAGACAAAGCATTGTAGTGAAAGTCCCAAAGTCATTAGCAGACGTTAGTCATCTTCTAACTACTTTATAAGTTTCTCATTTTGGCAGGCTTGGACAACATGCCATTCACAGCTGTTAAGCTCTTGAATTTAGAATTTAAGTGATTCTTGTAACAAGAGTTGTTAAAACTGTGCTGTCTAGAGCCTGTGGGGTTTCATGTAGCCTCTGGGGATCTCATGGTGAGTGTATGAGTGAAGCGACAGGGCCAAAGTCTCCTCATGCAGAGCAGCATCTTTTCCTTCTATTTAAGTATTAGGTTTTACACAAACCAATGGATGGATCCCTTTGAGGATGTGATGAAAACTACAGACTCCTCCCTAGAAAAATGCACATATACACATAGTGAAAATTTTTGCCTATAATTTCAAGTTGCTCACAATCCCTTTGATAATCTTTTTGGACCTTCATTCCATAGAGTCACAAATTAAGAATCTTTGAGAAAGTTTATTTTTTAGTTGAAGGCTGCTTTTACCTAAGTGTAGGGGAAGGAAAACCACTAATCTATCTATGTGCATATGTATTTAGATTCAATCAATATTTCAGTATCTGGTCAGTTACAAAGAAATAGGTTTTATTTGCACACTAAGGTTCATGTACAGAAGCTTTATTCTTGGACACAGAAAAACCTACCGTTTTATATATATATGTATATATACATATATGTATACACTTATATATATATGTATGTATACATAAGTATATACATATATATGTATATATACATATACATATATATACATTTATACATATATGTATATACATATGTATATATATATAATTATGTGTATATATGTGTATATATATATATATATACATATGTGTATATATATATAATTGTGTGTCCTTGTTCACTGGCTGTCTGTCTTCTATTGTAAGGGACAGGGACTATCTCTTTTGTGCTTGAAGTGTACAATTATTTAATAAGTAACTGTTGAACAAGTGAATGAATAATTACTAGAAAGTTTTAATATCAGAAAGTTAAGCAAAGTATGGACTAAGGAAGAGCTACGCTACCCAATGGCCTAAGGATGGATGAGGTAGACTCAGAGAATGGAGACTGAAAAATAGAATAATATCAGATTTTAGAGAAGGACTTGGTCAGAAAAAAAGCTGCGTTCAGGATTTGCTTTGTTCTGGATTTCTGCATCAAAACCCAAAGTGAAGACTACCTCTCACTAGGGCCCAGCCTACGCCTACTGGCGATGTGAACTTCTCTTTCTAGTTTGAAAGGAGCTGTATCTCTGAGAAAGGGTGAAAGGAGGCAAAAGAGAGCAAAGCCGCTCTCTGGAGTCCACTGCATTGAGACTTCTCATGGGGTAGTGAAAACAGTAAGGAAAATGGTGACCAAGCCTGCCTCTCCCCTCTCTTGGCTTTACATAGAATTATCTACGCACTGAGGTGCAGCTCATGGCATCGACAGCACAGGAAAAGGAAACATTGTTGAGGATGAGTCAGAATTCAGTGAGTGTGCAGTTTCTATCTCCTTTGAAGTTTGCTGCTGAGTGTTGAATCTTTGGTCCTATTGATACCAATTGATACTTGAAAATGCAAACATTCAAGGAAGGTGTTCTGTGCCACAAGTGAGAACTGAAAAATGTTCCCTTTTGCTAGAACTAAACCAACACAAAAAGGAGATGAGGGCTAGAAAGGCAGATATTCCTTCTGGAAAGATGTTTCAAATGGAGACGAGAGAACTGAATTGGTTATATTTAGAAGATTTCACATTTGTAGTACCCCTCTTGAAATGTAATAATTTTTTTTATAAATAATGAGATGAATAACATAAAAGTCACAAGCATTATGTTTTCTTAGTTTGGGTTCACATGAGTTGACTTTTCTTGATCAATTAGAGGGAAAATAATTTTCTAGTCTTTCCTGAATAGCCTGAATATTCTAGAGTGATCTGACTCTCCATTTTATTCAAGCTCTGTAGATGTGGCACTGGCAAACTATATTTACATCTTCTGCAGTAAAAACTCTAAGAATGTTTTGCTTAAAGGGCCTTGAACTCAAGGAGTCAGAAACTTCATTTTGAGCCCAGCCACTTACTAAGCAGATGACCTGGGAGAGATGAATGAGTGACTGACTGGCTTGTGACTAAGAATAAACTGTTGGTTTAGATGATCTCCAAGCTCCTATCATAAGATTTCATGATATTCTTTATGAACCCAGGAATTTATATTGATTTTTCTCTCTTGTAATTTAAAAAAGAGGGAGGTCAGCTAGTGAACATAAATGATTTTTTTTCTCTAGTGTACCTACCCCATGGGTCAACACCAAGGAATAGATGAGTTACTTCTTGTTTGTTTCAATACTCTCCTAGAGAGGGCTAAGACTTGTTCAACAAGGAGTTTTACGCATTCTGATAAGACAGAGGAGAGGAGAGAAAAGGAGAAGAGAGAGAGAGGAGAGGAGAGGAGAGGGAGGGAGGGGAGGGGAGGAGAGGGAGTTTATGTATTTGTTGAGTAAACAAAATTTATAGGAAATTTTGTCTAAATCCTAGATACCATGTTTAGCCTATAGTCAGAGAATGTGCTAAAGACTTGAAACTGGCAACTCAGCCTTATAGAGAATTTCACAATGAAACCTCTCACATGCTGAAGTGAAATCAGATAATAGCATTGTTTTATAATTTATTGATGTGAACATTTGAAGCCAAATTTATATGCAGAACAGATGGGCCCACAGCTGATAAAAGGAAAAACTGCCCCAAAACAGGCTTGTTAAATATTATTATCTCTGAATATAAGCAGGGAGAAAATAATATGGTATTTGTCTTTCTCCATCTGACTTATTTCACTTAGCATAATACCCTCTAGGTCCATCCATGTTGTTGCACATGGCAAAATTTTATTCTTTTTTATGGTTATTTGGGGTTTTTTTATGGCTGAGTACCACATCTTTTTTATCCAATTATCTATAGATCTATACTTAGGTTGCTTCCATATCTTGGCTATTATAAATAATTCTGCAGTGAACATAGGGATGCATATGTCTTTTCAAATTAGTGTTTTGGATTTCTTCAGTTAAATATTCAGGAGTACGATTGCTGGGCCATATGATAGTTCTATCAAAGAGTGAATTTCAATAGGATAGCTGGGGAAGGTCATGTAAAGAGAGCATAGGCGACCTAGGAGAGTGAGCAGCTGCAACACAGAGCAAGCCTTGAACTATTTTGAAGAAAGACAAATGCTACTTTGCTTTTTTTGCATAAAACAATTTTAGCTGATATAGGAGATTTAGATAATTATCAGACTTTTGGCAAAAGCTGGATCTTCACTGACTTTGAGGGAAAGATCTGATCTAGAAGGTGTGATAATATCACAGGGCGATATTGGGGACACTGAAAAAAGTAGAGGTTCCAGATATACTCATAAAGCCATCAGTTAATGTAATAAATTCTTCTTCAATCAGTGTGTTCTCTTTGGTATAGAAGAATGCTAAGAGATAAATACCTCTGGGAAGATTATTACTTTTAAAGAATGATCCTTTATTCACATATACATGCACTTGTGTAAAGGGAAGGATAGTGAAATAGGTCTGATGGCAGAGAGGCTAGAAAAAGCCATAAGTGGTGACTGGGAGGAAAATAGAACTAAGAAGAAGCGGGGGCGGGGGGGAAATAAAAAAGTGTAGAAAGGGGAAGCTGGGGTAATAAAAATCAGTAGTAGTAATCATAATCATAATAATAATCAAATATAACATGTTGCATGGTTTCTATATGCTAGACACTCTTTTTAGTACTTTACGTATATTAACTCTTTGGGGAACAAATTTGTCAATATCATCACATAAATGTCTTTTCTTAAATTATTCATTCATTCATCAGCTCTTCACTGAACTTCTATGATCTGCCAGACACTTTTCTAAGGGTTGGAGTTAGAGGTTAACAGAATAGCCAAGGTGCTGCTTTTACAGAATTTACAATTGAGTGGGGGAAAATACCCAGAGAATAAATCAGTAAATAGACAAATAACACTGTTCTTGATAATGGTGAGCTCTACTCTCAGAGTGGCATGCTAGGGAAGGACAGGAGTGCAGGGATGATGGAGAGGTCAAGAGGCACCTCTCTGGGGAGGGGATGTGTGACCTGTCACCTAAATGATGAGCAGTCAGCTGCATAAAGAGGGCCCAGGATGTTGGGCAAAGGGCACAACACTGGCAAAGGCTCTTGGGTGGGACAATAAGCAAGGAGGAAAGATTTAAAAGGGGGTGAGGTCAGTTGGGAGGAAGCAAGGCTGTGCATGGCCTATGATTTGGAATTTATTCAAAGTGAAATATGAACAACTGGTCAGCTCTGAAAATGAAAAAGTGTATAAAATTTAGCTCCTGTTTCATCAGTTTACCGACTGTCACTACTATTCCAGAGCTCATTTGTTTGACCCTTAACCAGACTAAACATTTGCTGTGGTTCTAAGAAAGGAATAATACCTAAGGATGAGAATGGTCAAGAGACGAAGCAAGGCATGGGCTGGGCATGCAAAGGAGAGTTTAGAAAAGGAGCCAATGAGTCAGGTGCCCTTGGCTCTCTCTCACTTTCTCTAATCAGCAGGACTCACTCTTCTTACCTTTTCTTACCTTAGCTTGAATATACTTAATGTATCTGAAACTTCCATGCTCCACAAATGTGTGCTTATACATATGTAAGTGTATATAAGTGTGTGGTGTGTGTGTGAGAGAGAGGGAGGGAGAGATAGAGAGAGAGAGAGAGAGAGAGAGAGAGAGAGAGAGAGAGAGAAGCCACTCGACACTCTTTGGAACCAAAAGACATTTGTCAAGCCCATTAATTTTTCCAGCTCTACCAGTTGTGTGGTCTTATAGCATGGTATTATCACTTTGGGGATGAAATTTTTCATTTGATCTTAAGTGTTTGCCCTATTGGTCCTGTATTCAAATGTCTCTAGAATCTTAGTAGAAGTAGTACATGCTCAGCTCAGTTCATCAAACATTTACTGAGGGCCTACTCTAGTGCTGGGCGAGACATTGTCTTAATAAAGAGGGTAATTTCTATGACTTGCCTTCAAGGAGCACATCTGCAACCAAAATGAACTTTCATGTATCAGCTTATTCTGCACTTTCAAAATCTGACATATGCTTTATTTCAGATCCTTCCACTTCCTAAAAGACTAGTTGCACATTAGCTTATTCCCATGCAGTCCAAGCTCATAACCTAATTCAGACAGATTCCACATTGCTCTCAGCTGCATCACAAGGAGAGCATGCAGAAGTTAGAGGCGCCAGAGTCAAGAGCTGGGTTTTATTATAATTCTTACTTGGCCATAGGTAGCTGGAGCTTTTGAAAAGAACACAGATTATTTATGGATAAAAAGTATTCTGACGGTAAAGTCTCGGGAATAAAAATCCAAGAGGAGAAATAAATGAGGAATGCATCCCAGGGAGACGAATAATATTTACTATAGTATGTTTGCTTCAAGGCAAATTCCTGTTTTACTGCTTATAGTGGTAATCTTCGTGAGAAATAACAAGCTTGAAAAAAGGGCTTGTGGAGTAAGTATGATTTGTGAAATGCTACATCCTTGGCCTTTGCATGCTGCGGGAGGGTCTAGGTGCCTTTCCTGGCAGAATATTCTTATAATGCATAAGACATGGTCTCTTTCCTCCTGAAATTTTCCCGGAAGCTTTCCCTTTAGTGAATATTTTCTTAAGCACAAAATTATGTATGTACCTGGAACTATGCTAAGCAAAGGGGATATAATGTTGAGCAAGATATGCACAGCCTGCTGAGGAGAAAACATGATTCAAATGATTACATGCAATATTTATTGCAAGTAATTCATTGATTTTACTTGCTATAAATATTATAAATGTTATGAAGGAGAAACACCCAGCAGTACATATTTTGGCCACTCTAGGATAACAATGGAAGCTTTCCAAATTGTGTTCTGAGTTCCAGACCTGGCTTTATCTTTAATGACCATGAGCAAGATATGGTCACGTTGAGCTTGGGGCAAGTAGGACCCCATTCCCTGTTGACCCTCTGGACCTGTTTTTCTCCATCTTTGCCTTTCCCAGTCACTCCTGGCCCTCTCCCCCTAGTTCTGCACAGACTGTGATCTCCTTTACATCAGAGATTATGGGCCTAGCTCCAAGTACCAGTGCTCTACACAGTGATGGGTACATAGCAGATGCCAAATAAATATTAGTTCAATTGAACTGCAGATCTCCTGCTGCTTCTCTACTTCCAAGTATAAGCTTCAGCTGAGCAGAGGGGCTGTGGATCCTACCTGGTGTTATTCTTCAGTGAGGACTTCATTGAGCATCCCTCACCATGGGGTCTGGCTCTAAACAGGTGCTGAAAGATGAACGATGGCTGCTTGAATGAGGGAGAAATTTTCTGCTCCAAGCACTCCCTGTCTTCTACAGGATGATGCAGGTTTTGTGTGGGTCTTTTCTACCAAGCTCTCAATGTATATGAAATATTTGGATGTCAGCTTTACTCCTGAAGAATCAAACTGATGTCTCCATTTCAGCCAGCATCTTCTAGATTCTCTCTGTGGGGCCTCCAACTTGCCCAGATGGAAGATCTCTGTGTTTCATGGAAAACACAATGTGATACCATCTTAACTCTATATTCCCCCTAGTAAAAAAGGAATTCTTTATTTTCATTTTTGGGTCACTACTATTCATTCCCAAAACATTACTGCTACCCTAAAATCCAACTTTCATGCCACCACTACTTGCTTCCCCTCCATGCTGACATGTCTTACTGTGTCTCCTCCTAGATATATTATGCATTTCTCCCTTTCCTAAATCTCTGTTATATGTCAGTTAGGCCAGACAACTGGTCATCCTGCCTACAGCTCTTGCTGTCCCAGAAATATCTTTTCTAAAGACAATTTTATAATAACTGCCCTTGAAGGCATGTTGTCACCCTCAGTGTAAAATGAAGAGTCCTGAGGAGGACATAAAAAACCCTTGTAGTCTGGTCCAAGGCTACCTGAATATTCTTGTCCCTCATTCTCTTTCCTTTCTCAGATATTCTCTGCTCCCATCACACCAAAGCATGTGTGGCTTCGAACCATGCCACATTCTTCAGGCCTCTGTGACATGATGCGCCTTCTCCTTGAACACTCCTCCAGGCTCTTTCTGCTCCCTTCTCTACATTAGCCTTGTCAACATCTACACATCATGCACGATTCAGCTCAGGCCTCCTCACTATTAAGTTCTCATCTCAATCTTCCCACTCTCTTTTCTGGGACACCACAATTTCTTAATGAATTTATTTTGGTATTTATCACATGGCATTGGAATTTTCCCTTTTGTTCCTTGCCTGTGTCTTGTTCAGGTGTAGATTCCCAGAGCCTTCCATTTTACTTCTTATTAACTAAAAGCCTTGGACATGTTATATAACCTTTGTCCTCTCTATTTTTAGTTTAAAGGGGCTAATAAAATCCACGTCTTTACAATTATTATAAGGGGAAAATGAGATGAAGCATATAGCACAATGCCTGACATACATTAAGTAAAAAATGACATTATTTGTTAATATTATTTATTAACATAATATCAGTACAGATAGGAATTATCTTCTGGAAATACCTGAGCCTAGATGTGTCACTAGAAGGAAGGGTTTCTTCTATGCTTTGGGCTGAAAGTAACAGATTTAGATAAGTGGGTGCGTGTACATCAGCTGCTGAAGAGAGTTTTTCACTAAGGGGCCAGTGGTCATCCTGGAGAGAAGACAGACATGAGCCTTGACTGGGCACTAGCCTGGAGCTGCCAGTGTGGAGGATGTCGGGGTGTGCGAGGAATCAGCAGGCAGCTATTTTAGTTGTGCCACCATAACACTTTCAAACCAAGATGTATACAAACTAGACAGGATCGTTAAAAACATCTTACACGGATATATTTTATGGATTTGAGTTAACCTATTGAATGGCTGCTATGAATCTAATACAAAGAAGTTCAAGGTATTGTTTTTGGTCTTAGGTTATCTAACCTCACCCCCTTTCCCCAAAGGAGTAGAGAAAGCTACTTCATTTTGTCATCAGTGTATAATTCCAGACACACATGATCCAGTCTGGTATGATACAGACGCAGTCCTCTCGGAGTTTAGTGAAAAGCGAGGTCCGCATGCGCGGAGACTTGGGGGAAACAAATTACTTGAAGGTACTAAACAGGGAAACACTGTTCCGTTTTCTTTTGAATGACGCCCACATTGGTGCTGGAAAACCATCTGGAGAAATGCAGGCCCAGGAGTAATAGCATGCTGTAATGCATTTGATTAAAAAGAGGAAGGAAAAGACCATGGTGTGTGTTATCCTCATGCTAGGACTGGAGAGCAGGCAGCCTGCAAATTGTGGTCCATGGAGATTTTGCCTGGATTACTTTAAAAGCACTTTTGCAGAGCCAGGCAAATGAAAGTCATGTGTTTATTCATCAAGGAGACCTTCTTTGGGGAATATTTTATTTGCAGTTCCATAAAGAGGCAAAGCCTCCACATTTTTAATCTTCCATGCAAGAACTTCTAAGCACTGGAAAAGGGGTGACTGGAAGAATGAGTTTGGATGTCTCAGAAATCCTGATAAAGTTTGGGAACTTCTCCAGGGTCTTTGAACTTTTTGGCTATGCCATATTGGATTCTGTGTCTGTGGTAGCAAGTTCACTTGCAGAATGTACACTTCTCAGGCTTTTTCAGTATTTTTATCAAGGGTTCGGCCAGGTTCCAGTGGAGCAAAGGTAACTCTGAGATGCTCAGTCTTGAGTGTCAGATATCTGAATATCTCCAAATTTCTTCAGGCTTTACTGGAGTTTGAGAGACATGCTAAGGTCATCTATTTCATCTTGGAGAAAATCTTTTACCAATCAAAAATGACTTTGAGATATTTTAGTGGTCAGATTCCAAGCCTCTCAGTCAAATGGTATCAGCCTAGTACAAATAATCTCATCATAACATCATAGGACTAGTGGAATGAGACCTTCTACTCATTGTTTGGAAGGTTGAAACTCGAACTCAAGAAGTCAACACTGCTTTATGCCTTTGCTTTGGCTGTGGGAAACTTGGTTAAGCCACAGATAGTCAACTTCAGCTCTTTGTGATTTCCTATGCAAGCATGATTATCAGACGTGATAGGGCACTTGGTAAATGTTTTTAAATACACCAAGTCTAGGAAATTATGGAGAAAAGCTTTTATTTCCTTGTCCCACTTAATTTTGTATGCCGTAGTACACAAATGGAACTGCTTTTGATGTAACATAATTTAGGAGAGAAACATGTGCATTAGTTATCTATTGCTGCCTAACAAATTACCATAGAATTTAGCAGATTAAAACAACAAATAGTTATTATCTCACAGTTTCTGTAGACCAGAAATCAAGGGTAGTTGAGCTAGGTGGCTCTGGCTCAAGGTCTCTCATGAGGTTGCAGTCAAGATGTCAGCTGGGGCTCCGGTCATCTGAAGACTTGCCTGGGGCTGGAAGATCTGCTTCCAAGATGGCTCCATTGCATGGCTGTTGCAGGAGGCCTTAGTTCCTTGCCCCATGGGGCTCTCCATGGGGCTGCTTGAGTGTCCTCAGGACATGGCAGCTGGCTTCCCCCAGAGTGAGCTGAGAAGAGAGGGAGAACAAGTGAGAAGCCACAATGCCTTGACCTAATTTTAGAAGTCATGCACCTTCCTTCCACCATAGTTTCTTTATTAGAAGTAAGTCACTGTGTACGACCTATTTTTAGGGGGATAAGTATTAGTGTCCACCTTTCGATGAGAGGACTATCAAATAATTTTGGACATATTTTAAAACCAACACACCATGAGCCTCAGAATTCATTAACATGGATGTGAATCTCAAGTCTACTACTTATTAACTCTGCTGCTGGGGGCAAGTTGATGAATCTCTGAGCTTCAGTTTGCTCATTTATGAAGTGATATTCAGCATACCTACATGCAGTGTTATTTATCAGATTAGAAGTTATGCTTATAAAATATTTCAAATAGCCCCTAGCCTTAAATTAGTGCCAAATAAAGTAGATCTAGTAACAATAATGACAATCATGATGATGGGGATGAATGATCTTGAGAAAATGACACAATCTTTCTGAGGCTCATTTGGCTTATAATACCTACCTCATGAGATAATCGTCAAGATTAAATACTTTAACTTTTGAGAAAGCAGGTACCAGAATGAAGTATATTGGGTTTTCCTGGTCTTCTAGAGAAACACCAATGAGATGATATTTTAGTTGTTCTGGTTGCTAAAGAACATTGTATTTAAAATGAAAACATTAGCTATCATTAATGGCATAAATACAAAAATTGTTAGGGCACACCCACTGAGGAAAATAGTGGACTCACATTTTAAAATCTACTCCTCTGGACAAAAGGGTTCACCTGTCCTTCATTAGAGGGACAATTTCTTGCATGATGCATGGCACAGATTTGTTGTTCTGTATCAGCCAATCTCTTTAGAGTGTTGTACCTTGAGATGACGTTTATCATGCCTTCTTACAAAGAACAGTATGAAGCTAATTATAAAACATGCACACACACACACACACACACACACACACACACACACACACACTAATCTGCCATTTAGTATGTCCTTTAGTGTATTGTCATCATCTGAAAACAATTATCCTGTGGATGGTGATGCAATTGAATGTGAAAAGGGATGGAAAATGTCAGAGTGAGACATTTGGTGGCAGATGGTTTTTACTGTTTCAAAAAGATGCTTTGCCCGGAAGCCATGGGGGCTTTTGGTACAACAATAAGTCCAAACAGTTACCTGGGATGGTGTAGCTGCCGAATGGAGGAATCTCATCTCAGACTCCAAGCTCTGAGCACTACCAGGGTGGCCAGTCAGCACTTCTTTTTATTTAAAACTAGGCATCCTTGGCCTCCCAAGAACATTTAATTGAACTGGATTTGAGCCTTTCCTGGCGAGGTTACTCCAGCAAAGGCCTGTTTACGTGTGGTAATTTCAAGGTTCCCAGAATTTAAGGTAAAGTTGGCAAAGCCACCATCAATTTGAGGAGCAAGAGAAAGTAGCGTTGTAGCAGTGATGCGAATGTGGGAAGGACAAAGAACAAAGACCATTATCTTCCTGCCCTGGGAAGTCCTTCCTTTCCACCTCTTCTTAGTCAAAGGTGGGGTGGGTGGGGAAGGTTCCAGTTTTCCCTGGAATGAATTGTCAAAACTTTCCCCTCCAGGCTTGAAACATGTTCTCCTCTGAGCTGCTCAGCACGTTGTCAAACCAGTCTTTACTTGAAAGACATATGGCAACAACATGAAAGATGTCATATAAGTCCCCCCTCCCCTGCCCCCACTTTTGGAAAGATTTTTGAAAGATGTTACATTCTGCATATGGGGCCTGCAGAGTGCAGGCTGAGGAGAGCTGGCGGTCCTGCAGGGGAAGCTGCCAGGGGGCCAGAGACCCCATCTGGAGAGGGTCCTTGGCTGGTTTCTAAAGAGCAAATGAAGGAGAAAAACAGTTGACAAGGAGGGGTGTGTGGGGTGGGGTGGGGAAGACAAAACAGGCAACGGGAAACGTCGGTTTTATGGAGCTTGCAAACCTGAACTCAAATATTAAAAATGCTTTCATCAGTCTCCTTAATCCAGAGACATTCTTTTTGGCTTAGATGGGAGGAAAATTCAGTCCCTTAAGGGGAAAGCAAGAGGAGAAGGAGTAATAAGGATGTGAGTCAGACGCAGGGAATTGCTGGCAAATGTGTTCGTTTTAGGAGGCGGAGGACTGTGTACAGCTGATCTAACGTTGCAGACCACTGATAATGCCCGCCAGCTTTTTATTGATTTCTCCCTTTAGTTATGAAAAATGTTTGACTCCATTTAGTGGGGGAAAGGTGAGAAAAAAAGAACCACTTCTTTCTTGTTTGCTTCTTCTCTGGGGAATGAACAGCACTTGGGCTCCAAAGCTGTGTTTTTCTTTGGGTTTTGCCTTTTAATAGGGGTTGCAGAAGTGGTTATAGACATTTGAGGGGAAATAAAGCTTGTGGTTTATTAACAGGGCTGGTTTTAATCAGCAGTGATTTGACTAGGGTAACATTAGAGCTACAACACTGATAACTGATACTATGATTTTCTATGTTTTTAACCCCAAACTGAAATCTTGTGGATTCACTGACAAAAAAAAAAAAAAAAATCATTTGTTTCCCTGGCTAGGCTGTGGGGAGTGAATGTTTTGGGAGGTCAGCATCAGAGGAAGGCAGGAGAAGCTGGGGGCTAGAGCAGCTGCCTCAGAGAGTCTTCATGGCTGGGATTCCAGCTGTTAAGAAGCAAGCCTAGGAGACCAGGGTTCCTTAGTGAGGCCAGTGGAAGTGAGAGGAAGGAGTGGAAGGCAGGTTCTTGTTCCCATATGGCCACTCCAGTCAGGACCTTGATGGTCAAGTCTTTATGAACATCTCTTCACAGACCTGAGGCGATGTCTCAGGTGGTGACACCTTACATTTTCCAGATGTTATAAGTCATGGTGTTTCTTCCCTCTATTAGGAAAGTTGAAAAAGTCTAGGCTACTTCCCAGGGAGAGCGCTGATCTCCTGCCCCACCCAGAACAAAATTTACTGGCTCTCTCCCACCCAGTCCATTAGTTAACATGACCGCCACTGAAATCACAGTCAAAATCTGCCCCGCCCCCCTCCAAAATGTTCTCAACAAGAGTAAGGCACTGTGTTTTTCAGTGTATTTTTTTCCAAAAATAAAACAGGCCTAGAATTTACCTTCCTTTAACTGACTGCTTGGAAGACAAATGAGATGATGTACAGAGCTCCTGGAGAGACCTGGGAGAGTGGTGAGTGAATGGACTCATCCCCTGTCAGTCCTCCTGACATTGCTGTAATGTTTTGTGTTCCTGTGTTTACGTGTATATAAGCTATTCCTCCCAGCATAGACAGTACTTTGGGTGTTTAGAGTTTCTTTCCTGTTCTCATGCCAAAGAGGCACTGGCCAATTCCCCATCTCTTCCTTGGTGTTCCTGATGAAAGGGGTCCATGTCACCAGGAGATGGCTGCCCAGGGTGATGGCGAAACCAGGCATGTGACCAGGGAAGAATCTGAGCGTGCCCTGCCCCGTGTCAGACTTAGCTGAGCTCTACCCACCAGCGCCCCGTGCTCCCTCTTGCCCTTATGTCCCTCTTCAGTGGCCATCTCCTGGGGAGGCTGCCCAGTTCACAGCACCAACCCCTTCTTGGGACCTGCTCCTGACTCAGTGGGGTAGATCTGTGGAAACCATGTCTCATCACCCTTGGCCGAGAAGTAGAGACCCAGCTCTGGAGCATTTCTCTCTCTGGAGTATGAAATCATAATGAGGAAAGAAAAGACAATATTTGTTAGGGCTCATCTCATTGATGACAGTGTCCTAGAGTACTTCATCACCTCACATAATTACTGTTTCTTTTTTGTTGTGAAAACATTTAAGATCTACTCTCTTAGCAGCTTTCGAGTGTATGCACTATCACTAATTATAAGCACCTGGTTGTGTGTTAGATCCCCAGAATTTATCCATCATATGACTGCAAGTTTGCACCCTTGACCAAAATCTCTCCACTTCTCCCATCCTCCAACCTCTGGTAACCACCATTCTACTCTCTGTTCCTATGAGCTTGGCTTTTTTAGAGTCCACATGTAAGTTATATCATACAGTACTTGTATTTCTTCGCCTGACTTATTTCACTTAACATAATGCCCTCAGGTTCCACCTATGTTGTTACGAATGGCAGGATTTCCTTCTTTCTCATGACTGAATAATATTCAATTATATATACACTACATCTTCTTTATCCATTCACGCATCGACACTTAGATTGTTTCTATGTCTTGGCTGTTGTAAATAATGATGCCATGAACATGGGAGTTCAGATATCTATCTGAGATCCTGATTTCATTTCCTTTGGATATATACCCTACAAGGGTTATATCTGTCCTTCTAAATCTTACCCTTCCTTAAATATCCCAAATCAAATGTCATTTTTTTTCTCTGAATCATTCAGATGTCCCCAGTCAAAAGTTGTTTCTTTTCTCTGCAAACTCCCATAGCTGTTCCAGTACCCCGACAAAGATACAAATAGGCTACATATCTCTTCCCTAATAGGCTGCACATTGTCATTGTCATTAGAATGTTATTATTATTGTTGTTGATTACATTGTTATTTTTTAAATTTTTGTATTCTTTGCTAACTCAGTGCTCGAAAATTAGTTACTTAAATAACAAGCTATTTTAACTGAGGTATAAATTACTTTTAATAAATTAATATATTACTTCCTCATCCTGTTGACATATTTGCGTTTCAGCCAGAGCTTCTAGAGAAACACAGTGTTGAACTTAAAGTTGAGAGTGGACATTTAAGGTTTGAAGCCTAGGTTAGTCTTATTAATTAAGGGCAAACTTCATTTCTGGCTCCAAATCCCATCCTGTGGGGAGAAGCCTAATCTTCCTGAGACTTGCTTTGACCTTAATTCTTAATACATGGAGATCAAGGTTGAGGACTAGATTCTTATGGAAAATACTCCTTTTAGACATTGTTTGTGTTAGCATTTTTTGTTTAACCAACCACCCCCAAACTAAGTGATTTAAGATGACAATGAAATATTTTTCAAGATCCTGTGATTAGTGAAAAAGTTCCTCTGCTGGTTTCACCTGGAGTCACTCACATTAGCTATCTTCATCTTGGGGGTAAGCCAGGTCAGCGAATCTAAGATGACCTTATTCATATGATAGGCAGGTGGTGCTGGCTGTTGGCCTGGATACCTGGGTTCTCCTCCACACGACCTCTCACTCTCCAGGAAGATAGATCAGCCTTCTTATATGGCAGTCTCAAGGTAGCATTTCAAGATGGCAAGAGCAGAAGCTACAAGGCCAGGGCTCCAGAATTCACATCAATTTCTCAACATCTTATTGGTCAAAGCAAGTATTGAGCCCAGTCCTGAATGAAAAGATGAGGAAATAGACTCCACCTCTTGATGGGAGGAGCTGCAAAGACTTCATGGCCCTGTGAAACCTACTATAGGTGGCTGTGTGGCATTGCCATGATTCAGACCCCAATAACTGAGATTACCACCCAGTGCTTTGCAGAAATTTTCTTCTTATTTCACTCTCAAAGATTCAGAGGAACAAGTACTAGTGGTATGATATTCTTGAAGACTTTTCTCTTTGCCTAGAGAGAGAAGAATTTGACCTGTCATTTGTGGGGAACAACATTTCCTTGGCCGATCACCATGTATTTCAGGAAAACTAATCACCTCTAAGCAGTGGTGGGATACTGCCCACATTGCCAAACCACTTCTTCCAGGTGGTGGTAACTTCCTAAAGATTGAATCTGTAAGCCTAAGAATATGAAGTAACTAAAAGAGTGCCCTCATAAAACTATATTTTTAAAATGCTAAGCTTGACTGAGAGGAGTTCAGAGGTGGGAGAGAGAAGATTCTATTGTTCATAGAAAACAGTTTCCACAAATATAGTCTTTTCTCTGCTCCCAACAGTTTGTAAGAAGAATGAGTGAGATGCAGTGAACTCCCTGGTCATGCCCCTACATTCAAACATACGTGAACATTTCATATAACATCCTTTTTCACTGTCAGGGAAGGGGAAATGTATGTTGAATTCACCCAGCACACAACCATGCTCAGAAGGAAGATTTAGCATTGCATAACTGAGGAAATGGTTTCTTAGAGATTAAAAAATGGTTTAATGTCTCATAGCTATTAAGAATTGGAACTGAAATTTATGCTCAGTTCCAGGTCTGTCTGAAGCTAGATTCACCACCACTGCCCTATCTCCCAGGAGGAGGTACACAAAAGACCTGCCAGATAGATCACGCCTTGGATAAAGGAATACAAGAAACCAAGAAGTTGAAAGAAAAGAATGTTAGCGTATAAATTATTGGAGAGATTTTTTGAGATGGCCTGGAAGCACAGTATTACTCCATCCCTATTTTTAGAAGAAACGTCCAACAACAACAAAAAAGATTATTGAAGTAAATAGGGTAGAAAGAACGAGAGAGACAGAGGAGTGGCTGCAGACCAAAGATGTGTGCTCTGGCCTCCAACAAAGTCTCCGTGACAGAGAGGCATTTGTCATTAGCCAAGGAGAAGTTCAGAGAACTTCTTGGTGTATTGTTCAGGCTAGCCTGCTAGCCCGGGCTTTCCAGCTAAGCATGTGATACGACTAAGACTAAGGTAGTTTAGGGTGATCATGGAAAAAGCTACTGGTTAGTTTCACTCAGCTGAGTCTGGTATTATGTAGGGAAATAATTTGTCATTTATGTAAGATCCTGTGTTTTGCAAGGTATTGTCATCCTATACCACATATACATAAGAATGTGAGGATAGTCTGTTGAAATATTAATTTTTGCCTCATTCTCACATATAATTTTATGTACTTTTTCACTTTGGGCAAGTCAAAATGCCTACCCCATATGGACCAGGAGGGAGCAGAGCCTTGGAGGAATGTCTAGGGGCTACCTGAAGACTGATAACCAATATGAGGCCTCAAAAGGAGTAGGAGAACCTCCCATCACCCAGCCTGGTGTTGAGCTCCACACCTTGAGAAGTGTTGCATTTTTTTGGCCATTCCCACATGTGTGCTTGTGACTGACTCATGTAGAGGAAGGGCTTGCTGAAAGGCAGGCATAGAAATAGAAGGGGTGAAAGAACACAATCTCTCATATACTAAGGGCCAGGATAACCAGGGAAACTCCTCTAAAGTGATGGAGGAGAGAAGAGACCACATGGATACTGGCATCTGATGTCCTGCTAGTCTCACGGGTAGGCACCTGACACATCTCTTATATTCAAGTGTTGTGGGGAAAATTTATCCGTTAACACATACACACACACACACACACACACACACACATACACACACACACACACAATCTCTTATGGTATTTTCTGATTATTTCATGTTCTCCAGTCTTACTTGACCTGTTAAATTTTCAGAGAGGCCAGAATCATTTCTTATACTTGCATGTTCATTGGCTCTAGGCTCATAATAGTTGTTTCAGTGGACGTGTGTTGCTTTTGATGCTTGCAACATACTGATAGTTTATTGAATATTGTTAAAAGATTGTTAAAAGAGTCTTAAGTTTCTCAACTATTTTAACAAGAAAAACCAACCTAATGGCAAGGGACACCCTGCTAATCCCAGCCACAGACATAGTTATCTTAACCCTACTCTGAATTTGGGATGGCAGGAATGGTGGTCCTCATTCTGGGGAGAAGACAGCTGACTCATCTCACAGATACCTGGTCGCCCTGGTTCTGTGACATTCATGATCATGTGGAGAACTTTTATCCAGGGTTCACCTTTGGAAAATAGACAGCCCCTTTAGGAACATCCTTCTCACTCTTTCATTCCAGCTCCATCTGATTATCTAATCCTCTAGAAACCAGCACCACTTGTCTGGTGGCTTAGAGTTTTGAGAACTTCCTTTTCAGTATAAGGGTAAGTACATGCTATATTACATTTAGAGTTAAACATATCCTCTTTTTAAGCAAGGCTGGCTCTGGTGCTGTTTTCATTTATATAAAGGGTGATGGGTGCTTGGATCAGAGTGGGTAGGTTAGGGTGCCTCTCGCTGTAAGAGGCCACATTTCAACAGTGAATGTTGGGAAGTCACAGTTGTCAAATTGAGCCATTCACGGTGATGCTCACATTCTCTACATCCTTCAGTGTGTGCGTACGTGTATGTGTGTATGTGCAGGGAAGCTCAGAGTCCATTTCTCCACCTACTCTGAAAGTACTTGACAAGTGGAGATACAGATGATTGAAAATAAAGAGAGGTTTTTTTTTTTTTAATAACTTCACATAGGCTGATTGTCTTTTTAGCATAGTAGAAACTATCAAATTAGGAAACTGGGCTTTTCCATTTGGGAAATGAAGAAGTAGGGTGATTTACTTATTGGCTATGTCCTTAAAAAACGTTATTCTGTTTTCTAAGCACATAAGTAATGCATTTTTCTTGCAGGAAATTTGGAAGAAACAAAAATTACAAAGACAAAATTAAAATCACATTATTCCACTATTAATAGTTATATGCAAGATTAAAATAGATGCTACATATATGTCAGAGGCATAATATATAACACGATATGATATGTAACATATTAAAATATTGTATTGTATTATACAATTTTTCCTGTGAAATTAAAATGTATATTATATCATAGCTTAAATGATATATATTTTTAAATTCTCTTAAAGGTGAATAATATAAATGAGAATTTGATGGAAAAGAAATGAATGAACTCACACATTGATGAACAAATGCCTGAGCAGGTTTATTTTTCACTGGGCAGGGGAGGACTTAAACCTTTTGAAAATGTTGAACTAGAGGAAATCTGACAGATTTAGACAAACTGCCTCATAATGGAATGATATTTCACTTCATTCTCACTCCATCCCCAAAACATACCCACACATACATGCATTACTTAAATACTAGCTCTAGTTTATCTCACTGTGAACTTGTCTGGGACAGGAAGTCTACTTCAGTAGACTTTACTCAAAAATATAAACAGTAAACCTCTGTGTCTCTCTATCTCTCTCTCTTTCCTTGTCTCTGTCTTTCTACACACGAACACACACATGCACACACACACACACCCCGCGACCACCACGGCTACCACCTCTCCCCAAGTGTAAATAAATCACTCATGTGGGAAGCCATTATGTAATTCTAGAGATTTCATCATTGCTTATGTTGGGCTGAATATTAGGTGTTATCTTTTTTTTTCTTTTCTTTTTGGCATCATAATCTTTTTCTTCAGAGATAAACTATGGTTTAACAAATAAAGCTTCAAATGAAACCTGCCCAGTTCTTTTGAGGTCAATTGCATCTGACTCAAGCAAATGTCAAATTGCTTTGAGACTTCAGTTGTACTCTTTTGCCTTCTAAACAGTGCAGAAAGATGAAAAATGGGAAAACAAACCTAAGTCAGAAAAATATGGGATAAGAGTAATCAGATCTCATTTCTCTCTCCTCCAATTTTGGTTAGAGATTAAGAACAGGGTTCTGATGTTAGACCTGACCTGAATTCTGACTTTGCTACCTAGTCCTGTGACCTCGAATGTTTACCTCTACCTCTTATAGTTTCAGTTTCCTCATTAATCAAATGGGGGATAATAGCAGTCCTCATTTTTAAGATTTCTATAAGGATTAAATAAGACAGTGGATGTGTAGCATTTGGAACAGGGACTTTTAAATCTAAGCAATTATAATTTCATTATCATTATTGGTCTTTTTTTAATTCAATATTGTTGGGCTTGTAGTATCTTAAAACTAAAGAATGTAGAACAAGCCACGGAATTCACAATTAGTTGCCTCCTCAAATACTGATTTAGTTTTTTTTCTTAGATCTTTAACATGAATACAAACATGGATAACATCTATGAAGTCCTGGTAGGAAGCTTTCAGACAATTTCTTGCTTGTAGAATGAAATCTAATATGGTAAAAACAAATGAATAATCCATCCAACCTTCTTAGGATTTTGAACTATAGCATGTAATGATCCATAATGCTATTTTGTCTCTTGATGTCAGTATAATAAATTAATGGCCTTCATTGGAGAATTATCCAGAGCAGTCAATATTGCTTCATGAGAGTGGTTGTAAGAGAAACCTAATTCTGTTAAAGATTTAGTTACAAAGGAGAATGTCAAAGCCCATGAGGTATGATGCTGTCATGGGATTGAGGTTTAGCACCATGAAACTGATCATCCATGAGTCATTTTTTGGCTCAAACATGTGGAGCCTCCAGGGAGCACTAACAGGATTTGCAAGTATTCTGGCGGCCATCTCAGTGCTGTGTGCTCTGCCCAGTGCACAAACCATGAGACAAGGGCAAGAGAGCCCAAGATGGATAGTATTTCATGGCTTAATTCTTTCTGGTATGTTTGGAATATCAGAGTTTGGGAAAATACTGTGTTGATCAGAGTTTGGTGTTGAAGGAGATGGGGTGAGAAAACAAGACAATACAGGTTGTTTCTCCCTTCCTGCATCTACCATAGATGTCTCCATGGGCCCGCTATCATTGGTTCATGATAGAGATGAAGCATCAGGGTTGGAGGAAATAGAAATCCTTTCAGCTCTCCAAAGAGTTGACAGGAGATGTGGAATAAACAAGAGAGCCAAGGAGGAAAGAGACAGGAACAAGACCCTGAAGTGTGTCCATCATCAGTGCACATTCCATGGCTCTTTGTGGGACTTTCTGGGACTTTCTGGGTCATCTGCCACAGATGAAACTACAGAGATTCCCTACAGACTGAGATGAAATTGAACCAAA
This sequence comes from Eonycteris spelaea, assembly GCA_003508835.1. Taxonomy (NCBI): domain Eukaryota; kingdom Metazoa; phylum Chordata; class Mammalia; order Chiroptera; family Pteropodidae; genus Eonycteris; species Eonycteris spelaea. Next base: position 922,855 of record PUFA01000087.1, on the reverse strand, counting down.
AGTGACAATATATTTTCTTTGCTCATGTTTCTCCTTTATACATGTGTTCATTGTCCAAAGGCCATCTAGTTCTGCTTTCTCCAGCCTGCCCAAGATGGCATTCTTTTTTGCAGGGACTCTCAATGTACTTTTGTCGATGTGATTATTCCCATAGCAGGCATGGCAGAATCCCCTGGGTGCAGGGTTTTTTGGTAATATTTTCACGTTAATCATGAATGGCATGAGTTCATTGCTTGAACTGGAGGACTGTTTCTTCATGGGCATACAGATACCAATTAGCTCTCTCGCAGTTGTGCTATTGTCAACTAGAAAATAGCAAATGGCTTATGCATTAAGAGGGATCGCCAACCAGGCAGATAGATGTCCTGAGAGCCACTGGTTTCCACCGTGGCTTTCTAACATGCCTTCACAAGTACGCCACTTCATGTCTCTGAATCTCAAGTTCTGAAGGGAGTTGAGTTTGTCTCAACTGTACCTTTAAGCTAAAATTTTAATTGATAATTGATACATAGTATCACATATATCAAAAAGTATATATATAAAATCATAACCAAGAACTGTGTGTATGTATGTAAATATATACTTCTTGATTTATTGAAGGTTAAAGAGATATGGATTGAAGGTCCTCCAAGCGCAATGCCTGTACATAGGTGCCACCCAATAAACACACTGAATGAGTTACCATTAGGCACATGTATACTTAAGCCACCTCCGCATTATAAACCCTCAGTTGAGCTCAACCGTTGTACATGGACATGAAAACTAAGCCTCCAGCTCCTTCCCTTGAGGATGCATGATTGCCGCATGCAGTGCTGGACACCTTGCAGTCCCTCCATCTGGTTCCATGGAACTGCTGCAACCTCAGGACCTGCATTTGGGGCAATTCATTCCCACCTACTCAACACAGAAGGGCGAGAGGCCATCTTCCAGCTGCAGCAATATTAGGAGTTGACAACTTCCTGGCAATCTGACTTGCTCCTTGGACCAAGTTACCCATGGGGCAATGAATTACATGGTACTTGGTTCTTTTGGAGCAGTCCACAAAAGAATTTTGTATGAGGTTAGGAAAAAACACATGACACTCAAATTGGATAATTTAAGAGAGTTTCATAAGTGGATTGTTTATGAAGATATAAGCAGAGTGTGGAGAAATGATGATGAAACAGTTCAGTAGCCTGGAGAAGAGCAATGGCCAGCCTTAGGTGCCACCTCTAGGCCTGAAGAATCAATGAGAGGAGTAATTATCAAAACTTGGAGACAGAGAGCTTTGTGGGAAGGGCCACCACCCAAGCTGCTTCGATAGAGAGAGATGGCCAGCTTGTGCTGACTGGGCCAGAAGCCAAGGGAGTCGCATCCCCACCTCAGTCTTCCTCTCCCTGTGGGGTGAACCCAACCAGATGTCAAAGAACAAGGGGGCCAGTCAGTGCAGACCATTCAGATCAGCCTTTGAGGAAGAGAAGGGTAGAAGAGAGCAGAATGGGGTCCCCAACCATAACACGTTTTTCTAAAGGTCTCTAGAACCAACCACCATTGCTTCTAAGGGAAAATGTGTTCTAAGTTCCAAACAATGTACTTAGCTTTTAGAATACTACCTATTTGTAATGTATAGCGTGTCTCTCTCTCATACATATGTTTTGTGTGTACATATACACATATATCTAAAAGTGCTGACATATGGATTAAAATAATAAGGGTGACCATTTAATTAAGTTTTGAGAGTGAGGGGGGTGCTACTAATAATTTCACTGGTGAATAGGTAAGCTGGCATTATTCTGGACACACTGGGGCATATAACATGCTGACTGAAACGCAACAAGATGGATTCAGTAAGTATCAAGTGAATCGTAATCTTGTTACTTTATAATCACTTGTATATATGCATATATGTTATGCATGTGTAGTAAGCATTCCTCTTAGGTAATAGTTGTACCTATGAGGTACAATTTGCTAAGATATCAGTTAAAAAGGGGGAGGACTTTTCTCTTAAATAATCACTACACCTGCCCTGTCCTGCCCCGTGCATCAAATTTCCCTATTAACACAACAATTTCTTTATGTTGAGGTATTTCCTCCCACTTAAATGTAGTGACCCTAAGAAAGATTTTATGTTAGGCTGCTTCTGCTGTTGATGCTTACTGGCAACAAGGTTTTCAAGTTCTGTCATTTTTGAAGATGGCTTCCTGTGGCAAGGGGCCACATAGGAAGACCCTCTTGTTGAGGGCAGGTGGCTGTGGCTGAAAGGTCTTGAGATGTTGGGTTGGCTAGGAAGTGATCTTGTCAGGGTGTCCTGACTCTAAACTACCTTCTTCCCATCCCACCCCCAATGAAACTTCAGCGTGCTTCTGTCTCCATCTGATCTGCGATCAGAAGTCCTTTCTCTTTTAAAGAAAACCAAAGCTCCCTTTCATGGATTGTCTGCTAATTCCCCGAACTGTGGGCTGCACCCCACTGTGATACTCAAAGATGATTTCATGAAGAGTTCAGCCATTATTAAATAATTCTAAATTCCACACTAAAAGAGTTATTCCCTGTAGCCTGATGAGCTTCAACTTTTTCAGGCAAATGCCCGTCAGGAGGTGACCCATTGTCTGGCTCAGGAGTAAATCTGGATTATTCTAAAAGATCATAATTCCAATACTCTTCTATTGGCTTACAAAGAGGACCTGAGGCCAGTCCTAGCAAATGAGACATGAAAGGGAGTGCCCTTAGGGCTTCTGTAAAGGGTTCTGAACCTGCTTCTTTTTTGGTCAAGTGGAGATGATGACTTTGCCCTACCCAAATCATCTCCTGCTGCACCTTCTGGAAAAACGTCCACACCACTGCTGTGCACTTTTACATCTAATGATGGTATGCTCTTGGTCCCTTCTTCTCAGGTTCTATTCTGTTCATTTTTCTTTATCTCTCTTTAATCATTAAGCTTTTCTTCATCAGAAGCTTCTTATGCTCATGCTACAAACACAAGCAAGTCTTGTCATCCTTAGACAAACCCTTGACACTGCCTCCCCCTCAGGCACTCTGCCTTATCTTTCCTAGCACTGCTCATCTTCTTGCTGGCGCTGGCTGTATTCTGCATGTTTTCTCGATTTTTGTGTTTTCTTCTCAGACCTCTGCATTCTGATACCTTCGCTGATGCCACACTGAAACTGCTCCCATAAAATTTGAATGGACCACCTTCTAATCAATTAAGTCAACCACTTTTATTCGAGCCTCCCATTATTATCCTCCCAGCTACTGTACACTCTTCTGATTTTCCTATACTCTGCCCACATCTTCGTAAATAATCCCTTTGTTAAACTCTCCTAAATTACACAATTTGAGTGTGCCGTGTGTTACTTCCTCACTCACATAACAGGGTTGTGTGAGCTGCTCCCGGAAACTAACATTGTCCTATGGGAAAATTCATTCTTCCTCCCTTCACTTCCAGGTCCTCACTCTCGTTTGGGTTCCCTCCTCTGGCTCTTCCTTCTGGTCTCTCAATGGCCCAGGTTCTTCCACGTACATCTTGACATGGATATTCCCCAGGTTTCTGCCTCTGCCGCTTCTCTAATGCCTGTTTCCAGAGTTCTCATCTACAAATGTGGCTTCAATGATACATTCATGGCCAGATCTGTGAGCGTTATTTTTTCCCACTTTTGCCATGGGATCCAGAGACACCTCAAACATTAAAGGTCCCCAATTAGACTTATTCTCTGTGCTGCTCTGTACCCTCCACCTTTGGCAATGACCTTCCATCCACCACTCATTCAGGCTGGAAACATCAGCATTATCCACGACCCTTTCCATAGCTCCCACGCAGGATTCTCTAGCCCCTGTCCCTTCTACTCTTACATTCTCTTGTCATATTGGTCCCCTCAATATTTCCACTCACACCTTCAACTGGAGCTCTCTTCATATTACACATGAATTACTTATGTAGACTCCTAAGTGGCCTCCATTCTCGTTCATCCTTCAGGTGGCCACCACTCTTACCTTCCAACATAAATTAGATTGGTCTCCTCTTTTAAAACTTTAAATGCCTTCTTTTTGCTGGCAGAAAAGTCTCAACTCTTTAGCGTGGCACACAAGACTCTCCACAGTTTGATTTGGGCTACTTTTTTAGGCTTGTTTTTCACCATTCTCCTTTATTCATCAGAAGTACTAGCCAAAAAGAAGTTCTAGCTGCCTTGTGAACATATACTGTGTACGTTTTCACATGGGTACCTTTGAATGTACCTTTGGGCATTTCTTTGCCAAGTGTCTCCTCCAACCTAATTTTCAAAGTCAAACTAAAAGTATTCTGGACTACACAGGTCATGGATAGAATGTAGATGTTAGATGCTGGGGTAATTAATTAAAATTCTGCTGAAATATAATTATTTATGGGTGATGGCTTTGTTGTCATGTTCATGATAGCTGCATAGTCCTGGCCCGGGGCTTGAAAACTTTTAGTTGAAAAATGGCAATGTTGTCTTCCTATAGGCATCATTAATCTTTCCACCTGCCTCTGTGTCTGACCCTCCTGCTCTGTTATGGAATCCCTCACTGGGTGCTGCCCTTATATGTGATGTTTTGCTCACTAAGCTATGTATTCCTGAGGGCAAGGACCACAGTCATTCATTTCACAAACAGATATGTGGCCCTATTCTGTCCCAAGTACTCTCCTAAGGGTTTGGGTTATAGCAGGGAACAAAGCCGATCAAGGTTCCTGTTCTTGGGGAGCTTACACTTTACCATGAGGAGACTTGCAATAGACTCATATCAAGTGAGTAAACTGTGTAGCAATTAGAAGGTAGTTAGTGCTAGCAAGAATGATGAAGTGGAGCAGGAAGGGAGTGGGGATATAAAGCTGATGGGCAAGATGCATTTCATGAAGATGACCCTGAGCAAAATTTGAAGACACTGTGGATCAATAATTAAAATTCTGCTGAAATATAATCTCATTCGGGTAATACCAAGGATTTGCCAAGAAGCTATCTGAAGGAAGAGCATTCCAGGAAGAGAGGACAGCGAGAAAATGGCCTCGAGGCAGAGTACGCCTGGCAGGTTCTATGAACACCAAGGAAGCTAAGTGGCTGGTGTGGAATGAGTGAGAAAAGGGGCAGGAGATAGGAGACAGTTGGAGAGGAGATGGGCATTATGTGACTTGTAAAATGCAAGCAACCTCAGGATGTTGTTTGAAGGTTAAATGAGATGATAATATGAAAAGCGCCAAGGATACTGTCTAACGCATTTCTGTCCAATGGAAGTATGCGAGCCACAGATATGATTTGAAGTTTTCTAGTAGCCACATTAAAAATGTTCTAAAAGTATGAAATTAATTTTAATAACATTTTAAATTTATATATCCATAATATTGTCATTCCAACATATAGTCAATATAAAAATTGATTAATGAGGAATTTAAAATTTTTTTAAACCAAGTCTTCAGGATCTGCTATGTGTTTTATACTATAGTATATCTCAATTCAACCAGTGACATTTTAAGTGCTGAATAGCCTTGTGTGGCTGGTAGCTACCATATTGGATAGTGCAGGTCTAGTATATTTTAAATGCTTAATAAATGTTAAAAATTATTAAAAACAACAAGAATTGGGAAATATGCTTGGCCCTGGTTTTGAGGGAAGAAGAAATGGAAATTTTAGAGGCATGTATCAAATAAAGCACGATGATCATATCTGCTGGTTTTCCTTCTTGCACCTTGTCATGCCACACAAGGAGAGTTTTCAACTCGAAGTGACTATAGAGAAGGGTCCTCATGGGAAAGCTCTGGAGTCAGCCTGTGGGTGAACTGAGGGGAGAGGCATGTGAGTTCCCCGGGGCTCATGTGTCATCATCGTCCCAGCACTGTTTTCTCCTCTCACCACACCGTGCATTAATTCATCCAGGTCTCTGCTTTGCCTTGTGTCACACCCAGACAGATTTCTACCCGAGGGGTTTCTCCATGGAGGGTGTCTGGTTTCAAGATCTGGGCTGTGTTTTCAAACAACATTTCAGCACCTTTGAGAGTGGCGTCATGGCAAGAGTGATGCTAGCAGCTCAAGTGTTGGTACCAGGAGGTGGCAGGAGCTCAGACACCCAGTGAGTTGGCTGCTCAGAGAAGGGTGTTGGGAAGGCCCCACCTCTCAGCTGTGTTTTTCCTCTAGAGATTTAATTAAACCACTGCTGTGTCATTATTCTTAGCATGCTGCCAGCCTCTTCCCTTGGATGGAAACATGCCAGGCTCCATGCATGGATTCGAAGGGTAACTGGGGCTCCTGGGAGGGAAGCTAGCATGGCGAATGGCCTAGAATGACTCCATGGCCAGGACTGTGTGGTGCGGGGCTTCTGGTTGCTTCATGGTTTCTGACATTGCATGATGGACAGTCTCACGCTCCGGACACAGCTGTACCCCAGACAAGAAATAAGAGCCTCAAGCCTTGCTTCAAAGGCCTCTGTCAGAATTACTTCACTTCCTTTTTCTCCTCCACCAGCTTCTCTCCTCCTTTCTTGAAAGGATGTCCAGTGGACCAGCTGAAGTTGCCACACTGGTTCTTTAGAACCACAATTCTTAGCCCTTCTTCTCTTCAAGCAGCTCTTTATAACAACTTGTGCTTTGCATCTGTCATGTCTCATCTTCAGGGTGACAAGGGAGGTGGTGTCACTATCCTCATTTTAAATGGTTGAGCAAATGGAGTAATTGAGAGGTTAAGTATCTTGTTCGAGGTCACTAAGTCCCAGGCTTGGGACTTCACTTAACTATGCTGCTTTTCAAAATAATAGGAATAATAATAAAAATAATAGTGGCAATATGTAGTATCATCACACAAATTAGATAAATGTTGGCATGTTGGCACCTCTTTGTCCCTGCTGCTGGTCCAGAAATGCTATTATTAAATAGACTTGCTTTGCATTTTGATGGGTAAAAGCAGATTCCCAAAGAAGTAGTGTCTCCTTTAGGCACTATTAATTCTTGAGTGATGGAGAGCCAAGTCCTGAGGAACGGAGACAGGGCAGGAGCTTGAGTTAGCAAAAAGGAGGTGAAAATGAAAGGGGCACAGGCTGCCAAGTAGAAAAGGTCCAAAGATGGATTTCTTCCCTTTAATTTCACACATGGCCCACGTGTGGCAGAGATGGTGACTGTTCACTGAATAGTTCATACACACTTCTGCATTTTCCAGCCTCCCTTGCAATTAGTTTGAGTCATGTGTGCTTGTTCCAGTCAACTGAAGTGGGGTTTTATGTTATCATTCCCTGGCCAAGAGACCATTTATTTCCCTCATCCTTCCTTACCCTACCTTGGCAATCTTGAAGACCTTTGTTTCAGAGGGATGCAAGATGGAGAATGGCCACCCAAACCCCTCAGAGTTCTATGTGAGTTAAAAAAACGCTGTTGTATTATGCTATTGAGATTCTAGGACCTATTTGTTACTGCAACATAGCTAGGACTTATCCTATACTGATACATCTGATTGTCAGAACTTTCTACAATCCGCATGTTCTCAGTGGCCTATCTATGGGCCAGCTTCTGCTTCTCAGGAAGCAACAAAATGGTGCTTTGACTCAGGTCTGCTATTCAGACCTTCTCTTCTCCCTGAAGTGCAACCATCTTCAATGTCTTTTCACAGAAGCAGTCAGGTATTACATTTCCTCTGAGAGCAGAGAAGATCATTCCTTTCAGGAAGACAGAGACACTTGGCAGATGAAAACTTGCCTGTCTCAAGTCTCTTTGGGCTTCTGTGTCTTCAGACTCTCCTGGTTTCCTTTCTATTTCACTGGGGGATTCTCAGTTTTTTGCCACTTCTCCTTTCCTTTTCCATGTCTTAACTTTAGGGCACCCCCAAGAGCTACATCCTAAAACTCCTTCTCTCTGAGGCCCTGAGTGATTCTCCCTGTCCCATGCTCTCAATGCCATTTGTATGCTGATGATTCTCATGTTTTCTTCTCCACTCTAGAGAACTCATTTATCTAGATGCTTCCCTGATAGCTCTGCTTTGATAGTCATTAAGATCATAGGGGGTCATGGATTTGCCCACCTCTCTCCTTTTGCCACGTCTCCGTTAATAATATTACTCTCTACCTGACTGAGCAGGTAGAGACGCATCTGTGGTTTCTCTCTTTACCCTACATTCCACCATCCACTCCATTGCCAAGTCCTTTCAAGTCTAGACCCAGAATACATATCCTGACTTTTTCCGTGTCATTCCATCTTCACAACTACTGACCCAGTTCCAGACAAGACCTCCTCTCATGTGGACTGAGCCTCTTGTTTGGCATGCCTGCTTCCAGCCACTATTTCCCTTCTTTCTCCCTTACATAGTGACATAGACTATTATTCTAAAATACAAATCAGATCATAGCTCATCTTGCTTAAGTTATCCAGTACTGTTTCAGGACACTTTGAACAATAATTTAAAACTCAGAAAACATGTTTTGAATATATTTATGTTTCATTATCAATATATAATATAAATTATATTAATATATAATGGTATTAATATTATATAATTATATAAAAATAATATTACATTAGTATTGTATTATTTATATTAATATCATATATTTATATGCATAGACAACTTTTTCTCTTGTTGTACTATGAAATACATTGGTGCAGTGGTCCTCCAGATACTATATCCATTCACACAATTTTCTGACTGTGCCTTTAAGTGGAAGTACAATAAATGGACTTGCTGAAGTATTGTATGTCAACTCTAATCAAAAATTTAAATATATATATTTTTTGAAAAAGCAAAAAAAGAAGTGGACTTGCTGAACCTGAAATTTTATATTTTGATCCACAATGTCAAATTGCCTTCTCCAAAAATTACACAGCAATATTCTCAGAAACAGTGATGGAAAGTGCCTATTTTCTGTATCCTCCCCACTGTGAGAATGGTTAATCACTTTTTATTTCTGTCATATTATATATGAACACCATCAGCACTCACTGAGCTAGCCTGCTGGATGATGTGAAACTCATCTAGCTGATGGCAGAACTCAGTCAAGTCGGCCTGAACCAGAACTGCTCAGCTGACCCATAGACTTGTGAGGAATTATAAATATTTGATATTTTATGCCACTAAACTTTGAGATGGCTAGTTACACTGCAAATACAAACCAATATACTAACTATACATACAACTCCTTACCAATTGTATTAATAACAGCCCCTGGTTTGTTTCCTGACTATAGCTTCCCAAAGTATGTAACCTGCAGAGTTAGTAACTCAGGACCTGGAAGAACCCACCTATAATTCAATGTCCTCTGCAATAAACTTCTATGACATTCATTTTCTTAATTTTTCATAAAAGAATGCCACTGAGAAAGGTTCTCTCCCATTGACCTGAGAAGTGTTTGCTTTAGGTGATCCAAAGGATCAGGTATTCCATCATGCTTCTATTTTAGCAAAAGACAGAATAAAAAAAAACATTTATTTTCATTGATTGGAAAGTTGATGGTGTGCTCAGGTCTCTCTGGTTGGGCAGGGAATTCCTGGCTCTCTTAATCTTTTCCTAGTTATTTCTTCACGCAAAAGGCACACTTAAAGTTTACCTCTAGGTTGACGAATATCCGTCATTGATCCTTCTTATCATTTAAAGTTTTCTTCACTATGGTCTGAGGGTTCTATCCACAGGAATATCAAACCCATCATTTCCTTAGCATTTTGTTTGCAGAAACATGGGAAGAGGATGTGGGTATCATTCTAGCTGACCTCTTTAAAGTCAGTCCTGAATTTGCCCAACATTCCTCTGATTGCAGGGTTGGGAAAATGCCTTTTGGTGAAATTACACAGTGGTAAACATTAAGGGAACTTTGGGTTTCTTTGCTCAAGGACATAGACTTCTTAGTGACAAAGCTAGGGCTAAAATAGTTAAAGCTATATCCTCTGTTAGCTGGCTGCATATCGACTACTTACTATGGACATCTTGGCAGTTCCTAATGCCCAGTCCTGGCCCCTCTTCTCACTCTGAGCTCTCACACCAGAACTCATCTATTTCCAGATGCATCAACACTACTTTATGCCTGTGATTTCTAAATTTATATTCACAATCTCCAGACTTGTGTATCTAATGGCCTACTCATTATCTCTCCTGGGATGTCTTGCACATATATCTAAACATGTCTAAAACAAAACTTTGAGTCGTCCCAACTGATCTACTCATCTCTATCCTCATGTCACTCCCCTCGCCCAGGACACTATTATCCCTATGTAGCTTATGCCAACAGTTCCTGTAAACTGTTCCAACAGTTCCTGAATGATTATTTTTTTTCTTTTTCTTTACCTCCTTCCAACCCACTCACCACACAGCATCCAGACTAATCTTATTATGTAAACTAGGTCATATCATGATTACTGGTTATGACCCCTTTCCAGTCCACATGGAATAAAATTCAAAATCCTCACTGTGGCCAGAAAGTCCTCATGACTTAGCCTCTCCCTACCTCTAACTGCACTCCATCTCACTCTTACTCTCAGCCTCTCTGGTTCAGTCACATAAGCGATGTGAGCCAGACAGGCTTCTAAAGGCAGAATCCTCTAGTGCACTCCTGAATATAAGGGCACAGGCAGAGGATTCCTTGTGGAATTTCCTAGGCATGTAAGTATTTGTGAAGCAGAAAGAGAGGAAGGAATTGGAGAGCACAGTGTCTGTAAAGAAGATGACTAGATACCTCACTGTGAATAAGTCTTCCAAGGTGAGAGGGATCGTGCATCCCAAATTCACCATCAAAGACTTTCTTGAACTTTTCAAATTTGCAGGATATACAACATATCTGTTTCGTCTGTGCCAGATAATACAGTCCCACAAGCCTGTATTTGTGAGGCTGCTGCGTCATGAAGAAGCGCACTTATAGTCATGTACTATCAGACATTTATTAAATGCTTTTGATTGACACACCTAAAAAAACTTTTTGAAAGCCCAAATCAGTGTTTTCTTAGCTCAGAAAATAGATGGCCTAAATCTGGCCCTGTCTGCTGTCTTGTATGAGAAACTCAACCCTATTGTCCATGTTTTAATGCAAACTGTAGTTTCAAACACGAGTTGCCACTGGCAGAAGAAAGCAAGCAGTTGCCCGCACAACCTAACTTCACCCCCACCTTTGCTGATGTTGGCCCAGGTTCAGCTTCAACACTGATGCCACACACCTGCCTGGGCTCCTGCACCTCCCTGAGTTCCCAGGCAGCCCTGGGCTGGAGCACCAAGAACAACACTGTTTCCCAACAAGCATCCCACCCTGCCCCCAGCCAGGCCTTCCTCTTCCTTTGTTTTGACACTTGTTGGGAGCCTCTGGAGGATGGCTCACATATTCCCACCACAGGGAGCAGTGGTCTGGGACCCAGGGGCCTTGGCCCTGGTTTGCATCTGTCTCCTAGAGGAGGGGGATTTACAGAGCCCGTGTTGAGAGTATTTGGAGCTGGTGATCAGCAAGGTGTCTTTAAGCTAGTGGAGCCAACTGTGCCAACTTAGCCTGGATAAATGCCACCCCGGGTTTCCTTTTGTTTATTTAAGGAAAATAAAGTCAGTGTGCAGGATGGGCCCCCAGTGGGAGAGCTGACTCTGTGAAGACCATTTATTAGCAGATGCTTTGCTGAACCTCAGCTGTTCTCTCCAGTAACGTCAGTGTGACAGGAAGATATTTGTTCAGGTGATGGGCTTGAGTGAGCCTCAGGCCAGACCCCTTATCCGTAGAGAACACCCTTCCACCGCTGAAAGGCAATAGAGTCTCCACACTGACTTAATACTGTATCCTCTCAACCCTAAGAATCTGACCAGCTTCTTTCACTTACAGTTTGAGATTTTGGCAGCTAGAGCGACCTCCATCAGATATGCTGGAGGCCAGGTACAAACTACATATGCTGGGCAGAAAATTGCATTTGAAGGTCTCCATGACAGGTGGGTCTTCTTGCCTTTGCCATTATGTGGGTCATCCTGTGGGGTTATTTGCACATGACACTGTGGTGGTATCAGGTTAGAGCAGCTTGTCTCCAGAGAGCTAACATCCACATGCATTTGCAATTGATATTGTCAATTAACTCATGGGATTATTTATCCTTGATAAGGCCTCTCAGAGGTTCAGGTATTTTTGAGGTTTGGAATTAACAATATTTGAAGTTCTGGTATTTAAAAAAAAGAAAGAAATACCAAATAGGTCTTTAAAAAACTTATTTTATATGTTTAATCTATTCGGTATATTTCCTGAATTGTATGGTATCCTAGTAAGAAATGACAAACAAGAGAAAATTGGGAATGTCTTGCATGTGAAGATGGGCCAAACAGTTGCTGCCCTCAGCATCTCCCCGATCAGACTTCAAGCAGCCCGTCTCCTATTGGCTGTGGCTCCTGGTCTAGTCTCTTTAGCCCTTTGGTATCATCGAACTGAGAGATACCTTATGCCTAGAAGATCAAAGAGGACTCGTAGCTAGTAGTTTGGGCTTTATTGTTAGAGGTTAATGACTTCTTGGTATTTCACCAGTGGTGGTGGCCATTTCCTCTTTATTTTGTTTTTGAAATTTATATTTGCTCTGGGAACCAGGAGGCCAGTGTCAGCTTTGTCTTAGGTATTCTATTACCATATCCTGCTACCCACTTCAGGTTCTCTCAAGACTTCAGGGAAATAAATATATTTTCTTTATGGTGTCTACCCCTCGTCAGAGCAATGAGTTCACCAATGTGGTGGTCCTGACATTTCCTTACAGAGTGTGATTCTGGAAAGGATGATGGGACTCAACACTCATTCTATTTGCTCTCCCATATGTTCCAGTTCCCTTGTGGTTAGGCAAGTAATGTGACGATTCTGACCCATGGACTGTAGGTGAAAGTGGTTTTTGTCATTTCTGTGCTAATGTGTACTAGAGTCAAAACAGGACCCTTCTCAGCCATGTCTTCCCTTCCTGTAAGGTCTGGAGATGTTTTCAGTGGTAGAGCCTGAAGAATAAAACCCCCCTCACCACCATATATCTGAATATGTAGCAGAATGGGAAAAAACTTTTGGCGTTCAAAGTCATTAAGATTTCAGAGCTCATTTGTCACCGCTGCATAGCTTAACCTATCCTGACTGATATAACAGGTACTCTAAGTAAATTTTATTCACAATAAAATCTTAAGATATTTAGAAATACTCTATATATGCATATTATTGTATATGTGAAAAGATATGATTAAAAAGTTTTGGCTTATGCAGTTCTTTGTGTATAACAAACAAAATGAACCACAAATTAGCACTATTTTTGGTTTTGTTGCCCTTTTGTTTTTGCATATATTAAGCACATGATACTAAGATTGTTACCCAATATATGCAGTGGGATTAGGAGTCTGTAAATTAAATTTTCTCTTCAGCAAATGAAGCCAGGTACAGCCTATGGTCTCAGAAAGTTCAGCAGAGTGGGAAAAGATCAGGAATAGGAATCAGGAAACTTAGAAGCTATGGGATTTTCTGGATCATTCTTTGCATGAGGTTTAATTCATCTTCTGGGATTCTTTCTCACTTATTCAATCCCACATTGGTCTGCCCCTTTCTGAACTGGTATGGCAGTGGTTATCTGTGCTTCACCTTAGTTATGTCCTTTGCCATGTTGCTCATCCTCTCATTTCACAAAGATTTGCGGAGCCTAGGATGGGCTCCCATATCAGGTGGTGGGAGCTCAGAGAGCTAAGCCAGCCCTTAAAGACCTCACAGTATGGTGAGAAGTTCCTTCACAGTCTACTCAACATTTCGTAGTTGTTAGGGTTCGTTCCCTCCTTGTGGAGAATGATACCGCTCATTCCTCATTTATCTTCCTTTGCCCTGGCACCATGCTGGCAGTGTAGAGGCTGTTTCATAGATACATGACATATGAGTCTGCTGGGCACACTCATTAGTCAGTGTGTCTCTATTGATCTTCACTGAAATCCTTTCTCCAAGTAAAACGATTCTCCTGGTTTTAGCTTGAATCCATTTACCTGTCCTTGATTACTACAGTCTGCTTTGGGTTGCTTTTTGTGATATAATTCTGGCAAAGTTGTCTTTATTTTCCTAAAACTTACTCAAGGAGAGCCAGGTTTTGCATTTGACAGCAAGCAACTGTGAAGACTTTTACATTTGGTGAAGTAAAGTCTGTGAGGTGGAAAACCTCCCAGCAGAAGTAGGCTCTGCTCATGAATATGTTCTCTTAAAGTGTCACTAACATGGAATGCAGCATTTCATGGGAAGACCATTTCAAGCACCCCCCCACCTCACCCCTTTGCTCCATCACTGACATTCGATTTGAAATGTACTCTTTCTATATACAAGTCAAAGCAAGACTTTTCCAAGTGTCAGCCTCACAAGATCAAGCTAGTTCTTGGCAGTGAACTAAGTTTCCTTTTGCCCCTGGCAGAGTATTAGTAACCAAAGCAGAGCTAGCTGAGCAGAGCTGCACCAATGGACTGGGGCCTCCCCAGGTGCAAAAGAGCATCCCAGTCCCAGCCTGCTCAGTCCTCCAAAGACATCTGCCCATGGTCCCGAGGGATTTGGGGTATGCAGAGGATGACATAGTTATATCCTTTTATTTTTAAGCTTTTGTAGGGCAAAGAGCCAGCCTGTTCTCTCTGCAGAGAATGGTGGCAGGCAAACAACCAGCGTTTGTCAGCAAGCTGTACCCACAAGATGCAAAAGCGAGAGCCCAAGCAGAGGAGGGCGGCTCATGAGCTGATGGTGCCAAGCCCTGTCAAACAATGCTTTGCAAACTCGATGGTAATCAATGCCACCCAAGCACACCAGATGTGCCAGTGGAAACCTCTCGCACCTTTGGCTGAATGTGGCTCGAGACTAGCGTTTGGTGAGAATGTCTTGTTTCTAGGCACTCCAGACTGCTGAATACAAAAGTGACTCTTTTGATATTGATAAATAATGTGACACATGATTCCCCCCATAGAAATGGTGCAAATCCTTAATTATGAGAGTACTTTCTCAGGGGCACATTAGAATATTGTGCTAAATTGAGTTATCTTCACCTTTGCCAAGGCTTTTGTAAAACTGCACAGTAAGCTGCCCTTAGAAGTTTTCGCTTTTGTTTGTAAATCATCAGTTCAACTTGCACTAAGGTTTCCAGGAATTAAAAAGGGGGGAAAAAAAGTCCAGAAGAAATTACATAGCAGGAGACTCCTAAAATGGGGTTTCCCCCCTTTTAGTGAACAGGTCACAAGATTGCAATTCTAAACAATCTCACAATTAATTCTTGAGCTAGGCAGTCCAATTAGGACAAATGCTTCCTTTCTGGTTTAATTAGAGATGAGTATGCCCCTGTGATCTTATTTGTATAAAATAAGTGCTCATTGAACAAGGTTTGGATCAATTCAGCTTGTTAGAAATGCCATGAAAAGGGAGCTTTCTCTCACTGTCTCTGGCTCCTTTAACCCCTTACATGCCCAGAATGAACTTCTTAGATGTGAAGAATATAAAAAGTATCTTTGGGGAAACCTGGTGAACTTAAAAGAGAGGACGTGTTTGTTGGAAACAAGTCCATCCTCTCATCTTCGCACGCTTAGCATCTTCCCATCCTGCTTCCACCGCAGGTGTGAAATCAAGCTGCACGTCTGATGAGGGCCATTCTATCGCAGAAAGAACAGGCTTCTGTATGTGTATTCTTTAAAGTCTCACGACGCGGAGTGTGAGCTGTGGGCCAGCAGCAACAGCATGGCCTGGGAGCTCATTAGAATGCAAAATCTCAGGTCTCTACCCCAGACTTAGGAGAATCTGCATTTTCTCAAGATTACTGGCTGACCTGTGTGCATATTACAATTTGAGAAGCACTGGTCTAAAGGCAGCAAATGAAGGAGATTTTATTTTTAAAAACAACCCCCCCTCCGCCCCTGAGAATGACACTTCACTTGAAGAGAAGCTAGCCACTGGCCTCCTCTCTACAATGGGCGGATGGCCACTTCGACCCACCCGCATCCCAAACTCTGCTAAAGACTCAAATGTGTTCCCTACTGCCTTATCTTCTAGTAAGCTCCCGAGACTAAAAGGACCCAGCCTCTTTTGGTATCTGTGCTGGGGCCTCTTACACACCCTTTCAACATGGTACCAAGTCCCTGCTGCATGTCAGAGCTCTCGCTGGCTCTCTGGCTGCAGGAAGAAAGGATTCCTGCCATCATGGGACTCCCACTCTCATAGACTGGTGCTGGACAGAGTGGATGATTGGGAAAAGTTACGGGACCCCCAGGCCTAAGGTGCCATGAGTGACAGACTGATCATGAGATCCAACTTTGGAAAGGCCACACATCTGGGAGGAGGGGGCCCCTATCTTCATGGGAAGGTTCCAGTATGCAGCATCCTAAACACTAAGAGATGACTTCTAAGACTGTCAGTGTGTTAAAGAGGACTTAACTCGACAAGTATGTTAAGTGCCACCTTGATTTATTATTCTGCTCAGCAAAAGTTTGTCTATTTTTTTCTCATTTATTTTGTCAGAAAGTATAAAACTTGGGTATAACAAATGTCAGTATCAATAAAGTTGCTAACAGGCCTGAGGATCACTGTGTTCTCATGTTGTTCAGTCCTGGAACTTTCTCCAAAGATCCTAATGGGGAGAAGATATTGACATGCTTTGGTTTTACCATATGGTGCCTGGGAGAAGGTTAAGCAGTAGTAGCAGAGTTAAAATTTTTGTCTTCCTTCTGAGACACTGAGACTAATGTCATTGTTAATTAGGGGACATTGAAGGACCCAGACCAGCAGGTAAATCATCATTAATGAGCCTCTCAGCTGGCTCTTGTCCAACTTGGTACCCTGCTCACTACCATTGCCTTAGTGATGGACCCAGCCCTGCAGCCCTCACAATGTTGTCTAGACACTGGGCAGGACCTCAACTGTTCTTACCAAAATCTCAGCTCCAGCATATGTGAAATGCCCTGTGTAGCGCCTAGTGTCTGTGGCCAACATGCCCTGAAAGCTTGGTGTGTGCTGCTGCTAAGAGCCACACCTATGGGGATAAGAAGGGGTACATGGTGTTCAATGCTGGGAGGAAGACCAACTTGATTGATCAACCAGGACATGTGGAAACAAAGGAGTACTTTAACCAACCAACCAACAAACAAACAAACAAATAAAAACTTTCAGGAACATGCATTTACAGAGCCTCTCCCCCCACAAGGAATTTTTACCTAAAATACATTTTGCAAACTAAAATATTTAACACAGAATTGATCAAGAAAAGAATCACTACTGATGAGTAAAGATTTCATAAAGGAAAAATGCAAATGGAAGGAAGAAGGAAGGAAAGAAGAAAAGAAGGAAAGAAGGAAGGAAGGAAGGAAGGAAGGAAGGAAGAAGGAAGGAAGGAAGGAAGGAAGGAAGGAAAGAGGAAGAAAGAAAGAAAGAAAGAAAGAAAGAAAGAAAGAGAAAGAAAGAAAGAAAAGGGAAAGAAGAACAATGAGTGAAATTGTAAGAGACTTGAAGGATTAAGAAAACCTTATATATAATATTATTAAAGAATTTTAACAGGAAATAGGAACAGATGGAGAAGTTTATAAATAAATAATAGAAAAAATATTTTTGAAATAAAACTTCGTTTTCAAAACTTAAAGGATTCAAGTGTCATGAAGGAGCAATAATAGTACTAAGGATAATGAAAAAATGTTGACCAGTCTATAGAACTTCTACAATGATGAAAATGTTCTGTGCTGTTCAGTATGGTAGCCATTAGCTACACGGGGCTACTGAGTATGTGAAATGTGACTAGTATGACTTTTTAATACTATTTAATTTTAATTCATTAACATTTACATTTAAACAGTTATATGTGGCTAGTCGCTGCATTGAATAGCTCAGATCTAGACATTTCCTAGTGAAATTTCTGAAGTACAGACATCAAGGTAAAAGTTTATAAATTTCAGAAAATGCAAAAGCTTACCTTCAAAGTATGGAGAGTCAGATTAGTATTGGAATTTTCATCTGCAATACTAGAGTTAAAATAGAAACATATTTATAAACCATTAAAGAAAAATATGATTAAAACTTTTCTGTTCTACCAGAATAACATTCTTATGTAAGAATGAACAAATTTGACATTTTTAGATATGTAACTATTCAGAAAATGTATGACCTTTATATAAGGAAAGACTCAAAAAAGTATTCTATAAAATATAAATGAAAGATGAACTAAGATTTACATGCAGGAAAGATAACATATTCAAGAAAATTTGGTGCATAATGAATACCATAGAAAAGAATGATGTGACTAGAAACTGTGGTGTAAGTATTAAATAAAGTTTCTTCGAACACACACAAAATAAAAACATCTAGAGACTAGAAGAATATTCTTGGCATATCCGGCTTCAAAGGCCTTGCCCAGAGCTCTGAATACCCTGTTTACTTCTGACCAACAACTATTATGGCATGCATTGGAATAATTTGAAGTTTACTGGTTTTATGCTTTTATTTGTATTAAATTTATAAAGCAAATTTAGTTTGATAGTAAGAAGAATGAGTTTATACCTAGTAATGGGTGCATATTGTATACGTTTAAAATTGTACAGAATAGGCACAAGAATAGGAAAACAGATTAGTGGAAAGATCAGAGGCACTAAAGAGAGAATTCAGAAATAAAAATATATGTGAACTAAATATGAGATGATTTATTTTTTTCTGGGATGGTTGAGGGAGTCTTCATCAAAAAACGTGGCTCTTGAACCTGGGAGAAGTGGGAAAGAGATGGAAGGTGAAGTATCATGTTTTCTCCTGATCTTTTTAGCTGGAGAAAAAATGTACAATTTAGAGATATTTTCTCAGAGGATTGAACAAATTCATCTAAGAGACAGAACACTGGTAAAATCTACCTTCAGTATCAGATTTGCAAGGAGTAGAGAGATTGCAGCCCCTGTAAAGCCCAAAGAACAAGAGAACGTGAGAAGTGACTCCTTATATTCAAAATACAGCAGCTTGTTGGATCATGAGGGCTCTGCTCTCAGCCAGTTTGCTCACATTCCTAGCAGACGGCTTGCTTTGGCATCCATGTAATCCTTGCCAGAATGGGAAGCCCCCAAGCTAGGTAGAAGACAAAAATATTTTCATCATTTGACATGATAAAGCGTGTGGCTCTTGAGTAAGAAGAACTGGCACAACCATGGGCATGTCCTGTCTTATCCCGTCTACTCCACCTCTAGTAGGAAACAAGTCTCCACCAGCCGGCATATCAGAGAGGGTCTCCTGGTGGTCAGGGAGGGGCAGAGCCATGCCCTTTTTTTGTGAACCACATGTGGCCTTGACTTTCACCAATATGAATTCTACCCTCTGTTTAGTAGAGGTGCTTTGTTTTGTTTTGTTTTGTTTTGCAGGTGAATGAGCTTTCTCATTGATCCCCTAAGAAATACCCACATAGGGTATTTCTGTTGGTGTATACTAAGACCAAAAGAAATGGGTTTACTTGCCAGAAACGCTTGCAGATGTATGGTTGAAAACATTTGTTTCACAGGACTGTCACTATAAATAGGATGTGGATCAGCGAGACGGCAACAGTTTGCCTGGGTGGCCTTGTCTTCGTGGCAGAGAGATCTCCCAGAAGCATGTACCACTGGAGCTGACTCTGGATCTAATGAAGCTGCCAACTCAGCACTGCGACATGGCTCACAGCTGCCCTGAAGGCAGGCCCTTCCTTCACTGTTCCAAACCCGTCTGTGATCATCTCCAGAAACTTCCAGGAGAGACTAGGGCCTCTTATCCATTGGGGGTGCACCATGCATGTGAAATCCTGTCTCTTCTGTGCATGGTAGAGTGTGTGTGTGTGTGTGTGTGTGTGTGTGCACAGAAAGTCTCAACCAGGGGCTTTCTGCTCCTGTTAGTGATAAAAGCAGGAGGCCTTGCTGCTGTATCCTAAGTTCTCACTTATCCTCCAAAGAGAAGGAGGAAGATTCCTGCCTGCTCTTGAGGAAGACTGCAAACTTGGAGCAAGGGCAGTAAGGACATGAAAAAGACTGCAGATTGAGGATTTATCTGGTGGGTGACCAGGAGCACTATGGATACCTGTGGCGGGTGAGGAACAGAAGTTGCTGAGGAAGAAGGAAGGGTAAGCCCCATCTGCCATATCCTGTCTCCTGCTTGGAGCCAATGTGGGCCAATTGGAGGCAGAGGAGAGCAGGAGAGTGGGAAAGGGAAAGTAGGAAGCCGAAGTGATTATTCAGCCCAGCAGCCAATCAACTGTCCAGAGGACACAAAATAAAACAATACTTACTCCATGACAGAACGGTAGCTTAGCCCAGCAATTTAAGTCTTTCTCTCAAAACTCGTTTTAATAAAATTTTGACATGGTTGGGAAAAAATCATGGGCCTCATTTACCATGTTCCCCAAACACTAGGTTCCCATCCCCATTTAGAAATAAATGAAGGCACTGTGTGGGGTCCACCCCCCCCCCACCCCCGCAACCGTGATCTTAGTCAAGCCTCACAATCCTAGGTCCTTTTACAAAAAGGGATAGTGAGGCTTAAAAAGGTGAAGTAACTTGTTCAAGATCATAGAGTAGGATCACAAACCCTGATCTTTGGTGATATCCCTGGACAATTACAGAAGGTAATTGCTCTTTTGGGGAGCAATGGAGATATTTTTAATGACAAAAGATGTTTCCCTCCTCTGTGGCACAAACACTAAGTACTTATTCTCTGAGCATCACTAACATACTCTATTCTGTTTGCTCCTCACAGTCCTATGAGTTAGATATCATCAACCTATTGTCTGGAACAATCTGAGGAAAGTCTCTAAGGGCATACAGCAAGGTCATTACCCAGCCAGGTTTTAAGCACAAACCTTTCTGATCCGAAAAGCCATGCTCTGGTCCCCTGCACTATGCTGCTTCCCTGATGGAAAGAAGGCCCCACTGACTCCCTGCCCCTGCGTCCCATTTGCAGCTGGCTCTGCCCGGGAGAGGAGCTGGTTTGCACCCATGCAACAATGCCCATTACTCATTACTCACTGGCCTCCCGGTGATTAAGCCCTTAGAACTTCCTCTCAGCCCCGGGTGACATCATTACATAATTAAGGTGACTGTGATGCCCAACTGCATGTACCAAACAAAGGTCCCTTGTTTGAATTTATCATCCAAACTCTCCTTGTGCAAGACTGAGCTCCCACTGGCAATTAAGGAAGACGCTTTAACCTGGCTGAATGAGAGCAGGGCTCGGGGCAAAGTGGCGAAGAGGAGACCCAATGTCAGCCCCTAACATGACATGGTAATGAAGGAACCCATAAAAGATAAGTGGTAGGCCTACCCTGGAAAGAGCGTAGCTCAACATTAATTAGAAGCTTTCCTTTATGTAATTTTCATGCCAATCTGCTAAATAGATTGTTTGGTCTTTTATTTCTTAGCTGATCCTTCAATGGAGCTACAACTAAGGGTCACATACCCGGAAGCTGATCACTGTCTATTCAGAGCATCATGTGAAGACCCATAGATTCTGCTGCACAAACTACAAAGGTTCAAACCCAGCTTTGCCACTTACTAGCTGTGTGGCTTTGGACAAGTGACTTAAACTCCCAGTTCAGCTTTCGTAGATGTCACCATACAGTTTGCCAGAATGGTTGTATGAATTTCCATTTCCACAAGAAGTGTATGTGTTCTAATTCCTCTGCATTCTTGCCAACTGTTGGCACATTTCATATGCTTATTTATCGTTTTGATATTCTCTTTGTGGTGTGACTATTCATTAGTACATTTTAAAATTGAATAGTCTGCCTTCCCTGTTAATTTGTAAGAGTTATGTATTCTGGATACAAGTTATTTCGGTGGTATATGTATTGCAAGCAGAGTCCCCCATTCTGTGGCTTGCCTTTTGCCTCTCTCTATCTTCTGATGAACGTATGTTCTTAATGTAGACCAATTTGTCAATCTTTTCCATAATAGTCAGTACTTTTTGTGACCTAGGCCAGAAGGTTTTCCATGCCCTCCCAATGCCAAAACTCTGTGATTCAGTGACTCTCCTGTAGCTTTTCCATGTGTTCTTTCCACTCAGACTCTACTAGTTGTTCTCTTCCTGTTCGCAGGAGCAACGCGACGCACTCAGGTTGCACCCGCCATAAGGAGGTTATGCTCTGTGACAGACGGGGACAGAAGGAAGACAGAAAACAGACCCAGCCACCATGCAGCTTGGTGCCAGGGAACGTGGAGTCACATCCAGGAACCAGAACTTCCAGGTGTGTGAGCTCCCTGATACCTGCTCTTGGAACCAGATGACCATGGTGCCTCCCTCTCTGCAGCTGTGTCTGCGCTCCCTACCCTAACACGTTTCATCATGTGACTCAACCGTTCTCTGTTTCTCTTGCTCACACTACACTATATTTTTGGTACCTTTCTTCTCTCTCTGCCTCATGACTTCTTCTTACTGCCTTTGCTCTCTGAATC
The DNA here is from genome assembly GCA_003508835.1 of Eonycteris spelaea. Classification (NCBI taxonomy): domain Eukaryota; kingdom Metazoa; phylum Chordata; class Mammalia; order Chiroptera; family Pteropodidae; genus Eonycteris; species Eonycteris spelaea. The sequence goes on along the minus strand of PUFA01000087.1, from coordinate 900,548 downwards.
TGCTTTAAAATGTGGTATATTAAAAGAAAGTCAGAGGTATGTAAGAACAACAGCCCAGGAGACAACTACCATTGGAAAGATAGTTTGTTACAGTTCCCAAGAGGAGGGAGCTGGCCAGGCCATGGGAGGCTACACATGAAGTACCAGGTCAGTCAGGAGATGGAGAGAGAGAGAAGAACTTTGGACAAGACCTTTCATTGTGTTTTCTGTGAGAAGGTAAAGTATGAGGCAGAGCACACATAGCCCTGGGGTGATAGGACAGCCAGAGAGTGGCCCAAGGAATAAGAGGCCTTTAAAGAAGGTGGTTGGAGTTCGGGTTTTATTTGAAAGTGTGCTTATGGACAAACTGTTTTCTATCTCTAGGAACTGGCTAACCCAGGGAGGGGCAGTTCTTCCAAAATCAGCAAAACCCCAGATGTCAAAGCATCAGAATGCAGAAAATAAAAGACATGGTTACTACAATCTCCTGACTACTTCTCCTGAGAACTGTCAGTATCTTAATATAACTTATACCTAAGAGACTCGCCATGAAAGGTCAACTTGTCCAGGGAAGCCTGTTTGCTTCTGAGCTGAGCTCCTTGATACCGGCCACCCTACCCCATACCCCAGAGCTGACTGGCCATGCTGGGGATTTGCACCTCACCAGGATCGGCCAGCAGGGCCCAGAGCAATGCCTCATGTGGTCAGCTCTCCCCAGAGGGGACATTCTTCACCACATGTCCTTGGGATGAGCTCTCATCTGCCTCACCGCTGAGCCTTCCCAGCTTTCGCTTCTTCCTTCCTTCCTTCCTTCCTTCCTTCCTTCCTTCCTTCCTTCCTTCCTTCCTTCCTTCCTCCCTTCCATTTATGTATGTATGTATGTATGTATGTATGTATGTATGTATGTATTTATTATTGATTTGCCCATTATTAGATTTCTTTCTGTCACCACATGTTTGACCCCCTTTACTCCGTCTACCTCCTTCTTCCCCACTCCCTCTTCCCCTCTGGTAACCACTAGTCTATTGTTCATAGCAGCATTATTCACAGTGGCCTGGACATGGAAGCAACTGAAGTGCCCTACGATAGATGATTGGATGAAGAAGCTGTGGTACATATATACGATGGAATATTACTTGGCCATAAAGAAGAGATGAAATACTGCCATTTGCAACAACATGGATGGACCTTGAGATAATCATGCTAAGCGAAATAATCCAGGCAGAAAAAGTTGAAAATCACATGATATCACTTATATGTGGGATATAAGTAAAACAACAAGTGGACAGGACAAACAAAGGCCCAGCTTCGCTTCTAAGCCCCCAGCCACATCATTTTCCACCCTACATTTCCAGAGTACTTTTTTCTATTCTTTTTTTATGGAACTTTTCACTTCTGCAATGTGATATACGTTGTTTGTGTATCTGCCTTTAAAAACCTGCAAGTGGCAGGTTTAGTTGACTGTTACTCTTGCCTTTCCTGCACCCTTAGCATCTAGCACAATGCCCAGAGCACCAGTGTTCAATGAGCTTATTGAAAAACGGAAACTTAGTATTTGATGTTAGGTCTCCACGGAAGCACATCCTAAAACAAGGATTCACGAGAAAGCCATTTACTTGGACAGTGATCCTGGAAGCGCTGGTGTGGGGTGGGGAAGGAGAGAGAGAAGATCAGGGAGCTGCTGGTAGGCACAGTATGGGCCAGCAAGCTGTTTATCCCTGAGGGCAATTGGGGCTCAATCCCGCTGGTATTCTGTGTGAGACGCAGCCCGGAGATGTCTCATCTGTGGTATTTGTCCATATATCACTGGGTGAGGACCACCCTTGGGCTAGTTAACTCCCTTACACATAGCAGAACATCTTCATGTATGCTGAGCAGACCTTACACAGGGCCCTAAGGTGACTGTGGTAAGAATCAAGCCATGGTTCTGTGAGTGCCAATGGGTTAGGTATGGGGCACCAAAGCATCTGCCATCCCTAAATTGTAAAAGAAAAAAAAAAAAAAAAAGTTAAATAGCCACAGGTCTTAAAACCTAGGTACCTGCAACTATTGGCCAAGAGACAGAGAAAAAGAGTTTTAAGGAACTTTCTTCATGAGTGGCCATCTGACATAGGTGGTCGTGGTTGACGTCCTCATGGGCCTCCTTCATTTTCCCACTCTGTGCCTGGCTCTCGGCGCTGGGAACAGCTGGGCTGCATCCCAGGCTAAGCTCTCCGGAAAACTATGGCATGGGCAAGGCGTGCCTCAGCTGAAGGAGCAGGGGGCCTTGCAGCTGTCGTGATTTATGTGAGCCTCTCTTACTCCAAGCAGCAGGATTACTCCGAGATGCCACTTTCATATTCCCCCCCTTCGCTGGAAGAGAGGCCACTAGTTCCCTTTGCGGAGCATGTGAATGACCATTTCCCCCCTTGAAACATCTGTGAGTCCTGGCTCCAGGCTAGGTCAGCCTTTTCTTATTTAGCTGTGAGTTCTCCCGCTGCACAGAGTAGGGGCCTCTCGAAGCCTCTGTCCACACTGCCTGGTGAAGTGGAGAATAACACAACTGCAGGTAAATGTAATCAAGGAGAACAGGAGCCAAGGTTATCTGGACCCTTCCCCTTCCACTCTCCATATCAAACCCACTTTAGGAAACCCACATGAGAAAAGCAGATGAGAATGGGGTGGAAATGGGCTGGAAAGTGGAAACTGTGACTCGAAACTCTCTGGAGTTTGGCTTGAATGCAAATGTCATCACTTTGCTCAACACACATGAGCGTCTCAGCAAAGTTCCCTGTTTCAGACATTCTTGAATTTGCCAATTTATATTTTATATTTTTGAACACTCTTCTGGAATAATCTGTCAATTAACATATACCAGATTCCCTTTCTTTTTTCTGTTAGCGAAACCCTACAAAAATGTTTCCCAAACCTATCAGTTCCCCCGAGTTTTCCGGTAATCACAAGCAGGCTTCCCCATGTGCTGGCTGCCTGCGGTGTTCCGTAACATTCCACCAGCACCACAAGTTTGAGTACCCCCAGGACCAAAGTTTCGTCATGCTCTGGCCATGATCCTAGACTGGGAGGGCCAGGTACAACTGTCAAACTGACGACTTTTTTTTTTTTTTCAAGTAGAGCAAAATTGATTCTGGACCATTTTTTTAATACAGAAATGTGGTTCCCAGAAAGAAAGAAGAAGAAATAAAAAAGGTACTACGGAGTAGCGACTGGGCTGATGTGGCAAGAACACTGGCTTGGGAGCTCATTCCAAAATGCTAATAAAGAGCGCTGTGACCTTGGACGAGTCCCTCAACATTGCTACTTTAGTTCCCTCCTCATCTATGAAATTAGACCATACTCTGGCTCTAAAATTCTTAAGAACACACCTATTTTCAAAATATGCAGATACGGATATCCTCATACACTTTGGGTAAGGAAAACAGCACCTAATGTGATAAACAGATACTTGTCAGTGAACCAGAAACCAAGTGGGTGCATATAAGGGGCTGCTCAGGGAAGATATAACATTGGCTGATGATGTCATCTCTCAAATTTAATAATTATATATCTTTATAAAGTGTTTTATGAAGTGCATTACCAATACCTTGAAGCAGAATATGCTGTTCTTTTGAATCAACTTTTTTTTTGCATTTTATTTTGTTATTAATTTCAAGTATACAGTACATTGGTTAGACACTTATTAGTTTATGAAACAATCTCCCCAATTATTGTAACTTCCCTCTGGCTCTGCACGTGGCCATTACGTTACTGCTGACTGCATTCCCTATGCCTTGTTGAATCAACTTTGAAAGATTTTTCTCCCCATTGTTTCAGATGTTGGAATAACAACAATTTATTATGAACCTCAACCTCTTGTGTGTCAGTATCACTAATTCACACACCAGCCTGTGGGAGTGTCACTCTTCTGTCTCTTCTGCCAATGAAGAAATCGAGCTGTGGAGAGGTTAAAGAGCAGCCCAAGGTCACACAGCTGGTAAGTAGTGGTGTTGGGACCAGAGCCTGTTTCTGTCTGTTCATCGCCAGCACCATCTTGGTGATGCTGAATGAGATGTTCTGAAAACAATGTCTTTACTCTCAAATTTACTTGGCTTCTGTCCAATGTACTTGACACTGTAAAATGGACTTTTGGAAACACCAAGGCATGACTGAGAAGCTATCTTTGTTTTCAGAGGAACTCTAGGGGGACAGGCTGTATGAATTATGGGTGAGCTTATTCTCAACAAAAAGGGAGGCTCTAGCTTGATGGAGCTCTGAGATACCTGTTAGAGATAAGCTGGGACAACTTGTCTGAATATCTGTAATTGCATCTTCCACAAAAGGGTCATTTTCTCAGGGGTCTTTCACTGTAAGGTTTAAGCTTTATAAAATCATATAAACTGATATGCTGATTTACCTTCTGCATTTGGCTTTCCAAGATTCTAGGAACAGGTTTTAAAATGTTACCAGATCAGTAAAGTGTTTCTCTCTGAGCTCAAGTTTTCATGGTTTCATCTAAAGCTAGAAACAGAATTAAGCCATTCTGAAGTGACCATCAGAAATCAAATTCTATTCTCAGCCCCTCCTGTGGCAAGGAAAGAATGATGCAGTTTACCAAGTCTCAAATCCATCCCATATACCCAGCCTGAAACTGGGTCCTGATTCAAGTCTTTTCCTTGTTTTCATTTGTTTATTGTGATGGGGACTTGCTGCTTCTAGGAGGGTCCCATTTTAAAAAAATCTCAGAAGACATCAAAAAGTTCTGATAAAACAGCATCTTGATAATTTAAGTGTAAATATGTCAGAGACATATGGTTTCTATTATTCCTGAAATAATAGTGTTGTAAAACACTTTTGAGAACTTGGCTAATGTTTTTTAAAGACCAGTTCTGAAGCCCGAAGGAGAAGGCACCCTGAGGGCGACAAATCCAGGCAGCTCCACCCCCACTTGTTTGTTTCTTTTCTTGATCACGGATGGCATTCATGTTGCCACAAGAGCACTCACTTATCTGCCACCACAGGAAATCTATCTGATAAGTTATACTTTGGTGGACAAGTCTTGGTCCTAATCCAACCCCTATTGTTTACTAGCAGTGGTAGTTTTAGGCAAGTCAATGCATCTGAAAAATAAAAAAATAATATAACCTTACAAGGTTATTGTGAGCATTTGGGCTATCACGTGTCAACAGTCCAGCACATGGTAGATGCTTAAAAAGAGGCAGTTTTTTAAATGATGATTGTTCGCTTGAAAAGCGGTAATGGGAGGATGAGCAAGAGATTCCAGGATCAAAATTGTTTCTAGAGTATGGGATCTGATGAGGTTCTCTACTCGCCTCCCCAGCCAGAGAAACAACTGGTGGAGGAATACGATAATTATACCAAATGCTGCTAAACAGAAAGAACAAGAACGAGCCCCAGACTGGGAGGTCCAAATAAAACCAGTCTCCAATGACCAACACATCAAGGTGCTTATTCCTCAAAGCATGCTTTTAAAAGGCTTTTAAACTTAAAGATGTTCATTTTAATCTTATAGGATTTGGATTACATTTTTAATTAATACATTTTTGACAGCTTTATTGACTTACGATTGACCTAAAAAAAAAACTGCATGTATTTAAAGTGTATAAGTTGGTAAGTTTTATACAACTGTGAGACCATCACCAAAACCAACATAGTGAATATATCCATCACTCCTAAAAGTTTTCTCCTGCCCCTTTGTAACTCCCTCCACCTCTCCCTTCACCCTACATCCTCAGGCAACCACCAAAGTGTTTTCTGTCACTGCAGGTGTTTGCCTTTTCTAGAATTTTATATGAATGGAATCATAAAATATTTACTTTTTTTTTTTGGTCAGGCTTCTTTCATTCCATATTATGTTTTGAGATTCATTCAGTCATTGTGTGTATCAGCAGCTCATTTCTTGTTATCGCTGAATAGTATTCTATTACATAGATATAATCATAATTCGTTTATCTGTTTCCTGTGAATGGCCATTGAGATTGTTTCCAGTTTGTGTGGTGGTTGGTTTACTATGACACATAAAGCTGCTATGATCATTTGTGTATAAATCTTTGTGTTTCCTTTTTTCTTGGTAAGTACTGAAGAGTGGAATGGCTGGATATCTTGTTAGGTATATGTTTAACTGCCAAACTGTTTTCTAAAGTAGTTGTACCATTTTGCATTTCCAGTTGCAGCATATTAGAGTTCCAGTTGCTACCCATCCTTGCTCCAGTGTGCCATGGTCAGTCATTCATTATTTGCATTTTAGTAAGTCTATTGTGGTATCTCATTGTTCTTTCATTTTGCATTTTCCTAGTGACTATTGAGTTTGGCCATTTTTTGTGTGTGTTTACTTATAATTACTATGTCTTTGGTAAAGTATGTGCTCAAACATTTTGCTCATTAAAAAAAAAACCTTTGGATTCTTTGTTCGCTTATTGAGCTTTCAGTATTTTTATATTTTGGGTGCAATTACTTAATCAGATGTGTGATTTGCAAATATTTCGTTTCAGTCTGTGGCTTGCTTATCTTTTTAGTCTCTTAAAAAGGTCTTTCAAAGAGCAAAAGTTCTTAGTTTTGATGAAGCTCAAAATAACAAATTTTTTTCTTTTATGGATTATACTTTTGGTGTTATATCTAAGTAATCTTTGCTTAATCCAAAGTCACAAAGATTTTCTCTTATGTTTCTGTCTATAAATTTTATAGTTTTAAGTTTTACATTTAGTTTCATAATCTATTTTGAGTTAATTTTTGTATAGAGTTTAAGATTTGTTTCATGGTTTTTTTCATTTGTTTGTTTTACATATGGCCATCTATTTGTCCCAGCATCATTTATTTAAAAAGACTATTCTTTCTCAACTGAATTACCTTTGTATTTGTGTAAAAATCGGTTGATAAAATATGTGTGAGTCTTATTTCTGAACTCTCTATTTTGTTCCATTAATATATTTATCTATTTCAATACCAATACTACATTGTTTTCATTACTATAGCTTTATAATAAGCCTTAAAGACAGGCAGTATAATCATTCCAATTTTGTTCTTCTTTTTCAAAATTGTTTTGGTTCTTTGAGGTCCTTTGCATCTCTGCATGAATTTTAGACTCAGCTTGCCAATGTCTATAAAAAGCCTGTATCAATTGAGACTGTACTGAATCTATAAATCAGCTTGAGGAGAATTGATATTTTAAAAGTATTGAGCCTTCTAACCCATGAACAAGGTATATATCTCCATTTATTTAGGTCTTCTTTAATTTCTCTCAGCAGTATTTTGTAGTTTTCCATCGACAGGTCTTTCATATCTTTTGCCAGATTTATATCTAAGTATTTCATGTTTTTTTAAATGCTATTATAGAGTTTTTTAGAAGTTCAATTTCTAATTGTTTATTGTTAGTATTTAAAAATACTATTGATTTATATATTTTGGTCTTATAGCCTATAATCTTGGTTAACTCACTTATTAATTTTAGTAGTTTTTTTTAGTAGATTCTATGAAATTATCTATGTAGATGTTAATGTTTTCTGTGCAGAAAGATGGTTTTACTTCTTTCCTTCCAATCTGGATGTCTTTCTCCATTTTCTGGCTTTGTTGCGCTGTCTAGAACCTCCAGGACAGCGTTAAATAGGAGAGGTAAGATGAATGTTTTTGCCTTGTTCCTAAGCAAACATGCAATCTTTCACTATTAAGTGTGATGTTATCTGAAGGGTTTTGTAGATGTCTTTTGTCGGACTAAGAACTTTCTTTTATATTCCTAGTTTTTTGAGAGTTTTTGTCTGAATTTGATTTTGTCAAATATTTTTTTTCTATATTGATTACGATAATTGTATGGTTAATTGATTTTCTAATGTTAAACCAATCTTGCATTTCTATCATGATGTATTAACCTTTATTATATATTATTGGATTCAATTTGCTAAAATTTGTTAAGAATATTTACATCTTTATTCATGAAGTGCATTGATCTATAGTTTTCTTATAATGTCTTTGTCGGGTTTTGGTATCATTATGGAATAAATTGTGAAGTATCTTTTTTATTTTCTGGAATTATTCATCTTGACTTGGTATTATTTCATTCTTAAATGTTTGGAAGAATTTGCTAGTGAAGACTTCTGAGCCTGGAATTTTTGTTGGAAGGTTTTTAACTACAAACTAATTTCTTTAATGGGTATATGGCCTTTAGGTTATCTACCTCATCGTAAATGAGCTTTGGTAATTGTGTCCTTTAAGAACTTGGTCCATTTCATATAATTTCTTGAATTTATTAGCATAAAATTGTTTTACTATCTACAGAATTTGTAATGATATCACCACCTTCATTCCTAATGTTGATAATTTGTGTCTCTTCTCACTTTTTTTTTTGATCAGGTTGTTTAGAGGTTTATCAATTTTATTATTCTCCTCAAAGAACAAGGACTTGATTTCACTGATTTTTTTTCAATGGTTTTTGTTTTCTATTTCATTGATTTTTACTTTGTCTTTAATTATTTCTTTTCTTCTACTAATTTTGGGTTTAATTTGCTCTTTTTTCTCTGGAGACTAAAGGTGGAAACCCAGGTTATATACCTGAGAATGTTCTTCTTTTCCAACAAACACGTTTTAGTTCTATACATTCCCTCCATGTACTGCTTTAGTTACATCATACAAATTTGACATGTTGTATCTTCATTTTTATTCAGTTCAAAATGTTTTATTTCCCTTTTAACTTTAGTCTTGTCTCCTGAGTTATTGCCAAGCTTAGATTAAAATGTAAAGGCAAATGAAAGGAGAAGAAACAGAAATTCAGGAAAGACAGTATTATTCTCTATTGGGTCCTTGTTGGGCTTAAAATACAGTGAATGCTAAGTGCTTTTACAACATTGACTCAGCTACCACAAAAACTCCATTTCTAAGATATGAAAAACTGAGACTAAAGAGATTTATTAATGAACTCAGGTTACACACTAAGTGCCAGTCTCCAAAATTCACACTATTTTATATCCTTCCCACATTTGGGGTGAGAAATATCAAATAAGAGGATTGGAACAGAAGATAAATCAAGCATTCTCACCTCATAATTTTTCATAGCATTAGCTTTGACACTGATCCTAGGTAAAGCACGGTGACATCTATGTTCTGCATTTTTTATGGATTCACAAAGCTCAAGGTTAAAACAGATCAAAATAATAATTCACTAAGAGTTCTTGGCTGAATACAGCAAAACCTCCACTCTCACCTACTGACTTATAGAGAACTGATAGAGAACAGGAACCCACAACTGGAGATATGTTTTGTGTGATGGTGCTGATAGTGGGGCTGAAGAACAGATGTTGAAAGACAAACTGTGTTTCTTTTCATTAAGACTCTGATATTTCTATTATCTTTTTATCAAGAAGTAGATCAAATCTCTCCAGTCCCTCTCCTTTTTAGGAATTACTGATATAGATATTCTTGGTCAGATATAAATGTTATTTCAATCTGGGCTAAAATTAAAATGCTGTATTGAATTAACACAGACAGAATAGAGGTATGGAGGAGTTTATCAGGATAAAATAACACATCTGGAGCTCGCATATCTCTCATGGAGAAAAAAAGAGCATCTGTAATGAAAGGAATAAGGGAAAAGAGACTGTCATTGAGTAACATATACCAAAGAGCTGTCAAAGACCCTCAAATAACCGAGAACTCACAGTGCTTCCCTGCCTGACTCGGAGAATGTCTGAGTTGGCGACGTGTCAGTACCCCTCATCTCAGCATTCTCTGACTGCCTCTTTGCTCTTTTCTGTTGCATTTGCCCTTGTAACTTTCAGCTCTGATTAAGAAGAGGGAAAGAGGAGGCTGCATACTGCCAGCTTAGTCCTATAAATATTTGTTCAGTGTTTATGACAGATGTTTTCCTGTTATGAAGAAATCTGACCTTCATTAAAAATCTGGAGCTTTTTTAATGTAATGCCAAAACATCAGAAACAACAGCTGGGATTGCTGGTGACTTTCATTTATTTAAAGACGCAAATTCTTACTTGAACAAACCAGTAATTATCACAACTATTATTACTTGTTGGGAATGTGGTTAGAGGGTAGAAAATAGCCACAGTTCCTCTTTCGTTGCTCTAATCACCATCCTACTGCAGCAGTCTGCAAGCTGGACCATTTAATAGACTCGCTTCATAAACCAACAATGTGGCTTTTCCTTACATCCAGTGAAGCAGTCTTCTTCCTGATATTTGGAACACCAATTAAACCACATACAAATAACCTTAAATATCAAGCTTATAGTATTTCTCATAATTTCTGTTCATCATTAAGAAGATTTCCCTTAGGGGCATTAACTTTTTTTAGGCTGAGGCACATAGGCTTAAATATACCCAGTTAACTGACATGTGGCCCCTTTAGAATTGTTGGGATTGTAGTCACCATGACTTCTGTTTGGAAAAAATATATATACATGAAATCGATGTTCTTTGGGGTTCCCAGATCCTGGAATGTGCAAATCGTAGAAATTTCTGTTATAGACTTGGGAGAGGAGAGCCGAAGCACTGTGACCAAAGACCCATCCAAGTGGCATTCATTATCCCTGTTTACCACAGGGTCAGGTCTGGAGCTCAGGATCTTAATTCCATACCTAATATCATCAGCATTCTGAGAAGAGACCCAGTTGGTAGTGGTGAACTCATAAGAACAATATGCATGAGAATGAGTATTGTATGAGAATGCCAATTTATTACTTTATGTTTTTAGAAAGGGTGGCATATAACCAGAAGCACTCAAAGTCTTAACAGCCAGAGTAATCTTTGGTTGATAATCAAGGGAAGAAAAAGGAATCTCAAGGGTGAATAAGGAATAACTAATGTTACCTAATCGTCTCTGCAGCGCTGGCTTAGAAAGCTGTGCCTCAGGCTCCCCTTCCTTTGTTCAATGATGGGACTAGCATTGTTGAGTTTCCCGACCGGGGCTTCTCATTTTCCATATCCCCAGAAGACAGTATCCTTTTGATTGGCATATTCTTTCTTCAGAACATAAATGGTTCATTCGGGTTACAGTTCACTTCTGCCTACCTGGCTTGAGAGTCGTTCTCTCAAGGGACTGTGAACATCCCTGCTGTGATCCAATATGTGCTGATTTGACAGTTTTAATCTCAAAGGATGATATTATATCCTCACTTTCAATTTCTTGGAAATTCAGGACTTATTAAAACCCCCAGTATAACCAATTTCAGACTGAGATATTTTATGCTCTTTGACTGCACATATCTGCATATTACTTCTTCAATAAATGATGAACAAATATTCAATATTGGTACAAGTTCTGCAGTCTTACAAATGACAGGCATGTGTCGAAAGGAAATGCCTAAAGAAACTCTCACACATCTGTTCAAGGGAACATGTTTTATGTTCGTTAAAGCAGTTTGTTATACAAATATTGTGAACAATGTAAATATCCACTAAAAGGAGAATAGAGAGAGCAGTTGTCATATATTCAAACAAAGCCAGTAATGAAAATAAATTAATTAGCTGTCATGTAGCAGTAAAGATTGTTTTAGAAAATTAATGCTGAGCAAAAAAAATAAGTCACAGAAAGGCATGTACAATATGAGACCATTTCTGCCTTTTAAAAAATCTCAGAACAATACCATAATTAATTTATAGAAACACATACATGTGGTTTAAAAAAATTATATACCCAACAATTTTTCAGGATTGTGGCTTCTTCTGGGATTAAGAAAGGGTATAGAATTGGGGTGCTAAAAATGGCAATCAACTCTATCTGCAAGGTTTTATTTCTTTTAAAAAAACCTGTGAAATGTAGAGAATATTAATAGTTATATAAATACAGGAGACAAGTACATGGGTTATTTTATTAGCTTCTCTATTTTCTCTATTTTCAACGTAGTCCCTGATAAAATTAAAAATTAAAAAGGAAAAAGAAACTTATATTCCCTGACATGGAACAACTGATCACTGAAAAACATGCATCATCTCATAAAATTTATGAAAAATGTGTAGAGAATGTGTACTCACATATATGTATATATAACATTGTAAATGCACAGAATAAGGTCTAAATGAGAATCACCAAGTTATTATTTGTATTTACCTTCTGGAAAGAGTGGAATTAGATGAAGGGTGTGGGTAAAGGGCTTCTTTTACTTTTTTTAACTTTATATACTTCTTTAATTTTGTAAAATTTACGTGTACCATGTGTTTATGTATTACTTCATAATTTAAAAATTAAAATGCAAATTCATGTTTCTTTTATGAAAACAAAGAACAACAGTCATGTGTAATGTCTCAAAGTCCCTGGCCTGAATCTCTGGAGAATTCCAAAAATTTAACTCAAACCCAGTTCTCTCCAGATCATGGAGACCTTTATTTCTCACTCCCAAGGCCCCCAAATAAAGGCCACAGTGACACTGTATCACTGCTATTCCAGTGGGAAGGGGTGGGGGGAGAGGTTAAAAAGACTTGAATCCAGTCAGGGACAAACCAACCAGAGCACGGGGGAATACTGGAGGAGACACTGGCTTAGGGTCAATTAGTGTCCCCCAGGCCACATGAAGGCACCGCATCCCATGGCTGAGTAAATGTTTTAGTGGAATTTCAAAAGTTTGCAAAAGCCCAAGAGGTTGCAGGACTATATTCCTATAACATGGGATGCCCTCTGACTACTTCCCTCCCGGATTTCCTAATCCCTAGGGCTGATTATCTCACCCATTGTTCTGGAAAGACTCCAATCTCCGTGCCCTGCACTCTTAGTCCCCACAGGGGAGGGCCGATGCGGGACATCAAGCTGCAAAGCTGCAGGTTATGTTATCTTCACCATACGCTTGTCAAGGTCTCAACGGTGCTCTGTATGTCCCCATTTACTCTCCCACCCTCTGTAGTGGTTATTTCAAACTTTGAACATACCCTCCAAATCTTACCCCTCAACAGATGCCCTCAATTACTTCACAGAGAAAAGACTAGCCAAGCACCCCTCGGTTTTCCAGTTCAGTCACCAACACTGAGAGCTATGGGTGGTTTCCTCATTAGCCACCTCAGAAACAAGCTCACCTGGAAAAAGACAACTTAATTTTCTGCTGAAGACTAACAGCTTTATATCATAAGAAGAAAGCCTGAATTCTGCCTTTGAACATGACTTTGACCATCTTCCTTGTAAAATAATACTGGCATTACTGTTCTAAGGAACACTTGTTTCTCCCGAGCCCATACCAGCTAATCCTCAAATGTGAACCCTGATAGAAAGCTTCTCTGAGGGGACGATTGCATCTTGCTCCTGGCAGCATTATAACACACCTTCAAACATGCCCTGTGGTCTAAAGAATTGTTTCCGAGTCCAGCTCCTCTGTCAGATTGTGAGTGGGACCATCTCTTCACACCATTTTCTCTTCATGCTTTGGCAGTGGTTTCAGGCCTTGGGGTGATGGTGATGGGAGCGGGGGCTGGGGAGGTGGGAGAGACTTACTCTGAATTGCCCAACAATTAGGGCTTGTGATTGGACAAATCTGGATTCAGATCCCACCTTCATGACTGACAAATTGTATAATCCGGGCAAGGAACTAATTTCCCCCGAGTCTCAGCTTTCTCATCTGTAAATGGAGGGAGGAATAATTCTTCTTTAGATGTTGGTTGTAGGGTGTTTGGTCCATAGTAAAAGCCTGAAAAATAATAGCTGTTATTAACTATTGAGCTTATTATGATTAGTAGGTATGCAATGGGGTTTGAGCCCATGTATGACCTTGTGATAGTGCCTTTAGTTTCCCCTTGGGAGCAAATAGCTGTTTCTTCAGAGGTTTCAGTTGAGGAATCCCATAATTGCCCCATAGGCTGAGATCCTGTCATACATCAACTTAATCTGTGTTATCTGATCATGTACTGAAGCTTTAGCATAACCAATCTCTACCCTTCCAACTGCAAATTGTTCTTTGTAAGAAAAAAAGTTTGTCCTGGCCAACAGTTTTATGACCATGTAACAGGAGACCTCAGTCAGTTCCTGTGGGAGGCTGGGGAAGGGTGGCTGGGGATGTGGGGGTCTAAAGGATCCCAGGATGAACAGAAATATCATCTGGAGAACAAATTTCCTGTCCTCCCACTGATTTTCTTGCCTTGCTTTTCTTTCTTTCTTTCTTTCTTTCTTTCTTTCTTTTCTTTCTTCTTTCTTTCTTTCTTTCTTTCTTTCTTTCTTTTTTCTTTCTTTCTTTCCTTCCTTCCTTCCTTCCTTCCTCCCTCCCTCCCTCCCTTCCTGCCTTCTTTCCTTCCTTACTTTCTTCCTTCCTTCTGCTCTTTCTTTCTTTTTTCTTTCTTTTTCTTTCTTTCTTTCTTTCTCTCCCTCCCTCCCTCCCTCCCTCCCTTCCTTCCTTCCTACTTTCCTTCCTTCCTTTCTTCCTTACTTCTGCTCTCTCTTTCTTCTTCTTCTTCTTCTTCTTCTTCTTCTTCTTCTTCTTCTTCTTCTTCTTCTTCTTCTTCTTCTTCTTCTTCTCTCCTCCTCCTCCTCTCCTCCTCCTCCTCCTCCTCCTCCTCCTCCTTCTCCTCCTCCTCTTCCTCCTTCTCCTTTAGTTTTTGTTTTTGGTGTGTGAAAGAAATAAAAAGAATAAAGGATAAAAGACAGGAAAAAAACATGAATTCTTTTTGAAGATCCCCAGAAATTAATGCCCTAATTTCTGGATTGAGATGGGGTCACATTTCACCCATCAGTGGGTCAGTGGTGCTTGGGAGACAACCACCACTTGCACGGGTAAGGTGAACATGAGACACGGGGTCAGGGTCTGTAAAAATAAAAGGAATGCTCTATCGTTGGCAGAGAGGCTAGGAAATTGGCTCCCAGGCTGTTTAATTTTACAGATTAAGAACTTTAAAAAATAAAACAATTTTTTGAGGACTACAGAAGTCTGGAAAATTTAAAGGTTTTCATGAAAACTTAAAACAACAACTATCTACTCTCAACACTGTTTAACAAAACAAACAACATTTTAACACCAAAAAGTGAAGTAAGGATATATTTTTGGATTAAAGTAAAGTCCTTGTCAGAAAATGAAAATTTCAGTTTCAGCCTTACAGGTCCTTTTCTCTCTTTCTCTTACCATCCATCCATCCATCCATCCATCCATCCATCCATCCATCCATCTTTTCTCCTTCTGTCTAGTTATCTAGTTATTTTATACCTACTTAAATATTTATCCGTACAATACCATACTATTTTTTTTCTCATTTTGCTGTGAACTTTTCATTATAAACTAGTCCCACCTCAGAAAAGGATTTTAGAACCATGCCTTGAGGTTATCTATTACAACAGCTTTAATTCAAAGTTGAATCTTCCGAAACACAGAAATTAAGTAGCAAGCCTCTTGCAGTTGCACAGCTGATGGCAGATTGAGCTAAGACTAGTCTTCAGATGCTTAGTCTTACAGCCAAGTGCTACTGTCTGTCTCATCACTAAGTCATCAGCAAAGGGCACAGTTAGCATTCAAGTATCTGTTGCAATAGGGCTCTCATCCACGGATCACCACCCAGAAACTTGTGGTAACTCTTTCAAGCATGCTCTCTTGTTACATCCCCAGTCCTGCCTTCACTGATATCCTTCCTCTCTCTGCCCTGACCTCCCCTGGCATGAGCTCTGTTGGTTAAGGGTGCCATCACATTTCTAGTGCCCAGTCCTAGATGTGGTAGGCATACATACATTGCTTGCTGTTCTGTTTCCCTCCTCCCTCAGAGACACCGAGTCTTCTCAATTCTGTCACTGAAATGTCTCATATCTTGTTATTCTCCCTGGCTCCACAGTCCTTCATTGTTTCCTTTTTGGGACTATCACAGAAGTTTATTTGTTGGTCTTCTTAAGTACAGATCTGTTTTTGTCCTATCTATTCTTTAAAACAAAACATTAAAAAAAAAACAAGAAAATAATAGCATAAGCAGCAAACTGTAATGACTTCCCACTGCTTCCAATAGCAAAATTTCTTCCCATTCTCCTCCCTAAGCGCCATGTCTGAGCCTTACTCAGTTACTGGCATTGCAGGCAATGTGCTTCTGAGCCTTTGATATGCCATCCCTCTGCCTGGAATGCCCTTCCTTTCATTCTCTGTTTTGCAAGTTCCCCCTCTTCCTTAATGCCCACTTCAAATGCCACTCCTAATGCAATTTCATTTCTTTTCCTCTCCAGCAGAATTAGTTTCTCCCTCCCCTATGTCCTTATAGCTCTTAGCCTACCCTTATCCATAAGCGGGTATTATGGTATATGATGGTGAATTGTATATTCCTCCCCTACAATAGATTGTGAGCTCACTGAAGGTGATTTTGGGAGCCTTCTTCATCACTGCATCCCACCCAGCATCTAGTTCTGTGCCTTGCTCCAAGTAGCATTCGACTAAAATTGGTGGCATGAATAAATAAAAGGTCCAACAGCATCTTTTTTAGGAAGTACAAAAGCAGACTTTGGAGGATCTATATGCTGGATTCAATGTCTGGATATTTAAGAATTGACTAAAAACAGATTTGAAATGAGAAACTTGGTTGGGCACGTGAGAGAATGTTCCCAGGCTGGAACTTTCCTCCTGGCAGATGAAATACAGAAATTCTCTATTCTGGGAATGAAGCAACTTTTTGTTAACGGGACCAAAATAGTCACCTAAATTTTTTTAGATATTGAAAGACTGAGACAATCCACCTTAATCCTATACAAGTCTGTGTTTGACAAAATGAAAATTAATAACTAACAACAGACAAATCAGATTTTGATATCAAAAGCCCTTTCTTTTTTCTTTTTAAACAAATGTTAAAGAATAACAAAGTATAAGTTGTTTGGTTTTTGTTGTTGTTGTTGTTGTTTTGTTTTGTTTTGTTGTTTTGTTTTGATGCTAAGGAGGAGAGAGCCAGGGAACTCTACACAGTTTAGGAAGTAAGACAAGACTCCTGTAAATTACTCTCTTATAACCTGATTTCATTACATCAAATTACATTGTGAACAACTTCTTAATATAATGCCGTTAAAGCTCAAAACCAAACACAACAATGGAAAGTGCTGAAGGTCTAGGATCCAATTAACTCTCATATCTGGTAATTAAGTTTGGTCAGGTCATCCAAATTCCATTGGTTCATTCTTCTCTGTAAAATGGAAATGAATGAGAGCCCACTAGCAAAATAATGACAGGATTTTTTTTGAAAATTGAATATGGTAACATATGTAACTAATTATCTGGGATCTGCAACATAGTGGGCCCTCAATAAATGTTATATCAATCCCCACTTAGAGCAGGTAAGACAACTTGGATATATGTCACAGGGAAATATCTGAAGGTCATAGTGACCTCGAGTTGAATTAAACAGCAATGCAAACAGGAAGGAACTGCAAAATCCTCCCTCATAAGGTGGGATTCTCCACTATATTTCTTTTCCTCATCTGCCGGCCAAATAGAAAGGATCTAGCAGAAGAGTGAGAGGCTGTAGGGTATGGTGAAACCACAAGATGTAGACAGCCTGAGTCCCCGAACACTTGAAAGGAAGGCTGCCTGCTGAACTGTTATGAGAGTGAGAAACAAACTTCTACCATGTTAAGCCAACAAGCCTGAAGGTGGTTGGTTAAGCAGTTAGCCTACCCTGACAGTCAGTCCTGAAAATATCGGTGCCATGATGCTTTGCACTTAGTGCACCCTTAACAAAATATTTACTTCCTGTTTTGATATTTGTGTTCCAAAAAGGCAAAAAGAAGCTGGCGAGAGATGAGAGAGAATTAATAAATGTGTTGGACAAAAAGATGGAAAACTTGTCCCTACAGAGACTTAATGTAGGAAAAAAAAAAAAAAAAGGAACTGAGGGCAACTTTATTACACAAATCCTTTTCCGTTCTGGCACATGGTGACCTGCATCTAAGCATGTGTTCTGAGTCTGTGCCAGTGGTTTTCAACCTGGTATGCATTAAAATTACTTAGAAGTTTTTAAAGCTGTATGATACTCAGGCTCCACTTCCAATTCAGTAGTAACCACCAGCGGTTCTAAAAAAAAGACTTTGAGAACCATTGATTTATGCAAATCATAGGCAGTTCTTTTCACGACTTAGATGACTGGTCATAATATTGAATAGACATTTGCTAGGAGAATCCACCACATTAGAAAACTCCTTAGCAGAAATGGATAGTGGAAAGGGTTTCAGTTTGGGAGCCAGATGAACTGCTTCACTGCTTTAAAATTAGGTTTGCTTTATTGCTCACTAGCTGAGGACCCTGATGAAGTTATTTTATTGCTTTTAACTCTCTGTTTCATCAGCAATAAAATGGGAATCCTTCAGTATCACCTACAAGGCTGTGAGGAGAAAAATGAGCTAAAGCGTGTATAGCTGGAAACAGTAGATACTCAACAAATGGTACTTATTATCATCCTCAGTATTTATAAACAACAATAACAAAAAGCCAAATTTACAAGCGTCACATTAAAACCACTGAAGAAGATATCCTGAAGAGATTCTGGACAATAAGCAATGGCAAATTGTAATTAACTAAACAATGTTTATTATGACGATTTTAGGATATATGAAGTACTGTTGATATTATCTTTAATGAGTGTGTTATCTTTATTGCTTAGTTTAATGAATATAAAAATATTTGTAAGAGTCACAAGTGATATTGGTCTGCAAACTTTTATTTTTATACATGCTCCTGACTTCTTCACTCTGAATTCTTCTTTCAAGTACATTGCCTTCCAGCTGAGAAGTGAATACTGGACTTTGTTTTCATAAAGGAATCGTTTTTAAGATGTTTGCAACTAAATCAGTGAGCCCTTTTAAATCAGGTCTTTGAAAAATACAGTTATAGATTCTGATGAGGATCCTGAAGAGGACCCTGATTCTATGCTTCAGGAGCTTACATGTTCCAAGGGCTGGTCTTGTCACTGATGCTCTGGTTGTTGTTAAGTGTTGTTTCACATCTTTAGAAATTGGTGGCCAATGATTCAAGTCAGTATGTGATCAGTGCCAAAGGAGAGGTGCAGAGCATGGGTGTGGCAGATGTCAGAGGAAGAGGTGTTCGTTTTGGTTTTGATGACTGGGGAGCATTCCTAGAGGAAATAGCGCAGGGTTCACATGGATGTAGTTTGGTTCAGGAGCTTAGGGAAATTCCATGCTGGGAGAAGGAGTCTGTGAAGGAATGGCCCATGTGTGTCTGGAGGAGAGCAATAGGACCAATTTGTCAGCTGTCTAGGGAGAGTTAACATGGAAGATGCAGTAGGACATGAGGCTGGGCAGGTGCTGGGGTCAGCTTGTTGGGGGTACTAAATTGTAGACATTTCCTTTGCCACATGCTACATCTTCACAGTCCTTTCAAGACCCCATTTTGTTTCATTTCTTCCCTTGTATCCCCACTTTATACTCCCATTCTGCGACCTTACTCCCACCATATGCAATCAATCTAAAGTGTTTGAAATGTATTTTTAAATTTATAGACGTTTTTACAAAACAGAACTTGTTATTTTGTAGTATTTTAATTCCTGAATATGGCATTATTATGCATCTCATTCTAATTCATATTTTTTTCACTCAGTGCTATCACCATAAGATCCATTGATATTGCTACATGCACATCAGAGATATTGCTTCCAGATGTTAAATAGTATCCCATGCTCTGTACCCACCACATTTCACCATCCTCTCTCCCAGTGATGGATTCCTGTCTTGGCTCTGCTTCCCTGTCACAACTTTCTTACATGACCCGTGTGAGAACTTCTTTGGGGTAAAAATCCAGGATGGGTCATGGGTATGTAGCTACTTACTTTAAATTAGTAGTGTCAGATTTCTTTCTAGAACGGCTGCACCAGCCTACCCAAATATCAGCAGGACATGATCCTCACTAACACTTGGTGATATCCAGCCTTCTAATCATTGCCAGTCTTGTAGTTGGCAAACAATATAACATTATCGTTTTATTTGGCCTTTACTGATCACTAATGAGTTTAAACATCTTCATATGCTTAATAGCCTGTGGGGGTTCCTTTTTCGTAAATGGCTTATTTTTTCTTTATCATTTTTTTATGTCACTGTCTATTTTTTTCTGAAAAAAAAATCTGTGTACAATCTAGGATAGATCCTTATTACTCAAAGAATGGTCTCTGGTCCAGCAGCATCATATCATGTGTTAAAATGCAGAATTTCAGGCCCCACCCCAGACTTACTAAATCAGAACCTGCATTTTTAGAAGATCCGCATGAGTCCTAATGTACATTAGAGCTTGAGAAGTGTTGGTCTGTATCTCTGCTGTTCGATATGATAGTCACTAGCCCATTTAAATTTATGTTAATTAAAATTAAGCAAAATTATCATTTAAGAATTAAATTAAATTAAAAATGCAGTTTTTCAGCCCCCTAGCCGCATATGGCTAGTGGCTACCGCATCGAAAGGTTTAGATATAGAGCATTACCATCATCATTGTCGAAAGTTCTATAGAACAGCATGGATAGTTATTTTTTAAAAACCCTTTGCCAGTTTTTTACATCGCAAATATTTTCTTTAGCTTTTCCTCCTCTCAGTTGTGGCAAACAGCCTGAGGAATAGAGAAGAGAATTAATGACAGTGGGCTTTGGCGTTTGTGCGGGGACTCATGGGTTGGAGGAAACAGCAGTAAGTGTGAGGGACCAATGAGGAGTATTTGCTGTATCCAGATAGGAGGCCATAAAGAATTCTACTAGGTAGTAATGCTGGGTAGTAATATGTTGGCCTTGACTCTTCTAAAATTCCAAAGTATTTGCATATACTATATATAATTTAATCTAATAAATATATGATTAAATAGGGAAAAATGATTTTCCATGTTTTTCACAGAGCACCAGAAATGCTGAGGTGGTCATTTGTTTTAGGAATGAAGAAAAGGAAAAGACGAGTGATTCTGATTGCCTGCTTGAACTTAAATACGTAAAGCAGAGAGATTTGGGTTGGACAAAAGTAAAAATTCTCTTAACAGGAGAGTAAAATTGTGATGTAGACTTCTAAACAAAGCTGTAGAATTCCTATATGCCAATAGAAAAGGAACAGTAGAATGAATGGGGAGGAATATATTATGAGCACTTACTATGGGTTGGGCTTGTACCAGGTACATAATTATTCTTATCGGAGCTCTGTGGTGTCCTGGTTTATCTGCACCCCACATGTGAGACAACTGAGGTTCAGAGGCCCTAAAACTGTGACTGGCTCCAAGCATTATGCCTTTCCCACTGAGCTAGGAACTCTAGATGTTTTGGAGATCATCTGATGACATGGGTCTGGTCCGGATGATCTCTGTAACTCCTTTCCATGTTTAAACTTGAATGTGTTCGCTCAGAAAAGAATTCACTTGGAATGAGATAAAACGCAGGGATCTAAGCCTTTGAAAGGGTCGTCAGCTGGTAAGCCCCTTTTATAGCACTTCTCTCAAAGCTGCTTGGATGGAAAGCAGATTGAGTGTTTTGCCATCATGTGGCGTTGTCATTCTGAAGTCCTTGGTGCTTCCACCAGAACACTCAGTGTGGTAATGCGACTCTCCCTTGGCCCCCAAACGTGGCGGCTTTGGAAACAGATGTGTGTGACTTATACCACTGGATAATTAGGAACATAGGGAGCACTTCGAATCTTTATTTTTAAAAATTACTATAGGACATGATATCATGTGAAACTTGTCCGAAAGATTGAATGCAAATCCACAGGAAGGCTCCTTTTCTATCAGCAAGGCTTTAGCCACAAGACAAAAAATGTGCAGAAATCAAAAACCATGTGAGGATAAATGGAGAACTTTTCAAATAGAAAAGAATCAGTTGTTAGTTGAGAGCTCTTTGGGTCCTAATGTACATTAAGGGGATTAATAGGGAGACCAAATGTAGTTGTTAAGAAAGTATTCCTTATGTGAGATTTTAGTTTTGAATCCACCTTGGTCTCTGATTTATAGGCATCAGAATTACCACACACTCAACAAAGTTCATGTCTCCTAAGACTGCAGGAGAAATTTGATCAATGAACCCTTTATCATCTCAATTCTGCCTTCCCACTTTTGCCATCATACACTCATACTTTGTAATACTTATAACAGAGTCTCATGAAAGAGTTGGAAACATTTATACTAAAGTGTAAATGACTAATAAAATGTCAATAGGTTGGTATAGTAAATTTCAGGAACATAGATCAAAGCGTAAGCTGAATCTTATTCAGTACTGGACTAGAATTTTTATGAGCACTTCTTATGTGTAAGCTTTGAGCAAGATTTTATGGGAGAATTCTAAAATGGATAAACTGAGATCCCATTTCCTAGGATTTGACAGTGATAAAAGATGATGGTGGTAGATAAGCATAAATTACTCCACTAAGATAGAACAAGTAGGTTAGAACTAAATGCTGTGAGTGATTGATCGGTGGAACGAATTAATTCTAATTGGGTCTGAGAGGATAATCTGAGTGTGTCTTGAAGAGTACTCAGGGTTTAAATATGCAGAATTTAAATATGTAGACTGAGATGAAAACTATTCCAGGCAAAGGGAACAACTTGAATAGCATTTAGTAAAAGAAGGGGGCAAATATATGTGAAATAGCAAAGGAGTAATCCCCGTTACCAGCACGTAGAGGATATGAGACAATGCAAAGACAGTGCCAGAAGGGTCAGGTAGGGATTATGTAACTGAGGGCCTGAATATCAAGCTAAAGTTTTGGTTTGTGTGTCACAGGGAGTCAAAATGAGTATTTAGCTGCAGGGATGAATTCTCTTCAAGGGAAATTTTAGGTTTGAAAGTTAGTAGATCAGGGAGAATTTTTTGGAATGAAAATTGGGTGCCTATGTCAGGATTTAGCCCTAAAATCACATTCTATTAGGTATCTGCTCTGTTAAATAAGTCCTAGAACATAGAAATAATGGAACAAGCACCAAGATATGAAGAGATTGTCAATTACACAGCACAAGTAAAGGTATTTTGTGAATTTAGAGGGAGAAAGAGTTTAGTTAGATGAGGGAGTAAAAATGTCTATGTGGGTCATGGGAGAAACAGGTATTCTTTCTTAGATCCCGTCTCATTCCCCGCAGAGTCTAAATACATATTCTTAGAGGCCTATCTCTCTTCTCTTAAACGAAAAAAAATGTGAAAGTGACTGGGGAGGTACATTTGGGGAGCTGGCTGCACATGAGAATCATCTGGTGAGCTTCTAGAACTGCCAAGGGGCCATGCTCTATCCCAGACCAGTGACATCTGAAAGCTCCTCTGTGACTTCTAATGTGCAGTCAGTGTGCAGTGGTCCTCCAAATGTGGTCCTTGGCCAACAACATTGGCATCACCTGGAAACTTGTTGGAAGTGGAAATGATCAGCTGCATCCTAGCTCTTGGGGGGCAGGGGCAGCCGTCTGTTTTCTCAAGCCCTCCAGGGGATACTCCTGGAAGACCCCCAGTGTGATGGAAAGAATTCCAGTTTGGATGCAGAAGACCTGAATTCAAATCCCCATCTGTTCCTCTTTGGCAAGTGACTTAATATCTATAAACCCTAGTTCTTTGTGTTGAAATCACTTGTGATAAAACTAGAATTTCAGGGTCAACTCCTCTGGCCTGTCTCAAGATGTCCTAGGGTGAGTCCCAATTATAAGACTCACATTTACGTGGCTCTGTGGACAGTAAAATTTTATAGTCCCTCATTTACACATGTGAAGACTGAGGCACAAAGATGTCAAAAATGTGGAATGATCTGTCTTCTCAGTATTTGAGAGCTGTCTAGAGCTGTGGAGTTATTACAGCATTTGTCACCAGATCTTTGAGGTTGAATTACATCTTCCCAACAAGGAGGGGCTAGGAGCTGTCCCTTGATAGATGATCCTTATCTTCATCTTCTTCAGTTGTTCTGGTCTAGGAGCATGTTATATATTGAATTATATCCCCATCAAAAATATGTTGAAGTCCTAACCCCTAGTACCTGTGATCGTGACCTCATTTACAAACAGGGTATTTTCAGATATACTCAGGTTCAGATGAATTCATTAGAGCATTCCATAATCCACAATGACTGGTGTCCTTGTAAGAAGGGGAACCTTGGACACACAGAGGGAAGATGGTGTAGAGACTTGTGGCATGAAGGCAGCTGTGTGATGACAGAGGCAGAGGTTGGAGTTGTGCTACGACGAGCCAAGAAAAGCACGGGGCTAGAAGAGGCATGGAAGGCTTCTCCCCTAGAAGCTTTGGAGGGAACATGGCCCTGATCACATCATGAATTCAAGCTTCTAGCCCCCAGAACTGTGATACAACTAAGTTCTGTAGTTTTCAGATTATATGGCAGTCCTAGAAAACCAATAAAAAGCAAATGTTAGCTATTTTTGGAAAATGTCTTATCTTAGAACTGAGTTGGGAATATAACCCATGGGTGGAAGACATACCGAATTATGTTTTCCTCAGAAAAGCATCTAAATAACTCACTAACCTCCAGAAGTTACTCTGGTTCATAGCATGCTTTGTGTATAGGAAAACACCGTTATCATATAACTTTTCTGAAGGGTGTCAGAGGCCCATGTCTCCCCACAGTTTTCTTTTTCCATTTCTTACTGTGAGAACATCTCTTTGGGTTAAACATAGTCCATGTCTCAACCTCCTTTTAAAATGAAAAAAGTTCTGAGAGGGACAACTCAATAAAGAATTAATATCTTGTCCTTTGATTACTGGGGGAAGGAGATGAAGAAAGAGTCCTTAAAATGAAAAAAGGGCCAAAAACTTGAGGGGACCTTGGAGTAATATTCTACCTTGCTCTACCATTTTATCTTGGGCTAGTCTTGAATATTGTAGTAGGAAATTTGGCTCTGTTTCAATAATCTCATTACCATAGAAATCTAGGAAATTTCAAATGCATATTTGCTATATATAGGAGAAAAGGAGTCATTGTAGGTTATCAGGAGACTGTTAACCTTTCTTCTTGGTGTGCTTCTTTCCTTTATGTGTGTGAAAATAATTCTTTCCCAGTTTGAAAAGAGATCCAAAGCAATACTGTTTTTTATTGCTAATGAGATTGTGTTTAGAGTTTAGAAATAGAACCCTATGAGCTCTTGAAGGTGGAGTGCAGACATTTGCTCTGGCGTTGGCTTAGGATTCCATTTGTTGAGGCTCTTTTAAAGGTCAAGATAAATTTGTACGAAGATAAAAGCAATCCAGTTGGCAGAGACTAGAAGATGCTTGTTTCTCAAAGAGATTTCGAGGCTGTTGACAAAAAGAACTGCTCTTTCATCCCTTCCTAAACAGAGTTTCTGACAGCAGTCCTCAAATCAAATGTTTCCAAATATTGAGTCCAGGTTTTCCTCATAAAATATTTCTAATCAGGGAATACAACCAGATATCACTCAAATTCAATTTTGGAAATAAATTTCATGCAGTTGAGTTCAAATCTCAACTGCAGGCTTGCTCCATTAGAGAGACAGGAAAAAGACTATGAAGTTTTATATTTATATATGTATATTTATATATTTTAATCGAGGACCTTTGTGCAAAACATCTCATAATCAGGCCACCAGTCTCTAAAAAGTTAAGTGATTCATACAAATGAGTCAGTTTTCAGGACCATGGCAGAGATAAGGAAGGGATGTTGCAGTCCAAAAAGAAAAATCAACACATAGTACAACGTCAAAGAGGAGAAAAATAACATCTAAGAAAAAAATTCAGCATGAAATTAAAGGAGAACCTGACTATGATCCCATTTCCCCATCTGAGCCCAGAAGATAAAAACTGTAATAAATTCATTCATCTACACCCACTTTAAATATCGGAGCCGATCAGCAGTTTCACTGATGTACGGCCAGACTTTGAAGTCTGCCTTAGCTCTGGAATTCGACCAGCCACTTTCCAGACCATGTAATGTATTGCAGCTCTTTCCACATTATGCATTCCAGATGGCCACAGTAATTCTTTGTGCATTTTCTCCTTTCTTATTTGGGTTACTGGGGTAATTTGGGAATAAAGTGTGCATGCTGCAAAGTGAAAATTGACATACACGTACTGCCCTGAGCTGCTCAATGATATGAAAGAACCCGAAAGAGTTAAAAATGTATACGTGCACGGAGGAGGGTGGGCAGAAAGGATGGAGGAACGCTTCCTAAGCAGTTATTTATGCTACTAGCCAAATGAGGGGACCTTGCTGTGTCCAAACACTAGTTAACTGCTTCGTGACTATCTGGGGAGGTTACTAACCATTCTCCCTCCCAGCGCTCCCCTCGCCTAACATGTTACCGTCTCAACCTCATAGGATTTGTCTGCGAAGGGGGATAAGCCTGGGAATGACAAGGGTGCTGTTAAAAATTACACCTTGGTAGTGGACTTAAACTCCATTTACAAATCAGGACATATGTTCACATAACGTTGAAGAGTGACTTCTAAAAGAATGTTGAGCTCCTTAAATACTGGTTTTATTTAATTCAGCACTTGCTCAGTGCAAAGGGTCTGCCAAGTGGCTGTTGACCCTTGGGTTTGTGGTGACTGGACTCTCCAGGTCCCCACACAAAGTCAACACATGCAGTTAATAGGCAAAAAGCGTTTGGTCACCAGACGGGCCGCTTTGCCTCAGCAGCACTCACCCTCACTTAGCCCAGCTTGCCCTGAGCTGATTTATGTGGCATCCTATGGCTGTGACTGAGTGTGCGTTTGGGTTGCTCTATTGTTTCTATTCAGAGTGTGAGAGGAATCTGTGACTGAGGTGAAATAATGGCACGGAACCCTTTCTAGCAAAGAAGACAGTCTTTTTTAAAAATGTTTTTTAAGGCTGCATTAAAATATCTCTAGTGCCAATGCCATGTGTGTTTTAAAAATATTTTTTAAGGCTGCATTTAAATATCTCTAGTGCCAGTGCCGTGTGTGTTTTAAAAGATGTTTTTCTATGCAAGTCCCCTTTGGTGTATCGTTACAGCTGTCATTCTCAAACTTTGCTGTTCATCTGAATCATCTAGAACCCTTATTCAAACAGAGAGTCCAGGACCCGGTCCCTGGAAATTCAGATTAAATAGGTTTCATGAACATCTGGGAGAGTCTACAGGAACTAAAAATCCAATGGAAACCAAGCCCCTTACAACCGTATTTCTCATTTTCTCATCAAATTCTCGATCTTGTCCATGAAAAATAGTCCTGGAAAGTTAGCCAGCTTTCTGTTTCCGTGCAAGGAACGATTCTCTCTCCAAGCCCTCTGAAAACAACGCTCCATCTGGTGAAGAAAGATGAATTTTATTTTCTAAGACACCAAACAAACTATTGCAAGCATTCTGCTCTTTTTCCAAGCGGTTTCATTTTCTGCCCTCGTGGGGAGGCCTGTGCACACAGGGCGGTTTTCTTGGCGATGGGGCAGGAAGCTGAGGAGTGTCTTCTCCCGGGGGAGCTGCAGCTTGCGTTTCACAGACGCAAGAAGCTCCCTGTTTTGGAGGCGGCGACTGGAATTCTGGACCTGGAGCCAAACTCCCAAATATTCCAGGGCAGCACAACAGAAAAAAAAACATGTGTATTTGTGTCTGTGTTTCCTTGCTCAGGCAAAGACACAGACAGATAAATCTCGCAGAAACATTTCATTTTTCTGGGACACTCAGAGAAATCAGACCATGTTTATTTGCACAAAGACTGCTGTGTGATTCAGATGCTCACCCAGTCAGGATCCACTTTGCCATGTAAAACACAGGCTCTTCTGAATTTTTTTTTTTTGGTCTTTTTTTTTTTTTTCTGACTGTAATAATATTACATTTTTCCAAACACTTGGGAAAAAAAAAAAAACAAGAAAGGATGACAAGAAAAGCAAACCACCCAAAGCCATATCTTTCAGAGAAAACACATGTTAATATTTTAGTCTTGCCTTCCAAGTTTTATATCTTCATAGCGCAGATATGAAAAAATGAAAATTGTCATTAGTATATTGTTTGATAATCAGGTTTTCACATGATATATTTTGAGAATTACTCCATGTTGTTAAATATCATTCAAAAAACAAGATTTTTAGTTTTTTGGGGGGGGGCTACATCAGAAAGATAGATTTTTTAAAACCTGCCTGCTGGCTGACATTTAAATCATTTCCTTTTTAAAAATGTTTATATATTGCTGTAATTAATAGCCTTAGGTTAAAATTTCTATTTAACATAATTGATAAATCTATTAAAGGTCTTGGTGCATATTGCCAACTTGGAACCTGGGCGTTTTGATTCTATCATTGGCCCATAGTTGATAGGCGTCTGTGAGGAAGAACACTTGCAATGAAAAGTTTGTATTCTGTCGGGGAAAGCCCACCAAATTCACAGGGGAGGGTTGAGAAGTCTCTAATACTTATGCCGAAGTTTCTGACCATGGTCAGTTTTCGAATTTGGTCTAATGGCAGGAGCTGTGAATTCTAGGATTTAAAGAATGGGGTTTGCAGTAGACGGGATTTTTCTTGGTCTCCTGATAGCCTTCATTACCTATGTTAACTTTTGGGGGAATAACAGAAACAAAACGGGTCTCATTCAAATTAGAATCTGGACAGAAAAATTATTTTCCCATTGACCTCTTCCTGTGAACCAACAACTTACATGGTACAGGAAACAAGTCTGATGAAGGGAAGTGACAATTTAGTGTTTTCTGAAACTTTGTGGTCTGGACCTACTATTTATATTTTTAATCTATACCCTTGTCACTTTCATTCAGCAGCCACCCTCCTGCATCTCTCCACCCCAGTCTCCGTGCTTCAGCTACACTCTCCTGCTAGTGATCTCTCTGTCCTAATACCTGCTTTATCCCACCACACTGTTTTCTCTGCCAGGACCACTCTGCATTCCCTCCTACCCTTCTCCTAGGCGAACTTCTGCTTTGCCTTCAGATCTCAGCTTAAACAAGCTTCAAACCAGGAAAGTGCAGACAACTGGGGCCTTTCCCTTCAAGGAAGCCCCTCCATCCATATCGGGGCAGGCAGGTACTTCAGAAGTTTGCGAACCAGCTGGACAGAAACTGAAAACAATCTTTTATTAAAACTGCAAGCATTGTTATCTGGTAGGAGGTAGAGACTTAAATACTTCCTAAGGACAGACCATCCTTTGTCCAAGAAAACCACCCCAAGTGGGAGATATGTGTGGAGCCAAGGCTTGCACAGGCAATAAAAATGTTTTAAGGGGCTAACAATGTTTTGTGAGTGAGAAGGAAAATGTATTTCTACAAAGGAGGCAGGGAAGCATCTCCGTACACTGCTTTATTTATTTTTTATTTTTTATTTTTTATTTTTTAGCTTGCTTTTGGAGATATATGAAGCAAAATGTCTTCTTCTCACACTGACGTTGGAGCTGGGTCGAGACCTTTGCGGTTAGAGAAAAGAGCCTAGAAACAGAAACTCTTTTCACGGGAGACTTTGTGAGGCTGCGAAAACAATAAGAATTTTTTGGAACCTCAAGCGACAACATTCAGCATCTATGTGATACCCCAAAGATGGGTGTCTTGTTTCCCATTACATGTGTGACTGGTTTTGCAATTAGGTAGGAAAACAATGGTCCTTTGGTAATTACTATATAGTAACATTAAAAATTTACCTATAATGACCCGTGATATTTAGCTAACTCTCCTGGGTGTCTAGGTAAACGATTACACCAACTGGAATAAAAGACAATTTTTCTTTTCTTTTTTTATATATTTTTTATTTCTATTTTATGTCTTTTCACAATGAAAGAAGCCACATGACAGCCAAACTGGATGGAATGATTTAAATGCTGTTGAGTTTCTGAGCAGTGGTGGGAATGATGCATTTGAGACCAGAGAGGTGAGAGGCTAGAGACAGAAGGAGCAGTGAGGACAACATTATGACACTTTAGGAGTGAAGTAATGATGTCTTTAACTAAGATAATGGATACAGATTTGAAAACAAAAAAATATATATACGTGCACACATACCCACATACATACATACATATATGTATATTTTAGACGCCCTACTGAGTGTTTTTGGTGATGTGGTAAATCAACAAAAATGACTCTTAGGCTCGAAGCCTGAAGCCTGGTGGTCTAATTAATTGTTAGCAGGAAATTATTTTTAATAGACAATGAAATCATTCATTTATCTGTAAAGAGGTGATAGGAAGTATTTTAATTAAAACACCCAGTTTACAAAGACATTTAATACTGTGGATTCGAGAGAAATTCGCTGTTATTTCAATTTTTACTATTCCTTTGTGGTCTGAGACGTAATGCAGCCAAACCCGAACTCTGTTAATTAGCACGTGCGTGGGGCTTTTCCAGGCTCCAGAGCAACTTTATGGGCGTGTGATCTCATTTGGGTCTCACAACAACTCTGCGATCTGCGTCATAACAGAAAATAGCGTCTGTGGAGCACTTTACAACTCCAAAACACTTTCCCCTGATACATCCTTTCAAGGTCGTGTACACATGGGTTACCGGAGACTTACAGTCCAGCCTCGTGGCAGTGCTACTTGGAGTTCCCTGGGCTCAAGGTGCTGTTTTGCTGTCCCATGTCTTGGTGCTTCTGGATCCCTGCAGTAAAATATCCTCCCTGCCTTGTCCAGCAGCTGAGACTCTGTAACATTCAGGAAGGCCTCTCTGTCTTCCCCAGGAGGATGATGGAGGCAGGTGGTGGGGGAAGCAAGAACATGCTCAGGCAGCATAGCCCTTGGGAGCGAAGGGCTCGATTGGGCTGGTGACTGCAGTAGCACTGATGGGATCACCCCCTGGTCTGCTTAAGGCAGCACAAGCTCAGGTCTTCAGCTGCCTCAACTGTCCGTGGAGGTGTCAATAGCACCTCGGCTATGCAAAACCTATGTCGCCTTGAACTCTGAGGCATCCTCCTTTTATGCTTCCGCTCCTTAGGCAGCTCACTCCTATCTACAAAGAGAATGATGCTGGACACTCATCCCACGATCCTTGCCCACCCACCCCTACAAGGTCCCATCAACTTCTAATTTTCTTTTTTTTTGAATCCTACTTTTTCTTGGAGGAGAAAAGAAAGAAAGGAAGTTGTTTGTTTTATAAAGAGAAATCGAGCAATGGAGCAGAGCAACTTGGGGATCCAGCTGTCATTTATTACATCTCCCATTAGGGTATCACTTCCGCCAGGAAGTCTCTATGAGGCGTCTAGCCAGGGCTCGGTGCACCCACCCACCGTTATGCCTCGCAGCCCCTGTCCTCACCCATATTTTGATATATAGAGTAACTGACACTTTCCTGGTGACAAGGGACAGAGTCTCAATTCAAATTAGCTCAAGCAAAATGAAATAAAAGGAAGGGGCTTACTGGAGCAAATAGCCAAGCCACAAAAAGCGGCACTGGCCTCGAGCTGGGCTGGCCCCAGGCCTCAGTGCTGTCGGGAAGCTGCATGTCAGCCTCCTCTGTGCTCGTCTCGGGGAGTTGGTAGCATTCTTTCCTGCCATAGTGACGTCACTGGCCTAGATGGTGAGCAGAGAGAAAAAAAGTCTTCCCTACCAGCTTCAGTTTTCCCAGCTGGGAGAACAGGTTTATTCCCAGACCAGTCACTCTGGTCAGAGGGGTGACACAGGTTGATCCCTGAGGCTGTGGGCTATTCCTGAAGGTGCAGTTGTGACATGAACCATCCTTCCCAGTTATGTCTTTTGGGAGCACAAATTCACCTGTGCTGTAACTATTATAACTCATCTATTCTTCACTTACCCTCAGCCCCTCAAGGATGAGGATGGTATCTGGTTCTGATTTTGTGTCTTCATTTTAGTGCAGGACCTGGAATTCAGTAAGGTTCACTAAATATTTGATAAATGAAAGAATGAATGAATGAACTCACATGTGACAGTAGAGGCCAGATTAAATTAGGTCTCTGAACAGTCAACTCAGGCACAACTACAATGCACATTGTCTCAGATATGGTATTATGTGAAATGGAATATAGAACGCAGAGGCTCTGAGCTTCTGGGTGATTTTTTCACTTTCTAAAGCATGGGCTACACAAGAGAGTGGGAATGAAGCAGACGAGGCAGACGCAGTACCTTCGAAACGCTTCTGCACCCTGAAGGTTTCAACCCATCTGACTGTCAGATATTCAAGTCTCTTGCTGCCTCCTGCCAAGGCAGATGTCTGAATTGGTCTAGATGTCTCCAACTCCCAGGTAATGTCGAAGAGCTCACACTATGGTTGGCTCGAGTAAGAGAACATTTTTCCTTCGTAACTTCCTAAATGCCTGCATGGCAATATCACTCTTAGAAAATAAATACTTTGTTTTAAACCACCCTGTTTGCAAATAAAAAATTAGTTTGACATGACTCTCTCCTAGTACTTTGTTTACATTGCATTTTGCCCATGAGGAATGTTTTGAATTTGAGCAAATTAAACACTCTCCAAACGTGGTGCTTAAAATAATAAAGAACTCTCTGGAACATTTAAGCTGAGCTGGAGGCTTTCCTGACAACACCTGCGATTCACCAGCTGTTGCCATGGAATTTGGCTGTGGAGCCGCAGTGTGCTTTTCCTAACATTCATTTGGCAGATATCATTACACTCAGTAATATACGTCAAGTCCTGAAGAGAACCGTTTCCCTCCCTGTGGCTTACTAGACAGGGAAGGAAGTTGTCTTAGCATCTAGTAGAGAGAGACATTAGCTTTAAAACTGTAATAATATTCCTTAAAATACGGGGTGACTCTGTCCCCAGGTTGCTAAGACTTCCCAGTTCATAGGAGACACTGTGTACTTTGAAGTTCTATGGAGAAGCTGCCCTCAAAAAGAAAAAAAAAGAAAGAAAAAAGAATAACTCCTACCCCAAAGTTTAGTATGGTGGCTTTGTTTTGCTGAGGAACTGTTTACTTCAAAAGTAAATGAGACTATCTCAGGAGATGTCTTACTGACTCCAGGAAGGCTTTATGAGGAAACGTGTCATGGTGATAATGGAATTACCATTGCTCTGTGCTTGTTACTTCACAAAGTACTGGGACTTTTCACACAGAATCTCTATGATAAAGGATCATTTTAAACATGGCGGTGGGGGGGATCAAATACGTAAGCTACGTCCCTGCTCACTTCTAAACACACTTCTAAGAGTTTTTTTTTTTCCTCCTGAAAAATGAGGGATAAACTCATTTACTATCTCAGGTTTAATAAATTTAAGAATTTATAATAGTAAAAGTGCTCAATTCTGCCCAATTTAGCTTATATATCGAATGCAATTCCAAAGAAATTTCAGAGATTTTTTTCTTTTTAACTTGGCAAATTGATGGTAAAGTTAATCTAGAGGAATACATTTATGAAACTGATTAGGACAATTTTGAAAAGGAAGATTTTAAGGGAACATTTGAGTTATCAAACATAGACAAATATTATAGTTATAGTGTTTTGAAAAGCATGGCACAAAGTAGACCACTTACTTGAAAAGAAAGTGTTCAGAAAACCACCTCTGATGGCTGTAGGAACTTAATATAGAACAAAGATGGCATTTCAGATAAGTGAAAGGATAAACTGTTCAATTAATACTATTGTGACAATTGAAACATTTGAAAGCAAAGCCAAGCTACTTAATACTGTAAACAAACAAATTCTAGGTAGGTTGCAGATTTGCATGTTAAAAAGAAAGTAAAGCAAAGGAAGAAAAAAATAACAAAAGATAAACTTTTCATAACATTCCTGATGCAGGTGCTATGTCTGTACGTATGTGTGTGAATGCATATGTGTGTGTATGCATGCCACCTGTGTATTCTCCACTTTAATCTTCTTATTACTCTGAGAATTATCTAGGACCCAAATGTAAACTTTTCACTCCCTTATTTAAAATCTTGCAGTGGATCCACATTATCTGCCTTACTATTATTAAACATTGAGCCATGTTCCTTCTTTACAGCCTTGACTCCTGTAATTTTCCCACATACCTTTCATGCTTTAGCTATGCCAGGTTCTCAATTTGTTAAAAATTAATTTATTTTCCAATTGCAGTTGACATACAATATTATATTAGTTGCAGGTGTACAACATAAGATTAGACATTTATATACCTTATGACGTGGTTACCCTGATAAGTCTAGTACCCATCTGACACCATGCATAGTTATTATATTATTCATCGACCAAGATCTCAAATTTTTGAACAAGCAACCACTTCCCTTTGGCCTCTGTGCATTGCAATTTGCTCTGTCTGAAAATAGTTTTTCCCTTCCTCCTTCACTTGAATGGCTCCTGTTCATCTTTTAAGGATCAACCAAAAACATCACCTCCTCTGGCAATCATTTGGTTATCATGCCAGATGTACCAGTTAGGGTTTTCCAAAGAACCAAACCAATAATATTTGTTCATTTGTTTGTTTGTTTGTTTACTTACTTGCCTATTATGGAGGCTGTGAGATTATGCAAGCTGGAGAACCAGGAATGCTGAGTCTGAATGTCTGAGAAAAAGATGGCTATCCCAGCTCAGGCAGAGAGAGAGAGCAAATTCTTTCTTCCTCTGTTTTTTGGTTCTATCAGGCCTCAACTATTGGATGCTGCCCACACACATCAATGAGGGGAATCTTCTTTACTGTCTACAGATTCAAATGCTAATCTCTTCCAGAAGCTCCCCTACATACTCACCCAGAAATAATGTTTTACCAACTGTCTGGTCATCCCTTTGCCCAGCTAAATTACACATAAAGTTAACCATCGCCTCAACTCCATGATGTTGTTGCATCAGAAATATCTCTACTGAACACTCAACTAAGTTATAATTGCTAACTTTTGAAAATTATATCTTGCTACATGGTAAACTTTTTTCATAGAAAACAAATAAAATAAGACAGAAGGATATAAAGTACACAACAAAACTGTACCTCTTCCCCATTTCACTTCCCGCCAGTCCTACTTCCCAGAGTTAACTGCTTTCTCTACAGAAATTATCTAGAAGTGGAGATATAGATCTACACGTCTTCCCATCCTTTTCTTACACAGATGGGATCAAAGAGTACATGCTGTCCAACATTTTGCGCTCTCTCTCTCTCTCTCTCTCTATATATATATATATATATATTTACTTGCTTGTCTCCCTGAGCTGTCATATTGATGTTGGCATGAAAGGCAACCTCAGAGTTGTGCAGTGTACAACCTGTATAACCATACACAGCAGTCCAGCTGTCTTCCTTGCTAAATTGTGAGCCACTTAAAGACAAAGACTGCGTCTTTTACTTCTATATCCTGCTGCCTGCTACAATTCCTGGTACATAGACATTACTAAATGAATGATGAAAAAAAATCTCTAAATACAACATATTCCTTGGGCTACTAACATTCACAATCACATAAAATCCTCAATTCTATAATAGTGACACGGCTATGAATGTATTCTAGAGAGATAACCACTTTTCCAAGCCATCAGTCAAATTGAAGTGACTACTAAAGCTTGCCTTCCGCTTTATAATATACTTTGATCAATGTTAGGAAGAAAAGGCTTTGGGACCAATTTCTCCAACCATTTACATCTGTGGCTTCATTTTACAGAGAAGACATTTAAGCTCAGAGGTAATGTGTCCTGTTCTTGGTCACAGGATAAGTTAGTGACTGAGCCGAGAATTCACTCTGGCAGTTTGGACTCTGAGACATACATCCTGCTTCAGCCCTATGAAGATGCAATGTAAAAATGTAGACAAAACAGTAGATATTTGGGTAAAACTTTGGGAAATTCTAGGGATTCCTTGGAGAATGTGATGCTTTATGATAGAATTATTATGCCAGGAATCCTGCTTTATCGTTTATGATGTATTGGGCTACAAATAACAGAAAGCCTAACTCACATTGGTTTAAACAGGGGTGAATTCATTAACTCTCCTAATTGGAAATCCAACTATAGGCCAAGATTTTAAGTTTACCTCATCCAGGCTCCTCAGCTCATCCTCTGAGATTCCCTTGGCTATACCCTGTTTTGTGTGTTGGTCTCATACCAGGCTGACCTTCCTTCCAGTAGAAAAAAATGACCATAGCTGGTTCAGGCTTCATATCTCCACCCTGCCAATTCTGAGGAAAAAAAAATCCTTCCATCCCAGCCTTCCCCACAAGAATTTTGAAAGTCACCTGATTGCCTCAGCCTAGGTGGCATGCCTACCCAGGACCAATGGCTGTGTCTGGAAAAAGAGAACACAAGATTTAGCATAAGGTGATCATGCCCTACTTCTGAAGCTTCCCCCCAAACAGAGATCATATGGGCTGGAAGGAGGAAGGGTGGGTGTAATATGAGGCTCTGGGCACTGTTAAGAAAGGGAATAGGGGTGATGGATGCCAGGTAGGCGACCAACAAAGCTTGTTCACAGCACTCCCTGACTGCCACCTATTTCTATTAATACAGGACCTAATCAGTGAAGCCTTCATTACCCCATGATTTCTGAGCCCTTCCCCCAACCACTCACCCACCAGAAGAAGGCTCACATGGGTTCACAAACCAGCCTAATCAGCCCAACAAAGAGGCCTTGGTTTTTTCCTTCCTATCTCCATCTTTTCTCTCTGCCTATTCTGCCTTCACTGGATTCTGTCTTTTTGGTCACGTACTGCTAACACTGAGATCAGGGATCACCAGCCCATCATCTTCCATCTGGCTCCACTGCCATCCCCATCAGGGCATTCTGCTGCAAAGAGAAGAGTATGCATTTGTTTTACTGTCTTCAGAGAGGTTTCAAAGCATGTTTTCTTGTGCCCCAGTGTCATAAGGAAATGGTTCTTTCAATGTTTTTTGTTCGTTTGTTTGTTTGTTTTTATGAACAGATTTGAGGAACAAATCTGAGGTCAGACACTCGCTAGCCAGAAGTGACTCTCCTCCAATGCCCAAGTCTTCATTATGGATTCTCACTTGGCTGCCTGGAAATGTCTTCCTTAGGATGGAGGCTTTTAACAGGGGCATCCATGAACTTGAATGAAAAAAAAAAGAGAGAATATTTTCAACATCTAGTTGAAATGGATGTTCCTGCAATTACAAATGTAAGAAATCATCCACAATTGTAAGGGTACTACCTGTGACTCTGTTATCTGTGCATATCTCAGATGCCTGCATACAACCTACCATTGCTGTGGATATCTGGAACTACTGTTTATGCCAACCTTCAGAATCATACAGTTACCAAAACTCACCATTGGGTCTTGTTATTTAAAGAGCCAGTAAAGAAACACATATTAACATGTTAATGACCATTTTAGAAATATTTTGATAAATGCATTTTGATATAGTTGATTACCTTGGTAATCCCTGTATTTTGCTTAATTAATTTAAAAATGTTCTTCCAATGATTTTTCCATAGCCTTCACCAGACTGCTACAGGGATCCGTGTCTCAGAAGATTAAGACCCCCTTCCCCCCGCAGTCTTAGGATGGCTTGTTTCTTTGAAGATGGCACAAAACTCATGTTTTAGTCTACACATTAATTTTTCTTTCCATTTAGCAGTATCATAATGTCTTCAGTGCTGTACATTTAGGATTCGTTACCTTCCCTCCCCGCCCTCGTACTTTGCCCTCCTACTATCCCAAAGAAAAAGAGCAGACAGGACCCTTCGTTGTCCCTCTCTTGCCGCATTACCAGGGCCCCAATGTCAGGGCTCCTCGGTATGGAGGCAGATTGGGTCAGCACACACAGGCCATCAAGGCCCCATCACCGTCTGAGGTCTCAAATGAGCATTTTTCCCCTTCTCAATTAAGGATTAGGAAAAAGTATTCAAAGCCCCAAATACCTCAGTTTCCTTCAAATTGTTTTGAAAAATGCATTTCTTTACTTCTCAGCAGTTAGACATTTCCCTGCTTCTTACAATTTCCTTCTAATAATGAAGAAGAGTCAGTGTAGGGAAAAGTCATCTCCACATGAACCTAACATTGTCGATGATCTAATTACTTCTTGCCCTCATATTTCCAGGGTCCCCAGCTTTTTCCATATTTTCCCTCTTGCTCACTGTTATATTATGGATTTTCTGGCCTGTTCCAGAAACCTCCCTTACCCTACTCTTCTCTCAGATCCTCTACCATAATTAAAGAGACTTTCGGCGTTCAAATAGGGGAAAAATCACGCATCGTCATGTCTAAATGCTTATCACTGTCACAGGCAGCACTTTTGTGTAGCAATTCAAGCTACGTCCTCCTCCGTTTCGACCTCAAATCATTTGTAAAGGCAGGTCCCTCCGGACGACGCCGGGAGAGAATAGGCTGCCTGCGTGGGTGGTCTGGGGTCTGAGGGAACAGATGACATCATGGATTCACATGGCAAGTTTATGAAGCGGCAGTTCAGCTCTCCGGAGCAGTGGGCCTGAGTTGCCTGCATTATCTCTGCTGGAGCATTCAATGCTCGAGAGAGGCAGGACAGGGACACTTGGAAACGATATTTTTAAAGTTGATATTCAAAAGATTTGAAGATTTACAAGCATTAGATGGATATTTCTGAAATTCTATACTTTCTGAAGGGGCTGGAGGGAAATTATCATTCACGAATGATCTTTGCAAACGGGCACACCATTCCTTTTGCCTGCCTGAATTGCTAATTCTGTACCCGCCCCCTCCCCAAAGGGCTGTTACTGGGCTTTTCTCAGACTTCTTTTAGGCATTCTGGGCTGGTAGAGAGAGGAAGGAGACAGGACCTTCTGTGTCGACCCTGTAGGAATTTTAGTCTGGGATGAGGTTGATGGGAACACAAGTTAAATCAGACGTACACAGAGGTTATAGAACACCTGTCCCTCAGGAGGGTTCCTGAATGCCAGCCCAGAAGCCCACTGAACTTTATGTTCTTTGGGGCTCTGCCCAAGCTGATGGTCCCTTAAGCAGCATCTCCACCTTTCTCCATGATTCTCGTCAGCTGCGATGTGCAGGTGCCATTTTTTTCCCTCTAAATATTTGCCCTATTACAAACAGTTACTCTTTCTTTCTTGGCTATGCATTACCATTTTAATAACCAATATGTTAGTTATGTTTGAATATTTTCTCCAATAGGCGTTCTGACTCTTCCTCCAAATTAAATAATTATAGTTTCAAGCTATAATCATTTCAGAATATTTAAGTGCTAAGATCCAGTCTAAACGAATTTAAATCTTGGCTCTGTCTCTTCATAGCTTTGTGGACATGGGCAAGTTTCTTAACGTTCTTGTATCTCAGTTTCCTCATCTGAAGAATGATCATAATAATTAGCATCTAATTCTTTTTTTCAAATTCTTAATATTGTTTGGAGAGCCGATGAGGTAATACATGTAAAATGCTTAGAATAGTACTTAGCATATGGTAAATATTGAGGAATGTTAGCTATTCATATGACTACTATTATTATCATTTCCTACTTGTGATTGACATTTTCTGACATCTTGCACAAGCCATTTCTGTTGAAATCACCTTTCCCTCCCTCACAGCATCTTACCTTAATAAAAAGGACAAGAGATCTGAGTGCAGAAATCGAAAACTCATGAGTTTCATCTCCAACTGGAACTGGACACTGCCCCAAACTCAGAATAGGAGAGAGGCTTGGAAACGTCTTTAAGAGATTTATTACTGTTTAAACAGAAGCAGGAAAAGTGTCGTCAGCAAAGGGAAACCTTGAGTTGCTTTTTCTGACCCACCTGCAGCATCTGAAGCAGCAAAGGGGACTTTGTTTTCTTAATGAGGCCATGCAAGGACACACTTAGAAGAAAAATATCATTCCTATTCAAATACAACTACATTTTTCAGATCCCTTATGTTTATTTAATACTGTCAAAAGAGCTTTTTTGACTTATTTAGATAGAAATGATCATCTTATATCATTCTTTTGCTCATATAAGAATAGAAACAAATTAGCTGACTTCTTAAACTTTCTTCACATGCAGAATGTGCTCATCTGAATAACTTTTTTGGCTTCAGGCTGTCAATCTCCATGTTTTCTACACAGGATCATCCTCTGGGTCATCAGGAAGAGAGCCCTGGCGATGCAGCACTGCAGAAAGAGGTCTCTATTTTTTTCTTCAGGACTTTTTTTCAAGTCTTTGATGCCCACTCAGACAGGATTGGTGCTTGCTTTCCTCGTCTTCCCTAGACATGTCATTGGAAGGTGTTCAAACTATAATAGGGACTCAGATTCCTTTCTCAAACATGCCTAGAAATTTGATAGACTGGAACTTCTAGCCTACAGTATAGTCTCACCATCAGGAGCAACAACGCACGGGCAGGCAAAGGCAGCCACTCCCACCTGCCTCCTGACGTTCAGTAACTGAGATGTCATCAACTACACCACACATCCTGATTTCAGAGATATTTTCCTTCAATGTTAAAATGGGGAAGGAGACACACACTTCAAATTGACAAAATATGGCATTGATATCCACCATTAATGACTGCTTAGATGTGGGTTAGGCATGATGCTAAAATTATATAGGTGATACAATTACCTAATAACAACCTGAAAGGTGTAAATCATTATATAATTTTATTGAAGGGTAAACTGAGGCTCAGAGAGGCGAAAACAGTAATCAACCCACACTGCTAAAAAGAAGCATGATCAAGACTGAGTAACCCTAAGATCTGGATTCAAAGTTCAGGGCTCTTACCCTCAGCAGACCTGTCTCCTAATGTCAGAGGGGCATTCTACAGTGAAGCCACAGGCAGGGTTGGAGTAAACTCTTGCAACAAAAGCATGGAATTATGTTTAACATTCCCCCTCAAAACTTCAGTCAGCACCAAAGTGAAAATCGTGCACTAATTGAAGCAATGACGCAGATAAAATGGAATGAAGTACACTGGCTGACAGAAAACTCAACTCTCTTCAGGCACAGAGACACTTTCTCTACATTGTAACACCAGCGACAGAACCTCGAACAAAACAGATAAGAAGCTGTTGGACAAATGGTGTTCCATATATCTGAACATTTTATGTCTACTGACATCTGCTTTCCTTATGCCATCTTTCAAAAGCTCAGACCAGTACAGAATTCATTGTTAGTGGCCTACATTATAACTAAAGCTCACAAAGAAATTTTGAGCTTCTGGGTAAGGGGGACAGTTGGACCAGCAATCATTGCTAACAAGTGTTCGTGGCTACATCCTTAGCTGTGAGAGGAAAGTCATTGCATTCATTGCTGTTGGCCTAAACAATATGTTTGGCAAAATGGTTTAAAAAGTTGATGCTGATTAAAAAACAAGCATATCAACTAAGGAGGAATACATTTTTTTTTTGCCTTCAATGTTTGATCTTGAAAAGGAATGACCAAGTGATACCATTTCCTAAGAAAAAAATCTTTTATATCATTGCTATATTTTTATGCAATTAAAACAAAGGAGAAACATACCTGTTTACAAGTGAATGATCATATTTCTGTATAAGAATCTCATCAATGTAGGTGGACATTAACTTCATAATTAACTTAATGATGTTTTTATTTCCTTCTGGTTTCAAGTCCTTATGAACACCGTGAAAGGAAAATACATAAGAATCAACTCCATTAATTCTTTTAGGAGAACTTGATATTTTCATTATTTATGATTCACGACACTGCATAAATCTAAGAGTAACTATATAATGAGTTATGCAAATTAAATAATAATTTCAAATGATTCTATTCATAAAAAGCTGTTTGAGAAAATTAAAGGAAGGTAGAATTTTTAAACTGAAGAAATTTCCAATCCAAAATTCAATTCATAGGGTTTATCTTTTTCTATTTAAACATGTCAGGTTTTGATTGCCTCATTAGCACACCCCATAAGAGACAAACAGAGAAGGTTCTGTGCTCACTGTGAGACCATCAGAACTGGAACAGATACAGCTCACTCTAACCTCCTATTTTATAGATGAAGAAACTGAGGTTCATACTCATGAGATGATGACAAGCTAGGTGGCCCCATGTTGAGTGGGTAGAGGGGAATTTCAGGAAGGAGTGGGGAAGGAATTAATAGTGGAAAGGAAAATGTCAAGTTTAGTGAGTGGGGAAAAAAGTTGTTTGCAAATTAGAGAAAAGGGTACCTAATATGTTTTGTGGCGAGACAAGAGACTGTAGAATACTTTGCAAGACAAACAAAAGAAGAGACTGTAGAATATTTTGTATTTTTGCAGCTAAAATAGCGAGGTGAGCCACGAACACAGTGGGCATTAAACCAAGTAAGGTTAAATCTTTAGCAATAGTCATACTGGGCATAGCCCACTTCTGATCTTATAGCAATGGATTACATTGTAATAATGGAGAAAACAATGTTAAGTGAAGTTAAAGGTCACTGAGATGGAGCAACATTTGGATTACTTAGCTCTCTGCACTTTGGGAGAAAACTGGAGAAGGAGTTTGGGAGGGCTTTGTGCCAGACACAGTGAGATCACAAAAGGAAGAATCGGATTTATGTATAAAAGGTGAATGTAAAACTATGATTCAGGAATGCTCAGGACCCTGCCCACTTGAGGATGGGTGGAGCCACGTGATCTGTCCAGGCCAATAGACTGTAAGTGCAAGTGCCAGGGTGAGGCCAGGAAGATCCCATGTGACTTGCCAGCTCTCTCTTCCCCTCTGAAAGGACCACAGAGCCAGGAGTTCAGGCAGGAGACATGGAATAGTAGAAGCCTGGATCACTGTCTTCACATCAAGGTGAGTTGTCCTTGGGCATCGGCAGACCTGCAGGGGACATCGCATGAGTGAAAAATAGACACTATGTATAAAGTCCCTGTGAGTTGGAGGTTATTTCTTATAGCAGCACATGCCTACCTAGCTGACTCCCTCATTCATAATGTCAGCTTCTACATTTCCCATTTTTAGAAAATAAAATAGAAGGAAATAGAAGAAAATAGAATTAAATTAAATTAAAATATGAAGTGCACCAAATTTCTTTAGCTTCTTTTTCTTTCCTCCCTGGCGTTCTCTTTTCTCTCTGTGTAGCAATGATTCGTTCCCTTCTTTTCGTCAGAGTTGCTAAAGTCCTCTTGAAGCCATGGTTTTTGAATGCTCACGGGACCTGCCTTTAGGAACAAGTTTCCCATGTCTGGGCCAGAGGCCTCTCCTCAGTGGACACTTGTAAAGCCCCGTTCTTTAGGGAATACCACAGCTTTTCCCCTCTTTAGGGAATACCACAGGCTTTTCCCCTCTTTAGGGAATGCCACAGGCTTTTCCCCATCACAGCCAGTGTGAATGTAACTCACAACACCCCTGGAAGAAAGCTAGGGGAATGCAAGACTTTGAGGGTTCTGGCTGGAGACTCATTTTTCTACTTATTTTCTCCTACCCGCAGGCCCCAGAACATCTGTCTGCCTGAGGCTGGGAGATAATTCATGTCCTGAAAGCACTGCATTTGCTTCTGTTTCCACTGACATCAGGGACTATTGCCCGCTTTCAGGTGTTGTTAGCAAGGAGAGAATCCATAAAAAAGGTTTCTGCTACACAGAAATGCTACACAGAAAGAAACTGTGGAAGAAAAGCTTCAACCAACTGTGTAATTAATTAAATGGTAATAAATAATAATTTGAGAAATTAGATATTTTGTGGTTGAATTTTATGACTTTTAAAATAATATAAGTGGTGGCAAAAAACCCTCCAAAATCCAAAACCACAAGTCACATTTTGATTGTGGTTTTTTTGTTCAAAATACAAAACACTTGGAAAAGATCATTTGAGCTGTATTTTTCCCCACAGAGGTTGAAATTTTCCTCCTTTAAATGATCCCTGGGTAATTTACACATTTTTCTATGTTGAAATCAACAATTTTTGCTTGAAGACTTATTTGGTAATATTAATGTTAATTGATTAAATATACCTATAGTTATCAGAGCAATTCCCACAAGACATTATCTTCATTGCTGGTTGGTACATGCTCCGACTTATATTTGCAGAATGTAAGAGGCTTGTCCAAAGTCTCTCATTCAGAACCTTGAAGATCTTCTAGACCAGAGCTCAGCAAACGGCAGCCATAGCCCAATCATACCCACCATGTGTTTTTGTATGGCGTACAAGCTAAGAGAGGTTTTAACAGTTTTGAATGGTTAGAAGAAGAAGGAGAAGGAGAAGAAGATTTTGTAACACAAAAACCTTATATAAAGTTCAAATTTCAGTATCCAAAAATGAGGTTTCCTTGGAGCAACTGAAGTTTTCTTGGAGCTCAGCCACATTTACATATTATTTATGGCTGCTTTCTTGCTACAAGGACAGAGTTGAGTAGTTGTGA
Organism: Eonycteris spelaea; assembly: GCA_003508835.1. Taxonomy (NCBI): domain Eukaryota; kingdom Metazoa; phylum Chordata; class Mammalia; order Chiroptera; family Pteropodidae; genus Eonycteris; species Eonycteris spelaea. The sequence continues at coordinate 856,637 of PUFA01000087.1, read as the reverse complement.
CAGAGACCATATGGCCTGCAAAGCATGAACTATTTGCTCTCCAGCCCTTCATAGAAAAAGTTTGCCGACCCCTGTCCTAGATCATGGGCTTGTTTCATCGCACAAGAGCTGTCTTTCCAGATCCTAGCAGACTCAGGAACAAAGGCAAACCCCCCAGAGATCTGGTTTGTCAGCCAGTACAAGAGACCTGGAAATTGGCCTGCAGTGAAAGGCTAGTCCTTTAAATCCTGAGTGTTTCAGTGCTTCTGATTGGTGAAATGGAGACTGGGGTTCCAGCCTCCAGGCTGGCAGGCAGCTCCCGCCTCCAGGGGAGCATTAGAAGTGTGTCCTCATAAGACCTTTGCCAATAAAAGGGTGAGATTCCCCACTTCCCCTCCTCTACTCCATCAACCCTGGGGAAATGTAGTCCATCAACCAATGGGCTTCCTTAGGGTCAGGAAGAGCAAAACATCCCAGCTTAGAGGCTGAGAAAAAAATGGGGAAGGGAACAATAAAATGCTCTAGTGTTTACTTGCTTTTTAATACAATCGTTAGATGTAACTACCTGCAATTCTGTACTCTGTTTCCACCACGGCAGTTCTTGTCTGCTGTACGTGGAGCAACAGGTGTGGTTTGAGTTGGGCAAGGCAGATGAGGTGGAGAAATCAGGTACAGAAGGTTTCTTCTTCTTCTTTTTAGCAGAGTTCTGATTCATTTTTACTCCCTACTCTTTCTACCTGCACCCACGAAATCTAATATTATCCCCCCTTTTCCGAGGGCCTATTGTATGTCATTCAATTTAGGCTGAAATAGATGATCTAATGTCTCTGTCTCCATAACCCCAAGCTAGTGCCTGATCTCTGCAATGCCAACATGCAGGCTTTTTCCTCCAGACCTCGAGAGCTCCACAAAGTCAAGCATGTCTTCAGTCATGGGCACTGTGACTAGTCGTGACATCCCCTCTGAGGAAAAGCAATCTCCTAGTGCTTTTCCTCAGAGAACCAACTCTTAGGGTCTTATAAAGAATCTTAAAACAAACAAAACAAACAAACAAACAAACTGGAGAATGAAAGTTAAAAAAGCTTAGTCAGATTTCTTTACTCGTGACTTCTCAGAGCTTTCATACACAGTATTTGCTGCCTTTTTCATCTCTATAATTTAAGACATGCTATTTAATCTCTCAGAGCCTCAGTTTCCTCCTCCGAAAATCAGAAATAATAATATTTGCCTCTCGAACTATTAAATATTATTTTCTCTTTCTGTTTTTGGCTAGGTTCATTTCATTTCTATTAAATGAAGTGAATTCTAGCAACCAGAAGGAAGTCTGAATAACCGTTGCAGAAAAAAAATCATTTCCACAATAAAATAAGGTAACACATGTCTGCTAAGAGCATAGCACAGCACACATTTTCAGTTTTCTCCACTATAAAATGGGAATTTGTAACTCATAGGTAAGAATTCAGTGAATTACGTTTAAAGTGCTGCACAGGGTAAACACTTTGTAAGTATCGCTGCGCCATTAATTTTCTATTATTATTATTTGTTTATGTTGTTTCAGGGCTTATTAAGTCACCTAACTTCACAAGAGCCAAGAAATCATTTTAAACTTCTCTCCCTGTATTTTTTTTCAACTCTTTTCCTTTCTGCTCATCTGCCGTTCCTCCTTGTAGGCTTATTGCATTTTATTATGCATGTGACCCACCATGGCTGCCTTAAAATGGAAGCCCAGCCCCCAGCGACATCCTCTGCTCAGCCAGCACTTCGCAGACAGCAGACTCATTCTCCTTGCTCAGTTGTGTCAAGAGCTCCCCATTTTGACTTCAGGAACCCTGTAAGATATGATGTCTTCTGGTCTGTAGAGCTACCCTTTCCATGTCTCTGGCAGACTTTGGCCTCCACAGAGGGAAGTGTTCAGCAGGTGGAAAAATGATGAGCATGTCTGGTGCTGTGTCCTGACACCAGTTCACCCTAAGCACACTGGACACCAGGTCAAGACAGCAGACATTGGCTAGACACTGAGTCACCAGTGGAAAGAAAATTTTCCATTTTACCCAACTATCCAGGCTTCCATTGACTCAGGGCCTGAGCAATATTCAGCACACAGATAGGATTTTATGGCTGACTGATGAGAGGGCCTGGGGTGGGTGGTAACTGACACTATGTACAAAAAATAACTGTAAAACATGGAAGAATTTGCTTATTTCCATCCATTTGCTCAGTTGCACAACAAATATTATTGAATGACCTCTAAGTGCCATGCTAGGGATTGTGCATTTTTTATTAATAGAACGAATACATATTTTTAAAAGGGATGAGGAATATTTTTGTTATTGTAAAAGTGATGGTCTCAGTCCAATCCTTGATGTGACTAATCCAATTAGTTTGAAGATTCTCTGACAGCGATAACAAATATTGTCCGTCCTATGCACATGCTCTAAAAGTTATTATTATTCAACTTACTACTATCCTTACTCTGGAAATTGGCAGTGATACTACAAAATATTTCATACAGGCATTAAGAAAATAATATACATATTGCATGAAAGATATAAAATAAGAAGATGAAAACCCACATATTCACCACTAGGCTTAAGGAATAGAATGATACCAATTCCTCTGAAGACCCCTGTGTGCCCCTCCAGGCTGGATTTATGTCCCTGCTCTAAGAGCTGATCACTCTCATGAATTTGTGTAGATCATTCTCTTGTCTTTTTTCATAGCTTTTATTACATGTGACTATATCCCTAAACAAGATATTATTAGTTTGTCTATTCGGAAATTTCACATAAGTGGAATCATATTGCATGTGCTCTTTATAAATAGCTAGATAGAGATCCTTTAATTCAGTCATTCATTTCCCTGCTACTATTTTTAGATTTTTGTTATCATAAACAATAAATTTATGAACTTCTTAGTCATGTGTCCTGGTGTAGATGAGCAGCCCCTGGGAGTGTAAGTGCTGGGTCATCGGACATGTATGCCTTCATATTACCAGGTAATGATACATTATTTTCTAAAGTAATTGTACCACTTTCCTCTGTAATCACTTTCCTTTGATGGTTTTGTCTATTTTATTCGGTAAGTATAAAGGGTACATGTGATTTCATTTTAGCATTTCCCTGATTACTAATGGTTTTTTAGTATGTTTATTAGCCGTTTGGATTTCCTTTTCTGTGAGATGCTTATTCCTGTTTTGGTTATTTTTCTATTTTGTTTTCTATTTTCATTTTGATAATTTTCTATTTTCAGCTTTTGTTTTTTTGCTATACATATTTGTCATGTGTATATGATGCAAGTATCATCTCCAGTTTAAAGGTTTTCTTTATGCTTTTTTTTCAAATTGTATTCTGATAAACATTTATATTTTTTATATATCTAATTTTTCTACCTTTTCTTTTATGGCTTGGCTTTCTTTATTTTGCTTAAGAAATCTTTTCCCACAGTGAAATTAAAAACAAGAAAAACAACGGATATTCTCTTCTCTGTTGTCTTCTAACTTTTAAAGTTCTGCTTTTTACATTTAATCCTTTAGTCCACCTGACACTGTGTAGTATATATACAATGTGTGTTAGGGACCTAATTTCATTTATTTCAACAAGGATAATCAGTGAACTCTGCACCATGTGTTCCTTAATCCATCTTTCCCCCCATAATCTGCAGTGCTACTTGCAGTATATAAAGTTTCCATTTATGCTTGGATCTATTCCCAGGATCCCTCTTCTGCTTCCTTTGGTTTATTAGCTTATATCTGCACCAATGTCATGTTGACTTATTTATTATACCTTTTCAATAAGCCTAGATTTTGGTGGCATAATCTCCCCCTCACTTTTTCCTTCTTCTGAGTCTTGCTATTCTTGGCCCTTTGCTTTTCTACGTACATGTTAGAATCAGTTCCTCAAGTCCTGAGAAGAATTTGTGCTGGATTGATAGTTTATTTGAGGAGAACTGATACATTTATGATACAGTATTCCTATCCATGTCTATAATATACCCCATTCATTCTTTTTCATTGGGTATTTGAGTTTTTTCCAGGTTTTTGCTGTTAAAAATATTGAATTTATTTAGAGATTTTTGATGCCTTTCAATATAGTTATACAATTTTTTTTAAGCTTTGCACATCTTTTGTTCAATTCTCTCCTAGGTACCTTACATATTTAATAACGTGGAATCTTACACATGTGGTAACATTTTTTAATATTATAGATATTATTACTGTTATTTAATATTAATATAGCTGGATTACAACAGATATATTAATATAATATATTAATATAATATATAAATTATTAATATAATATATTAATAACTGGATACAATAGTTATATTAATATATATTAATATATATATTAAATATATGGTTGTAATCCAGTTATATTGATATTATATAACTGTCATTTGAGAGCTTTATGTAAACAGTATTTTTATTGTGTTGCATTGCCCTTCAAAGATGTGGAGGTGGACAGGATCAGACTTCTAGATGACTGTTTTTTAAATCCTTAGGTTCATTTTCTTGTGCATTTTTGTCTTCTTCATTGCTGTTATATTGTGAGGCAGGGATTCAATTCCAACCCCCAGCTTAATGTGTGCCTGAGTAACCATATAAAGTTTATTGCGATTATTGGAAAAGTAAGAGCAAATATATTCTGTGACATTTATTTAAACTATTTATGGTACTTTTAATTCAAATTCTTTCAAGGTTCTTAAATAGTTAAGCTTACAAAGAAAGCTGTATCTGGACAAATAAACTATTATTGTACTAGTTAATAGTTATTTGTATGTATTTTAAATAATTGTATTACTAAAGAAAAATAATTGTAATAACGTAGGAAAAAGGCTGTATTCTTTGAAGTCATAACTCAGAAAGCGTTGTCGAAAGGTTGCAGCTTAATAAAAGTTTTGTGAAATTCTTAGGAGAAAATTAATAATCTCAGAAGCATTATTCTCACAAACCTAAGTCAATGGAATAATGCCTACTCTCACATACTGGATGGCAGTGAGGTTGTGTGTGAACATGACATCAGAATTCTGAGGCCATTTGGCTCATTTCTGCATATATAAAATTCTAAGTTTCTAATTAAGCTATGTCAAAAATCTAGCAAGAGTGGGTAAATTTTGAATTTAATTGAGGTGTATTATTTGACCGTCTAAGGAGAGTCAGTTATTGTCAGATAATTAATGTATGATGTGTCATGGAATAAGAAGGGTGGCCACATAAGCCAAGGAGTCAGGTGGACGAATGAATGACTAACGCCTCCGAATTATGAGATTGTTTAGATAGGACAATGGTGCCGTTTGCTTTTTCATTTTTAGAAGGACTGACATTGTGGTAGGATTACTGTTATTCTCTCCTTCTGGAAATTTTAATCCCTCTCTTGAATTTAGGCATAGTCATGTGACTTGCTTAAGTGCAAGCAGAAATGGCATTTTCACTTCCAGGTAAAGCATTGAAATCTGTCCATCCTTCCCTGACTTGGGGGGCATGGAGGAGCAACACCAAGCCTCACATGGAAAACACCTGCCAGGATTGCCTACAAGACCTTGAGTGGACCAGAATGAGCAAGAAATACAGCTGACCTTGAATATCATGGAAGTTAGAGGTGCTGACCACCCACGCAGTAGCAAATTCAGTATAACTTAAATCAGTGCTCTGCATACAAGGATTTCCATCCTTGGATCAAAAATACTGTACACATCTGTTGATTAAGAGTTTAGGCTGTTTGTACCACAGTGTAGCCTAGGCACTCCTGTGTACAGATATCAACTCTGATGGTCCACTTTAGGTGAGTCCTGAATTTGAGAGCTGGACCTGGGATTTGAGTTTCAGAGATCTCAAATCTCTCTACCCCCATATGAACCTTGCTAACTTGAGAGAGGTAGAGTTTGCTATTTATTCAAAAAAAAATTTGCATTCACAGTTTTGGGCTAAGAATAAGGATTGTGAAGTTATATAACCAAAAGAATTCCATTCCTTAAAACCATCATTTGATTATCTTTTAAGGATTACAAAACATGCACAAATATGCACTTCATAATATGCCTATATACATTTGATGTGAGCAAGTGTGCAAGTTTATATCCTAACTTTTCTAAGATCTATTAGCTCCAGAAAATAGCAACTTCTCAGAACAGAGCTTTGTTCTTAGTCCAGTCTTAAGCACCAGTGGAACAGAATACAAATGCAAAATGTAACATTAATTTAGTGGCTTCCCTTTGAAGCTAGTAAATCCCCTTTCTCTTATTTATGATTCAGATCTCTTGCCTTGTGAGAACTGTCACTTCATTTGGGATCACTGAAAATCAGGAGGCCTTTTCCTCTTGAAATTTCTCACCCCTGATACTCTTTCTTGATGGTCCCATCTTAGATGGCTTCTGTCCTTGACTTTCTAGAATCCCTAGTCTACGTCTACACCCTAGCTGTCTTTTCCCAGCTCTAATGCAAGTGGTTTTGTCTGCTGCCCCACCAAAAAAAAAAAATTAACAAACAAAATCCTTTGAAACTTAAAGGATCATAAGCAAATCCCTCCTGATCTGGCAAGGAGGCAAAGTGTGTTTTCTTTTTTATCTGTCCATACTTTTTTCACCCCTGCTCATTTCCCTCTCCTTTTCACATCTTTTCTTTTACCTTTTTTTCCTTGCAAAGAAGTCTCCACCCTCCCTCTGTGGTACATTCCTGTCTTAGAGCTATATCACAGGCAGTCATAGATATCCTGGCTGTAATAAGTCAGCAAACAGTAGCTGAAATTCAGATAATGCCGTTTTACAGGATGTCAAGTCAAGATGAGAATGGTACATTAGGTTTCCCACCGCCTTACACACAGTGGTGGCTTGCATCAGGGCTCTGATAACCAAAAGGTGGACACGATCACCAGATTGCCAAGGTAAGGGGTAGCTTGGGCTGGGAGAGGTGTGTCGATGCGTCATTCAAACCTGGTCTCCTCACTCATGATTTGAAGAGTTTGTGGAACTCACAGGTTACCACCAGGGATTTCTTCCACATGTCAAATTAGATGGCTGTATACATCCCCAGTGCCTGGCTTTTATGTGGTCTCATAGCTGAATTCAGAGTGACTCTATCTTCCCTGCAGGCATTTCTCTTTGGTTCAGAGAATATCACATTTATGGCATTTGAACAGCAATTCTAGCAAGAAGACTGAAGTCCATTCCTTTCAATAGCCATAAAGCTTTTTTACTGATCTTTTGAGCCAGTTGAAGTCAGTCCACCCTGGAACCTCTCATCCTTTTTACCCTAGCTTCGGGCCTACTGGAACTAGTAAATTAAGACCTTTGCCTTTGACAGTTGCATTGGGAAAACGTGAAAACTGATCTAATAATAATTAGTTACGGCTTAATATACAAGATTGGGGCAGTCTCATTTTTCATTCTGGAGCCCAGTGAGAAAGAGCCAAGGGGAAGGAGAGGGTGATGGGAGAGCATAAACCCCTGAAATGTTCCTATGCCAAGAGAAGTAAGTGATCCTCAGGCACATACTTACATCATGGTGAGAGCCCATGACAGTTTTAAAAGAAATGGAGAAACCCAGAGAAGGTTGGGGTTAAAAGAGTTTTTTATTGCTCTCTTAGGCCAGGCAGGCACCATGGCACATGAATCGCTGCCTATTCACTTTGAAAAGACTGTGGTCCCAGGCCAGTCTCCTCCTTCAGTCTCTAAGAAAGAGGGTTTGGTTCAGATAACTGGCTGTGGGTAAATAGCAGCTTGTTTTTGTAACACTGGAGATGTATTTACTTTTCACTTAATGAAGGGGAGTGATGTCTTGGATAAGACATGATCTGACACAAATTATAAACATTAAGTGCAAACATTATAGGGCAAACTCTTTCCAGAAATTTTCAATTTGTTACTATGTAAAATCAGTGTTGTGGCTTTAGTTGCCATGGGGATATTTCATTAACTTTCTGGAGAAACAAACCTAAAGACGTTCTGCGTGTGTGTGTGTGTGTGTGTGTGTGTGTGTGTGTGTGTGTGCACGCATGTGCGTGTGCGTGCGAGCGTGTGTATGTACATTACAGCTGTAGTTGAACAATCTTTAGTAAGATCAGCCTGTTTCTCACAGGTGGGAAGTTTAGTATGGCACAGAAAGTTGCAGAGGGGGAGGGAGACTCTATGAAGAGGTTGAGAAGAAAGTGTTACATAAGTCTTCAAGAATTATTCTGTCCCAGAAAAAAATAAAAATTAGGAGACAAAATAAAAGCTGAGACAGGAGAGGAAAAACAGATGGTGGCTTGCAAGAATGGTCCTGCAGTTCTTCTTTGTCTCCCAATAGGGCTTAAAATGTGAATACAGAATTTAGGTTGAGCAGGGAGCAAGCGCACCACTGATGACGAGCCAGCAAGGGCCAGTGATGCCAGGGGAAGGGCAAGGATCAGATGCTGCTCCACCAGGAACATACATCGGAGGCCTGAGAGGATGGCAAGCCAAGTGCCTGTCCTTATCCATCGTAAGTGAGATGGCAAAAGTCCAGTAACAGGACTTTTAGCCAGATGGCTCAGGGTAAGGAGATCAGGATAGAACAAAACAGGGTAAATGGGGCTTAGCACAGAGCACAAAAACAGAACCCAGACATTTTCATGAATGAATTTTAAAGAGTTTACAAAGTTTTAAGCCTTCTTCCTACTCAGCAAGCATATATCCCTACCTACCCTTATTGTCTCTTCAAGCTTTTGGACTCTCTCTAGTCCTGCCATTGGCCTGTGGAGACAAGTGAAACCAGAGACAGCGCCAGGGACAGGAAGCTTCTGTTTCCCACGAGAGCCCAATCTGACTCTTTAGAATACCCCTCAGCTTCTAGGAGCTTCTGTATATTTGAAGGTAATCTTGAGCCATTTGCCTGGAAGCAAACTAGTTCTGACTCTAACAAATATTACTTTCACAGGGTAAGAATGAGGTTTTAACATCTGAAATGTGAGATTTCATTCAATACCGTGATTTTAACAGAAGGAATGTGAGGTTAAGTTATAATATTAAAAAATGATAACATTTCCCTAAATACCAAAGAGTCCGCTGGAGAACTCAATAGTAGATAGAAAAATGCCCAGCCAATGAAGACAGGGCATTCTACATGCAGTATTAGAGGTGTATGGAAGCAGGCAAGAATAATCATGTGGGACTTTTTTTATGTCAATGTGATGTTATGGGACTGCGTAGACGGGAGGGCCTGGTGCAATGGTTCTCAGACTTGAGCAAGTGTCAGAATCACTAGAAGGCTTGTTAAAACCACAGATGGCTTGGCCCCAACTCCTGTGTTTTTGATTCAATAGATCTAGGGTGGGGCTTAGAATAGGTTCCCAGGTGATGCTGGTGCTGCTGGGCCGGGAACTGCACTTTGACAACCAGTGGCTTAGTCCATTTAAGATAAAGATATACACGTAAAACACATTTGTATTTACTAACATCTGCACCTGCATTCTGGCAGGAATAATGGATTTGAATAAAGCCAACACTTGTCGAGTTAAACAGAGATTATCACTGGCCGTGAGAAACAAAGGTGTTCTGATTTCCTGGGGTGCACTGCTGGTGGAAGTAAGCTTGCGATTGAGGAAAGAGGCATGAAGTATTAGGATGCTAAAGGTGCAAGGGAACTGGGAGACAGCATGATGACTACATATAGATGTTGAGTCAGAGCTTTGAATTTCAACTCCAGCTGCAAAATTTAGTAGCTTTGAAAACTTAGTAAGTTACTTAACCCCATGAACCTCAGTTTCCTCTTCAGTAAAGCTGGGACCCCTACAAAGCTTATGTTTCATTCACGATTCTTAATTGCAATCAACTGAAGTCCACTCTGGCTAATTGAAACAGAAAAGGAATGAGTTACAAGAACACTGAGTCCGACGGGAAAATTGAACTCTTGCCAATGAATGAACAGTATGGAAAAGAAATGGCAGGTGCTGTCGAATCAGAGACAGACATAAGAGACATATAAGCAAAGGCAACTGGTGGGCTTTATTTGGATCCGGATTCAAACAAACCCACTGTAAAAGAAAACAATTGGAGAAATTATAATAAGACTGGGTATTAGATGGCATTAAAGAATTATTGTGGATTTGTTAGGTACGATATTGTTAAGGTTATGACTCTGAAAGAGACCTTATCAGAGGCTAATACACTGAGGTATTTACAGGTGAAGAAACACAATGTCTGAGTTTTAAATTAAAAAAAAGAAAATTCCTGGGAAAGAAGTTGCATTTGGGGGCAGGGCCTTGGGGCAGAGGAGTGTAGAAGAAACAGGACTGGCAAAATGTTAGTTATTGCTATGCATACGTGAATGATTTATTTTGCTGTTCTCATGTACACACATGCAGGCACTTGCAATTTTCTATAATAAAATGTTAAAGCAAAACAGAAATAAGATTTTCTATGAAGGCTGGAGAACAAGGCTCAGACTTGTCTCCGCAAAGGAGATTAGGCACCACAAAAGAGAGCAGGTTCGATAGAGACACTGCTGTCATTGTCACCAAGCCCCAGACGCTACAGCTTGCTGCACTGCTAGCAAAGGAGGCTGGAAGAATGATTATCTGGCATTTTCTGATTGTATAGTGGGACATGTCTCTGATCTTACAATGCACAAGGTAGGAAATTCTCCAAAGTCAGAAAAAGGATTCAGGTGATGGGTGGTCAAAAGACAATAATGTCCACAAAAGGCACATAGTAAGTGCTCACACATGTTAGTGACCCCGACATCCTCATTCCCATCCCTGAGACGCACAAACCTCCATCCTTTGTATGACTTTCTACCTTAGACTCCTAGATAGCTGTGTCTCTAACCCCCCCAAAACTTGCCAATGTCCCTTTAAATGATCGAATCCATCTAAATACCAGGAAGTTCACTCACTATTTTAAGATAAGAATTATTTAATCATGGGACACATTGCAGAGGAGGAGATGATGTGAGTATTTCATCTCTACTTCATAGCTGAGGGAACTGGGAGCCAGAGAGGTTGAGTGATGTGCCTGAGGTCACATGGCTGGGTCACATTCCTGGCAAGTAGAGGATCCAGAACTGAAACACTGTAGTCTAGTTTCAGAGATCCTGATAAGGAAGTAGTGCTGATTAGAGAGTGGAAAAAATGAGCCCCAAAGCATTACGGAGGGCTGGAAGGGGATTGTAAACTGATACACCTCTTTAAAAGACTATTTATCAATATCTGACAATAAGAATGCCTTTTGATCCCAAACTCTCCTTTTGAAAATTTATACCTATCGGATTATCAGGAATGCTACTTGAAGGTATATAAATAAGATTGATCATTATAGCCTTGTTTAAAATTTTGAAAAATTGGAAACAACTTGAAAGTTCAACAACAATAAAATTGATTAATGGCACAACTAAGAAAATGTCATAGAAAAAATCTTTAATCACATGAGAATCTTTTTATAGTATTTTAAGAATAAAAAAACATTAACAGAATAATAGGTGCATGATCAATCCTGATTTTTTAAACGATGTGTCACCTCTACTTTGTCCTTATTAGATAATTACTAAAAAAACAGAGTATTACTCAACACTCTTGGTTGTAAGTAACAGAAACTCAGTAAAGATTGCTCCAGCTCTTTGCTATTCTTGCGATACTTATGAGGGATCCTAAGAAGGCCTTTCGATGCTAGTCCACTGTGCAGAACACGAGCAGGGCGCCGAATGTTCCCCTGCCTTTTCTTCTCTGACTAGTGGAAGAAGCTATGCATTGGTCCGTCCCTCGCCATTTCTCACAACTTCCGCTCAATCCACTGACAAGCACCGAGCAGCAGGCCCAGCATTGTGTGCAGCAAACATGGAGGAGAGAAAGGAAACATGACTTGGTCCTCAGGGAGACTATTGTCTCTTTGAGAACACACGTCTCTGGCTACCAGTGTAGCGGGTTTGTGGAGGACAGGTAGGAAACATGAAACCCGGTCTCTGGTATAGAGACAAATACATGCAGCGCCTGAAGAATCATGTAAGGAGGCCTGTGACCAAATGCCACAATGGAGGGCTACAGACTGGCAGTGCTACAATATGGATATGGAGGGCAGCATGCCACATGGAGAGGGTGATGGGAAAAAGCTGCCTAGAAGAAGAGAGACAGCTTGGTTGAAAAGCATGAGTGCTTTGTAGAACGAGATTTCAGGAGAGAAATGCATTTTAGGCAAATGACTGGAGATAATTCAAAGCAGGACAGTATGATGCAGTCACTCCTCTTAGAACAACCATCTTAAGAGTTATACATAATATTTTACTTGTTTTAACAATCACTGTGTCTAAGAGAAATCCATGATGCTACTCTTATAACTTGCCTCAGGAATGATACAATCAATATTTTTTATAATAAGAGCTCCTACAAATCAATAAAAAAATATAGAAGGATTGGGATGATGGATGTTTTGCAGAAATAATCGACAGGACTGGCTAAAGAAATGAGTAAAGCTAGGTCAGCTACTACAGGTGACCTCTTAGATTCAACTGGTAAACTCCAAAGTTTAACCAAGTCGGGGATAATTATCTTCTGGCTTTTATGATTCTCTCCTAAAATTACAAATGCTAAAAACAACATGTGGCCCAATAATATCACTGAGAGTTTTCAATATGAGTCTTTATCCCAAAAGTCGCAAGTTCATATTTCTCAATCATAGTGAGATAAGTATAAAAAAAAAAAGAAACACTAGCAGCAGAATAAAATTCTTTATGACAAAATATAAGCATTTTTAGATGTTTCTCAAACTTTTCTTCCTAGTAAATTCATTCATTAATAAAGAACCAGGCATTGTGAAGATTAATAATTAATTCCAATGTGTCAACTTTGATTATTTTAGGCAAATTTTGGCTTCTGTCGTTTCTTAGATAAGAACATTAATTACATTTTTTTTCTGGTTTAACTAATCCAATTGAGTAAATAGGAAAACAAAACTAAAATTTATTTCCACTAAGGAAGCACACCTGCTTTTTTAAAAATGAGGTTGCCATTGCATATTGGCACCAGGAGCAAGTGAAGTCTTGATCTGGCTTTGGCTATATCTCAGGCTGGTTCTGTTCATCCACAGACACAGGTGCACCCACCACCATCCTACCTCCTCACACAAACTCACCCATATAGGTATACCTACCAGATGTCCTGGGGCCATGCTATCTCTCTTGTTATACTGCAAAGGGCTTCTTATGCTACACAGGGTGGGTGTGGTAGATCGTATGGGTGGTTACTGACATTCATTGCCTTCCCCTGAGTACACCATTGAAATCAGGCTTAGTCCACGACTTGTGTCAGCCAATGAAATGTGAGCAAAAGTTACATGCATCATATCTGCATGGAGCTTTACCAGTCATTTTGGGCTTTGTCTGTTTCCCTTTGCCCTGGGCCCAGATAGCAACTGGTATATCCCTCTGAGTTCTCATGAAGCAGACCAAGGTGACAATGGGCAGAATGTCCAGCAGTGCACAATGGGCAGGCACCATGAATAGAAAAACATAAAGGTCCAATGAGGTTTGGGGCTGCTTGTTATTGCAGCAAAATTAAGCCTATTCCAAATAGTATGTTGGACAGAGAAAAAGGAAAGTTGGAGACTCAAATGAGTGCTCCTCCTGCTAAGTGGTCCTTAGGTAATGGTTCAGTTACTTGGTCTCTGAGTTCCACTCAACGTCTGAACACTTAAACCAAGCCTCTCATGGTGGCCTTTTGTTGAGATGGTCATTGTTCTCTCCACTCAGGCCCCATTAAAACCAGCTTGTTCTCTCCCAGCCCCACCCACCTCTCTGCTATCATCACCTCGTTCACCTTAGCCCAAGGAAAACTTAGAAGTCCCGGGTGAGACAGGAAGTTCTGCTCACAGTCGTGTTTTTTCCCCAAACATTTTCTCTCTGTAGAAGCCCTCTGTTTTCCCCTGAGAGACAAGGATTTTGAAAGTTAATTCTAGGAAAATATCTTTTCTCTGCTGTATTCCTGTCACATCTCTCCCTGGAGGCAATGAATGGGGAGCCATAACTTAAGCTATTTGAAGAGAGGATAAACAACACATTGCTTAATATTTCACAATTATTTCACACTGCCACTGATTTTTGAAACTTCTTATTTGGAATAACACCTATATAGCCCATTATTTAAAGTGACACTCTTCTTTGACATTAATTTTATTAATAACTAAGAAAATAGATCCAAAATGGGATGTCATATTTCCTGAATGCCTCATAAATTCCTTCTAATGACAATTTTATTTTTAAAAACTTTGTTAAAAACAACTTTAGTTGCATACCTCCTGCCCTTGAGACATTTATAAATATGGGAATATAGAATCAAACGTGTTACAAGATGAGAAAATATTATGGTGCCAAATGAACAGCTCAGAAAAACATAGCTCCATCAGGGCAAATATCAACATATTGGTTCACCGTTATATACCATGCACAGTCACCAGCATACAGTATGTGCTTAAGAAACTGTTGTCGAGTGAATAAATAAATAAATAAAGGGGCTTTAGGAAGTGAGCAGAAGGGAGAGAACACTTCCGGTTGGACTCCTGAGAGAAGGTTTCCTATAAGAGTATGGACTCCAACTGATCTTTGGAGAAAAGGCAAATAAACCAAATTAAAGTCAACTCCATCTTTTCCTCAACGTTTAATCAGTTTTATTAAACATGGTAACTGTCATACATTTCTGGTTTATTTATGCACACGTGTTTGTGGCCTAATACAAGCCCAATTCAGTCAGATTTCTAAGGATGAGTCAGCATAAACTTAGTTTTACACATGCACACTCTCTGTCCCTGACTCTGTTAGAACTGCCAGCACATAAGGTTTTTTGATGATGGCTTGATTAAAACACTGAATTAATTTTGTGTCTTTAAGTTTTGGGTTAGAGAACAATTTTGGTAAGTTTCCTTTATAGTCAATGAGGTGCTTTGTTTGGCGAAGTCGCAAATATGTAATAGTTTTATAATATAAATCATTTGAAAATTTCTTGTGATAAAATTTAAGAACTTTTCAGGGATAATAGAACATAATATGTGTGTGTGAGTGTGTATGTGTGTGTGTGCATGTGCACGTACGCACATACACTCTTGTAAGATCATAAAACCTAGCTGCTTTAGAAAAATTTTGTTTTAATTTGTTCTCTGAAGTGATTAGCCATGGCTAGAACTTCATTTTTTTTCTCTTTTGCAATGCTTTACAAAAAGAACCAAACAACTGTCAATTTTGCTTTTTTATTCAATACCTTTCCTGTGACTCCTTTGAGCTCAATTTTGTTTAAAGTCAAATATTCAAAATATTTTAGAAAATGCTAACAAGAATTATCAGCATGCAGGATTCAATGCAACTATAGTTCTGTGTTTTCTTCAAAGGGCGATAGAAATTTCGCCAACTCTTTTAGCAACCCTGAAAATTCGGCCTATCACTTGGGGCACTCATCACATGATACTTTAAATAATCTTCCAAATGTCAGTTATAATGATATCTTTCCCTGGTAAGACAATGGATAGGCCTAAAATTAGCTAGAAAAAGACAGCTGGGTCTATCAGGGGTTCTTCAAGGAAGATGCCAGAAAATCTTGATTAATGCCATCATTCCCTCTGGAATTAATTTACAGTTTTCTCATCAGGTGTGTTGACGGAAAGTGGTATACAGTTCTAGTAATTGCCTCAGATTCCTGTGCTGTGCTTCATCAGGGCCTCTAATGAAGTCTTGAGTTGTAGCCTGGGGTTGATGCCAGACTGGAATGCAGGGAGGCTGAAAGCTGACACCAGTTCAACGGAGCAAAGGGCCCTGTGCTAAGGTTGTCTCCATGACAACCTGAGTATTTTCCTGGTGATGCATTTACACAGCAGGGTTAAAGTTCTGTGAAAGCAACAGCTGTTGTAAAAACAGTATATTAAATATGTTTAGGACTGTAAAATGTGCATTCTTCTTTGTGGCATTTCATTTGGGGAAATTCTGAAAGTACCAAATGGATTTAAAACTGAATTACTAAATGGTGCGATATTTATTTTGACAAAGCTCTACACTTCTTTTTAAAAAGGAGTATGAGAAAATTTTTGATGATCCTTTTTTCCTGAGCATTCATGACCTTTCAAATTATTGTTGTTATTGTTGTTATTATTATTATTATTATTGCCCAAAAAGTCCAGCCTAGAACACTGATCCCTTTGTATTGACCAGTATTTCTGTAGTAAGTCACTTGGCAAATAATTGGAGGCAAAAAAACAGTATGTGCCTCCTGTAACTGAAATGATTTGTCACGCTTCTTATTTGATTTTGTTCTTTTCTACTCGCAAACTTTTAGTTTTTCATGCGAGTTGATTATTGTGATAGATATTTGAAGAAAGACAGAAAGAATTTTTCAAACAGTCCAAAAATATATCAATTTTTTAGAGAAAACTTTTGTTTTTTGCCTTTTGCAAACCCTGTGCCCCCAGGTTGATGAGACTGATGCTACACAGATTTGCAAGAGGTGAACTGACCTGAATGCAAAATTCTGCAAGTCAATGAGCATCGCTCTGGTATTCTGAACAGAGTAACCAACCTTCCCAGTTTGACCTGGACAGAGGTTTCCCTGAGACAATGGAATTTTACTGCTAAGACTAAGAAAGTTCTGGGCAAACCAGGACTAGCTGGTCACTTTGGCATTCAAGAACATTGACCAGCACCTGTTAATATGCCAGGCTCTCTACTAAGATAAGTGGGGTCCAAAGTCGAATAGTCCTTGGTTCTGTTCCCATCTCCTGACCAGGACTAGCTGGTCACTTTGGGAAAATTCAGTAAATCAAATTTGCCTCTCTACCTGAGTATGCTCATACTATAACAAGAGATGATAAAAGGTGCACCTTCATTTATGGGTGCTGTGAACCAAGGTACTCTCAGGTAAGTGTATGGTGGTACCTCTTTCTACTCAGGCTGCCATTTTCATTGGATTGAAGGGGACATCTGCCAAAGGCATCCTGATTTCCTCTGTCTCTACACCAGTAGAGGCCAGCATTGACCAGGAAAGCCCGTTCATGTGGTACCCCCTACTAAGGTCTGGAGACTGAGAATGCAAGAGTTCGTCTATTTTGGCCAAATCATGACAGACCCAGCAAAACCAATCATATGGCATTTATTCCTTTCTTGCTTCTTTCCATTTGGGAATAGAGCAGTGGAAGTTTTAAAAACAAATAAACAAACAAATGAACAAACAAACCTGTGGACTCCCAAGCCATAGAGAATAGTTGCTGGGAATATATTTCTAAATCGAATAAACCAAGATGTATGAGTTGCCTGGCTCCTTTGTTTAATGTAAGTAGCGCTGGGAAATTCAAAGACACATGAGATATTTTCCCTGTCCTTGAGAGTGAGCACCATAAAATTGGTCTGTTCTCACTGTTTAGGAGTAAGGGAAAGGAAGCACCTAGCAAAGCTTCTAGGAACACATATCAGAAATAAAAATGGCAGTCAAAGAGATGGACACCTTCCTTTGTTCTCTACTCATCAAGATTTCAAGGGGAAAATCTCCCAGCCTGGCTGAATTCCCCAGCAGGATATTCCAACAGTGGGGATAGACCCCCTCGTCAATCACACGCACTGGAAACTCCACACTTGACCGTTCATTCATTCATTCATTCATTCATTCACCAGGTATTTATTGAGTACATGTCAGTCACTGATCTAGATACTGAGAAAAGAACTAGCAGTGGGGGAAAACCAAAAAGAGTCTTGCTCTCGTGTAGCTTATATTCTAGCGAGGGAAAGTGAAGTAAAACTCCATCAACATGTATATGCAACTATTTCTTAAAAATAAGTGTTTAGAATAGGATTATTATAGCTTCCTCATTTCAAACAACTCCTTCAGATAAACCCACAGATTAGTGTTTCCCCTCAAATTCTAAATGATGGTATCTTGACTGACATTCTAGATACATATTTTGTTTTGTTTTACTGAAATTCACAACATGCATAATAAGAGAGTAAAACTAGCAAGTAGGTATTAAGAACTCATCTATTAAAACTGTCTAAACTAAAGTTAGTATGCATACAAGCACGATGTGGAACTTATTACAGCTGAGGTTCTTACAGGAGAGGTTAAAATTCACCTGTTTTCTTAGCTGAGTGAGCTAACGTAGACAAGTAGATGAACTGAGCAACCGAAGTGCATTGTAGAATTCTAGTACAGAGATTTCGCAGGTAAATTGAACTTGACTTGATCTCCTTACTTAATCTCAAAGGTGGTTGGAATGGATGATTGGAAACTAGTTCTGCCAGCTAGTCTGCGGCCGGATTGAGCATATATACCACCTGAGAGCTACAGAACTGCATGGTTTTGAACCTGTACTTCTCAGTGGATATAATAGTCTCAATGCGAAAGTGTTCTTCAGACTTGATCTCATGGTTGTGCTTAGCACAAATTTCTCATGGTAGCTATATTTTTCTTTATTTTAAGGATTCCATATCTTTAACTCAGATATTACAAATTTATCAATTCACTACTCAAATAATTTTTCCAGATATTTTGGTAGCTTTTTAACAGATTGACCAGAAACTGAAGTCCATGGAGAGCATTAATTTACCTGAATAAACTAATGAATCTTGAGGATAAGTGATTGCATTTAACCCCAGATCCTCCAAATAAAAGCTACTACAATGCTTTGTTTATCACAAATGCTCTCTCTTAGATATGCGTATGAACAAAAATGAAGAATAATTTTAATAAGCATTACATTCCACATTCGATCTATTAAGTGTTATTAAAGAATCTCTTCTATTTGTAGCATGGGTAGCTGATAGGATTTTTCTTACTTTAAAACAGAGCTCTGCATTGTCAAAAGAATTCTATTTCTAGTTGTTTCATAGGGAGAAAAGAAAGGTTAATATTGTGTTCTTTATGAAATAGAAAAAGCTGTTTTGAGAAAGAACAGATACATTGACGATATGCCTGGTAAAACTATGACACAAAACTATGACACAAAACTATGGCACAAATTGATTCTTTAAAAATAAACTCATTTGGGGAGGGCAGCCATGAAATTGCACCTAAGAGGCACCTGACTAATAATCTTCTCCTGGACCACCACTTCCCAACATGGCACAGTTCTTAAGCATCTGAAAAGCCTACATGACTTCCATATATAACTAATGTCACTAGAGGTCTAGGGCAAGTAGATAATACTTTGGAATATGGCTTGTTTTAGAGGTTTGGCTTAGACTTTCAATCCACCCTTAGAAGATAGAAATAAATGTTTTTAAAACCCAGTTTCTGGATTTGGGAGGGCAGGGATTGGACATGCAGTCCTGGGATTGAAAACTCTGTGTCCTAAAACTACCCTTGTGGACCAGTTGCAATATGGAAAAGGTCCTCTAAAGGTGCCTTTGCAACTACTGGCTGCCCGTGCAACAGAATAGAGATGGCCATGAATCGGAAACCAAGAGATGGAACTTTTCAAGCTGGCTTTCTCATTAGGTCATTGGCCATGTCATTTTAGGAAAATTATTTAACTAATCTAGGAGTCTGTTTTCTCATTTGCAAAAATGAGAGCCTGAACTCTGTTTTCAGCCCTCTCTTCTACATAGGAAGGATGGGACACTCCCACCCTCAGGCTGTGACCCACCTCTAGGACAATCCCAACTACTTGCACTTGGAACAGAGCAGTCTGCAAGCTTGTAAGAGAAAAGCATCTCTACTCTTATGAATCTTTTCAAAATATTAAAATAGCAACAGATAGAAGTACTGTCTGATACCTTTCTGATGATAGATTTACTATCTTTCTTAATGGGGAATTCCAATGATCCTTTAAAAGTGAGCCTGAAAAGAAAGCTTGAAAAGAACATATGTTATTTTCTCAAAATCTAATTTTCCCTAAACTATAAACCCTTTCTAGATAGATCGGTTTCACATAGGTAGCAGCTTATTGATTTGAAACATATACAATTGGCCCCTTAACGTCTAATTTGCTCAAGAATTTTTGGATGTAAGTTTTTGTAAGTTTCCAGGAAGCTACCTTATAGTATAGCCAGTTTCCCAGAACTGAAAACAAATTAAATTAGTCATGCTAGAAGCTAAATAAAAGTGCTTGTTGGGACCTGTTTGGGGAAGCCCCAGTGCTCTCTTCAGTTGGCCAAGAGAAAAAGGGCATCTAGGAGGGCTTAGCTGCCACTCACCCTGCACAAGAGTAGCGATGTGACTCCTTGAGCCTCAATGTGGCTTCATTCAGATCGACTTCAAGCTTCAATTGATACCAGAATCTTGTTCTCTTGCAGGAGAAACAAATAGGCATAGTTTTCAGTGATTTTTACTTATGGATAAGTATGATTTTCGAACACTTGAGCTCAGGACTAGCGGGCTTTGAGGATCATCTAGCAGAGCCATTTTTGCTCTTCTTGATTTGCTGGGCATCTCTTCCCACTCACCCTCTTGTTCTGCATTTCTGTAATGCACTGCATCTCTTTATGTATGGAGATATTGACAAGCCTTGCAGAATGTGTGGACCTGACAGCACCTGGCACTTGATTTGTTGTTGTTGATTTCTTAGAGCTGCATTAACTCTACCGTAGAAGAATGGCTGCAGGAACTCCACCCTTGCCGTGTGTTTTTAGTCCAAGAGCTCCCAGCACGCATGGAACCCAGTCTGTTGTTGCACAAGGCTAGTTGACTCCCAGGCACTGTCATTTGATATTTCTTGGTTCTCACTAGCATTCAGGAACTGAAAATACGTGCTTTGTGTTGGCTCTACAAAATCCAGTAAATAGCAACTTTGCTGGACCTAGAACACATTCCAAAGGAGCAGAGGGAGTAGGGTCTGAATAGACCCAGTTATGCTTAAAGAGGGGGTTTTCTGAGTTGGGATGTAAAGCCCAGGGGTAGTGAAGTCTCAGAGTCCTTTTTTCTCTAAAGTCAGTATTTACCACCAAGGCTTTGGAACAAATAAAAGTATGATCAGTCCCTCCTCCACCCGCATTTTCATTGCTAAATCTCTCTCAGGGAAATGTGGCTGAAAAGTGTTTTCTGATCATTTTCACTGTTTCTATTACGAGCTTGCACATGCATTCAATGAGTTGATCAATTTTCACTGAACTACCACCATTTTCCAGACTGTTATGGGTGCTAGAGATTCAATAATGAACAAGAAGAATCTCTATCCTCAAGGAAATAAATCCATGGGATAATTCAGATTGAGGCAATACATATGAAAATGAACTAGGGATTCTAGAGAATAACTGTGGAGCTTGTTCGATAGGAGATGGGAGTAGGCATTTCCAATTATAAGACCCAAAGGAAAAGAGGCAGCCATGCAAACAGTGGTAGACTAGGTTTTAAGGCAAAGGGAGCAGTCAATGTAAAGACCCTACTGAGACAGGAAAGAACTTCTTATGAAAAAGGAATGGAAAAGATGCCAGGAACTACACGAATGAAAAGAATGGCATAGAAGATATCAATCATTATCTCATGACTGTATTTTTTCAAGCTTTAGATCCTGCTACCATCACATCAATTTTTTATTCTTGCACATGACACTATACCTGTTTAATCACCAGGACTATCTAATGATTGATGTAAGTATGTAATTTCTTGAAATTATATAGCAGCAAAATGAAATTCTGCTAACATCCTCCAAAGATGCAGTGAAATGAGGTAGCCCAGGAGGCCCACAACCTATGACACATGGCCACAGATTAAGCTGCTCTAAATTTTAGATAATCATATCTTATATATTTTTTGGAATCCCGTCTTACAGAACTTCTAGTCATCAGCATATAGCAACTCTCAAGTTAGCCAGAGTTATTGTAAGTTAAGTTGACAGTTGGCATCATGCAAGATGATAAGTGTAGTGGGGTTGGAGTCTACTGGAAATGGCTGGCTGGGAGTTCTGCCTCTGCCCTATCTCCCTGTGTGATAGGGAAGGTTACTTGCTTTCCTGAGCCTCAGCTTCCCTGTCTGTTAAATGGAGATAGTAACATATAGTTCCTAGTATAGACATTGTGAGATAATATTTTTAAAAGTTTTTTAAACATTTTTAAAAACTGCTAGGTAACTTTTACATCTCTTTAAGTGAATAAAGTTTTATTCAATTATAACCACATGCAAATGAGGACATGGGACATCATCACCCAAATGTTGGCTTGTGGTCCAAGCACTTGTCATTCGAGTTGATTAATTTTAAATAGCAGAGTGGTTGGTATGTGGGGAAGACCAGCAAAAATGCTCTGAGAGCATTCCAGGCAGAATCGTTGTTAGAAAAGAGACTGCTTCTGCGTCTCAAGAATCAAGTTGGCTGAGAAAACAGGACACAGTCAGAACAGCTGGCTCAGGTAGGGGTGCCAGGCACCCAGCAGCTCTCATGAATTTTGTCTCACGGTCTCCACCTGTCCCAGCAGCTTTTGCTGGCACAGTCAGGCCTGCTGTGATTTCACGCTGGGGGCTCCTTAAAGATTCCTTCTGGTTCCTGGCGTTTTCCATCGCATGAGAACCATACTGAACAAAGCTAAGTGATTTTGTTACCATTGGGTTCAGTGGGCCTCATCGTCTCATAAAATGAGCCACGTGCTCTAAAGGATCACTTTGATTTCTTCAAACTCTAAAATTAAACATCCTTAGGATTCTATGAGTGTAATATCTGTACATACAACTTGCTGTTATAGGTAAAGACATCAATGTCAGAGCAGCTAGTTAATTTCTCCTGCATTTCTTGAATCAGCCCCCAGAAAATGGTTTTTCTTTGGATTAAGAGATCAGTGGATCTTCCTATCTTAAAGGCTTTAAATCATGAGCCAGACTATTATGATTCTTTTCCCTCTTAAAGTATTATTTATTAAAAATTAGAGAATGAATTATATAGTGACGAAAGAAGTAAACAATAGAAGGATGTTTTTATTTAAAAAATTGTCAAGGCACAATGAAGAACAATGTCTATTTGTGTATTTCTGTGTCAGTGCATATGGTCACTACAATTTTATAACTTTTGCCACTTTGTAGGACATACTCCTCATTTTCATTTTTAATCATTGCCTTAGTTCTTAAAATTTTTACTCTGATATGTTGATTTCATGTCAAATTCTATGAAAAATGTTGCCTGAACTTTTAATAGAATTAAATTATTGACTAATTTGAAGATAATTCACATCTTTATGATGTTAGTTTCTTTTCCAAGGACTTGATATGCCTTTTTATTAATTTAGAATATAAATTTAAAATGTCTTTATATTGTTTAATAAAGTTATTGCTAAGAATGTTGTATGTTTATGCTACTTTGCAATGAGGTATCATATATCTTCTAACTAGTTATTTCTATATTTGAACTAATGCTATTAATTTAGTTAATTAATGTTGTATATTAATTCTGTGGTTGCCCACCTTAGTGAATACATACATAAATATATATATCAGATAGGTACTGATATGTGCATATATATGTATGTGTATATATGTCAGAATCAAAAAAATATAAAAAACTGCCACAAATCAGTAAGGACAAATGCAAAACACGTAGAATATTTCACAAAGAATGGAAGCAGGGAAATTACAAACCGGGAAAACCAAATGGTCAGTAAATGTATGAAAAATGGTTTACCTTATTAGTAGTTAGAGAAATAGTATTATTTTATATGCAAATGTAAAACAGGAAATACCATTTGGTAACAATAAGGCCAACAATACCAGATGCTCGCAAGAATGGCGTAGAGGAGGAGCCACGCACTCCTAATGGATTACAAATGTGTATGACCGCTTGGGAAAACAATCTGCCAACATCTGGAATACTGGTGCATCCCCACCTCCACCCTCTCCATCTAGCAATTCTATTTCTAGCTATACATTATAGGAGATATAATATAAAAATGTTTAGCAAAGCACAGTGTGTGATAGTAAAATCTGTCAAAACTCCTACTGTCCATTAATGCAGTAATGGGTGAATAAATTAGGATACATGACAGAATACTCTATCCTCATCAAAATGAATGAAATAGACCCATCAGTATTGCCTTGGATAATTCTTAAAACAGTGCAGAATAAGAAAGCAAAGAGCAGAATTTGACATATAAAACGATGTAATTTGTGTACATGCAAAAATACAGAACGATGCCGTTCTTAGGCACACGTACATGTAGGAAAAGTGTACCATGTGGACTGGAAGAACAATGCACCACATCCTGAGAGTGAAGGGGACCAAAGCATTGCCACCCTGAAGGAGCCCTTGGGACACTGATGTTAAGCTCTTTATTAAGAAACAAAAAACTCCAAAAGAACCTTTGACCCCTTTTCCTACCAAAGAGATTCAGCTAGAAAAACCTGCTTCAGGAAGGAAATCTTAAATGTTTGCCTTAGCCTGATTAGCTTAATTTGAATTAAGTATGGTGAGTAAAAGTGCTCCAGATAGGGTCTATTAGCTAGATACCCCTGTATCCCATGGTCTTAGGTCGCCTAGCAAGAATTTGCCTGCCATGTGTGTCCCCGCCTTCTTCAACTACCTGTGAATCACCCATTCTCACTACTTAAATCTATACCCACCCACCCCACTTTCTCCTTTGTCCAAAAATGTCATATACACCCAATGTTGCTTCACTGTCTTTGGAATTTTCATGCTTATGTTAATTCCTCATACTCATGTATTAAAATTTTGTTTTTTCTCCTGTTAATCTGTTATTTTTTGTTAAAAATAAACTGAAGCCTAAATGGCAATATGCTAGATTTATGAATTATGAATTTTAGGTATGCAATTGTTTGTTTAATATACTCTGAACTTCTCTGAGTTTTTAAGATTGAAAAAATAATCTTGCATTTGCTTGCACTAAGTAGCAGGCTGCCCTCTACAGTAATCCTGCCCCTCCCCCCCCCCCACCCCCCCCCCCCGCGCCAACTTCACTGGTAGGTCACCTGTCTGACCACACATCTGAGCTTTCACTTTCCCTGCTTTATCACATGGCCCTATTTACTGCCTACTTAACACCTATCACTGTCAGGAAGTGGAGTGTCCTTTTTGCTTATCTTTTAGTCATCTGCCCTCCCTCCCACCTTTCCATTGGAACATATAGCTCTAGGAGGGCAAAGATCTAGCTTGCCTTCTGTTGTAAGCTGGAGCTCTCTGGTACTGCCTGGTACACAGCTGGGTCTTGAATGATGAAAGCTGCATTGGAAAGCAGAAGGCAATTTCCCTCCTTAGCTCTTCTATCAGCACTTAGACGTGGCTGCCTGCAGTAGTTCCAACTTTCTTTCAATGTTAAACCGGAAAAATTTTTGCTTTTCAGGAAGGAACAAAGATGAGGCTATACATTCTTTTCTGACCTTCACATTATCCCATTTTTCCTACTCAGGAAAAAGGTCTTCTGAAACTCATGCTAGGACATCACTTCAACTGACTTGACCTCTTTTCCCGGGCCAGGGACTTTGTCTTACTGTGGAGGCCCACTCTGCCCAGCGGGTTCCACGAGATCCTATAAGTCACCCAAGGGATCTGTTTCTTAAAAGTTCTGAGTACACTTAAAAACACATTCAAATAAAAAGGAAGCGGGAATGGGTGAAAGGGTCAAAAGGTACAAACTTCCAATTATAAAATAAGTCCTGTGGGCGTCATGTGCAACATGATGACTATAGTTAATAATGCTCAGCATTGTATGTGTAAAAGTTGCTATGGGAGTAAATTTTAAAAGTTCTCATCCTAAGAAGATACTATTTGTAACTATGGACAGTGATAAATGTTAACGAGAATTATTGCTGTGGTTATTTCACAATATGTACCAATATCAAACCACTATGTTGAATACCTGAGACTAATATAATGTTATATGTCAATTATATCTCACTTTAAGACATTAAATAAAATAGGAAACTTTCAAAAATATTAATACTGTAATTTTATTACATAAAAATAGAAACCACACATTTGCTAAAATGGATTATTTTATTAATTTGTTTGCCCTCATATTATTTTTTATTATTCCTTATTATCTTAGGCAGACAGTCCCCACACATTTCCCTTACATTTGCATTTTTAAAAGCACATTTAATGGGAACCACCTGAATAAATTATTGGATGATTTTTTAAAGACAATATTCTTAAAACTGCGCAATGTCATTGTAATAATGATGCCATCATAATATTTACCCCATTTATCTGAGTCTTCTAAGATTTGTCTCAAAAACATATGCTAGACAGAGCTGTATCTTACAAATGCAAATGTTAAGGTGCTTTGCATGAGATGTATAATTTTTCTGGCATAACTGTTTTAAATACCAACTTGTGAAATTGCAAGTAGGAAAAAAATAGCATGCGTGTCATTAAAATTTTCAGGTGTACAATGGTCCAGTTTCCATTCTCGGAACCATTGTGGTGCATGTTTCTGAAAGATTTTGTCTAGAATTCATCTCTAGCAGGAGGGAGAACAGACCAGAGTCCACTTGCAACCTGGCCCTGAGCCACTGAGAATGAGGAAGAAGCTGGAGCAGAAGGGCCATTTGTCTCTGTTATTAGGAAATAAATCAACCTTTGTTTTCCTGGCCGAACTCAGGGAATGTCATTATTACCAAATAAATTGTGTCGTTACAAATCAATCAGGCCACCTTTCATTTAAATGTGAATCACTTCAATTGTCTGGGCCTCAAACTTGATTCCACCCCCACGGAAATAAATGATGAGATATATAGATCATTCAAACTCTACATTTGGTACAAAATGTTCTACAAAAGCAAGGGTTTTTTTCAAGATTAGTCGACAAACTAACTCATCATTCAATATTCTCTCTTAATAAAGGGAGTGTCATAATGCTTTCCTTGTGAGTATTATAAGATCAATTTGGTAAAAAGTTAAAGGCTGTCGTTCTCAGAATATAGCAAAAATGACACTTTGAGATAACTGTGAATGAGGTAGCTATATTTGATTATCATTTGCATATTTTAAGATCTGTCTTCTAATGATAAATAGAAAACAGAGGTATAAGCTTTCATTGTAATTTGAGGAACTTTCCTTAGGACTTAAAGACAGTGGATTGATATTTACTTTTAAACACGTTTTTAAACCTACATCTTGCTGAACAGAACCTTGTAACTAAAACAACCTTAGGTTTTAAGTTCTGCTATGGGAATTTTTCACATGACTATAATTTTATTAGTGTACAGTTAATTATAAGCAACATAAATGTGAACTAATGATGCCACTCAGCCAAAAGATTGCCCCATTTCCCTCTGGTTTTTGCTCTAGGTTCTCACACTGTCCTTTCTCTGTGACCTCTCTCCCACCTCTGACCTCCTCCCCAGTTTTCACCCTTGCTTTAACAATTGATTTATGACGGGCCCATGGAAGGGTCAAGCCCACTTTTATGGTTTCCTTAAAATATTTCTTTTAGAGTGAGCATCAGAAGTGGTCTTCAATCCCTGCTAAACAGTTTCTCTGAGACCTCAAAAGAGCTTCCTTTACTGCTCATCACTGCGCCTTATTTATAACTTTTGTACTTGTGAAGAAACTCAGTAAATAAGGCAATTTTGAAACTTTTACCAAAATGAATAACTTATAAGAGATGTAAAATTAGCTCCTTCTCCCCCCCATGAGAATATCTGTGAATGCACACATAACTCAGGGTGGGGAGGTGTAAGGAACAGAAACAAAAAGCCACTAAAAATAATTATTAGCCTAGAATTATTTCTTTTATAGGATCTATTTTTCTTTTACGCTTGACAGTTTGATCTTCGCTAGCCCTGAAGCCTGCAGATCTTTGGCTATACTCTTACATTCATTGCCACAACAGTAAATTTCACCCTTTTGTTTAATTTGACTTCCTGTTGTTGTTTCAATATATAAGCCATCGCCAAATTTAGGAATGCTTTTTAAAAACTCTGGTTCATATAACTGACTTTTTTTTTTTTTTTTTTTTTTACATTTTGAAGATTTTGAAGATAGAAAACGATTTGAAAGGTATAGGGCTATTTATTTTCAAAATACATATACAATCTGAAGACCAAATAGTGCCTAAAAACAGGAGGGATTAAGCTAGGATTTCTGGCTTTAATGTTCTAATTTGGATCTTAACATTGAACTTTAGATTGCTGTGAAATATTTGCTGCCCTGGTGAGCTTTCTCTAAATAACACCATATGATACTTCCATAGATGGCTTCCCCAAACTTATTGATCTCCCCCCTCCTAGGTCATTAACAATGTGATTTATTAGTCTGACATTTTTAATAGGGCAAAGCTCAGAGGTTTATTGCGATGGCTTTCTCGCTTGCATGTTGCTTTCAGCTGCTACCACGACGCGAAAGCTGTCAATATAATACTAGGTTGCTTTCTAATAAGAAATTAGCCTTTTTTTTAAAAAAAAAACTAAACGGCGATCTCCACATATTTAAAGTGTTTTACACCTATTACACAGCAATGAATTAATTTTTCCCATTTCACCCTTCTCTTTCATGTAAAGCGAGGTGTTCCCCCCTAATTAAATGCCCTCGTTTTCTTAGTGTGAGGCTTGGCAGGACTCCAGAAGTGAGCGAGCTTGAACTGAAGGGTCTGCTGCCAACAGTCTGCGTAATCTTAAACAAAAGCATAGGTCTCTGACCCACTGCCTTCCTCAGCTCCGGAAGGAGACAGGGCCACAGACTAGGAGTCCTTCACACACAAAAGTGCAAATCCAGCCGTCTAAGTGCTACGGACCTGTGCATGAAAATAGTCCAAATGAAGGGGCTGTGGACGCTATTGTAACTTCCTGGTCTTAGTGGTCATCAATCTTCAGGAATGCAAACAAATATGTGTGCCCACCATCAAATTTAGATTCATACCTCTGGATTCTGGCTGGTGCCCAGCAGAAACTCTGGGAGCAGGGGGTGAGTAGCATGTAAGGAGCAGGCGGTATTTGAATGAGGGAAGGATGTGGGGCTGGATTTCTGCCCCAGGCTTGAACCTGGGGTCCCACTGGAGCCATGTAGCTCCTTTTCTTCCAGTTCCTTCTAGTAATGCATGTCTAATTTGCATGTGTGTTTTTCGTAGGAGCTGAATAAGAGGAGGGGGACAAGGAAAAAAAGGAAGAGAGACATAAAGTGTTTTGAGAGAAAGAGCTATGGTTCTTTTGATTTTAGCCTATTTAATTAGCCACCACACCATGGATATGGCACAAACTCAGACTATCAGCTTCACACCTTCCAAAGGCTGTTTAAATCAGAAACTTTTTTTTTTTTTTTGCATTCATTTCAATAGCAGGCACATATATGCAACCTAAGAGACACTGAGATGAGGAGAACCTGGCACAGTCTGTATCAGGGCTTCTGAGAACGAGAAACTATTGCGTTTCAGATCCATTATATGTGTGTGCGCTCTAGACTACCAAGCCTGCTCCTGAAATTTTCTTGACTAACGCTTTTTAAGCAAAATAGTGACACCAGTAGTCATTTTATGATGAATTGTGAAATGCCTCACATGCTTTTTTTTTAACCTCTCTCTTCACTTTCCATCTTTACTTCCTTCCGGCAAATAAATGCGAGGGATGTGTCAGTGGGCGCTGTGGGGAAGCAGATGCTGCTGACCAGGATGCTGCCCTTCGATGGGGCTCCCCCAAGAACAGATACCTGTTGCAGGTCCCCACGTTTCAGGAGCAGTCCTGGTTAACATCTGTTATCTCGCCTTCTGATTAGCAGCCCCTCTTTCCCGCTCAAAGGTGCCCGTCCTAGTTTGGACAGGACAAAGGGGCACTTCACAGATGTGGAATAGGAATGGAATTCTGTTTTGGGGTCACATTCTTGCCCTTAGTGGTGAAATGTGGCCACAGGGAGGACCGGCCTGTGTCACATGTTTCAAAGTCATGCAGACCTGAGTTTGATTTTTGGCTTTGTCGACATTCTTCAGATTCATGAACGTGAGCAAATGACTTAATCTCACTAAGCCTCAAATTGCTCACTTATGAAATGGGATGAATGATAATCATTTATAACAAATTATTAGATATAAAACATCCAGATCAATGCTTATAAGCCAGGGACTAAGTTAGAATTTCCTTTCCCTAATTCCTGTCCCCTAAGTTTACTGGCAAAAATCTTTTCAATTCTAAGTTAGGCCTTTATAGCTACATATCAATTCTGAGAGAAGTAATAAATCTATGGTGTAATGAAGGTCAGAGACTAGACTACCGTTTCCAGTTCTGCCACTGTCTTAATCCCCATAAGTTGTTTGCAAGTTGTATAAATTGTTTAATAAGTCTACACAACAGGATCATGATAGCAAGAAAGAATATTAAAAGATTAGCCCTTTTTCTTTTTTAATGCAACAAGTATTTATTGATCACTCTTTATTAAATTCTACTACTTGTGCCTGGAAGTGAATTATGTGAATTAGAAAGAGAAGAGATGGCCCCTGATCTAAAGGGATTTGACATCGAGTTGGAGAAGTTATAAATGGACCTGAATGCCATATAGTTTCTCAATCTCAGCACCATTGACATTTTTGGCCAGATAATTCTTGGCTATAAGGAGCTGTCCTTTGCATTGCAGGGTGTTCAGCAACATCTCTTGCCTCTACCCACTAGATACTAGTAACTACACCCTCCAAGGCTAGTTGTGGTGATTAAAAATGTCCTCATTAGGGCCAGCTGCAGAATTTTCAGAGCTCGGTGCAAAATGAAGATGTGAGTCCCTTATCAAAAAGCAAGGAGAGGGCATTTAAAAATATATAATACACAGCTTTTTCTTTTCTTCCACATCCTCTCCCTTTCTCTCATGCCTTAACATGTGTTTTTAAAAATTTGCTACTTAATGTCTTTCTAATAAGAAAAATTAAAACTTTGAATATTAGCGTGAATTTTACTGTTTATCTTTATACTGCAGAATACCAGTTTTAATGCAACTATAAAGAGCATGTATGTCATATGCAGAATCCCTGAAATTACACATATTTCATATTTCACTCCTACTAGAACAGTGAACATGCTGCATAAAATATGTACACATTCTACTCACTCTCTCTACCTTCATCCCAGGGCTGAGCAAGAAAGTCTGAAAACAAGGGGAACTAGAAGTTGTTCTAACCTTCCATTTCCTTTTGTGTCATTATTTGCAGAGTAAATGGTGGGCTGATCCAGGTAAACAACATGAATAAGAAAGAATAGGGTAGGGTTTCTCAGGCACTTGTGTTTCTTAGAATGCCATTGTCTTCTTTATGAACTCAAAGAAAGTTCTGGTTCAAACAGGAAGTGCAGTCTTTGGGGTTTCTGCACGCCCTTGCTTACTCAGTCATTGGTGAATCACGCTGATCGCGTACTGCCTTTCAGTCTTGCTGAACTCGCACTTAGGGCACACCCACCAGAACACTGTGCTCATGGAGCATTGGGACTGCACACGGGATAACAAGGAAAGGTAGCCACACATGCTGCGCACATCTCCTCTGTTCAAGTGCACACTATATTGTCCCATCAGGCTTCACTTACAAAATCCAAGTGCAAAGGTAAAATTGTTAGAAATTATAAAGGTAACAGCAGAGGATTAAACCAGAAATAGTGCCTTTCTAAACATGCAGCCCTGTGAGGATGCATAGGTTGCACATTCATTGAGCGGGTCCTGGTCAGCAGACATTGCCAAGTGTTCCCTATGGGGCGAGATCACCACTGGTTGAGAACCACAGGCATGAGGTACACAGTAACTATGAGTAGGGGCACGTGAAAAAAAATACCTTCATAATGGATTTGAAATGTGTTATTAGACTGAGAGGAGCAAGGAAATCTGAACAAATAGGTAGAATTTGAGTGAGATCGGTCAGGATAAAAGTTTGGAAATTTCCTGAGCTCATTAATTTATAATATTCCATTTGTTCCCTTTGGTGAAACATGGTTTTGAAAATGTTTTAACTTCTTTTTCTAATACATCATATTCATGGACTATAGTTCATTTTGCCTTAATGAGAGAAAAATTTTTGTCAGTTTGTACAACACCAATTGAGAAATTATAACAAAACTCGTTAATTGTGGTTATAGTTATACAACATGTACTTTTACTTACACATGAAAAATTCTGAGCAATTCTAAGCTTTCTCAGGAGACCCATTGCACTGTAAAAATGCAAGTTTTTATATGTCACTAATCATAATATGGAGTAGATGAAGTTACACAACCCTCTCCTTTTGTTACAGAAGTTTAACTGAAGGAATAATAATTAACATTAGCACAAGAATCTAGGCCATACTGAAAGCTTGGCATGGATATTGAGTGTAAATAGTAAATTGAAATATGAATGTGAGAAAATAATCAGATAACAAAGTTAAGCACCCTTTCCACTTCTTTGAGGCTTCTCTGCTAAACTTGAAAGTGGTAGATGAATAGAGGACTAAATGAGGATTCAAAATACTCCTGTTTAATCCCAGCTCCTTTTGTTGATCTTTCTGTTTACCTCTGTTATGATAACAAGCCTTATTCTGTACCCTCACAGGGTTGTGTTGTGAACATTAAATAAAATGTGTAAAGGAGCTTTATTAACTACAAAAAGTGAATAATTATTTAGCAATCTGCTGATAATGATTACATCAGTTGGATCTGAATCACCTACTTGTAATCAAGTTTTTTATAAACTATCTCTGAGAAGATAGGTTGTATGTATTAGTCAGGAGTAAGTAGTGCACGTTGCTGTAACAAACTATGCTCAAATTTCAGTAGTTTGGCACAAATATGTTTATTTCTCACTTGTGTTCCCGTCTGACGTCTGATACAGATTAGATGGCTTTCCGATGTGGTTCTCCTGCAAGTTGTGACTCAGGGACCCAGGCTCCTTTCATCTTGTGACTACTCCATCCTCGACATATAGCTTCTTAAAATGCTGCCCTGTGGAAATAGAGGGAGTGCAGAGTTCCGTGCAGGGAATTTCTATAACCAGCCCTGGAAATAACATATGCTCATACTGTATTGCCTAGAATGCAATCAAATGACCTCAAACCAACTGTAAAGGAGACGGGAAATGTATGTACCCAGAAAGAAAGAACAAATCTATCTACACTTTGCCACATCTTGGGAATAATATGATGGCCCAAAATATGTCATTTTTACTTCCTTATAAACTAGATCTCACCAAGGAAAATCTGAGGAGTCACTTTTCTTTTTTTATTTTATTTTTTTACCCATTTCTTTATTTCTTAAATTTTCAAAAAGTTAGATTTTATACAATCCATGATGTGAGGAGTCATTCTTTATCATTTAAAGTAATGTTGAGCTAGACTTGAGTTTGAGTCCCAGGCTCTTTATTGCTAGCTGGGTGAAGTAGTATGCATATTTGAGTTAGCTTTCAAAGAAATGTTTAAATAACATTTGATTATATTAATGAAATCCATTATATTGACTGTGAATTTGTAATATATACTGGCACAAATGTAGGGAGGGACTGTATGGAGGCCAGTACATACACACTCACATGCACATGCGCGCACACAAACACACACGTACACATATATATTTATCAGACCTCAACCCCTTATCCCAACCTCCAGCTCTAAGAACTATAAAGAGTTCAGGAGTCAAAATTAGCCCCCATAAAACCACAGTGAACAAATGCGGGAAATCCACAATTAAGTGCTGAACTTTAAGGTTCTGACTATAAAGCAGAGCTCGCAAACTTTCAGCTTAGCTACTGAATTGATCTCGTTTTTTTTGGACCACACAGTGTTTTGTTTTAAAAGTCTGAACTGACGTTTTAAAAAATGGAGGATTTTATTATAAAATTCTCTTGGACAAATAGAAAATCTGGCAGCACTGGGCTGGTATTGTCCCGTGGTAACCAGTGGAGCCTCATGGTGGCTGGCCCCTTAGGATGGGGCCTGCCTCTTTAGTTCACCACAAGTCCCACCCCTGTCTATTCCAGATGGATCCACAATAGGGAATCATCAATTGTCATTTATCAGGTGATCACAATGTTTGTTTCCTTTTATTTAAGAACTATTTCTCTATACCCATGTCTCCGTCAAAATTAGGACATGAAAAATAGAATAAGAAAGTCTCAGTGAATCACGAAATATGGGGAGTAGCTATCTCTTTGTGGGGTTGATGGATATTTTTAAACATTTACTATACAAAAAGAGAGTGTCTGCAACCAAAAAGTATAACCTGCACCCCTTTTACGTTACCAGCCTGGCCTGGTAGACACTTTAAAAAAAACAGCTTTATTGAGATAATTTACATAATGTCAAACTCACCCATAGTAAGGGTACAATTCAATGATTAGTAAACTGTTTGAGATGTGTAATCAATACACAATCAAAACTTACAGAGCATTTTCATCACCCCAAAAAGTTCCCTCATGTTCATTTACAGTCATTCCCTAGTCCTGTTAGTCCCAGGCAACCACTGATCTGCTTCCTTTTCCTATCCAAGACACATTTGAGTTTTCAAATCATACTCTGAGAGCCACGAACTATTCAGAAGAGAGAGCCATCATTCCAGTCTGATGGAGGACGGACTGCTTCATGAAAAAGGTGAGATTTTGAGTTTGTATATATGGTAACAAAGAGAAAGGTATCTGGGGCTACTGTCGTTTTTTACTTAACAGCAGTTTGCAACCTCATGTTCTTCCATGGAATAATGGAAACTTTCTTTGAATTTGTGACATAATACGTTGACATTTTAGGGAAAAGCACAGATTGTATCATATGGTTACATCATGTTTTTCATCGTTTCCATTTATAAATAAAACAAGAAAAATTGATAACATATACACAGAATGTCTCCAGGTAGCCTTTTCTTCTCTCCATCTCGTGGTGAATCACAGGGCCTTGAAGACCCAAAGCAGGTCATCCATCTTCACCGAACTATCAAAGATTATGCTAACTCCCAAGAAGTTCTCTCTTTTCAGACCTCAAAACATGTAAAATCTGTATTGCTTCTTAGGGCAATTTATCGAGTTTTCGCCTGTGTATTTCTTGTGTTTTCCTTCTTGTCTTGTTTAGTTCTTACCTTTATATAATTCAGTCTGATATGTTTATCATGTCACCCTGAATATGTATTTCCTTAATGTCTATGGAAAATTATAATTTCTTAAACATTTTTGTATTCTTTGCACAAAACTTTTATCCTTCGCCATTCCTATAGGAGATGTTTAATGAAACTTGTTGAATAATAAATGTCATTTATAAAATACAGTTAAGGATTATAATTAGATGATTCTGCAGCTTCAATGCAATAAAAATAATATGAGCTGGTTGAGTCAATACAGACAGGATTTGGAAAAGGTGGGGGTTTTTTTGCTTGTTTTTTGTTTTTGTTTTTTTATTGTTGCAACTAAGACCACCAATACAGCTTCAAAGAAGAAGTTAGCCTGCTCATTTTAGTATCAGAACAACTAAATTAGGTCAATGGTTCAATTTAATCCATTGTTAATAACTTGGCCATTTAATCAATTAAACAAGGAAGTCTGGGCCAGCCACTTTTATATTGCTAATGGGTTTTTTGTTTTTGTTTTTGTTCCCCTCTTGCTATCTTGGTGTTCCTCTGTGGCTTTATTTGTCCTGACTACTTCCATCCCCCACTGAGCCTCTCCCTCGCTCTCTCTTTCTCTCTCTCTTTCTTCCTCTCTTTCCCCTCTCTCAATCTTTCCCTCTGCTAGCCTGCCCCTTGTCTCTCCCACCCCTTTGTCCATATGCACCTCTACTGTGACCTCTGGTCCTTGGTCTATGGCGGGCCCACAGTGTGAGCATCCTCCGAGTTCAGGGACATCACATAGCAATCTCAGGAAGTCATTTGTGGGTTCAGAATGCATTATATGAGACATGCAGGCAATCTCTAATTTCACATAGAGATAACTATTTGTGCTATAAAAGTGGTGGGATAAAAGTAAAAACAAAAGGAAAAATAATAAACTCTCCAAAGAGAAAAACAAATATTTTAGAACACATGGAAATGCCACATTGAATGAGTTATAATTCTGTATGAAAAGTATATAATTCTTTTTTTAAGATAGCATGATATTCCCTCTCAAAATACAAACACATTTTTAAATATCTGTAAAATTATTCTTTCAAGCCAAGTTATAACTTACAGAAACTACAATTTAGAAAGGATTTACCTTAACATTTTTTAACCTATATATGTTATTCTCCATCAAAGCACTGAGATCTTGAAAAAAGAAATCTAAAATAAGTAAGTGTACCTTCCTGGAAAGAAAGAATTATAGAGATGTCACATCTTCACCCCAAGACCAGACTGTCCCCCCAAAACCCTCCAGCTTTCCCACTGCTTCATATTCATTAATTAGTCTGAGGTTTCCTCCGTGTTTCGTTTACAAAGCCACTTAAACCCACGCACCCATTTAACATATTTATGACCCCAGTTTTCTTTCTGTTCTCTGAGACTGTACCGTAATTGTTCTCTGGGCCCAGGGGCTGCAGAGAGCCTTCCCTGCTGAAAAGAGACAACATAAAGAAGGAAATGAATGTGTGCGGGTTGAATACCTTCAACAAAACGACTGGGTGCAGTTTGGCCCCTGCCCCCCCCTCCTCCTGGGGTCACTTTAATTGAGTGGAGCCTCACCCTCTATTGAGTGTATGGGAGACTATTAACTCTTAACAACGCTCCATCTCAGGTTATTTATTTATTGCTTAAATGATTTGTTATTGCTACTTGAATTTAATACACCCTCTGGGAACCAAGATGGCAGCATCATGTTACAGAAAAACTACAAGTTATTTTAAAAACTGTAATTGACATTTTATGAGAGCCATAAAACCTTTCTGAACAAATAACTTACCATTAGTCAGAAACTTCAGCAGGAGATCTGTAAAATGAAAGCTGCGGGAGAACAGTACTGTGCTTGTGCGTGTCTGTCTGCACGAGGGCTGGGAGGATGAGACAGGAGGCAAGAAGGCAGCAACAGAGAACCTCCGACCGATTGTTTGGTGCTGCTTCCACCTGTCTGGATTGAAAGCATCACACTTTAAAGTCAGAGAGATCTGGAAAAAGGTGCAAAAGCTTTTCGGGGAGGATGAACTGCATCCGATGAACAAACACACTTTAGGTGCCCAACCTGGGTCTTTCAGCTTTTCTATGAATCGAAGTCACTTCCCAGCCAGACAACATTGTAATCTACTGTGGCAGCGCTACGCCCAACTTAGCTAAGTCCACAGTTACCAGTTAGCATAACATCTCCTTGGGCCACAAGTCCCAATCCGATATGGATTCTGCAGACCTTCATAGGAGCTATAAGAGCTCATCATCGACAGCTTTGGATCGTTCCAAGTCTGGCCCAGCAGAGTTTAATATTTCAACGTTGCTTTGAGATAACAGGGAAGACTTTAGCTGTGAAATCCACAGTTCTGGAAACAGTATATGCCATTGTTTTGTTATTGTTGTAGTTGTTGGTTTTTTTTAACACCTATAGCACCTGGTCTTCCTAGGTGGTCTTCCATCCAAGCACTAACCAGCCCAACCCTGCTTAGCTTCTGAGATCAGATGAGATCGGGCACGTTCAGGGTGGCTGGCTGTAGACTATGCCATTGTCGATGGGATGCTGGGTGGAAGCTGATGTTTATAGCTGTATCCTCAGAAATTGCCTCTGGCGGGAGTGAGGTTGCCATCCCCAAGTAGTTCAGATTCACCTAGAATATGCAAAAGCCCAGCTTCCTTGCCTGGCATGTGAACAGCTCTGAGCAACCACCCCAGCTTCAGAACAACACGTAGGATTAGCTGTGGCCTTGGCTGCAATCACATCACAGTTCAACTTCTTTCTCTGTCCCTCCTGCTTCCTGCACCTCCTTAAGATGTTGATCATGACAACATTTCCCAATAAGCCTCCTGTTCACTCAGAATGTATTCTCAGGGGACCCCAGCCTAAGACAAAGGTTAACTTTGCCTTTCGTTGATTCTTTGAGCCAAACTGACACCCTCAGGAATCACATACTTTCCTGTCAGCCAAGGAAGCACCAAGGTTGTTTCATAATTTTCACAGGAATGTATTTATCTAGCTTCTAACCTATATTTGCTCTGATCTCCTTCCAATTAGGTTCCAAAGGCTCAGCTCTGAAACTCCCACCAAATTCTACTGCTGGCTTCCAAACTCCGGCCACATTTTTCTCTTGTTTGTACTTTGATTTTTCACTAGCCTTGCCAATATTTTGAGGCAAGCATGCCAGACAGAGGGAGATTAGGAATATTCACAAAATGACATGCTATATGCTACTCAGACAGGAGATCATGATATCCAGATTTGGCTTTGACTCAGAGCTTCCATCCTGTATCTTGAAAGTGATTTTTGTAACCAACAGTAAGAAGTTCCAGATCAGAGGTAATCCAGCCTCAGTGCTAGTTAACTCAATGCTCGTGAAGTTAAGCTGTTT
Source organism: Eonycteris spelaea (assembly GCA_003508835.1). NCBI lineage: Eukaryota > Metazoa > Chordata > Mammalia > Chiroptera > Pteropodidae > Eonycteris > Eonycteris spelaea. Next base: position 818,452 of record PUFA01000087.1, on the reverse strand, counting down.
AGTTAATGCTGGCTTCCCTTCCCCATCGAGTCCTTCACTCCACTCACCCCACCAATATTTTGAAGCAAGCTGCCAGACAGAGGGAGATTAGGAACCGTCACAAAACGACACACTATATGCTACTCATGACAGGGATCATGATATCCAGATTTGGTTGAGGCTTGATTTTTTAAAAAAGCATCAGGAATGTGCTAAGCACCACCCAGAACATGGCATACAAAGCTGAATATAAGTACAAAGCACAGAAATAAGAAGCACAACAGAGGACTTATACTGGATGTGCCTGATTATATAGAATAATACAGACAAAAGGAAAGTTAAAAGTTATCTAAGACGCTAACTTCCCCCACCCCCCTCCCAACACACACATACACACAACCTGTCCAACTTCATTTTCTGGACTGCTGGCTTGTGATTACTCTTCTTCAGACATGGGAACTGCTGTATCCATGGAGGCCCATTGTATTTACAAAGAACTCTAATTATTTAAAAGTTCTTTTCAGGACCATTTTAAAATGTGCCTGAGATTTGTTTTAATCAGGCATGGGTGAGATACGCAGACATAGAAAGGACTGTCATGAAGGAAGAAATGTTTGTACTCACAGACCCCTAGAAACAGGAGGCACAGCACACCACACGAGGCCACAGGGGAAGCACCAGGGTCAGTCAGGAGGCAGGGAAAGAGGGGCAAACATGGCAAGAGGCTTTATTGTGGTTTCTACCAGCAGGTAGAGGGGAGACAGGGTTAGCAGGTTTAGGGTTCGCTCGTTTGAATAATTTCAGAAAGCTCTGGGATGTAGGGGCTATCTCTGGACGCTTGCTACCTGGTCCTGGGGTGACTATGGCAGGTTCATAGGCCCAGAGTATGAGAATCTCACAGAGGAGGTGGCTAGGGTGCAGGCTCTGGATTGGTTGGCTTGCATATGAAGGGCACACTCACTGGCAAATCATTCGCTACCTCTAGGAATTAGCTAGCCCTGGGAGGGGCAGACCTTGCAGTGCCCCAGGTGTCAAAGCTTCAAATGCAGAAACTGGAAGAAGTGGTTGTTTCAAGGGACAAGCTAAAATTGCCTTCTTGTCGTTTCTACTCTGAGGTTCAGACCTCTGGTGCTGTGCAGCATTAACCTGTGATTTCCCTCGAAAGCCCTCATCTTCCTCCATCCACCCTTCTCTTCTGCTTCTGCAGACCACCTCCCCATCCCATCTTACTCGAGAGACACCAGTTTACCCTTTTCTTCTCCTGTGGCCTGTACATTACCTGGCATATAGCTGGAACACTCTGGTTACTTGTCAATGCATTTCAAACGCTTATATCCATAAGAAATGTTCCAAGGCAAATTGTTTTTTCAATGGAAATATGAATATATATTGAGAAATTTCTCACCATTGAGGTTCCTCATTGTTTTGTTCTTAATTTTGTGTATATTCTACTCCTGGTAAATTAATATTGGCCACCAATTACTCCTACCTATACTTTGTAACATTAAAATAAGAAGTAGAAAATGAAATTTCTTTCCACAGTCCCCTGCTCTTTTTACACATTTTGCACAGTGGGTTATACTAATGTGCACTCAATTCCACTCTTGTAAAATAATATGTTGCCACTTTATTGTGTGGAAAAGCAATCACAAATTATTAAAATTTCCTGAATTCATCAAAACCTTTAGTATTGTATTTTGATTAAATTAAAATGATAGGGCATACAGGAAAAAATTAAAGTTGATAATTTGATTTTTATAATAGTAGGTGGAAAAGTCCAAAATGGAGTGTCATCGTATGAAGGCTACAAACAGTGCTGAGAATTTACAACATTCATGTCTAATACTTTGTATTGGAGATCACAAAACACTTCTGGAAAAACAAATACAAAGGAAAACTACTGATAAGAGGACACATTTATCTTAAGATGGAAACTATTGAATTATTGAAAAGATATTTCCTGTGCTGGAAGATGAAACATAAGTATGTATGTGCCTTTCTTGACTTCCTGTTTGGACAGCCAGCCCCAAAGATGGTTAATCTTTGAAATTCCATCATCTTGGGGGAATTTCAAGCATGGAGACAGGGTTCAAAATTGGTACTTGATTGTTACTCTGCAGGAAGACGAATAAATGGGTAAAATTTTTGTTTTCTAAAGCTTAGCTCTTTGGGCATCTAAGTAGCTTCTTTTGAACTCTTTTGTCTATCTATCTATCTATCTATCTATCATCTATTTTATTTTCTGCTTATACCTTAAAATTCTTTTTTCTATTGTGGAAGAACAACAGAAGTCATACTATTCATGTTTGTTTGTTTGTTTGTTTTTCTGATATTTGCAGGTGTGTGAACTATAAGCTAAAACACCTTTTGTAGCCAGGGTTTTATGATTCAGTGATGCAGCACACGTGTCACGGATGAGACTCAAGGAAGTGCCTGAATATAGAAACTTCCCCAGAATCTTCCAGTTTGTGTACATTGTGGGGAGAGGACGCTGATGAGGTAAGAGGAGTGTGTTCCGGCTCCTCTAAGCCTTTACAGTCCGTCCCAGTGGCCACCCAGGACTAGCACCCCAACATCATCTTTGACTTTTCCTCTTCCTGGAGAAGATTTATCATCCCATCTGTTTTCACTTCCACACATGCCCCTGGTTTCACCAATCCTGTCTTCAAGGCTCTACTCCTGGGTTTTTAGATTCGTCTCTCTGTTTTCTATCTCCTCTGCAGTACAGCTTCCTCCAGAGAATTTATGCTGCTGCTCCATTATCTTTTAAAATAATTTCTTATTATTGCTCACATCACTCTCCTCCTTGAAAGCTTTCATTAAATTTCCACTTCTTAACAGTGGAGACCATTGGCTACCATTGGCTGACCACTTGCTCTGTGCCTGGCGCTGCCTGGGTTCATCCTTACAGCTACTTCCCCAGACAAATGGACTCGGCTCAGTTACAGAGGTGGAAACTGATGTGGCCCAAATTTATAAAGATAGCAAGTGGAAACCCAGGCTTTGGTCTCTGATCTATCTGATGTTGGAGATTATGTTCTTAATAAATATGCATCCATCCTGGGATTTCAGGTGCTAAAAAATCAAGACTCAAATTATTTCTCATCACTTGAGCTCTCTGCTTCATCCCAAATTAAATTATTTCTCCAAATAAGCCACTTAGATGCCTTTGTTTCTATACAGTCTGAAAATTAGCTCCTGAAAGATGGGTGCACTATCTTACACATCCTTCCATTACCCTTGGCATAATTACTCCCAAGTCAACAAATATACTCAGTTATTTTTGGAGAAACTTGTTCCTGCTTCAAAAGATCAGTGTATTTCGTCTGAGATCCTCAAAATGCTTTCTCAGCTGCACTTCTGGGCTCTGTCTCCTTTGGAATGTTAGAGATGCTTTCTTCTGCTGAGAAGTGTCAGAAAAGAGATACGATGAAGCTGCATGCTAGGCGGGAACTTAAAAGAATACAGATTTATGCCATGGCTTAAAGCATTTATTCACCTACTTAAAAAAAAAAAAGATGAAGGACATTTCTAAAGACATATCAATGCATAGAATTCCAACGTGGGGCCATACGAATGCAGAACTGTGGGGAAATGACACAGCTACCCATAAGACTTTGGATTGCTAAAATAGACACCCTCCAGTCCCAGTTACACACTTGTAGATGAAGGGAAGGGACCATTCCCATGGCCATTATCTCTGAATACTTCCATAGGTCCAGGAACAGAGATACATTAGGCCACCTGGGGTTAGGGAGATGAAAACTGTAACAGATGCCTCCTGAAACCAGAGCACATGTTCACGAGATACAGGAAGTGTAGAAGTCATGTGCTCAGAAATGGACACCCGATGTTCCTTTCTGGACACTCAGAGACGGGGTTGGTTCAATGTCTACTGTTTCTCAACCACCAACTAATCTCCCTCTTGGGCAGTGATTTTCAGCCTTAGCTGCACATTGTAATCACCTTTAAGAGACTGATGCCTAGTGCCCACCCCAGAGACTGTATTTTTACACACATCCCAGGTTTCCAGTGAACAGACAAAATTGAAAATTATTGCTTGTCTAGACCCTTGCTACCAAGTGTAGCCTGTACCATCTTCGGTCACCTGGGAGCTTGTTAGAAATTCAAAGTCTCTGGCCCCACTTCAGAACTATCCAATCAAAATCATCATTTTATCAAGATTCCTGGATGTTATGATTGCACATTAAAGTTTGAAGAAACACAGACCTAGACTTTTCTGATCCCCGGAATATCCACATAACTTGAGGCTTCTGCTAACTCAGAAAACTCTATTTTCTCTCTGGGTTATTAACTCTTATCTGCAGGTTTTGGAGGCAAGTCAGCCTCGCCATTCCCCTCACCTCCAGCTCCATTTGATCCTATAAACAGAGTCACTTATTCTGATTGGGCAGATCCCCTAGGGCCTGCTGGCTAGCCTGCAGCCAAACTACTTGGGAAGAGTTCTCTAATCATCTACAAAGCTATTCTGCTATGGCAGATTCTTAGGTACCCAGGACTCAAGGCCAGTTTTCCTGGGGTGAGGCCCTGGGGGGGGGGGGGACAGGTATCCACAGAGCCTCCTGCTCTCAAATTATTTTCTGTCCAGAAATAACTAGTTATCCTGGAAATTGCCATCATCTCACCTTCCAAGTCAGACCTTTGTATGTTGTTCACAACTAGAAGATGGTTTAGAGAGTGCAGAGGATTTTTAGTGTTGATGATACGAAAGCTAAAAAAAATTAATGCTTTTCCTCCCACCTTCTAAGTTCTTCTAGCTGAGCTAATAATCAAATTAACAGAGATAGATTAACAGGAAAAAATAAAAATTTTAACACACACATGTGGGGAATTCACACAGGCATGAAAATTCCAAAGACAGTGAGGCAAAATTGGGTATATATGACATTTTTGGACAAAAGAGAAAGGAGGGCAAAGACTGGATATTAGATTTTCAATGTGAGAATGGGAGATTTACAAGTAGTTGAGGAAGAAAGGAACAAATTCTTCTTGGGCAACTCAGAAACATTGGGACACTGGGAATCTAGCTAACAGGCCCCTGCCTGAAGCCCTCTTATTTACCACACTTAATGCAAATTAGGCTATTTAGGCTAAAGCAAACATCCTAAGATTTCCTTCCTGAAGCAAATTTTTCTATCAGAATCTCTTGGGCAGGAAGGGGAAGGGTCAGAGGTTCTTTCTGAGTCTTTCTTCTTAATAAACAGCTTAAAAGCAATATTCCAAAAAAGCAACTTCAGGATGGCACATCTTTGGTTCCCTTCAATGAACCAGCCTCTAAAAGTAAATGGCCACTGGAATCACTCACCCTGTGAATTAGGTACTAGGGCGAAGTTAAAGCAGCATCTTAAGTATTCTTACTAAAGCCTAGAAGATAGTTTTTTTGTTTGTTTCCATTCAGGTCAAAATAAGGAAGTATAAATAGAAGCTGTTGGCTCTTATAAAATGTTAATTTTATACAAAGTGTGCTTACGCCTTTATCTGAATTTAAGACATATCAACAATAGAGGTTAACAAACGCTATTTTAAAATGCTCTTTAGAAACAAGTGCTATTTAGAGGAAATGGTAAGCAATTAGGAGCGTTGCAAAGAGGACAAATGTGGAGGTCATCTCCCTGCACCCATCTCCCCACATCACCCTAACCCCCACGCCTGTACAGTTTTTCTTCTCCCAGAGGTTTAAATCATCCCCAGTAAGTTGTTAGGGACTTCACTGAATAGGTCTCTTCCAGTCCCCTGTATTTGCATTTGGAAGGAAAACTTTGAAAAAGTTGGAGAGATCACCAGAAGGATTTTAAGGAGGTCTGGTTTGGCGGGTAAAGGAAGAGAGGTCTTTCTTGGGGTCATTTCAAATCATTCTCCTCACGGGATCATTCTCCAAATAAGGACTTGTTCCAAAGCCATTATGCTACCTAGACAAAGTAAATAACTACCACACATGGGCTTTGTGACTTACTGTAAATTAATTTAAGAATTTTCGCCTTCATAAATATTCCAGAAGTGGTTTGCCAGGGGGAAGATTTATAATTGGCTAACTCTCCAGTCATCTTCAAATTGACCTATGGATGTGCCCAACTTAAAAAAAAAAATGTTAAAAAGCAGACTACAAGTTAAATAATATGGGCTTTTGAGTTAGCTGATTAAAGATAATAACCACCCCAATGAGAAATCTGTGGGAAAGAAAAATGTAAAGAGTCAATTGGAAAGAAATGTAAAATGAAGAAAAAATACCTTTGAAATATTTCTTATGCATCATTATGCATAAATATAATTTTATTAACAATTAGAATAAAAATGACATTGGCACAAATTGAGGTGACATGAATCTTTTTGTACACACTGGAAAGTCTAAGAAATGAGATGACTTTAATTCTAGTTCAACACCCACCCCCCCATATTGGGCTGGTGTGAAACTCAATCTGAGTTGTGGGGTGTGACAGATTGTACTTTCTGAAAACAGGCATTTCACATGCTCCACTTAGTGTGGCTTTGACAATCTCCCACTGAGTGATGAGGTCTCCGTCCCTCCCTCTGAACCTTGGGAGGTAGAAGTAACACTGGGTGACTTCTGAAGTTAGGTTTCCTTAAGTCTCTTGGATACCAGCCACCCTACTGTGAGAGGAGCCCAAACAGCCTTTGGAAAGGCTTGTGTGGAGAGGATCTACATCTGGAATCGTAACCCGTGGCCATAAGAACTCCCAGCCAACAGCAAAACCAACTGGTCAACCATGTGCATAAATGTCTTGACAGTAGATTCTTCAGCCCTAAGTCAAGCTGCTCCAGCTAACCCTGGGAGGAGCACAGAGGAGACCGACCTAAACTGCAGATTCATGAGCAAAATAAATGACTTTTTGTTATAGTAAGCTACTAAGTCAGAGTGTGGTTTGGTACATGATAATAGATAAATAACGCAAGGCCTTCTTGGTCCTTGGGCCCTGAAATGGGGATGGGGCAGAGAATGAAAGGATGACTATTTAGCTCTGTTTCAGATGCCTGGGATGTTTGCAGACACCCTGCAGGGTTGTACAAACATCTTAGGCATCTCAAGCTAAGCTAAATACTAGAAGGACGGAGTTCTGGTATTAGGGCTTCTGGTTGAAACTGGGGTCTCACTGACCAAGCCAATAATGGATTCTGAAATCTAGCATCTTTAGTTCCTCCTTGGGTAGGAAATGAGCTGGAGGCCTGTCTACCCCCAAAGGACCACCCATAGTCATCCTCCCTCTCTCTGCCCCACCCCCACCACAGGGCCTATGGACCAAGAAGCCCCAGCAGTTCCATCTCTTTACTTTTGGGGAAAACTTCCCCCTTCCATCCTCTTGACTATACTTTTCCAAGCTCTCCTGTGGCAAGGGAGTCAGAAGGCTTTCTTGGAACACAAAAGAAATGATACTGAAATGGGAATTGGGAGAACACAGCAAACACACATTCTTATAGCTCAATAATTCACCTGTCGCATTTATATTTTGTTGGGGAGGTCACTGAGAGAACAGAACGGCTACAAAAAAGAGAGAATAGTGTTGATAATTATAAGAGTAAAAACAGAACAAAACAAAAATGAAACCATGGGCCAAGTGATTTTAAATTATTATTCAGGAATTAAATATTTCTAGAACTTTATATAAATACACATACTGTATACATATTATTGGAAATAATACAGACATTGACTAACCCTAGGAGAGTAAAGGTAGATAAAGTAACAAGATGGTCAATTAAATTTTTAAAAAGGAAAAAATACAGAACTTGGAATTGGGAAGTAAGAATTCTCATCTTAGCTTTGATCTTTTATCTTGGGAAAGTAACAATCTGTTCCACAGCTTAGCTTTCTCATCAGTGAGATAAAGAATTGGAGGAGATCATCTCGAATCTCCACTAAACCTCACAATCTTACAAGTCTTATATAAGTCATGCTAATGCAGGCTGGTTCGATTAATGACCAGTCTGTTTGTACTAGGAGAAAAGTAATCCAAATTTTGGTGCATATATCAGAATTTTCTGCCACTCTACGGTACATGGCCAAAAGTTAAATTAGACTCACATAACTTTACATATCTCTAAAGCAGCCAAGAGTAAACAGTTAGATATAGGAGAGGAGTAGTGAACACAGAGAAGTGTTCTATGACTACCTCTGGAGTGAAAATTAAAATAGTCTGTGACATGGCTCCATTCATCCTAGTTATTATCTTCTAGACTGCAGTCCAGTGGGCAAATACTCATGTAATGTCTTTATGCATATATGCATTCACTATCAGGCAGATAGTTCACAAATGATTTTGATGATCATAAGTTACACATATCCCATTTATAGATTATGAAGCAAATCTTAATCGATCATATATAATGTTAGTATTAAGGCAAGTAATATTATTACTTTTTTTTCTTGGTCTAAGAATACTGTGTAACACAGATAAGTGGGCATAACCCCAGGAGGACAGTGAATTTTAAGAATAAAATGTAAAATCTGTGAGGTAGGAGATGGTTTAGCTAGGAAAAACTATGGAGTACAGATTTGGGAGGGTAATTGTGCATTGCAAAATACAGAAACAAATTTAAGATAACATTGAGAAAGGAAGATTTTCTCCTCTCACACACAGAAAAAGCCTCTTGACAGTAATTGCCAGTATTTTAGGCTAAAAATACACCTTTAAAAGAGACTTTCTTGTTAAGAAACTTAATGCTTTATAAAAAAAATAATTTGGGGGGGACTGAATTTGCCAGAGATCCAATGATATGCTCATATTCTAAAAATTAAAAATAACTTGCCAAAATAATGTGTCTAAATGATACTGATAGCAGCCTTGATAATAATAGTAAAACATTGAAAACAATATGAATATTCATCAGAAGGGGATTCATCCACACACTGAAATACTATGTAACCATTAAAAAGAACAAGGCCCTTTTCCATGTATATTATTGTCAAAGTGAAAAAAGCATGGCACAGAATGGTGTGCTTAATATATGCTATGGCTTTTGAAATCTTTGCTACCTGCCAGGCACTGGAAAAGATGTACATAGTAACCATGGGAATTAAAAAAATAATAATAATACTTTTCCTCCCACCTTCCAAGTTCTTCTAGCTGGGCTAATAATCAAATTAACAGAGACAGCTTAACAGCAGAAAATAAAATTTTTAATAACCTGCACATGGGAAATTCACAAATGCATAAAAATTCCAAAGACGGTGAGGCAACATTAGGAATATGTAACATTTTGGGCAAAGAAACAAAGTGGAGGAAAGGGATTCTAGATTTCAGAAGTGAGAATGGGCGATTTATAGGTGGTTGAGGGAGAGCAGAACACGCACAGCAGGCAAATTCTTGCTGGGCAGCCCAGAAACCATGGGACACAGAGGGTATCTAGCTAACTGGCCCCTGACCGAAGCCCTCCTACTTAGCATACTTAATTCAAATTAGGCTAAGGCAACATTCTAAGATTTCCTTCCTGGAGCAGGTTTTCCATCTGAATCTCTTGGGCAGGAAAGTGGGGAAGGTCAAAGGTTCTTTCTGAGTTTTTGTATCTTAATAACCAGCTTAAAATCAATATTCGAAAGGGTGGCAAAACTTTGGTCCCCTTCACTGCTAAGAGCAGCTGTCTCTGGAAGTAGAAAGGAGCAATTCTGTAGCTAGGACAGAGTCCCTGTGCACCCTCTTGTATCTTTTGGACTTATGTATCATGCGCAAAAAAAAAAATGAAGCTATAAGAGAGAACACTAAATAAAGATGACATCAGTGCCAATTTGCACAGGGGAATCATAATGGTGAGGTGTGCAGAACCTCTATTCCTGTGTTCTCTTCTGCTTCTCCTATCTTCATTATTCTCATTCCCCAGCTTTCTTTTGTTTAATTATCCTCAGTGAGATTCACTTGAAACACGCAATGTAAAGAAAAATTAAAAATGCTCCTCCAAAAACAAACCAAAAATGCAAAATGAAACAAGAGAATAGATATTTTCAGAGTTCAGAAAAAACGATATAGAAGTCAATATGCATACACTACACTTTAAGAAAAGATTTTATCATGAGAAAGATAATACTATCTTGTCTCCATTGATACAGGTTTTGTTTTTCTATAATTTTGTTTTAAATGCTTACTTGGAGGCAGGGAGAGAAGTGGATATGGGCGTAGGTATCTAAAAACAAATTTATAGACTAGATATTCTCAAGAATGATGAAGAATGAACTGCCATATGAAGACGTTTCCTCGAATATTAGTATTTATAAGTATTATAAATACTATATTATAAGTATTATAAATATATTAGTATTTATATATTAGACTTTATATAAGAACACTGTGGACATGCATGCCCTGGGAGAGATTTATTTACTTATTTTTAATAAGAGGCAAAGTATTTTATGACTGTCTTAGTCCACATAGGGTGCTATAACAAAAACACCCATACACTGGGTAGCTTATAAACATCAAAAATTTCTCACACTTTTGGAGCCTGGAAGTCCACATTGTAGGCAGATTTGGTATCTATTGAAGGCCTACTTCTTGGTTCGTAGACTTGAAACATGCAATGTAAAAAATAAAAAAATTAATGTTCTTCCAAAAACAAAAAAATACAAAATAAAACAAGAAAACAGATATTGGTTATGTCTTCACATGGCATAATGGGCTAGGAAACTCTCTCAGATGTTTTTTTATGAGGACACTAATCCCATTTATGACCTTATCACTTCCCAAAGGCTTCATCTCCTAATATCACCACATTGAGGGGTAGGTTTTCAACATATCAACTTTGGCAGGGGAGTGCACAAACATTTAGACTATAGCAATGACCTTGGAATGGAAAGTTAGGTAAAGCGTAACCACAGCTATGAGGGCTTTATTATATTGACGGTAGCTTTTTTCTTGGTCGTTTTACATTTTTAAGTATGTAAATAAAGGTGTACTTAAGGTGACATTGAAGCCAGGTAAAATAAGGTAGACTAAAGAGTAGCAAGCTTTCACTAAAGATGTTCTGTTTTCAATGATGATGTTGATAATAATGGTGATGATGGTCATGATAACGGTGCTTGTGATGATGATAGTGATGAAATGATAATGGGACTTGTGATGATGGTGAATGTGGTGAAGATGGTAATGGTGATGATGGTGGTGTTGGTAGTGATAACAATAGCTTGCATTTATTTTTAATATGTTCCAGGAATTGTGTGAAGTGCTTTATTTATATTATTTCATTCAGTTCTCACAACAATTCTATAAAACAGGAATTATCCTTATTTTCTATATTAGAAAGGAAGGCTCAAAGAAGTCAGGAAATATTAAGGTCCCAGCTTTCTCTGTGGCATTACATCATAGATAAGTTATTGCTGATGTAGTTCATGCAGCGTATCTGAACTTAAACAGACAGCACACACGGTACCCTTCCCCTTTAACTCAAAATCTCTTCACCAGCCTTGAGAACTCCTCTTTGAAATTGTACGTGTGGATACACAAGGAGATTCCTTGTCAGCAGATTCCTTAGTAGTCAAGAAAAAAAAAAATATGTGTGTGCTTCTTTCATTTTGTTTACCCTCAGGCAGTTTAGCTAAAAACCAATGCCATATTGCTCTTCTTATTACTATTATTATTATGGTGACATTAGTTAATGAAACCCAGTAAGTTTCAGGTATACAATTCAACAGTAAGGGTGTGTGTGTGTGTGTGTGTGTGTGTGTGTGTGTGTGTGTGTGTATTGCTCTTTAAAGTAGCAGTTTCAATGGACTGAGATTTTAACTAACACTGGGAATTGCACATAGCCTACAAACAATCTCAGCCTTGCCTCAGGCATAAAGCATCTGGGTATACCTAGCTTGTACAATGCAAACATCATCAGGTCAATGCATGGTGGCCCATATGAGAGACTGAAAACTTTTCTCTATTGTCAAGTGTACCTAGGAGAGGCCTTTTTGCCACTGGTCAATGTAGATGCCACACAGTTCCATTTACTCTGTGGCTCATTTATGACACAGGGCTTTCTGAATTCATTTATAGATTCAGGAACCCAACTCTTAGGTTCCGGGGCAGGTCTCCTAGTAAATCTGGGCAAGGATTAAAAGCAAACAGCAACACCCAGAATACTTTGTTAACTTCATCATTGTCTGGAAAGAGGTGTATTTAAGGCATCAACTGATAAGTAATCTGATAAGACTCACTGCCTTTGTTCACCATCTAGAGAATAATGAGAAATTTGGGCAGTCTGATTAATAGTCTCCAAAAATTCACTTTAGGATGTTCCTTGAACTCTTTATCGTTCTTTTGACCATTTCCTTGGAAATAAAGGTGCATAGCGATGCCCATTTGGGTGATTTACCTGTTCTTAAACCCACTCTGTATTAAGAGGCCGTGGGTTTTGTACCATAAGTAAGTTTTCAGCTGTCATTTTCATGGCAGACCCCAGGGCACATTGAGTCATCTTGCAACAGAACCCATTACCATTAAATCTCCTGCAACGAACTGTGTAGACGTCATGACCTGATTAGATGTGCGCCTCTCAAGAAGGCTGGAGTTTGTCTGAGTTTTCTATTGCTGCATAATTAGCACCACAAACTTAGTGGCTTAAAACACCATTCATTTATTATTTTACAGTTCTTAGGTCAAAAGTCCAGGCACAGCGACTAGGTGTTTCTGTGCGGGGTCTCACGAGGCTAAAATCATGGTGTCAGCCAGGTTGCATTCTCAACTGGAGTTTGGTGCCCTCTTCCAAGCTCACATCCAGTTTCTTGCAGATGTGGGGCCGAGTTCCTAGTTTCATTGCTATCAACAGGAAGCGACTCTCAGCTCCTACATGCTGCTCATAATCTGTGCCATATGGTCCTTCTGTCTTCAAAGCCAGCAATGGAGATTCATTCGTATGTCTTATCTCTGTCACTCTTCAAATCTATTTCACCAGGAAGAGCCCAATCCCTTTTGAGGGACTGCCTGATTAGGTCAGGCCGACAAGCTCTTAATACCAGCTGTGCCATATGATTACCTTATCTCAGGGAGACTTTTTCATCACAGTTACAAGGCCCAGGAGAAATACAGGGTGTGTACCTACACCAGGGGTCTGGAATCTTGGGGGCCATCTTAGAATTCTGAATTTTTACATGTTACTGAGATACATTTGTTCTCCTGAGTCCTGCATTGGTGAGGCAAAATCCCTGTGGGTGAAGAAGCTTCCTAAGGGTGAGGTAATTCACGCAGAAAAAGACTGGATTCCTTAGACAGGAAACAAGAATTGGGAGACCGAAACTAAGATAGATGGAAGAACCATTATAGGTTCCTTTTCTTGATCTTGACTTTGAAAAACTTGAATGTCTAGTTTGTTCTTAGGTGATGTTGGTTAGAGATGATCATCTGCATTGGGCACAGTCCGGGCTCTGGACAGAAGGAACCAGTGCATCACAGGCTAATGATGAGTGATCTTCATTTTATAATCCAGAAACATAAGATGTTGCCTATTTCTTTTTTCTTCTTCTTCTTCTTCTTCTTCTTCTTCTTCTTCTTCTTCTTCTTCTTCTTCTTCTTCTTCTTCTTCTTCTTCTTCTTCTTCTTTCTTCTTCTTCTCTCTCTCTCTCTCTCTCTCTCTCTCTCTCTCTCTCCTCTCCTCCTCCTCCTCTCTCTCCTCCTCTCCTCCTCCTCCTCCTCCTCCTTCTTCTTCTTCTTCTTTTTCTGTCCTTACTTTGAGAAGTCCTTTTGAACATTCTGCTCTGCAGCCAATTATAAAGGAGGAGCAGACACAGTCTGGATCATTAAAGGAAAACCAGCAACTCCTCCAACCAAACAGGATGGTAACAGAAAATTTCAAGCACATACCAAAAGGAATATGAATCCTAGACAGAGACCTAGAGTGAGGGTTGGAGCTAAGTGGCTCACTCTCCTTTTTTGACCAGTGTAATCTTTCTCTATATTTCACTAAGAGATTCTGGGTTGCATGTTCTTAAAGAAAGTGGAATTTCCTGACTTCATCATGCAGCTTAATATGCATTTGTGGAAAACATGAGGCAATTAGTAGGTTTTACATGATCTGCCTCCACCTTTCCTTCCCCTACCATATGCCGTAACAGTTACAAATCACCAGATTTAACATCTATTCAGTGGCTTTAAAGTGAACAGTTGTATTAATCATGTCATTTTTATTTTTTATATTTCTGATGCTTTGACATCCTAGGCTTTACTGGACCCCTGGAGGGACTAGACAATTGTCTCAGGGCTAGACAATTCTTACAGGACAGTAAAAGGCTCACCAGTGAATGCAACTTTCAGAGGCAAACCAGCCAGTTCAGAGCCTGTTAACACCACTTTCACCACCACCACTACCTCCTTCACTGAACTCTCACACTCCAGCCCCTTATTCCCCTACCCTAATCACACCAGGGCCAGGTTCCAGATGACTAGAGATACTCCCTACAACCCAGAGTCTTTTGAAATTACGCAAACCAGGCAATCCTAAACTTGTTTACCCTACCTTGCCCATTTCCTTCTTTCAGAAGCCACCATGTTACCTCCCTTGTCCTGGAGCCTAAACTCAGTAAGCCTAGTCTGAACTTCTGGGAGGTGGAGGGAGGGGGGGGAGGAGGAAAGAAAGAAAAGAAACCACTATGAAGGTTCTTGCTCATGTTTTTCTTCTGCTCTCTCTGTCTCTTGACTGACCCTTGTGTTTCTTCATGTGGCCCTGCATGGTGTGGCACGCCTCCTCTTCTTGGGAACTATAAGTAAGTATCTTTTCATTGATACTCACCTCTTGCTCTGTTGGCCTTATTCCTAAATGATACTTAAACCCACATGCACTACAGATTCTCTGGCCCAGACAATGCAGAGATTACCCCCTGGGGTACCATTACAATTTCCACCCATAAAAGATATCCTTTGTAAGAAGTTATTCCAGGGGTGTATGTGAACAGCATGAATTCTGCTTTCTCCATTGGCTGCTTCTTTGGCCCAGAGAGTAGGACAAAAGTCAGCTGGAAACTTATTGCATATAATTGTGTAATTTCAATCCATTCTGAAGCAGGAGGTCAGTGACATTTTCTAATATCATACTCTCCTCCAGTAAATGTTGCACCATATGTCTCAGATGTGCCTTTGAACAGAGCTGAGGGCACTGCACCAGGAGGGGACCCAAGTGCCCTTCCTGGGTCAAATCCTTCTATCTGTTTAAACTTTCCATTGACTTCCCATTAACCTCATTAGTATCTTCAACTTTGGTCACTTGCCAGAGCACTTTTCAGTCTAATATATAATCCAACAAAGCCCCTTAATATGTTTTTCATCAATTGTTGATTTTTTAATGGGCCGTATTAAAATTATCTCAAGGAAAATATTTTATTTTTATACAAACATATTTGCATAGGTTGTAAAACTTATTGCTAACATAAAAATTCAATAATGTCAGTAGTCCATAAAGACAAGTTTTGAATTTCTCCTAGTAATTATGGCTCATGCCCTCAGGTGACTATGAATTAATTCTGTAAGGAAAATAATTATTCGCTGATGAATATATTACTAAATGATATATAATATTTTATTTGGTTTGGGTAAAATAAGTATTATATTGCAGATTGAAATTGAACTTCTAGCAGCTTCACTATTGACATCAAAGTCTTTTATATGACCTGATATTTGGAATGCTAGAAATTTGCACTTAAAAATTATGATGTTTACTTCTGAAAAATAATTTTTCTGTTTTGTTCTAAGAGATGAGACAAGGTTTCAGATCCCTGTCTACAATCCTTACACAAGTAAAGCATTGTGAGTGTCAGGGGTCTTGATTAGTAGTAAGTGTAAAAGCTAAATAGGATATAATTGCCAATGTTTCTCTTCCACGTTGCCTTTTAAAGTCCTTGTGCTGCAGAAGAATTTTTAGCAGAGCAGTACTGACCTAGTGATGCTCATCTGGAGGCACTTTTTGAGGATCGTTTTCACTTTTATATTCCTCACTAATTTGTATTTTGAAACCTTTGTTCCTTATGATTCCTTCTCAAACTAACAATCCAGAAACTTTGTATGACTAAAAACCAGAACAATTTTAAAACAAAGTGGTAATTTTAAGCATGGTCATTGGTCTCTACCAATTATTATGCAAACTTACTGTCTTTTTTTTTTTTAAGGAATAAAAGCCAAATCTCATTTGTTGGTTGTTTTAATAGAACTTTATATAAACCCTATAACACCTTCAACCACTTGGTCTCCTGGAACACCTTCCTGATCCCCTAGAAGGGTCTCAATTCACCTGTTGGAAAATACAAATCAATTGGCTAAAGTTCGAGATACTTAACAAAATGTAATGAGACCCTCTTGCCCTAGCCCTTGACATCTCTCTAGCCACATGCACATTCGCGTCTCAAATAAGCCGCTTATTGTCCCCAGAACATACCTTGATATGTGCACATGGGGAATTCATATAAGCATGAAAATTCCAAAGGCAGTGAAGTAAAATTGAGTATATACATTGTTTTGGACAAAGGAGAAGGAGGGAGTCTGAGATTTCAAAAGTGAGAACGGGCGATTAACAGCTACCCAGAAAGCATGGGCGAGGGGGTGGAGGTGGGGATGGGCTCTAGAGGACAAACTCCTGCTTGGAGTCTTCTTATCGAATGCTAAGGTGATTTGTTAAGGTTACCTTCCTGGAGCAAGTTTTTCCATCTGAATCTCTTAGGCAGGAAGAAAGGGGAGGGCCCAAGTATCTTTCTGAGTCTTTTCTTAACAACCAGCTTGAAAATCAATATCCCAAAAAGCAAAATTTTGGATCCTCTTCAATGGTATATATTCCTGATAGTGTTGATCTACTCTTTCACAAGCAAATTTGGGGCCTTACCTTCCCTTCTGTGCGTATAGAAAAATAACTTTTTTTTTTCTGTAATAAGGTTGTTATTATGGAACTCTCAAGTAAGACTTCCTACAAGACCAACTCTGCGCTCTTCAGTGATGTTCAGTGGGTTTAATGATGTTATTAAAAGGCCTCGCGCATGCAGACTGGGAAACTATCTTCATTCACAACTCTGTATGGCAGTGTCCTGTGTGTGGCCTAGCTGTCAGGTGGCATATGAGCCTAAGTAAGCACTTCTAGGCTCCTCTCTAATATTGAACCACAGGGTCTCCTGATACAGCTCATCCCCTAAAAAAAATCTCCTTTCCTAAAACTGATCACAAGGAGATGGTGTAAGGTCCACTGTGGACCAGGCTTTGCCCAGCGATCTCTGCACTTTGGTGTGAGAAACAGTTCTGTTCTGAATGCACGACATGATGAAGCCCACACAAAAAGGCTGAGGTCTTTTATTCTACCGTAAGTGTCGAAGGCTCTTCAACTGAGAGCTGTGATTGCAAAAAAACAACAACAACAAAAAAAAAAAACCATGAATTACTTCATTAATGAGGAAAAAAATGTTTTTCAATCTGTGCTTTTGCTTCAATGATGCTATTTCTGGAGATCATCCTAAGGAAATACTGTTATACAAAACATCCAAGCAATTTCACAAAGATGTTCAAAGTGGCAGTATTGAAAAGCGGAAAAAATTGGAAATGTGTGTTGAAGACTGTAGTACTACGATGACACGTTACACTGCCTAAAGAGTAAACAAATGTAAATATTAGCCACACATAAAAGTACACAGAAAACAATAACATTTGGAAGTAGAGCAAAATATTTAGTCTATCATTGCAATAGAGTTCAATCTACATTAGGTGCATAAAAATCGACACTGCAAAGAAATTTAAATTGTTCTGTAAGATGGATTGTAAAGCGATGGAATTGTTAATTTTCTGCTTATTGATGTTGTCAAGCGGTTTGATAATTAAGATTGGATTTTTTTTTTTTTTTTTGGAAAAAGAGCCAAATCTTTTCTGAGAGGGACCATTGTGACTCCCCCAACTAGAACACACCTCTTAAGAACATGCACCCCTGAGCCAGACACTAAACGTCACATAATGAGGTTTCCATTTATATAAAATATTCAAAATGGGTAAATCCATAGAGACAGACGCAGATCGGTGGTGCTGGGGGCTGGCTGGAGGTAGGGGACATGGGGATCAGGGTTTATTTTGAAGTGGTGGAAATGTGTTGGAACTGTGTGGAGCGGGGGTGGCGACACAGCACTGGGAAGGTCCCAAATGCCCCTGAGCTCTTCACTTTAAAAAGGTTAATTTTATGTTATGTGAATTTCACCTCAAAACACTTTTTAAAAATGTTTTAAAATGATATGGCCCGGGCCTCATCCTAAATGAGTTGACCCCGAGTGTGTGGGTTCGGCAAAGCTCTGTATTTTATGAAGTTTCCCAGGTGAGTTTGATGCTCAGTCAGGATTGAAAACCTGTCATCAGAAATCTCCCCCAGTCTGTATGCCTAATCTGCAGTGCGAGTGGAGTAATTATAAAATCTGAATAAAGGGTATAAACTCTATAAAATGCTGTGATGGTACTGCAGCTTGTGTTCAAGAAATTCAAATCATCAAACCCCGACTGGTGGAGGGCACAAGATGTGAACTCTAATGGCATCCGCTAGGGAGGCATCACCTGGCTGATGCGCTCTGAAGGGTTAAGGAACAATAGATCGTGCCACTTACCTGAGTTGGACCATGAATGAGCATCCGACAAAGCCAACAGCAGGCCGCTGCCTTAGTTCCCTTCAATCATCTTGGTACACAAGCCTTAGAAGTCCAGGGACTGCCACCAAACTTTAAAATATGGACCAACAAACACCGCTTTTTATGAAGGAAGTTTGCTCTAATCACTACCCAGAGACCAGACACAATATTTACCAAAAACAGGAAGAACAGATTTACTCTATCGGCTGTCCTCGAAATGTCTTTTTCTTTGGATCCCATTTCTATCACCAGAAAAGGTTTTGTTTTATTGAGCTCTTTGAAGGAGCTGAGTAGCCTTCCCTGCATCCCAAGCTGTTCAAAGGTAACCAGCTAGTGAAACCATGCTCAAAGCATGTTACATCACCACTCTGATAGACAGAATAGGTATAAAAGGATTGCCCAAATGAAATGAAGAAAGCCTTATGCTTGGAACACCACACTGTAGACACTTCAGTCCTCTGCAGAAGTTATTGACTTGACCAAAGAATGCTCTTAGATTTGCAAAGGTGTTTAGTAGGTACGTCCAATCATTTGTTTGGTTATGCTAAGTTAAAGAATACTTTGGGTTTTCCCACTTAGGCATTATGGTTAATTATTTTATGATCATCAGTTCTCCAAAATGTCCCTTTCGGGGAAATATAGCTTAGCCAAAATTTGCACAGTTAAGTATATGCATATCAGGACGAGGTTTTTGCCCTTTGTTCTCAAAAATATGTAAAACAACGGAGGAGAAAGTGGGTCTGCTAATATCTCACTTTTCCTTTCAGCGGTTTAATCACACGGGAGGTCTCGCATTTCATCAGAGTGTGAAATGCCTGATATTTTTCCTGGTTTCTTTTTTCTTCTTGCACAATGAATGCAAGTCCAAGAACGTGAATAAGGCCTTTCCCCACCACACACATGCCCTCCTCCCACCCCCGCCAGCTATCCGGGCTCTGACCTCCCGGCCTCCCTTCCGAGGACACCGCACCCCGCCTTCGCAAGTTACAGGTCCTGCAGCTCCAACGCCTCTTCGTGCTGCTCCTGGCCTCTGCGGGCGGGGGGGGTGGGGTGGGGGTGGTTCCCTTCTCGGGAAGGCGACAGCATAGAAAACCCTCACGTTCCACCCCCTTCACCTCCTCGGCTGCCATCACCTCCACCTTTGCTATTACCCCTGAGCACCATCACCTCCACCCCCAGCCGAGCCGCGGGGTGGAAGCGGACCCAGCTCTCAAGGCCTCTGCAAGGCGCAGCACAGAGACCCCGATTTCTATGCACCCTGGAAAGGGTGATTAATTTAAAGTGAGTGGAGTCTGTTTCTTTAAGACAAGCTCATAAATCGTGAAAGATCACCACTTCTTTTCAAAAGCCTCTCCACGGTCTGAGTTTCCCTTCTGGGTCAGTAAAGTCATTGAAGCTTTAATGGCATGCCATGGCAGATTACACGATACAGCTGTCCCAGCACCGTGAAAATTAAGTTATGCCCCGTGTCAGCAAGGGGGTTTGCCCCTTTCTTTTCTCTCCCCTCCCCCACTCCTTTCTCTTTTTTTTCTCTATTCCTTCCCACCCCTCTCCCTCTCTCTCCCCCTCTCCCTCTCCTCCTCCCTCCTCCCGGACTCTCTTACTATGTCCCCTTTGCTCTTTCACTTTCCTCCTGGGAAGTGACCATCCCAGGAGAGGCAGAAGTTGGCCCACACGGGGCTGTGCTTTGAGCTCCAGCTATTGAGACCCAGTAAATGGAGATGATGGGCCTTTCAGAAAAGAGCTATTAAAAAGGTGCCTTTTCTTCTCCACCCCACCCCACCTCCCACGTCTTTTGCTTCCTCCTTTCTCTTCTTCTTCCTCCTTCTCCCCTCCCTCCTGCCTACGACTGGAGCTGAATCCCCCAAACTGATGCAGCAGCCCTCAACACGAGCAGCACCCCTAACAAAATGTATAACTGTCCTCGTCCCTCCACCCTCCTCCCCCGCGGTCCTAACTCACCCTCTTCCTCCGGACAGCTGGGAGAGGGCTTGGAGCCGACCCTTCCAGGTCAAGAGCAGCAGCCAAGCCTTAGTTTCCTTCCAAAGTTAAACCCTGGTGTGGCTGGGGCTAGTGCTCTTTTCCCTTTAGGGGAGAAGGGCTATAAAGAGAATTCCAGCAAATGGAAAGCATCCACTCATCCTCCCCGTGCTTTTTCCCCTAATGCACAAACGCATACCTATAGGACCTCTTCATAACTCCAACGGCTCCTCAACACATAATAAATATTCACATCCAGAGGGAGAAAGATAAAACTAAACTTTAACCTCAAATATAAGCCTCTCTGCTTAAACAATAGAAAAAAGGCAATCTAAATAAAGAAAGCCCCATTTTTTCCTATTTGCACATACTTTGCATCTCCCCAGGAGATGGAGAAATGCTTGCAATGTGAGAAATAAAAAACTTTCTATCACGTTACTTCATTGAGGCGAAAGGAAGACATGAGCCTCTGGTTTTATGACAGTCTGGAGAGCATTTCCTATGGGTTAAGGGATCTCTTTTCTTAGAGGGACTCCTTTCACATCCTAACTACTCCACTCCCTCGCTGCTCTTCTCCTTGTTTAGGTCACATCAAGGCAACTCCCTCCTGCGAACATCCACAAGTTAAATAAAGTCACTTCACGAACTTGAGAGTCGTTGTCGACGTGGAAGATGTGATCACTGTACAATAAAAAACTAAAGGTTTTGTAAAGACTGGACTCTAATAGTACATTTAAAACAGTCATATTTTATACTATTTTTTCTTATTAGGCGCTTTTGAGAGAACGTCTAAAACTAGAGCAAATTTTGATTTTCTTGGTCTGTGAACTGAAAGTAAAATACTCCTTAAGTCAATAATTAGGCGTTTTGAATGGAGGTGATATTGCAAGGTGGTTCGGTATTTCTTGAGAGGCATTGAGTGGTTCCCTGAAGCTCAGCCCCATGGATGGAGAAGTAGTAAGTGTGAACGAGGTCACCGTTCCCCTTGTCTAAGTGGCAGGGAGGCCTGGCGCTGCCCAGATGACTCTGCATAAACCCTATCCTTTCTTCTCCTTTCCCTAAAGCCTTAGGCTCTAAGGTCTTCATGCAGCTCCGAAACTGGGTTTGAAGACTTTCCAAACAGGAAATCAGAAAAGTATGCGAAGCTTCTCAGATGAGCCACCACCGTGGAGCTCTTGCTTAAATGAATGTGTCCTCATAGGACTTTAATTGATGCCTGTTTATCAGATAGCATAATCTCAAATGTGATGTTAACTTAAAAAAATCTGCCAATCCACATGTCTTAGCATGGATTCCCCTCAAAGAAGACCCTGAGAGAAGGACTGGGGTACAGGCAGTTTATTTGGGTGTGATCCCAGAAGCACTGGGTAAAGAGTAGAAGAATGAGACAGGAAGGAAGAAGGGCCAATACAAGGATGAATTGTCAAAGTTGCTGCGGTGGGTGACGCAGTTCAATTCCACCTAAGATTCCTGAGACGTGTCCAAAGTGCTTCCCAGAATTATGCGCTTGAAGATAGGGGCACTGATCCACAGGCTCCATCTCCCCCGGGTGTCAAGGGTTGTTTCAGGCATGTTAATTCCTCTGCTTTTCTGAGCTGGGCATTTGCCAAATAAACCACCATGGAATAGGCGGGGCCCAGAGCCAAAGCGAAGATGTGTGGCATGAGCCAGAGAAGGAGCATCAGGTATTGCGCACCTGCTTGGAACCAGCTCCTTGTAAATGCATCATTTCATGTGGCTCCCAAAGGGAGGAGCTCTCTATACTTAAGAATTGAGGCTCAGTGGGTTTTGCCCATGGTACCTGCCTAAGTAAGGAATGGGAGTGGGGTTTTATCTCAGGAAAGTGTCTTTCCACTACACCCAGATAGGATTTCTACCCCAGTTCTAGTCACCAACTTGAGGACTAGGGAACCAAGTATCTTCCTTTGCAATGATTCCAAAAGGGTTCTCTCTATTAGATGAGTTCCCACAGAAGCCTGAGACATGGTTTAAAGGTCTGTAGTTGTTTTTTGTTGTTGTTATCTGGAGATGTAGGGATGAGCGGCAGGAATGAGGAGGTGACACATGGAAGAAAGGGCACAAAATAAGGGGTGCATTATTAAGCCAGCTACTATTGAGGGCATACCCTCACCAGAAAGTTCCAAGAATGCTATAAAATACTGCAGAGTGATCCCAACCAAAGGGCAGAGGTACTGTGATACTTATGCCTCATATTTTCATGTCATTGGTTAAGGTGGCACCTGAAAAGGACATCATTCCCAGGCTCAGTGTTGCAGGTAAAGTGGGTTCCAGCAGCTCCACAGCAAAGACACAAGCGTTACCCCTGGCAGCCAGGCTGGAGCGTTTCAACAGGAAAGGGCAGGAAGTGCCGAGGGGAAGTGGGCAGAGCATTGACTCAGTCTCCTATGCATCTTGACCTTCTGAGAGATGGGAGTGACTTTTGGAGACCAGAGCTCACTGCGATGAAATTCCTCAGGACTCTTCCCACAATGAAAACCTAAGATGTCAGGTGCTCAGTGCTGTTTGTCGATACCCGCTTTGCTTGCCAAGCTATTTGCTTCATTTCTCTTCTCTTCATATTGTGTTCTTAGTCAGCAAATGTCAAGGTTCTATAACTCGAAGGAATAATATTTTTCATATATTACCTGTTACATGCAAATATTAACTGCCTCTTAACCCTCAAACACTAAACAAAAATATTTTTAAAATCTAGTATACATTTGCTTCAGTTTGAGATGACATTGCAGGAGATCCAGCTGTAGTTGCCACAAATGACAAATAGACTTTACAACTCTTAGTGCCCCTCTCACGCTTAATGCCTTGATTACATTTCAAGAGTCATAAAGAAAGCTCCAGAGAAGCACATGTGCTTGCCACATAGATTCTAAATGCATGTGAATCTACAACACCCAGATTCCTCATACCCATGCATTTTGTTCCCAAGAGTAGATTATCTACCTCTGTTTGTGTAGCACATAACCTCACAAATTACCCTATGATTTAATTTGAATCTGAGAACATAAAATGCAATCTTTGTTCTCTGGTAGGTGTCAGCAGAAGAAAAGAGAAATAACTTTGCAGCATAAGTGACAGCTTCAAGAAATTTCATAATTCTTCAAGGTATCATTTATTAGAAACTAAAATCGAAGGCAGATTCTGTCATAAACGATATTTCTGTTTTGATGAAAAACAACACAAAACCATCTTCGACTGACTTTTAAGTTCAAAATTTACAGATCTATGAAGAAACTTGCCAATTTTTCTTAATTTATCCTCCACATAAAGGTTTCCAGCTTATTACAAAAGTACCAGTCTGTTATACTCTCAGCCATTTTCTTAGTTTTGTTAGCTGTTAGTGAACGGCATCGCTTCAGGCTTATTTTCCATAAGTCCTTTTTTCATTTTTATTTGCTGATCCTTGTAGAAAGAGGCAGCGTTTTGTCACTAAAGTACAGAAACAGTTATAGCATGGCTGATGTATAAAGAACATTCTTTCCCTGATTTTGTTCAAATGCAAGGGCTGATACAATTTGATTAAAGTAGCTGTAAAAGATTCTGCGTATGTGGGAGGTAGGAGTAAGGAAAGGGTTTCCGAATTCCTAATCCTGTAGAGCTCGCAAGATGGGAGAGTTGGACCCCATCTGGTGTAAATGGATTAAAAATCTTTTCTCGTTTCAAAGGTTTGATCTCAACAAGGGCTTGATTTGATGAAATCAAAGTGGCAGCTTGGATTTGAAAACTATTTAGAGTGGAACTTCCTAAAGTTTACATATGAGGGAAGAATTGGCAGAGATATAAATGTGGAGTGACCATGTATTTATACGTGTGTTTCACAGAGGTCTGTTTGCACAGGGAAGGATGGGGGGCGGGGAAGAAGAAGAAAAAAGAGTGAGGGCAAGTATCAAGTTACTTGTGTAACAGAAAGATGCTTTTGTAATTCTTAGCTGGGAAGGTAGAAAGAGTGCATATGTTTCTAAAGAAAAGTCTCCTGCAAAAACCATTTTACATTATTTCTTCTTCCTCTAATTTATCACACCCCTGTACTTATCCCAGACCTTTGTACTTCAAGTTACCTTCTCCCTGCCCAACCCCAAACTCCACCCCCCTTTGAATTTTGTGCTGTCATTAGTGACAAAGACCCCAACTAGGCACAGCAGAGAAACAACAACATGGTCCAATGATAAATAGCAGATAGATGTGGAACACAAGAATGGCCCACACATGTGGTCTTTAATAGCTAAGTTCTTAAGTGTTGCAAACAGTGTTTTCTTTAGAAAAGAAATTCACCTTCTTTCAACTGAGTAGGGACCATTATTAGTCTCAGGGATAATTTGCAACTCTATTGTCTCTGGGATGATCCAGGAGTAGTGTGGAGTAGTCTCCCATCCCCCATAGGCAATGTCAGCAGAACCTGGCAATTTCTGTCTTTGACAATAGGCAAAGTCTACACAGCATTTACAATGAAAAAGGTATTCCGGAAAAAATCTGATTCAATATAGTGCACAAATTCTGGGATGTTCTAAAGGCTATCAACATGACAGTGGTGGATATGACACCTGATAAAACAGAAAGCAGTGACCCAAATTGGCCATGCTTTGCAGAGTTAGCAAATCAAGTGCAGAAATCACAGAGCAGGATTTTTTTTATATATATGCATAAGAAATTCTCAAGATATAAATGAAGCATCTCTAGATATTTTATAAATTGTCTTAGGCTTAAAATTTACACTCCGTTCTGTATCCACCTTAAATACAGAAAGGTATTGAAAGCATTTAGTCTGCTACCAAAAAAAATACGTTTGAATTCCACAACATGCTTTTAGCTTACCTATGCTTAAACGCCATTCAATCCTTAGCTCTCCCTTCCACAGTTGCTTTTCCCTACAGTTATTTTATCACCAGCATATGGAACTAAAACTATTGTACGGCCAATAAATTTAGAATTCCCTGCATAAAGTAAAGTAATTTTTGTTTTATATTGCTACTGTAACAAATGACCATAAATATAGTGGCTTAAAACAACACAAAAATATTATCTTATGGTTCTGGAGGTCAGAAATCTGAAATGAATCTCATAGAGCTAAAATCAAGATTGCAGTGGATGCGGGATCTAAGGGAGATGTCATTTCCTTGCCTTTTTCAGCTTCTAGAAACTGCAGGCCCTCCTTCGGTTATGGCCCTCTACCATCATCTTCAGTGATCTAGCTTCTAACTGCCTCTGACTTTTCCTCTCTTGCCTCCGCTTTAATTTATAAGCACCATTGTTATTACATCGGACCTACCTGGATAATCCAGGATAATCTCCCTATCTCAAAATTCTGAATCACATCGACAAAGCCCTTTTTGCCATATAAGATAACATAGTCACAGGTTCTGGGGATTAGAATGTGGATATCTTTGGATATCTTTTATGTAACTATGGCAGGTACATAAAGTAAAATACACACTCCTAATAAAAACACTACTTTATCAAACAGGTTTTGGTACGTTAAATGTATTCTTTACCCGATTACCTTAATTTAATTAGTCCTACTACTTCTTTTCCAATGAAGAAAAGTAAAAATGTGCCACCTTTCAAGACTGCTTAACGAGTACCCAAGTGGCTTCAAAGTAGTGCTATGGTTTCCAAGGTTTAGCACAGATATCTTCACTTTAGTTCACTGTGATAAGTGAACTGAAGGTGACATTTCCTATCTTGGTGTATAACAACAAAATGAACTATATGTAGCTCTACTGGCTAATTCTGTTTATGGAGATAATCAGAATAAGGAGAATTCCAGTACTAGACAACTGGTTGGTTATTATAGCTATCTTACTCTGGCTCATCTAATCCCATTCAGATGTAAAAATCAACTTTCAAAAGTTCAGTGCATGGTGAGATTTACAGAATGATGGTAAGGATCTCTGTAATTTACTCCTCCACAAAAGCAATAAAACACTGGAAAACATTATCAAAACCAGCATTTTCATAACTCTAGAAGTTAATCAAAGGCCTGCAACAATCTTAAGAATTCTTATTAAAAAAAAATAATAAACCTGCTGAAAATTATTAACAGCAGAGTTTGTGTTATTTCTAACTTTACCTGCTCTCATTTTCTCCTGCCCAGCTCCACAGTCACCTTGCAAACCAGAAGCCTCACAACCATTGCAGCAGCCACCAGGAGCGAAGGCCAGGTTTGAAGTTCTGTCCCTAGAGAACTGTCACTTGCAGCTCCATGGCAAAACGCCATTTTCAAATCTGTGTCTTTATTTCACCTGATGTAGCAGTCACTCCACCAGAAAGACCCTAATCCCCAGTGCATTTATTGAAAATAATCAGAGGCCATTGTTTACCATTGCAGCTACCTGAGGCTCCTATACCAGTTAGGGCAAACAAAACCTAAAGCAAAGACCTGGGAAATGAGATATCCATAAGTGGCTTTGAAAAGCTCTAACATATTCCTGGGAATCTAAAAGGCTGTGTACATGTAGAGCTGTACATGTAGGTCTGTGCTCATTACCAGGAATGGTCTGAGAGAGCCCCAAACTCTCCCCTCTGAATGACCTTGCGGCCTTACATAAGCAGGAAATGAAGACTAAGGCAGAATTGTAAAAAGTGAGGACAACAAAGATGTATGCCAGCATACACGCAGAGTCCTTCAGCAAGGAATGGAAGACTTTGGGGTTTAGGGTATGTGAGGAAATCTCTAGTCAATTGTTAGCTGACCAATAAACTAACTAAGCAAAGACTTCAGTGACTGAACACAACAAGGAATACCTTTTACAGGATTCATCAAGAACAACTAGATATTCTATGCAAAAGGTTAAAGTTGGACCCCTATATTACACCATACACAAAATTAAATCAAAAAGGGGCTGTATATTACACACCTAAATGTAATAGCTAAAACAATAAAACCTTTAAAAGAAAACATCAAAGTAAATCTAACAAACTTGGGTTAGGCACTGGTTTCTTAGGTATGACACCCAAAACATAAACAACAACATTAAAAATAGATCAATTCAGCTTAATTAAAATTAAAAGTTCTGAGCTGTAAATGATTGCATCAAGAAATTGAAAAGACAACTCATAGAGTGAGAGAAAATATTTGCAAATCTGGGTACAAGAGACTTGTGTCCAGAGTATATAAAGAACTCACAACTCAACAATAAAAAGACGAATAATCCAATTAAAAGGATTTGAATAGACATTTCTTCAAAGATGTACAAATGATCTATCTATCTATCATTTATCATCTTTCTATCTGAAGAGATGCTCAATACCATTAGTCATTAGGGAAATTAAATTAGAACTATGATGAGATACCAGTTCATACCATTAGGGTGGCTAAAATAAAAAAGACGAATAATAACAAGTGATGGTGAGGTTGTTCTATAAGTGGAACTGTCTATGTTGCTGGTAGGAGTGGTAAGTGGTGTAGCTCCTTCGGCAACAATTTGACAGTTCCTAAAATCTTTAAGTATAGAGTTATCGTTTGACTCAGCATTTCCATTTCACTTGTCACCCAAAAGAAGTTAAAATATATTTCACACAAAAACTTGTATCTGAAAATTCGTAGCAGCATTATTTATAATAGCCAAAAAGTGGAAACAATGCAAAGGTCCATCAAATGAAAAAGGGAAAAACAAAATGAGGCATATGTGTGCAGGGGAATATTATTTGGCAATAACAAGGAATGAAGTACTGACACATGCTGCATGGATGATCCTTGAAAACATGATAAGTGGAAGATGACAGACACAAAGGTCACATATTCTATGACTCCATTTATATGAAATGCCCAGAATAAGCAAATTCATAGAAACAGAAAGGAGATTAGTGTTTCCTTAGAACTAGAGAGGAAAGGAGTGTTGGGGCAAATGAAGAAAGACTGATAATGGGTACTGGGTTCCTTTCTGGAGTAATAAAAATGTTCTGAAATGTGATAGTGGTAATGGTTCCACGATTATATGAATATACTAAAAGCATTGAACTGTATACCGTGGATGAGTTCATAGTATGTGAAATTTGTCTGAATAAAGTTTATATATATATATATATATATATATATATATATATATATTGAATAAAGTTTATATATAAATAATATAAAATATATATTATATATATGAAATAATGAATTTATTAGAAAATGTGTATGTTGGAAGAAATACCAGGCATAAGAATCTTCTCAGCTTGAGTGTCAGCTCAACCAGCAATGTAACCTGAGACCTTAAAGCAATCTCTCTCTCTTTGTCTCAGTTTTCTCAACTGCAAAATAAGTCCATCCTGCAGGCCACACGGAGTTGCTATAAGGATCAAATGAGGTAATTATGGATGGGTAGGGCTGAACACTACATTGTGTGTTTAGGTGTAGCTTAGGCTGTAAAGTGTCAAGGTTAAAAACATGAACCCTAAGGACAGGCAGCCTGTGTTCAAATCCAGTTCTAGCACAGACTGCACTATATGACCAAGAGCAAGTGACTTATCTTTCTGTATGTGGTCACCCATAAAATGGGATCACAGTAGTGCTGCTTTCACAGGGTTGTTATGAGAGGGAGAGTTAATAAAACACATACACAACTTACAAACAACAAAGTTCGGTGGACTATAGGATTGATGTGGACCCTGAGAATACACTGCTCGAACTTTGAATACCGAAAGAAAGAAGGAGGGAAGGAGGACTGGAATAAGGTGAAATGGATGGAAGAGACAAATGTGACATCCATAAGAAAGAAATACATGACTTTGGTGACAGGAAGTGTGAAATAATGAGAAAGAAATCTCTGATCATTGTTCATGAGCCTCCCTCAAGCCTACTGGCCTGTCACTGCCTATCATAGTTATCAGTCGTATGAAGTTGGAAAGGGGTGTATGTTGTGCAAACACACTGCAGATGCACTCAGAGTTTTCCATCTAGTTTCAAAGTCCAGGGGATAAAGCTGAGAAGGTGCACCCTGGAGAGAACTGGACGTACAGATCAGAAATAGATAAAGCAGGCCTGGAGCTGTCCACAGGGAGGGGGCAGCTGAAATAGCTTGAGTTCATGAGATGCATAGATAGTCGAGTGCATGGATATACTGAATGCCTGCTAAATGTAAGCCACAATGAAATAACCAGCCTTGAAGATATATGGCAGGAGCAGGTTCTATGTGTGCATACGTGTATGTATGTGTGTGTGTGCATGTGTATGCGTGGTGAGTGTGGTGTGTGTGCATGGCGCATGTGGGTGTGTGTGGTGTATTGTGTGCATGTGCATGTGTACGTGTGTGTGTGCATGTGTCTAGTGAGAGACAAACATTCTTTATCCACCTATTGTAAAATGCATGCATGATCTCTCTTTTATTAGGATAGCATGCTATTCATAAAAGGTCACATTATAATTTCAACTGTTGCCTTACTTATGTTTCGAAAGGACTATTTTTTAGAACAGTTTTATATTTACAAAAAAACTGAGAAGATAGTAGAGTTCTCATACACCCTTTCACCCAGTTTCCCCTATAACAATATCTTACATATGTGTGATACGTTTGCTACAATCAATGAACCAACATAGATAAATTATCCTTAACTAAAATCTATAGTTGATTCTGACTTCCTTAGTTTTTGCCGAATTCTTTTTCTGTTCCAGGATCCCATCCAGGATATTATATTACATTTACTTGTCGTGTCTCCTTAGGCTCCTCTTGGCTGTGACAGTTTCTCAGATTTTCCTTGTTCTTGATGACCTTGACAGTTTGACAACCAGGAGCACTGGTCTAGTATTTTGATGTTTTACTTTTCAATATGGAAAAAAAAAATTATAACAACTAAGACTTGCTGAGCATTTCATATGTGGTATCTTTTAATAGTCACAGTATCTTCTGTCTCTATAGTATCACCATTTTTATGATTTCACAGGCAAGGAAACTGAGGCCTTCTTTTTATTACCAGGATGCATTTAACAAGAAAATCCAAAGCTGAGTTGGGGTATGGGGTGGAGGACAAGGATGTACATTTTAAAAACCCATAAATAAGTTCTTTGCTTCTCTGTGCTGCTTCCCTCAGTGGCTTCCAATCTCCACCCCACCCCATCCGCCCTCCCCCCACCTCTCCCCTCACACATGAGGGCAACTGAACTTTTTCTAAAATGGATTTACTATACCTTTGAAAGCTGGTAGGTTGTGTGGGTCTTGATCCCCTTCCTTTAGAAGCCTGCTTCTTACCTATCCAAGCAGGTCATTCAAAATGCAGGTTGTAGCAGTATGTCACTTTACAGAGACCTGGGAAAATTGTCCCCCTGTCAGATTCTACAGCGATTGCAGAAAGCAGCTGTCTGGGGGCTGATGCTATGTCCCCAACCCCTTCAGCTCAGCCTCTTAGGGAGCAGTCACAGTTAAGCCAAACGTCTGACCATTTTTTCATCAGCGAGCAGATAATAATTCAAAGGCCCGGGCCAAAGCAACTTTTCTAAAAAGATCTTATGAAATCATTTCTCTTTGCAAATCCATAAAAATCGCCTCGGACTCCTTATCAATAGGGAGGCTTAGAGGGGAGCAGAAGTCGTTGGATTATGATGTGCTCATTTTAATGAAATTCCTCTCCTGCTGAGATGTTCCCTGCAGATTTTCCATATTTCAGCCTGGGAAAGGTTTGATGCTTTCCTGCCGGTGCCAAGAGTTAATTGAAAACATTTCAGGATAAATTCAGCTCAGGGGCCAATGCTTACAGCCTATCATTATTCTTAGCAATAATAGAGAAGTAATACAATTATTAATAGGCATGTTGTATCCTCTTAAAGTGTCCGTGGGTTTAGGGACCGTGTCTTCGATATTCTTTCTAAAACGCCACACAAAACCCTGAAATAAGAGACTGGGAACTCAGAATAAAAACAAGCTTTGCTGCTAAATTATATAGTTTGGCTCTTCCTGTTTGTAGTGGATGCATGGTAGTAGATGGTTGTTGTTTTTTCCCCAAAGTTCTATTTTCAAGTCTAGCATTGGGTTTTGAGAAATACACACTTACAGATATTAAAAGAAAATGTCTGTAAACACTGGCAAAACAATTTATACAATTATAATTGTGTGAGGTTTTAAGACAGCGCTTGTGGGGGAACTTACATTTTGGCACCATCTGTCAAAATTGAATTACCCTTAAATTGACAATACAGTCTATTTTATCCTCTATCTGCTATTTCACTGTCTCTCAAACTTTATTGAAAAACATGGAAAACTAATATTTAGTAGTTATTATTAACAGGAATTCTTATTGTCTTTACTTTTTAATATGGTTCAGAATGTTAACTCTTTTATTAACACCTTTCCATCTTGTGTGAAAACCTATGATCAAATCTTTTCTTGAAACTTAATCTCTCTGGGCCCCTGGAAAATGTTAGGATAACTGAGCAAATCAGAAACACATCTGTTTCCTGGGTGTTGCCTGTTAAAAGGAGCAATTAATTCTATTCAACCTACAAATCTTTATTTCCTCTAGCTAGGACTCAAAATAAATGTGTATGAAGGAATGGGTAAGTCACATAGAACATTAGCAGTATCATTTTTCAGAGCAGCACTATAGCTTTAAATCTCTCATATAGCATTTATGCCATCCAACCAATGTATCCTCTTTTTGTCCTCTAAAAATGCATGAGTTTTACACATATAAATACATTGGTGATGTATTTTTTAATATCACCACATACCCATTTTCTACACAGAGAGAATGGAGACTCATGGCGTAAGGGAGTGAGTGGCAGTTGTTGCCAGGATTCTCATCTGGTCTTGCCTTCTCGTTTGCTTCTCTTCTAGAGTGTAAGCTCAGTGAGGGCAGAGACAGTTCAATCGTTGCTTTTTTTCCTCCAGTGCCTAGAAGGGGACTGAACATTTACTGGATAAATGAAGGAATTTTCTGGCTCTTCTTTATCTTGCCTTTACATGGGGAAACAAACCCAATTAAAAGTAATTTTCTACTTCATGAAGCTGTGATGATGTGTTTTTGTGGAGAGTGGCTCTGTAATAAGATCATTTTAATTTAAGATGCATAAAAAGTACTTCGAGGAGATTCTTTGAGATGTTAGCTAGAAAGGTTACTGTTTTTGGAGTGAGATTTAAGAACTTGCGTAAAACTACGCCAAAATATACCTCCATTCCATCCAATAGACTTTGCACAAAATCCCACCATTCCTTCAACTTATATTCCTGTTCCTCAAAGTGTGACCAATAGAATCTCTGGCAATGCCTGTCAAAAACATGGATTCTCATGCTTCAGCCCTCAGAGATTCTGATTAGTAGGTATAAAAGTGCAGCCTAGGAACCTGCATCTTACACCAGCTCCCCAGATCATTCTTATGCACACAAAAGTATGGGAAACACTCTCTTATAAGTTTTGACACCTGTTGAATTGAATGTGGCCTTAGCTTTTGTCAGATATAATGTGATATTATTATATAGGATATTTACCTTGGGGAGGATAATATTTCTTTAAAGTGTAGCCTAACTGAAGATTACACCAACAATAACAGAATTCTCAACAACAACAAAAATACAAAGTTTGACCACAATCCTGTCACCCTTCTAAATTCATAAGTTCTAGAACTAGAAGTCTGAGATCAAGACTTTGGCATGGGTGCTGTGAGGAAGAATGCGTTCCGCGTCTCTTCCTGGCAATCTTTGGTGTTGTTGGCTTGTGGAAGCATCAGTCCAATCTCTGCCTTCATCTTTCACATGTTCTCCCTGTAAGCATGTGACTGTGTCCAAATTTCTCCTTTTCATAAGGACACCAGTCATGCTGGTCCATTCCAGTATGACTTCATTTTAACTTCACTAATCATATCTGCAACAACCTATATAACAACTTATATTTCCAAATAAGTTTACATCCTGAGGTACTGAAGGTTAAGATTTCAACATATGAATTTAGAAGGGAGTAATATGATTTGATCATAACATTCCCCATCCTGGACAAATAGGCAGCAGGGACACTTGAGCTGGGTGTGCCCATGTCAGGCCCTGGACAGTTTGTCACCTTCTGTAGGTGGGGTGCACAAAAATGTCCCTATGACTGCAGCCATATAAAGAGTGAAGCAGACTGTTCAATAGAGTTTGCAGCCTGACTCGTGGGTAAGAGACATCACTGGAGAGCGGAGCTGATGGAAGAGGAGCAGGGGAAACCAGAAGAGCAAAAGCTGAAGCTGAGGAATGAAGGAGGAGGCCAGACAAATTGCTGCTATCATGTCATCTCAAAATTTCCCTATCCGGGAGCGTAGGGGCGCCAATGATAAGGGAGATTGGGAAACTTGTTTTGAAATTGTGCTGACTTGGCAAGCAAGCCACCATTTTCATGTAGCTCATATCAACATTTATTTAAATGACTGGGAGGGGGGTTGATAGAATCATGGGAGTAGCTGTAGCACCCCTCCCCCCATGCCATCCCTTGATTGACTCTGCTATTTATCACTGACCAATGATGGCAATCATCGGGAATGATAATGATAACATGTCTCCATAGTATGTAGTTTAGTTCCTGCTATATATGAGACGCTTAATAAATATTATTTGAATAAATAGCTAGAAAGGGCTAAAGCCTCATTTAAGACCAAGCATGTTTGCTTCCTGAGAGAAACATTTTCACTGGTGACATCACAAACATATTAAAGTCAGACAGCATGCCTGGAATGTGCTTAGCTGGCAAAAAGAATTTGTTCCAAATTTTGGTTTAGCTTGGATTTAGCTTGACTATGGAACGTTTTATGTAGTCGAAATGAAAAGGAATATTAAAATGAATGTCAGCAAGGGAGGCTAAATGCAGGAGTCACACATAAAGAATCCTCAGAATTTATCTCTGATGAAAGCTACCTTACCCAGTCCTGAAATGTTTATATTAGAAGCTGACGCAGAGAAGTTCCAAGGGCCTGATGTATTTGAGATGATTCTATCCCTCCGATGGGGGTAGCATGGTTTGTGAGTCCAATGATCATAATAGCACCCCATATTTGAATGGATCTCCATGCACAGGGTGAACTTCATAGGATGAACTCATTTGGTTTGCATTTTACCTTCTGCCAAAGGTGAGGTTGATCTCACTTTCTCCATTTTCCAGTGATAGTAACAGCTGCCATTCATTGACCATCTGCCTGTGTTCCAGATATGGAATCTCCATTCCTGGTTCTATAAAGTCCCAGGTTTCTCACTCAATTCCCAGGGTATCATTTTTCCCCCCCCCTAATCTCCTGTGAATCCAATTTTCCTGTATGTTCATTCCCCACTCTGCATCGTATTTCTATTCCAACACTGACCCATTGTGAGACAAACCTCTTTCTTCTTAAATCACACCTAGCCCCTCACTTATAAAAATCAAGAACATCAATGAAGAGTAATGATGTGAGGTATATTCTTATAGGAGTTTCACAGACAACAGCGAAGGTTATATATGTTAGTTCCATACAGCGGATAATCGAACGTGATTATTTAAATTTATCTACTATTTCTGTCATCTCAGGCTGTATCTCTTGCTGTATTGCTATGTCCTATCTCACTCCCCTCTTTCTCACTATCTCCTGCTCTCATTTCTGATTTCCTCACCACTAATTATGGTTTTCTTCTCGTGCACTTTCTTTTTGTGTTCTCCCATCAACCTTTTCACCTCAGAGACTCCCTCCACGCCTCAACCCAACAACTTATCGAGGTTCTTCCTTAAGATGAATTTTGATTCTAGCTGAGAAAATCTGTTTTTTTTACTTCCCTTTCACCTCATAACAATTCTCTATGGTAGATATAATTAATTACCCCTATTTTGCTTTTCTCTGCAAAGAAACCAGTAATAAGCATTCTAAGTAAAAATGAATTACAAAGAAAACATATTGATAACGAATCAGAAGAAACAGCTTATATGATACAATATGAAAATGTGGAATGGTGAAAGGAGGAAAGGCTGAGGAAAAGTTGTTATTTTCTTTAGGAGGGCAATATAGAAGCTGATTTACTTTAGACATTGAGAGAAAAATGATAAATATATGGGCTCAATTTTAAGGTAAACATTAGAAAAACTAGAAATGCAGTTTATAACTTCCAAGCAATTGGGAGATTGGGGAAGTGGGGGTGGGGAGACATGCAGTAAAAACACCAGTAAAAAAAGACATGATCTATCCAAGAAAGGCAATCAAAATGGGATTATTGGGGGGGGGGTGGCGAAAAGCATAGTAGATTTAAAACAAAAAGTAAGAAGGTAAAACTAAATGGAAACCAACCAGTAACCAGTAAATATAAATGGGTTTAAATTGCCTATGAAAAGACAAAAGCTTCATTGGGAAAAAAAAAAAAAAGTACCAATCAAATAAAACCCACCCTAGATAACTATGTATTCTTTTTAAAAACTAAAATAAATGGACAGAAAAATATTGAAAATGAAGAAATATAAGACTAGTGTTATATCATTCCCTGAAGTAGTGAGTATAATGAAACAAATTAGAAAATAAAATGTACATTTTGATTTAATTATATAGAAAATATTGGAATGTTATATATGTAAATGTACATAGATTATCTCTAGGTGTTATTATTATGAGTGCTTTTCTCTTCTTTTTGATTAACTGTCTCTTTTAAATTTTCAATGTGTATACATGATTTTGTAATAAAAAAAGCAAATTGAAGCTTATTTTACAAAAATAGCATACATTAGCAAAATAGAAGCAGGTACAGCAACAATATTATGAGACAAAATAGAATTAAAGACAAAGGTTATTATACGAGCACACAGTCCTGTTTCATGTTTTTATGTTTTCTATCATAAAGATAAAATGGTCATGTAACAAGATGCATTTAACACTTACTTTCAAAATACATATGCAAAACCTGATAGAAATAAAAGAAAAAATTGACGAATTATTCTGATGCTTCAACAGAATCCATAGGAAGAGACTTAAACATATTCTTTAAGAAAACAACAGGAAATAGGTGATAATTAAATTGATTAAACTAAACAAAATGTTGTTAAAAAAGACACTAACGAAATCAGAGATTACACTTTTTTAATGTGCCTAAAGTATATATAAAATTTGATCACATTAATATTTATAAATGAAATAACATTATGTTGTGAAAAGGCAATATTTATTAATGATTTTGATTAAAATTATAAAGTGAGGAAATAACACCTAAAAACTTAAAAACATAATATATGTAATTCTGAGGTTAAAGAGCCAACCAAAACGAGAAATATGTACTCTTTGGAAATAAATTGCAATACGAAAATAGCACATCAAATTCTGTAGGATATGACCCAGAAGTTACACAGATGAAAAATAGTATCCAGAAATCAACTTGTTAGAAAGCATAAAAAATAAAAATAAATGAGCTAAATTTAGGAGCCCAAGAAAAGAAAAACAACAACAACCAAATAAACAAAAAGTAGCAGAGTGAAATCAATAATGGTGCGGTAGAAATGAACAACAGAAGAAACAATTAATCCCAGCATGAATTTCATAAATGAAACTCAAAATTTGTTGCTTGAAAAGACTAATAATATAAACAAAAATTCAAAAGAAAAGGTATGTAAAAGATTAAGAATGATGATTTAAACACAGAATTTAAGATTAAAAATAAAATTTTTTGTGCAATGTAATAGTAGCATTTTGAAAATCTAAATGAAATTGATTTTATTTTGTAAAAATATGAATTGTGAACAATAGCTCAAGAAGTAGAATTCCTTAATGGACCATTAAACAAAAGAGAAACTGAAAAGAAATTTTCTTAATTTAATAAAGCAAATACTAGAAAACCTATACCAAGCATCACAGTAGAAACATTAGAATATTATCCCCAGAGACAGACCACAAGAAGAATGGCCACCTATTCCTACGTCTTCTTATTTAACACTGGAGGAGAAATCCTAGCCAGGGCGATATGACATGAAAAGTAATGATGAGGCAAATATTATAAATATTAGAAAGAAAAAATATATCTGTAATTTTCAAAGAATGGAGTACAGACTGGTAAAACACCTGCAAGACAGGTCAAAACTGTTTTTAAAATAATCCCAAGTCACTATTTTCCTTTTGCACTGTGTCGACATTTGTTGACACTGTTGGAGCAAAAGCAGAAGTGAGAACTGAAGGGGATTTACCGCAAATCAAGGCAATCCACAAAACTCTTCCAGTAGTCTAGTTCTTCACTATAACTTACTTGCACTATAAAAATTTGACAGTTTCACTAAGAATGGCATCCATAAAACAATAAAAATTGTATTTAATCTTGACCTGTGAGTACATGTCTTTTAAATATTCTGTATGATGAAATGGGAAATACTCTTCAGGCATTTCTACTATATCTCAAGGAAACAACACTTGTTTGAATAGTGAACTGAGCGAGCCACTTTTTCCATGGAAGACCATTTTTATATGAGAAAATGACCGAGAAAAAGGCATACTTTACAATTAACCTTAAAAAATTTACCACTTGCTGAGTCTTGTTGTGTATCAAAAAAAAAAAAAAAGTCCACAAGTATCAGAAAAAAATTATTAAATTATTCGTGCCTTTTCTAAGTACATATATAAAGATTATATATAATATGACATATAACATATACCATATTAGAACAGAGTGAATGCAGAAGCAGATATGAAAATCCAGCTGCCTTCTCACTAAATTTTTTTGTTTTGGAAAACAGACTTTTTATTCATAAAAAATATATCATTTATGTTAACATGTAATTGATTCATTATTTTTAAATTATGGTATATTTAAGAATTTATCATCTTTAATCTAATATAGTAAACAGGTATATACGTAACCCACTATGTAGTAAAGAAGTTAATCTTACCCAACAAAAGGTCTGTCTGCCTGGCCTTTGCCCTCAGCTTCTAGGAGTTAATTTTTGTTTGTTTGGAGGTCTTGGGCTAATGAGATAGAAAAATTGTAATTTAAAATGGGGCTGGCCACAACTTAGGGAGGGGGCTGCCTACACCAGGAAGGCCGGCAATGGGATTTATGGGTCACGTGGTATGTAGAGCTCACTGATGTTTATTTTAAAAGTAGTAGGCGATATGCAATTTTATGGTTAATTTTAGTCATTACAGATATTTTGTTCTAGAATAGAACAGTTCATTTTCATTTAGGCACATGTCAAGACTCAGGGTACATTTCAGTTCCTAAAAATGCCACAACAATTTTTGCCTTAGTTCGTCTATCAGAACTTTGCCGGAAGAGGACAACTGTACAATGAACTGAAAAATTATAAGATTTAATTCTTCCACTTGTAAAAGACACACACACACACAAAACCCAAGATGATCAATCATATATATATGACAGCTTATATTTTCCGTGAGACATGAACACTTTTTGAGACATGAAGATAAAAAAAAGCTTAATGAACAGATATAGACTAAGAGAAAGGTGTGGTCATTCTTTACTAGAGGAAGGACGGTCTTGTTACAGAACACAGGGAGTGAGAGTCAGGAAAACAGGCTTCTAGCATGGCCCATACTTCTTGCAGGCAGGAATTTTCACTTTTTGGTTCATGCTCTACTCCTAGGGCTTAGCATGTCACATGGCCCATAGTAAGTGCTCAGTAAACATTTGCATGAAAGGATGCCTGAATGGATGAATAAAAGATCTTTTGTTGCTCTAACATTTTTATTTTTTTATGACTTATTCATCTTTTTCAAATAGAACAAGTTTACAGTTTGAAATATTTTAGGCTCCAATACATACCACTTCTTTTTCATGAAATTTGAGGTATGCTGAATAAATGAGGGAAAAGAGGGCATGTTCCTCTGAAGTGTGGGTAACTGGAAGCAATGGTCACAGATGCTGAACCTATATCCTCTTATTTCTTCCTATGGTTCCGAATAGTATTATTTAAAAACATTTTAATTACAAAAGCAGGGTGATATATATTTATTAATAAAACTTGGGAAGAAAATAGTAATTACCCACAATACCAGCACTGCTAACACTTTTGCAAATTTCCTACTAATATATAGATAGCTAGTGAAAATCATTTGAATTTGGTCCAATATTTCAAAAGTTCATGTCCTATTAAGGTTTTTCACATTTTGAGAATCAGTATGGTATAAAAGCTATGGTCTCAACCTCTTGACACAAGCAAACCTAGATTATGTACTTGCCAACTTAGTCATTGAATAACCATGGTCAACTTATTTAAACATCAGTTCTTTTATCTGTAAAACAGCGATAATAAAAATAACGTAAAAATGTAATGACGAAATGATGTAATATATATTACATGCTCAGCACTGTGTATGACAGGTAATAATCACTCACTAATGTTAACTATCATTACTTATTGTTATTACTATTATTTTAATGCTATGGCTTAATTTTGGTAATTTTTTATTTTCCTAGAGTTTGTTGTGATTATAGTGATGATTACTACCATTGTTATAATGAAGACTATTTTGCTCATTTATATTTTCTTAGAAATTCAGTGAATTTGTCTTGATCTTTAAGAGTTACACAAATTAAAAAATATGTAACAAAAAAAGATCTATACAGAGTTTTAGCCTCCTAAGCATTTTAATAGTTAGAAGTTATGACCAGCAACCCTATTAATGCTTTGCTCCTGCTCCTCCTCAGATCTCTCTGACCTTGTCTTATGCTTTCTGGGATTCCTTCTCTGGGCACCTCCTTTTCTGCCCACTGTTCTCCTTTCCCTCTGCACTCTTGTTAGGTATGTCACTCTGAGTTTTAAAGATGACCACCATACAAGTTTGACATCTGCCCTGAACTTTAGACGTGGTTTTCTGAAGTGCGTTGCGCACTGAGTATTTTGTATATCCTCAAACACAACTTGCCTTCTAAACTCTCTTTTTCTGGGACTGATGATGATACCATCCACCCAGTTTTTTGAATTAAAAGCTGGGATTTCCCAGAGGTTTCTCGTCAAGTACACTGTGCAGGCTAACATCCACGCCAGCATGAAGTTCAAGGCTGCTGTGACCTCATATGAACCCTTCTCTAAGTTCCACCCTTGCTGCTTCCTACTTTATGCTTTGGTGGTAATGAATGGTCACACACACACACACACACACACACACACACACACACACACACACTATGCTGTTCCATCCCTCTGTGCTTTCCTTTGACAGAAATGTCTTCTCCACCTTTCTCCTTGCTAACTCCCATTCCTGTCTTTAGACTTAGCTTCACTGTTACCTTCTCCAAGAAGCTTTGCTTAAGTCCAGTGTTGGGCTAAATCATCCAGTCATCCTCTTTGCTCACTGATGTTGAAAGGATCTGTGTATCTGTCTCCCATCCTGACTACTGGCTTGTCCTGGGACAAGAAACATTCACATTGGTCCCTGCACACAGTAGACCCTCAACAGGTGTCCGTGGAACCAAAACGGACTCTTTTTGCTTCACCCCCCCTTCAACTGTTCAGGATGACAGACATATATTTTAGTCATTACAAAAGCTTACTTCAGTGTTTGCTCCAGAAGGTGCAACTAAGTAACGGGTAAAATGTGATAGTAGTTAAAATTGAAGTTTAGGTAACTGGCGTTATGATAAAAGAAATGTTTATGAGAAAGGCCTCACTGAAATGTTCCTCATGCTGGTGTTTAGGAACGTCTGATCAGTGACAAAATATACAATAAGATTTCGTTGTGAGATACAATTGCATTCTGGCATCCAAGAACCTATAAATATTCTATAGAACTTATAAAATTTAAACATATAGAAATTAAATTGTAAGAATAAATATTGATAACAAGAAACATAAGGTGTCTATAAAGTCGAGAAACAGTATTATTTTATTTTTTGTTGCAGATTGAAGATGTCCTTTATGACACTGTGTGTATTCACCTGTTTGCAGACTTTCAGACACACTCTTTTTGCTTGAGGAGCACTTGTCAAAGCTATTTGTAGTATATCGACACTATTGAGAGTAACTGAAACCTTGATCCACTTTATAAAATTGAGCTTGTAGTGCTACAACATCAGCAGCATGTAGTTTTGACAAATACCAAGACAAAAAATGTAGACGTTGGTTTTGTTATGGAACCCAAGCTACCAAAATAAGGGAAGAAAATACTGTCTGCATCTCAGCAGCCCTTCTTGCTTCTGTTGCATACATAATACACAAGGTTTGGAGGTAGCTCTCTAAAATATTAGCTGAAAGCTTCCTCGGAAAGCAAATCTTTCCCACATCCTTCCCTGCAGTTCCTCTTTAAGAGGTGTCAGCATGGCTGAAAGAATGAAGTGGCTGCACATTGTTCGCTAGTGCTATTATGTGCTTAACATTTCCATAACAAAAGTGCCACTCGACTTCTCCCCGATTAATGCAGCTCGAGGGCTCTTGTCGTCCTTTAATAAAACATTGTTGAAATCATTTATTTAGAACCCCTGGTTACTAGTGGGAGAATGACCATCTTTGTGCCAAAATATAGTGTATACAGTCCACTATTCTGTAGTAGATCATTCTGTGATTTAAGAAATTGATTAAATGGATGCCTTAGAAGGTATTTATGCTAATAGCACATTACTTATGTCATTCAGATAGTCAAGGGTAAACCTTTTCAACTGTCCAGCAGAGGCTAGCCCTCATATAGAATACAGTAAAGTCCAACTTTACTTAATTCACAAGGTGGCGAGACCCACTGGGAACCTGGGCATTTGTAATATGATGCTTCCCAACAACCTTGCTTTGGGTAGCTGGGAGAAGCTGGGTCAGCTGACAAGTGTTCCTTATGTTCCTTGGTGTAAGAGGTCAAAAAACAAAAAAAAATCTATGCTTTTCTTTTCACAGGCTTGAAAGGGATACATGAAGTTTTGTTTGAGATCTTACACAGTTGAACCCCATAAGGTAATAATGCAAAGCCAAAGGTTAAAGTAGAAAAATGTCCAGTGCAGAGTTTGATGGCTCTGAAAGTTCTCATGGCATTTCAGTGGGAGTGGGAATGCAGAGAGTGATGAGGAAGGAATCCCACTCCATCAGGTTTCTCTTGGCTCTTCAAAGAAAATGAGTTGTGTCTTCCTCACACAGGTCCCACTGGAAGAGCCTCAGTGCACCCCAGATGTGTCAGAGCCTGGGAGCCCTAAGTTTGTGGCAGAAGACGTCAGGAGCTGCTTCCTTACTTCTGGATACTCGTAGGGCACCTGCCCAAGCAAAGGGAGGTCCTGTTACTTAGCATGAGAATTTAATTCCCTCCAGACATTTTTTCACTTTACACACGGTTATTGCTTGCATACATTGCTATATATTGTTAAAAATAAACAGAGACCTTATGTTATGCCCATTGTGGTCATATACAAAAGCGTTGCTGTGTGCTGGGTGAGCAGTGAAGCCTGAACCTCCTTCTATTTACTGTATGGTCACTGTCAGTTCAATGAACTGCCTCCTTGTTCTCCACCATTGTCCCACACTCCCTTAAACATTTGTCACTGAAGTGCCTCCAAAGACAAATAAACTGTCACTGAGAAGGCAAACCTGCTAACTGGGGAAGAGAATGGCTATGAAAATCCATGATTTTACATTAAATCCAAAAGGAGGTGCTCTCACCCTGGAAGACATCTAGGAGAAGTGTGGTGCTTTTTGATAAACCCCAGGAAAAGCCGGAGATACCTTTTCTTCCAGTAATGGTACTTCCAGGCATTTTCCACCTCACATGTCCAGAATTCCAATAAGTCTCCCTAGAGAGTGTGAGATATTATAGATGTCAACATCTGTAAAAATCCTTTCTGTCTCTGAGCAGACGACAGCCTGCAATCCCATAACCAAAGCTAACATCTCACCAACCTGTTCTGGTATCTACTAGGTCTGCAAAAGGATGAGGGGGCTCCTGGGCTCCAGTGTAGAACTATTTAAATTGAAATGGACCACAGATCTATGTTCACCCTCTTCAAGGAAAAAAAGCATAAAGCCTCGTGTCCTCTCTCCCCAAGAGCTAAGAGTGAGCTGTGTTGATTTATTCCAGGCAGATGCTTTTGACAGGACCCTGTAAAATCAAGTCGTGAGTTTATTGTAGCAGTTAATTATCAGGCCTTTTCTAGTGCTAATGCCTTTTTACTTCTTACTGGGGAAAACTGGGCCTTTTTACTGGGACAAAGACTTAACTTTTAATCAAGAATGTGTTAAAGTAACATGAGATGAAGATGATTTAAATATATTTAAGGACAAACGCAGGAGCATTCCTAACTCCACGTTTTTGTAAAGAAAGCTGATTTCATTTACAAGTCTCTCGGAATACCCTTTGTTCATTTCCCAAAGAAACAACATTTTCAGCTTTG
This sequence comes from Eonycteris spelaea, assembly GCA_003508835.1. Lineage (NCBI taxonomy): Eukaryota > Metazoa > Chordata > Mammalia > Chiroptera > Pteropodidae > Eonycteris > Eonycteris spelaea. The sequence goes on along the minus strand of PUFA01000087.1, from coordinate 774,715 downwards.
TTTTAACAATATGTTTACTCAACCATTCAGGTGACGGGGGATTCCAGCCACACACCACTCTTCTCTGCCACTACAACTATCTGAGACCTTCTAATGCCAAGCATATACGAATCTCTCGGTTTTAGATCCAGCAAGAAGCACCTCGAAGCCCTCCATAAAAGCTGGGAAAAGAGTGAGTTAGAGGAAAAGAAACCTTGAAAGTAGGGGGTGGGAGTGGGTGGGAGGAAGTTGGGAGGGGGGCATAGCTTTGTTAATTACTTCAGGCAGCAGAGAAATCTGGTTATGTTTTCTCAGCACATGTTAATATCATATAAAGAGACACGAGATCTTGCTAATCTGTCGACCCCTCAGACAAAGTTTATTTGTGGTGACTTTTAAACTCCTGACTTGCCTTCCAATCACCGCGTTTAAAATGAAAAGCTTTAAATAAACACCAGGAATAGAAGATAAATAAACTTTTTTTCCCCCTTGCAAGTGCCTAGCTTGGCGAGGTTCAGACTCAAATCCCCAGAGGACAGAGCGCTCTCTTTTGTGTTAATGTTTAAAAGATTTTCCAATGCCGGAGTTTATTCCTACTGCAAACATTTCTATTTACAAGGTCAAGTGTATCAGCACTCGACACAGCTTAAGAGTGTAATTATTTATCTAAGGGCGTCTGAGTGTAGATCAGTAGCTCTGGCAGGAACCCAGCCTTCAGCCCACTGCTAAACAACTCCTCACAACAACAATACAAGTTCTGGTAATTGTTCCACTCCCCAGTGTGTTTACTTTCGCTCTCCTTAATGTTTCGTAACACAATTTTGTACTTTTTCACCCAAAGTGTGAAAATGAAGTATTGACTCTTGCAGGTTTCCTAAGACCTACTGGTAACAGATGTTATTGGCATGTTTGATTGTATGAGAATGTCTAGTAACCAGGGAGGAGGTGTGTGTGTGGGGAGGGGGGCACTGGAAAAGGGGGAGGAGAGAGATGTCTGGGTAACCCCCAGATCATGTAAAAGAGACACTATTTTGTGAATTCTTTCCACAAACATAAAAAATAGTGGAGGCCAGTCAATTATATCTTTTTAGCTGCCTCATTTACAGATGTCTAATTGTTCATTAAATTAAAGGCAGAAATAATAGCCCTCATTTCTTGTACTATATTTTAATTTCAGTTGATGGTTGATAGATTCCCAGTGGCCCCTCCACACCCCTCCTCACCCATTATTGGGTTAACCACAATGTAACTCTGGAAAGTAAGTACACACCATATTCATTATTTAAAACTTTACTGATGTACACATTTTAATAAGACAAATAACCAAAAAAAAAAAAAGAAAAGAAAAAAAAGAAAAAAAAAGAAAAAGAAATACACAAAGCCATAATTACTTAAACATAAGAATTTTTTTTAAAGGATGTCTATAAAAATACAATGTTTAAGGCAGTTTGGAAATGCATTTATACATTTCTACATGTCCATAAAATCTCTTGAAAATAAGAATGTTAACTTCAAATCTATAAAATACACTGTACATTTTAAGACTGTTCTAGATAGAGCACACTTTACAATGAACTGTGGGTTTGGATCCCTGGTGACAAAGAGATTTTATACATTTCAGGGAGGAAAGTTGTAACATGGATGCAGATTTAAATTTTTAATTTCTTTTTAAAAATAAATTATTTCTGAAGCATACAATTTATAAAAATTCTATATACAAAGTACAGCAACTGGTAACAAATCCCAGTTTTAATACACTTTATATAAGAAGTACCAGGGTTTAGCACCCTGATAAAAGCTGAAGCAATAAACGTTCTCCGCATGTATTTACATACAATTTCTTGATGTAAAGAACAAAAATGACAACAAAACAAACGTCACGAAGAGGCTTTCACAGATGGCAGTGCAGAGCTCATTTAATACAAACTTACATTGTTCAATATCACTAGCCAACTCCTTAGATCATTTTTTGACCCTTAATCCTAAGAAATGTGCTAAGACATCAGATTGGTGGCAATGAAATTAAGGTCAATGGCTCAAAGTTGTGGATAACCTCTTCCCACCCCCAGATCCCCTCCAAAAAAAAAAAATTCAGGGCGCTAGTACCCAAAGTAAATGTATGAACCGGTAAGTGGGACTTCTCTGATTACTTACGATTGCAATGTCCTCAGTGGCCACAATAAAAGTCGATCCCGGTCCCCTTTTCACCCCTCAGAGGAAAAATGCTCATAAACAGACAGCCTCTGCAAATAGAAATCCCCCTCTGAACCCCAGCTCTAAGCCCATTCCCTTGAAACTGGTAAGGCCCACTGGTCATCATCCTCTTTTGGGAGTCCAGGACTACGGTTTTGTCCCCCAACTCCCGTTCCATGCCGGGTATCCTGCACTCTAGAGTTAGGCCAGTTTCTGCAGGTCAGATGAGTTAGGAATTTCTGGAGCCCGGAATGGGGACAGGGGAGGATGTCCAAGAAATCACGCTCGGGAGAGAAGATGGGGAAAGTGCCAAGAGTAGTGGCGGGGAGATCAGCTAGGCCAGTCTACTTTGAAAACATTTTGGCAAATATCCCCAGCCATCCCCCTCTGACCCCGAGCCACAGGTGCCCCCTGGCGCGGACCCTCCTGCAGCCCAAGGCGAGGGGCGCGAGGGCTAAAACAGCAGCTGGAGCAGCAGCAGCAAAATGGAGGCGAGCGGGGTCCAGGCGCCTTGGGGCGCGGAGCAGCCGCCGCCGCTGCTGCTCCTGCGCCCGGGCCCGTAGGGCAGGTCTCCGCGGCCGCCCGCCGCAGCAGCGCCGCCGCCCGGGCGCGGCGGGTGCGGGACGCCATCGTCGTCATCCAGCGGTTGCTCGCCGGCCGCGCCTCCGGCGCGCTGCTCGTCGTCGTACTCCTCGTCATAGTAGTCATCCAAGCCCCCGTCCGAGCCGCTGCTGCCGGGGCCGTTGCCCAGCTCCGCGCCAAAGCACAGGCGGGCCATGTTTTCCTTGACCGACTCGCAAATGGGCCGCTCGAGGCCGTCGCACACGCAGTCGTTGAGCAGCGCCGCCTTGGGCACAGCCAGCATGTCCTCGATGACGGTGCGGCACTCATCGGTGCAGCGAAGCCCGTTGAAGAGCTTGCCACAGTAGGTCAGGTAGCGGCTGAGTGCCAGATTGCAGCGGCTGTCGCGGTCACATCGCCGCCGGGCTTCGGTGCAGCCCATGACCCCGCCCGCGCCCGGGCCGCCCGCGCCGCCGCTGCTGGTCCGAGGCAGGCACGGCTCAATGGCGCGCTTGGTGGACTTGCAGTTCTCGTCCTGCGCGCAGTCACAATCCTCCAGGGCGGGCCCGCGGCGCGTGTGGTTGAGCTGAATGAGGGCCGAGATGCAGTGGCTCGGGCAGCGCCAGCGCGATGAGAAGGAGGTGGCCGAAGCCGGGAAGGCGGCGGCGGCCCCCGGCGCGTCGCCCCCGCTGCGCTGCGCCAGCACCGGCGCGCATGCCTCGGCGTACTGGTTGTATGCGTAGCTGCACTCCGGCTCCCCCTGGCACTGCAGCAGCGCCTGCCAGCAGATGAGGCGGCGGCCGTGCGCCAGCCCCGAGCCCCGCGGCCGCCCAGCAGCTGCAGCAGCGCCATCAGGCAGAGCCAAGCGCCCGGCACGGTCCCCCCGCGGGCCCCACCGCCGCCGCCCAGCAGCCCTGCCACCATCGCGGGCAGCGGCGGCCGCTGGGCGAGGAGGGGAAAGGAGACGAGGCGCGGGGAGCGGCGGACACGGAGCCGGTGGAAAAGTTTGCCCCAGTACTGCCAACTTCTTGCATGAGTGTTTTCATAAATCCATGCGCGCCGTTGGCTGCTGCCCCGCTGCTTGCAGAAGGTCGGCTCTCGCTCGGGCTGCGGTGGCTTCCTAGAAATGCACAGCCGCGAAGAGCACCTCCGGTCGGCCCCCGGCGGTGGCGGGAGGCGCTCAGTGCCGTCCTGGGGGGCTGCGGGCCGCGAGGCCGCGGCGGGGCTGCAGGACTGCGGGGTGCAGCGAGTGCATTTTGCTCCGCGCCTGCAAATCCGTTGTGCGACCGCGGCGGCTCCTTCCTCCCGGGCTTAGAGCCGCGCCGCCGCCGCGGGCTCTCGCATCGCGCCGCTTCCTGGCTCGCGTCTGTGCGCTGCCCGCCTTCTCGCGGCTTGGCCGCCCGCGTCCCCTCCCCCTCCGCCCGCGGCGACCCCGGCCTCGGCCGAGCTCCGGGGAGCCCTTTCTGGGCGGCGCGGGGAGAGCAAGAAACTCGGTGCGGCCGCGGAGCGGCTCCCGGGCTTCCCTCGGCGGCGGCTTCTCGGGTGACAAGGGGCCCCGGGAGCGGATCCGCTGAGCCCGGCTGTGGACTTGCTCGCAGCGAGGCTTTAAATACAAAAGTGGGCCGGGAGCCCCCGCGTGGTGCCGCGGTGCCCCCTCATTATGCATGCATGGAAAAGCAAACAAACAAAAACATTAGCAACGCTCCTCCGGCTCGCCGAACCCCGGCCCCGCGCGCTCCGAGCCTGCCCGCTTTCTCCTTTCTCCACTCTCTTTCGCTCTTTGCTCGGCCCCCTTTCCTGGCTTTTCGAGATGCTATTGGTCCTGCCTGTTGTTGTTGAAACTTTTTTTCTTTTTTTCTTCTCTTCCCCCCCCCCCTTTTTTTTACGAGCCGCTGGAGTGGGGTTGCGGAGTGGGGGAGGGAGGGGAGGGTGGTGGGCAGCTCACATTCAGGCTTTCAGGGCTTGAAAGGAAGGGCTTAAGGAGCCTGACAGAGTCCCGGGAGCTCCTCCTCCTCTTAAGGAGGCTCGGATATGGAACCCCAGCTCACGCTCAGAACCCGCGGACAGGGCTTAAGGGCAGCTGTTTGCATCCGGCTCGGCCACGGACCTTTTTTTTTTGGTTCTTTTAACTTTGTGGCGGGGGGGGGGAGCATAGGGGGCTAGTCGCACTAATTGTCCCCAGCCTCCATCTGTGCCTTCGACTGGGTTTAGAATTCGGTTTGTTTCTCTAGTTCCCTATCTTTGTGTCCTGATCATCACAAGGCGAGGGGAATCAGAGAATTTAATGTGAAAACTGTGAAACTTAAAAAGAAAAAAAAAAGTATGCACAAAAAAGAGACACACACTGTAGTTAGGGGATGCTGATGAGATATTTACAACCATTATTCTCCCTGCCCCGCCCCAAGCTCTCCTGCTCCAGTTTGCCAATTTGGCAGGTATGAGCCAGACATCCTTGTCAATTGCAAGACAGAAATACAATCAACCAAATTAATTTTTTAGGATAGAAATTACTAACACGATCAGTGATGAAAAAATAATGATAGCATTTAAACATCTTTAGGAATGTTGAGCAGTACCATCTGGACGCAGTCACGACATAAAGGAAGGGGATAAACTGGGATGCACCAAGGTTTCTATTAAAGTGTGTGTGTGTCTCAATCCCTGGCGCGTTTTTAAAGGAAGCCGCCGCGGCACAGCGGACTCCGCAATCCAGGCGCGGGAGTTTGCGAACTACCTTAACTGCGGCGCAACGCAGCCTACGACCACCAGAGGCACCGGGCGTCTGTGGCCTGTCAAAAACTGGCGCTTTTTTCCTCCCCTTTCCGTGGAGAGACTATCAACTCCATCTGTCACAAAAATTAAGGCTAAATCTCCTCTCCAGAAGCAGAGGGAGCCGAGGCTTTAGCGCGCGCAGAGTTGGGCTGTCCACTTCTACTCAGAGGCCAAGTGAATTTGAAATAGCAAAAGTGAGAACAGAGCCTCAGCAGACATTAGGCTGCAGAAAACCTCCTGTTCCTGCGGAGGCTGCTGCATTCCTCAGAGGCGCAGGGTTTGCCTTAGGAAGCTGCACCCCTGCAATCCCCAGAACAAAACAAACCTTAAAAGAACCAGCTTGAGGTAAGGCAGATCGGTTTTTTCTCATTGACTTGAGCCGTAGAACACACACACACACACACACACACACACACACACACACACACACACACCCGCACGCACGCACGCACGCAGGCACACAACATCAATCTATATCAAAAAACAGAAAGGCTGCCGCTGTGTGGCCCATCTAAACAACCATTTGCCAAGGCCTCAGGTTTTTTGTTTGTTTCTTTTTTATTGTTATTTGGAGTTGTATTCTCAGCCCTGCCAGAAGGACTTGGACAAGTCACACTTCTTCTCTGTGAGTTGGATCCTTCATATGTAAGGCTCAAGACTAGACTAGACACTTGGAGAAACCCTTTCATCTTTAATGCTCCATGATTTTATGCTCATAAGAACAAGGTCAACATTCAGTTGCATTTCTTTCAGCTAATGTTCATTGAGTTCCTTTAGAATCGTGGGTCTCAAACTTTAGTGAGCATGAGACTTGCTTGATAACCTTGTTAAAACCCAGATTGCTCCTGGAGTTCTTATGCAGGAGGACTGGTAGGGCCTGAGAATCTGCATTTCTAACTAGTTTCAGGGGATAGCACTGCTGCTGCTTGTCTGGGGGCCAGACTTTGAGAGCCACTGCTCTAGAAGACCAATTTTTTTTTTCATTGTTATTTGTAAAACTTGCCCCATCCTGGCCTTGATACAGCTCTCAGACGTATTTAAGGAAGGGCCAAGAGTTTCCGTGTGCTCCCAGGACACCTTGGCACCCCAGTCTCATGAAATGTCAGGCCTGTTGGCTATCAGGTGCTTGGTATAGGCCTGAGAAGGAATCCATGATGAGACAGAACACATGAGCCCCCCTCCCATAAGTTTCAGGGACCATAAGTAACACCGGGCTTCACATCTAGGTTTTCATTGATAGTCACCAGACCTCCAAGCCATCCCTCATCACCCAGATCCCGATCCCCACATCACTCTGTACATCTCTTAAACTAACTTAATTGCCAGTATGAGTCCTCCCTGCCACAAAATAAAAAACAAAAACAAAAACAAAACAAAAACAAAAAACCCTCACTTCTACTGCAGCTCTCAATTTGTTCTCAGCAAAATCTCCCATATCCCCAACCTGCTTTTGGAAGTGGATCTTCACCTTCTTGCCCTAACTAAAACCTGGCTAGAATTTATGGAATGAGAAGATATATTATATTTGAAACCACATATCCGATAGGGATTAATAGTCAAAAATATAAGGAATTCATACAACTCAATAGCAAAAAAAAAAAAAAATTTCGATTAAAAAATGGACAGAAAATTTTCCAAAGACATGCAAATGGCCAACAAATACATGAAAAGGTGCTCAACAGCATTAATTATCAAAGAAATGTGAATCAAAACCACAAAGAAGTATTACCTCACAGCTATTAGCACGGCTATTATCAAAAAAACCAAGATAATACATGCTGGCAAGGATGTGGAGAAAGGGAACGAACCCTGGTGCACTGATAGTGAGAGTGTAAACTTGTACACAATGAAAATAGGAAGTTCCTCAAAAAATTAATGTAGAACTACCAGATGGTCCAGCAATTCCACTTCTGGGCATATATCTGAAAGAGACGAGATCACTACACTGAAGAGATATCTGCACGCCCATGTTCACTGCAGCATCGTTCAAAATAGCCGACGCATAGAACAACTGAAGTGCCCATCAATGGATGAGGAATGATAAAGGAAAGATATACATGTAATTGAATATTATTCAGCCATAAAAAGAAGAAAATCTTGCCATCTGTGTTACCATAGATGGACCTTAAAGGCATTTTGCTAAGTGAAACAAGTCAGACGAAGACAAGTACTGTATGATCTTTACTCATATGTTCAGTCTTAAAAGCTGAATTCATAGAAACAGTACAATGGTGGTTTCTAGGGACTGAGGGTTTGGGGAAATAGGGAGATGTTGATCAAAGGGTACAAACTTTCAGTTATAAGATGAGTAAGTTCTGGATCTAAATCAGTACAGCATGGTGACTACAGTTAACAATACTGTATTGCATACTTGAAAGATGCTGTGAGAGTAGACCCTTCATCTTTCCATAACAACAAAAAAGTAATTATGTGAAGTCCAGGATCTGTTAACTCACCTTATTATGGTACGCATTCCACAATATAAGTTTATCAAATCATCACATCGTACACTTAAACTTGTACAGTGTTATATGTCAATTATTTCTCAAATACAACCCAGCTGGCCCTTGTAGACATAGCTTCTACTTTAGCTGTCTTCGGTCTTGTCTGATTTTTCTTCCATAACCCACATCCCACCAGACCTTGAAGTGGGGTACACAGGCTTCTCATTCATCTCTTATTCTCACTTCCAAACCATTCTCTTACCTCCTCCCTGGAAATGTAAAGCTTCCTTGAATGGCATGCTCCAACAGTCACCTACTGATTTTTTTCTCCATCTACAGCCCTTCTCAACTGGTATTGCATAGGGGAACCACAGAGGAAGAAAATGGAATGAGTGGCTATTTCCTTAATATTCTCAAAGATGGTACATAATCACCACCACTCTGGACACAGAAGAGAGCGATCAGTTTACTACATACAGTGGACGCTGTATCAGCCAGAGCTTGACCAGAGAAGTCTATGAGTAGGTAGAAGAAGTATTTCTTATGGAGAGGAGACCTCCCACAATTGTGAGAGCTGGGACAGCAAGTAGTGTGGTCTGTTGCTTTTGCCTCTGTTTTTGAGCCTAAATTCACTGTGGGGTTGTCAGACAGGCAGTTGGGAAGGAGAGCTGGGATAACCGGAAAACTAGCATGGGGTGAACTGGAACTGGTGTCTTCCTCATCACTTCCAACCTTAGTGTCAAAGGAGGTGTCCCTCAGGGGAAGCTGGCACCCTTCACTGTGGAGCTGACACGCACTTTGTCCTGGACTCAGAGAAGCTGGAGCAAGAGAGCTGGAGGCAGCTGGGGAAAGTTAGGTCCAGGTTCTGACCCATCCCAACAAAGGGAAATTTTAAATCAGCAAAGACTGGTGCAAACTGCCACAGTGCTTGGGGCGCTCTACCACCTTCACAGGACAAAAATAATGTGGCTGCTGCTTTACTTCTTCCTCCAAATCTGGTACAAAATTCCCCCTGTGGCCAGCGCTAACACAGAACTGCACGGGGAGGAGAATGCTGAGAAACATCGTTCCATCTCAGCTCCATTGACATAGTATCAGGCCACCATAGATGCCTTTGGGCATTTAGGCTTACTTTTCTCAGGTGTGCACTTCCTCACTGTTTCAGCATCTGTCTTGCTGGCTATTTTTCTCTCCAGACTACCATCATTTCGTGACAAACTCAGCCTCTTAGCTTTTTGACTTCCTCACTTTCAACCACCAACTTGTAATCTTACTCTAGACCTAGGCATTACATACTCATGTCATACCTAAAATCTCTAAATCAAAATCTCTAATGTTCTACATGAATTGAACATTATTTCACGGGCCAACACCTCCTACCTTTCTAGTTCTCCTATCTCAGTCTTGTCACCTTTCAGCTACGTAAGACTTCACCTTGCAATTCTTCCTCTGCTGCCTCAGCAGCCTTTCTACTGTATCACTCATTCCCATTCCTACAATACACTGTACTTCCTCCCATCTTAAAACAAACAAACAAAAAAACCCAAAACAAAAAACAAAAACAAACTCTTCTTCGACACCAAGTCCCTAGTCAGTTACTATTCCATTTCTATGAAAACTCCTTGAAAAATTGCTTTTACTCAATTTTTCCATTCCTTCCTCAATTCACTATAATCAAGTTTCATCCCACCATTTTTATCATCATCACTAATGTCTGAATCTTGCTCTACTCAATGGTCACTTCTCAGTTCTCATCTTACCTGACCTTTCAGCATCATGAGTGATCATCTCTTCTTTTCAAAGTGCTTTTTCATTCGGCTTCAAACTTCCCTGTTTCCCATTATATTTCCTGATGGCTTTTTCTTTCACTAAACTGACTCCTTAGTGATCGTGATCCCATGCAGTGCCTTGATTCTAAATTACATCTCCTAATTTGATATTTTCGATTCCAGTCTTTCTCTGATTTCACATGTGTACACTTACATTGTTGTTTGACGGACATTACAAACTTAACTTGCCTCAAGGGCACTTTTGATTTCCCACCCCCCAAACCTATTTGTTTCCTATCTTTCTGTGGTAGATATACTCCAAAATTGTTTTTCATCAGTTTCTTCTCTCCCTTTATGCCCATGCTACTCAGGTCAAGAGGCAGAATCGAATTCCTTTCCCCTTAAATCTAGGGCAGATCTTAGTGACTTTGACCAATAAAATGTAATGATAATAATTGACATTTTGTGAGTTCCAGCCTAGTTCACAAAAAGCCTTGCAGCTTTTACCTGGGCCTCTTGGTCTATTTGCTCTGGACAAGCCATTCGCTGTGTAAGAAATCTGACCACCTTGAGACTGTCATGCTGTGAGGAAGGCTGAACTTGCCCTGTGGAGAGGATACATGGAAAGAGACAGAGATGCTTGGTCAGCTCATAGCTTTTTCAACCATGTGAATGAAGACATCATCTTGGATGTCCAACCTAATGGAACTTTCAGATGACTCCAGTATCAGCTGCCATCTAATGGAAAATACACAAGAGAAAGCCCAACTCAGGGTCAGAGTCAGATAGGGTAAGGTGAATGAGGTACCCAGGTATAAAATTTAAGGAAACATTCTTAGTGGTTGCTTACTACAGAGACCTCAAGAGTGAGTGCCTCCTTAGATTCTGTACTCTAGACACTTGACTCACCTAAATCTAGTTCTGGTTTTGCCCCATGCAATAACAGTACAGCTTAGTCCAGTCAACTCAAAGAATCATGAGAAATAACAAAGAAAGTTGTTTTAAGTCACTAAGTTTTTATGCAACAGTAAATAATCACATATGTTTTCCATCATATCCAATGGCTTAGGTCAAAGACTCTTCCTTTTTCTTTACATCCCATATCCAACTGATAGCCAATCACAGGCCATTAATAAAATAATTGATGACTTGGATGAATGAAAATCAAAACTTACTCCTTTTCTTCTAAATCAGTCAACTCGGAACTAGTCCAAATAATTTACACTATAAGAAAGGGAACAGAGACCCTGAGGGGTCAAAGAATATGGAAAAGTTCTGAAGTTTTAAAATATAGAATGATATTCCTATATTAAATTAATTATGAAGGCCAATTAAACCATAACCTTTGTCATATATTAACTTCACAAAGGTTGTGATTTAATCAGTGGGAAAAATAGTCTTTTAAATAAATGATGCTGACAAAACTAATCATTCATTTAGAAGGAAATGTAAAAATAAATTTCAGAAAAAACAAATGTAAAAAAAAATCAAGTAAGAAAATCTACACTATGACATATATAACCTAGAATTTTGGAAGACTTTTATAACCAAGACTGGAAAATCAGAAGATATGGAAGGACATATTTAACTATATGAAAAAATTAAGAAGTTGTATACAGAAAATATACCAGAGATAAAGTTAATAGACATATGGATACAGCAAGAATATTATAGAATAGGTGACAAAAGACTAATTTTCTAATAAGCAAAGAGCTCTTACAAACTTATAAGAAAAAGATAATTTAAGAGAAAATGGGGTAAAGATGTCAATAGACAATATACAGAAATGTAAATTCAAATGTCAACAAACAAGCAAAATGATGTTTCATTAATTAGTAGGCAGGTTAAAGGAAATTAGAAAACAATGAGATGGCACTTTAGCACTCAATAAATTGCCTAAAATGTGAGTGCTGTGTATATTTTGGCAATCTCAATAAAATAATTACTTTTCCCTCAGTAAGTTCTAAGCAAAGTCCTGGGACCTCATTTGGTCTGGGTTGTGTGCCCACGTGCCTAGAGTGAGGCAGAGGAGTCTCCTTGAAGGGAGACCAAGGCTGTAATTAGAAGAAAGGTGTCTACTACACCAGGGATCTACCAGCCTGTTCTAGGGGTTGGTGCTGGTCCATGGACTGCTCTACATTGGCTCAAGAAAATGTCAGAGTTGGTATTTGGATACTATTATAGGAATTTGGAAGAGTAATTTTTGTCTGTTGAATCTAATAAAAATTGGGGCTTCTATTTTGTAGGTATCATTTAATTTGGGGGTAATTTATTTTTATTCCGTTTTTTAAAAAAGTACCTCTCTGTACTAGATGGTAACAGTAATCTGGTCTTTCACCACACATAATTGGAGAAGCCCTGTGCTGTGCTGTATATTACTAGTAGTTATTTTTTTCTGTTTTAAAGGTAAATAAATTGTTAGGTGCAGGAACTTAAGGGTTTACCACTATGTGAAGATTAATGCAAATGTAAGAAACAGACTTTTGGTTCTTCAAAGAATGCCGTTAATAACTCCAGGATGCAAAGTAACAGCACGACTTCTCTTTAGTGACGTGCACGGGAACAGACAGAGCAGCTGTTCTCTAAGGGGCAGAAAAACGCGCCCCACACCATTGCTTTGAGACTCTGGAGATCAGGATCCTGGCTGGGTTTCAAAATCTAATAAGAAGAGGAAATCCCACAAAATCAGTAGGGGCTCCCATTCTCAGGAAATTTGACTTTCATACTCTGTGAAAAAGAGATATTAATGAAACAGAGATCGAAAGCCCAAATAGCAAAGACCGTTTGAGGCATGACCGGCTTCAAATGCCATGGCTTACAGTTGGCAGTACAGTTTACTACAAAGAGTAATTTTTCCCAAGTTCAAACCTTGTACACCTTTGGACATTAAGTTAATTGGGGCCAATTCTACAATAGGTATTGTAGAATGTTCCAAATCCATGCCATGCCTGGTGTTAAGATTTTGCTATTAAAATCAAAAAGAAACTTTTTCATAACTATTTTATAAATCTGAATAAACTGTTCTTTAAATAAAAATAACAATTTATAAGTGAACTTATGAATTATCTTTAAAAGTTTTTTTATCTTGTTGAGATCTATATAGAGACAATAGGCTGCCAAAAAAAAAAAAGCAAAAAAAAAAAAAAAAAAAAGGAAAAGCTGTCATCAACAAAAAATAAATACCTATCAACAAGCTGGTATAATTTGTAAGTGTGCAGTTAATGCTTCTCAAGCAATTTAGGGAAAAAATATTAGAGCTGCTTATATCTTTTTTGCTGGAAGTATGTAATTGTTATAAAGTATCTTGGGAAAAAAAACTATGATCTTATCTACTGATAAAGATGGCAAGTTATCTAATTCTTTTTCATGAAATGTATATCCTAGGACTTTATCAAACACATCGCTGGTCACACTCTTCCTACATTTTGAATCAGTTTTCACACTTAGCTGTTCATAATTCACTGAATTTAATTCCTTTGAAACCAACAGGTATCTATTGAGAGCCTGCCATATGTGCCAGGAAGCTGAAGCAATTTTTTTTTTTTTGCCTTATAACTTCGTTCTCCCTTTTTTTTTTTTTTTTTTTTTTGGTTATTAATAGACTTCATTTCTTAAAAGCACTTTCACATTTATAAAAAAATTGGTTGGAAAGTATAGATTTCCATATATCCCCTCTCACTTCCTCCTGCACAATTTCCCTTATTATTTACATCTTTTAATACTGTGGTACATTTGTTATAAGCAATGAGCTAATATTGATACATTATTATTAACTGAGAGCCATAGTTTACATTAGGGTTCACTCTTTGAGTTGTACATTCTATGAGATTCGATGAGTGTCATATTTACCATCATCGTATCACACAGAATGGTTTAACTGTCCTGAAAACCTCCTGAAAACATTCTGTGTCAACCTAGAAGGGGCCTTAAGTTGAATCTTTTCATTTATAGCTTCATTGCTTAAAGCTTCCACATTTAGTATTTCTTTTATGTCCATTAAAAAATAAAGTGAGGCCATACATGCCATTTGGATCTACAAGTTGTACACATCTCCCCAAATGACAAACTATTTATTTTGATATAATCATTCATATAGTCAGTTATCCATCCCAGAAATATTTACTGACCTCTTACCTGGGTCAACTTTCTGTTCCAATGTTCTTCTGATCAGGGAAGTTTGTGATAGGTGGCCTTAGGCTATAGACCTTTCCTTCATGCATAAACATACATTTAATTATCAAAGCCCCTTTCACTTTTTTTGGTGTGTTCCAGTTTATTTTATTTAAAAATTTTTTTTAAATTTATTTTTGAATAGGAAATACATGCATATACATTGACTCTTGAACATCATGGGTTTATATGTGGGCTTTTTTTCAATAAATACACATTGTATTTATTCATTTTTAGTTTTTTTTTTTTCATACCATAAATGTATTTCTCTACCTTATGATTTTCTTAACATTTTTTCTGTAGCTTACTTTATTGTATGAATACAGTATATAATACATATAACATGAAAGTATATGTTAAGCAACTGTTTATGTTATTGGTAAGGCTTCTGATCAATAATTGGCTTAAGTTTTCAGGGAGTCAAACGTTAAACAGGATTTTTGAATGCATGGGGAGTTGACATCTCTAATCCCTGCATTGTTCAAGTATCAACTATAGTACAAAACACACAGGTTAAAAAAGTGCATGGTGTCCAGAAAGTCTCCACTCACCTTTGTATCCAGGTACTCACTTTTCTCAATTTACCACTGTCATCAATTTATTATATGCATTTATATATATATGTGTGTGTATATATATATATATATATGCATTCATATATATACAATCATATATATATGTATGATCTTTCTTTTTTCATGAACTGTATATATTTTTGGACACTGTTCCATATGATTTCAAAAAGTGCTAACATATTACTTGCTTATCCTTTTGACGAATGCACAGTATTCTGTTCTGGGTGTTTCATAAATTGTTTAACCAGTCCTTCATTGATAAATATTTAAATTAGAATCTTTTGTTATTACAATGCAACAGTGAATAATGCACATTTGTCACTTCATAAGTACTTTAATATGGCTAAAGGATACATTTTAGAAGTGGAATTATGAGTCAAAAAGGAAGTACATTTTAAATTCTGATAGATCAGTTGTTCTCCATGTAAATTGTGCTGGTGTATGACAGTGTATGTCTTCTCACATTATCACAAATATAACATGTTATTGAACTTTTGGATCTTTGCTAATCTGATATGTGAAAATTATATCTCATTGTAGTTTTAATTTTAATTTTTCTTATTGTATATAAGACAAGCATTATTATTTAAGTCTACAGAAAATTAGTAAGTTAAAGACTGAAGACACGTAAGTTCAAGGAGGTTAAATGATCCAACATCACCAACTAATAAGAACAGCCAGAAAGTAAAGTCTCACGCTCGTCAAACTTGGCTGTCACCCCACCTCACTCCTGTAGAGCCCAGCATAGTGCCAAGATAACTATAGACATTTGCCTTTCCTTATAGTTTTCCTCCACTTGGTCAGTAACTGTTTAAAAAAAAAAAAAGGTGTTAAGGAATACCTTTTATAAAGGGAAATAAGATTTCGTACTAGAATGAAAAAATTAGTGAATTCTGAATAATCCTCCCAAATCCCTTTAAAATCATAGGAACTCTCCTCCTCACCACCCTAGATAATAATATCTCAAAATGTTTTATCTGAGTCACTACCAAATGAGTGACGTAAAATGAATTTTATTAGGGATGAAATTATCCTATTATTGATGAGACATATTTGAGAAACAAAACTTTACTCTTTGCTCACCACCTTCCCAGTCTGAAATACCAGTTTCCTCTCTGTATTCAACTTTAAACTTGAAGCATTGGATCTTTTTATCCTGTGGAACTTTGAGAACCTTGAGATTTCTGAGCAGCAGTTGAAGACTTTGGCTTCATCCATGATTTATATACATACGTCACTGGTATTTGTTGTATGTGTCAAGTGGAGGCTTGTCCTTGGGCTTGTGTTATCTCCTGACTCAGCTGTCCTAGTCAGTTTGCTGTTGAAAGAGGATTAATTGCCGTGATCATCTTTTGCCTGGAGTCATTGGTTTGGTGATATGACAAGGAACAGAGCTGTATGGAGAGGAGAGGGTTCTCTGTGGTCCCAGCAGGACAGTTTGTCATAGTTTGACAATTATTAAACAAATCAACAAAATGACTAAAAGAAGCAACTTTCTTGAATAGAAGTTACATCGATCTTGAATTATGAGTTTTCACTGTTATTATCCTTATTCAACAGGTATTGAGCACCTACAATCTATCAAGGACCATTCTCGGTTTTGAAATGCCTGCACATAGGGTTGTTTCATCTAATGGCCACTATAATTCCCGCCCGCCCCCTCAGTTTCCTGTTCTCCTGGTGAATCTGAGAATCTCGGGAATCATTGTTGGAAGAGTGGGCTCATTTCTAGAACACCACAGATGACCTTAGTCTCAGCCTTTTGTCTTTATGCTACAAACCAAAGAAGTAAACTGAATTGCTTCTTAACATAGAGTGCTTCGTCTAGTTCCCGGGAAGAAAAGTCTCTGAGATTCTCACATCCCTGAAAAGTCTCTGGGGGAAGCATAAATGACAAGGGGAAAAATCATCCCTTTAAAAGCTGGTCAGCCACTTTTCTGCCAAGGCTTGTCAAAATTGCTCAAGAGAAAGAAAAAAAAAGAGAAACAAGTGCACATATACATTTTTAAAGTAGCTAGCAACCAAGACAACACCAATTATTTAACCACAGTAAAGAAACCAGCAGCCAAACCACACTGATTATTTAACCACGTATCCAAGTGCTGAACACAGCCATAGCCAGCCACGTTAATTTAATGTAAATATCCCGCGTAACCAGCCCTCGGGAGGCAAGAGCTACAGCAAAGGACAGCTCCTCACCTTTTCTTGTCTTGGCTCCAGATGTCTGTAGCTGGAAAACTGGCTCCAATCCAACTAATATTTTCCCCTGTTGCATTTTTGTTTCTCTAAATACTTGACTCATTATTTCCCTACTGATCTACTGGTCTCACATGCACACATAGACTCAGGGAAATATTTCATTTGGTGGATTCTGTTCTTTTCCTCTTGATTTCACCTTTTAAAACATTTTTTATTTTATTATTATTATTTTTCTTATCATTTCGATCATGTCTTTCTCTCTTTTTTTTTAACCATCAGTGGTTTCACTCCAGTGTATTTGATTCCTATTTATTTAATTTTTACTAATCATAACATGTAATATTTATTCTTAGGGAGTGTTTGTCAGGAAAACATAAACTTTCTCCTTTGTTATTTGCAATTACACAGTATACAGTAGGTTCGAATTCACTATACAGTAGTCTCTTTTACTGGGAAATACCTTGGCTCATGGATCTTATGAGCTCAAATGTCGATGTTTGAAAAACACAGCCCCATTCTCACTGGCCACAGACATAAGCATCTGACTCCAGGTCAGCCACCCTATTGGTGTCAAGCAACCAATCAGATTTCTTTCTTTGAGATTTGAACCAAGACACACAGAAACTGGACTGAAACATGGGAACTCATTGCAGGATGACTGACAAGGTGGCCCATGTACAAACAGCAAGTTTAGCTGGAGAGAGGAGCAGAGAGAAACAGAGCTGAGGAAGATCCTGCAGTCACAGAGGCTAAAAATTGAAGTTACAGGTAACAGTGTGTTTCCCAGAAGGATAGAAAGAGGCACCTCACTTCCCTTTGGTTGGTTCAGTTCTATTTCCTGTGAGACGACTCTCTATTACAATTGCTAAAACCATGAGATTGACATGTATCTTCATATTACATCTGTGTCAGTGGATTATATGGTAAGATCAGCCTCTGGGGTCACTCAGCAGATCCCCTTTTATCCCTCTCTCTCCTCAATGCCTACCTTTTCACTGACTACGAAAATCAGTTTCAAAAAAAGATGCTTCTGAACAAAATATTCATCTCATGTTATATGTAGTAAAGTTTCCTGGACATAATGTAACACGCTCCATGAGAACTCATGTTTGTGGAAGTGAGTCATAGAGTTAACTCTACGTAAACAAAGTTCATACTTCTCTTTATGCTCATCACTCATGCCATGCCCCACCAATGTCCAAGCATGGCATTGGGGGGCTAAGGCTTCTTCCCTCTCCCACTGCCTTTGTAGTACCCCATGCTGTATTCTTCTTACCAATCAAATGTGACCATGTTTCGGAGGATGGGAAATCAGAACTGCCCTTGGGGCAAGTTAAGTTCATGGTGCTCATTGAACAGCCAAGTGAATATATTATACACATGGAAATTAGGGAAGACAGATTGAAAATATCAAGTCAGGAGATACATTTTAGAATTCAGGCACTGGATGGGATCACCTATGGAATGAGTTTAGAGAGAGAGAAGGAGCTGCCAGGGAGTACAGTGGGAAACAGAAGAGTATGAAGGCAAATAAAAAAGCACTTCGAAAAGAAAAGATGATCAGTCATGGATCAGATAAGATGAGGACTGAGAAGTGACCATTGAATAGAGCAAGATCCAGTCATTAGTGACAATGAGAAAAACTGCAGGATGAAACTTGATTATAGTGAATTGAGAGGACATGAGGAAAGAATAGAAAGGGTGAGTAAAAGCACCTTTACAAGGAGTTTTCACAGAAATGGGATAGCTACGGAGTAGGAGAGTCCCCAGAAGAGGCAGTTCATACAGACATTATGGGGGCAGGGGCTGGGGACAGAATTTGAATCATAGTTTTCCACAGACTAATTGGCCTGTATTATGCAAGTAATTAAGAATTCTGACCCTCAAGTTTCTTAATCTATAAAACGTGGATAACAAATATTACCTGCTTATAAGATTTGGGAAACATTAGATACCTAACAATGTGACTTGTAACTAGTTAAATGTTCAATAACTGGTAGGAAATTAATTTATTTAAAAAATAGTTGATGTAATTTGATAAAAATATTAAAATGGAAAGAAGGTTGAGCACAAATAAAATGATTTCTCCTACATCTATCTGCCTTAGATATGGCTCTAATTCAGGGCCTGCATCTCACAGGTCTTTTTGCTAAGGGGAATATTGTCATCCCACTGGAAAATGCACATTTGGAAATGGGGCTCAGGCCATGAATTTATTAGCTGGAGTTGGGCTTCTAACATTATTGCATACTGACATTAAACTAAACTAAAATCCATGGAAGAGAGGATCCATTTACCTAACGATTGAGCACACACTAGATGCTCCAGGGATTCAAAGCTCACTTTTGAAAGAAACTCTTATAGTTTTGTGCATCTGAATCTTTTTGTCTTTGTCAATCTACTGTGATCAAGTGTGAGACAGTCCTTGTTCTTCACTAAGTCACAGCTAAACTGTGACTGAGGTGAGACACTCTCCCACACAGACTCACTGTCTGCTACAACAGCATATCTCAAACTGAATCAAGCTCCCCTGGGTTATTTCATAATTACAGATTCCTGAGCTGCTCCTGGACCTACAGAAGAAGATTCTCTGGTAATGGGGCCTGGGAATCAGCACTTACAACCATCTCCAAATATTTCTTCTGTCCATTGGAGTCTGAAGACTATTGCTAAAGAAGCAGATGCTCATGGAAGTTCCTGGGCAGATGAATGACAAGATATCAGTGTTTAAAAAGATAAATCTAGTAGCAGTGATCAGGACCTATTGAAGAGAGGAAGGGTGAGAATACTAATTAAGATGAGGTTGCAATCAACTAAGTGTGAGGAGTTTAATGCCGTATAGAGGGGACAGTGAATGTAGAAAGAAGAATGGGTGAGAAAGAAATTTTTCAAGGTAAATTGACAGTATTTAGTGACTGGCTAGAAAGAATGAATAAAAGAAGGAGGAGAAGATGACTCCAAAGTCTTGAGGCAGGCTATACCCTTAGCTTTAGACTTCTTTCTCTGCTTCTTCAGCACGTCCACACGGAAGTCCACTAGTCGTTGGCAGTGCTGCATGTAAAAACAATCCAGAATTTCAGTTTTCCTCAAACTTGCTTATTGCCCACCTTTCCCCCTCTGAGCATGTAAATAGCCCCATTCTCTTGACTGCTCAGGACAAAACTTTAAAGAGATTTCTGAGTCTTCCATTTCTCTCATCGTCTCATGAGCAAATCTTTAGGGTAAGATTTACTTTCATAATTGATCAATGACCTTTGCATTTTTCACCACCTTCACCTCTGCCATCTTGATTCAACCCAACATCGTGTTTGGCCCAAACTATTACAATAGCCTCTTCATTGGCCCCTGCCTCCACTCTTGCTTTTTATAGTTTATTCAGGTCACAGAACTTTTTGCTTAAAACCCTTCAATGGTTTCCAACTCATTCCAGGTAAAAGCCTCAGTCCTTATAATGGCTCACAAGACCCTAGGGGATCTGGCTCTTTAATATCTCCAATTTCACCTCCTCTCACTGACCCAGGGACAGTCTCCTCTAGACATTCAGGCTGCCATGGTGATGCATGTATTTGGCAAAAAAGCTCCCAACTCTGGCCCTTTGCTGTTGCTGTTTCCTCTGATGTCGGTGGACCTAAACTTCCTCTCTCTTCCTTGTTTTCTCCATTGAGGCTTTGGTGCGCACAGTGCTATTCCTTGCCTTGAACACTAGTCCTCCAGAAAACCACTTGATGGATTATTATTATTATTCTAATCAGGTCAATGTCACATCTTCACAGAGTCCTTTCATGACTATCTTACATGAAATAATATAATCAAAGAGCTAGTTATGACTCTTTATTTTTAAATTAGCCCTTCTCATTTAGCATATTACATGTTTATTTGTCTATTACCTATCTCCCACAAATAGAATGAAAAATGCTAAAAGAAGGGCATTTGTCTACCTCGTTCAGAGTGATATCCCCTTGAAGAGAGACTGACATAGCAAATTCTCACAAAACATTTGCTGAAAGAATTTCAAGGCTGAATTTATGCTTTGCAAGCATAATTACTTGCAAAGAATATAAGCTCTTGAGCCAGGTAGGTGGGTTTATGTCTTGACTATGCCTTTTACTTAATATGCAATCTTAGACAAGTTACTTTGCATCTCTATGCCTCAATTTTCTTATCTATAGAATGCAAGTAATAAGAACAACAGTTTGTAGCATTTAAAAGTGGTGCCAAAAATCGTTTGATATTCCTTCCATCTGGAGAAAGGCCTATGTCCCCTCCCCTTGACTCTCAGCAGGCTATGGACTGCTCTAACCAATGGAATAGGATAGAAGAAATAGGTAGGTCATACAAGATAATTTAGCTTCTGCCTTGTTTACTGGGACACTTGCTCTTGGAATTCAAAGCTGCCATGCAAGAAGTTCAAGGACATTGAGGCTGCCATGTTGTGAGGATCCCCACACTACATGGAGAGATCCTAGGAGTAGGTGCCCCAATCCATAGTTCCACCTGAGTCAGCCTTTGAATCATCTTAGGCCAGGTGTCAGACATGTGAGAAGAAGAATATAGATGATTCCAGCCCCCAGCTAGTTGGTCAGGCCTCATCCAGCTGTTTAAGTCTTCCCAGCCACAGCCTGTGTGGGGTAGAAATAAGTCTTCTCTTTCTGATTTCTTGTGCCTCATCTGATTTCCTGATCCACAGAATCTGTGAGCACAGAAAAAACGGTTATTCTTTTATGCCACTAAGTTTAAGGTAGTAAGTTATGTAGTAATAAATAACTGGAACCCATTCTCAAGGACTATTTTGAGAACTAAAGGAGTAGGAGTATTGTATGTAAAATACTTAGGCCAGTACTGGCCACATAGTAACTAGTCAATGTGTTAGCTTTTATTGTTACTGTGATAAAAGTCCTACTGATAAATATAGGGAAATTTGAGGGATTAATTAATAAAAATACCCTTCTCTTACCTATTCTTAAAATGTAATAAGATAATTTGGGACAGACTTATCAAGTTCATAATTGTGCTTCGTAAGGTCAATTTTTTTACACCCTTATAGGAGACTGTACAACGATTTTCTTATTGACCAGAGAACTACAAGTCAGATGTGATAAAGCCTTGGAAAAATAAAGCACTCAGGATAATAAAATGATTTTTCTGAGTGAGGGCCTAGAATCTTACTCACTTTTGTATCCCTCTGACCATCTAGTAACAGTGCAATGCCCGAAGTAGACACCCCACGAATGTTTGCTTCTCTGATTTAATCAACGCACTTGTGTTCACTGTCTTACATAAACTTTTTAGAAAACATTACTCTATTTAGTATTTTTCTATGTTCTCCTTTAAATCTGTAATATTTGCTGAGAATTTGATTGGTAAACTCATAAAATTTAGATGGATGTTTACGGATTAAATGGCTAGCACCGTTAAGAATGTACAGCGCAGCGTAAACATGGCATGCTTGCACAATCCTTTCCTGGGCTTGTGCTTCTTTGAATTGGGTTCAAATCTAAACTCAGCAAGGCCACACAGGGCGTTAGAGCAAAAAATGTGAAGTTGGAATGCACTGAACCCCCTTGACTGTGGGAGATAGGCATTGGAGGAGGTAATTTTTAAGGACATGCTTTTTATTTCTGGTCACCTGGCAGGCCAATCTAAGAAACATGCTGCACAAATGTGATTTTCAAGCCACACACATTGTCTAGATAGAAAAACAACTTCAAAAATCACGTAGTGTTTTGGAAATTATTTGCTGAATATGTCAACATACCCCCTGAAAGAAAAGCAGTTGCCTAGTTTTTGGACTTTTCTCATGTGCAGATCTCTCAAATTTTGAATAACAAAATCCTTAAAATAATTACTTGGCTATGTCACATGTTTTTTTTTTTAATTTTTTTTTCAAATGGGCCTGTTGAAGCTTTGCTTCCAATGATTAAATGTGTCTAGTTCTGTGGCGAATGATCTATGTGTGTGAGACCAGACAGGGGAAGAAAGAAATACCAGTAGGAGGAGCAGAGAGGCTAAAGAATAAGAAAGGGAGGGAAGAGAAATATTAGATTTAAGAGACAGAGAGTGCAGCACTATCAAATAAGGATCTCCTTTGGAACTCACTGTCTCCGAATTTTTACTACAGCAAATATTAGTGTTTCAATGTCATTTACAGCCAGTAGAATACAATCTATGCACCCAAAGTGAAAAATATTTAGGACTGTTTTTCTCAGTATCAATGAATTTAGGGGTAGTGGTATTGCTAAGGACTTCCTATTCACTTACTCAGTTTGTAATGTTTCTTTGCATGGGTTGTTGACTTAGTGGATCAAGATCACCATCTGTGAGTATGGAAAGTATGGCCTTGACTGTCAGTTGCCAGATAAACAGCCTAGGAAACATTTTTGTCTCAAGCAAGGAAAGCACACATCAATTAAACATACATGCAACTGATTGGCTATTTACACTGTAATTTTATTTTAGTGTCTGGGCCAATATTTCATCTTGCAAACTATCTCTTTCATGAATTATTAGTAGTGGTTCATTTGTACTAAACATTCACACTTACAGTAGGTTTCATTGGTTGAACACAAAATGTATGTTACACAGAGTACTGGGCTTGCATGTGCCGCATGTCCTTAATGTAACCTCATTCTTCCCATCGTACAGATGAAAGAGTTGAAATGTCCAGAGCCATATGACTAGTAAGTAAAAGGACTGCGATTTGAAAGTAAATCTGTCTGAGTCCCAAATCTTGCTTCACTGTACATGACATGATCTAAAGTACTTATTGGAATGGCTGGTACTGAAAAACTAGTCTACTGAAGCCTTAAATAATCCTTTGGTCTCTAGTCCTAGCTTAATATTAGCCAACTATTTCAGCCAACAGACTGAGCAGGTTGGAGGAGAGGGCTGGCTTTGACATCAGCATGTTGAGACTGGCAAGCCAATCCCAACTCTGACATCATCCTGATTAAGTCAGCCTGGCACAGCCCCCACTTGCCAACTGCCTCAGAATTGTGGTCTAGCCACAAGCCAGACACCATAGACTCAGAAAATTGGTAAAGAAGCTGGGCAAAATGGCATGGTGGGAAATGCACATTGTGTAGGCTGCTGGTTTCCCCGCCCACCAAGCTTTGCTTTCCTAAAGAGAATGAAGGTTAAGTAGTTAGCTGCGTTAGATTCAGGGTAATGATTCCAACAACATCACATGTGTACAGAGTGACCCTTTTTGATTGCTTAGGCAACACTGGAGAGAAATAACTCTAAAATTATTGGATGCCATTTTAAATGCCCCTCTTCCTAATTCTGCCTACAAACTCACTGGTGACCTCATTAAGTCATTCTGATATGTGTGCGTATATGTAATTATATGTGCGACATATATAAAAATGTACTGAGCACTCATGGTAGAATATGTCAGGAACAACAAAATATTTTGTGCATTGTAGATACCCACTGAATAATTGTAGAATTAAAAGACCCTCACCCTTAATCTTACCAAAATCTTATGTCAAAGACAATTTATACATATATGAAACAATTCCTGAATAATATAAAAAGTACCATAATTATATCTGTCAGAATTTATTTTGGACTCAGTGTTAATATTATCTAAGGCGACCTTCCATCATTGTGCTTGACCTGTGCCATCTCAAATCCATTCCTTGCCTTTCCTTTATTCCACCCTGCTCTATATCTCTGGGAGGTTTATCCCTGCAGCCTGTTTCCCAAGCTTCTCCATCAATTGTTTTCTAGCAAGGTTTGGCTAAGGGGAAACCAGGGTGTTTTCCTCTTCCCTTATTGCCTGAGCGGCATCCCCACAAGAACTGTGTCTCCCCCATGTCTCCAGAACCTGCTTGGACTGCCATGATTCTCACTGCCTCCTATTACCTTGACCTTGGACTCAGATAATGCTGTGACCTTTCTCTCTATTTCTCCAGCCTCAGAGAGGTAGCAACTCCCTGCTCTTGCCAGCCTCAGGTTGCACCACTGTGCTGGGTTCTGCTTCTCAGCTTCTGCCATCTACAAAAAAATTAAATTCTCTCTATTTTACATACCCAGAGTGGTTTGTTTTCCTGGCTGGACTCTGACAGATATAATTATGGTACTTTTTATATTATTCAGGAATTGTTTCATATATGTATAAATTGTCTTTGACATAAGATTTTGGTAAGATTAAGGGTGAGGGTCTTTTAATTCTACAATTATTCAGTGGGTATCTACAATGCACAAATCAGGTATGTAGGTGAAAATTTATTGAATGTTACAGAGCCAGAGTCTAAAAAAGATGAGATTTTAAAATATATATATATTTTCATGTCAGTAGAATGTAATTGGCTTAATCAATTTACTGCCTACACATAATAAGGAGATATTAGGAGATGGAAATATAGTAATATTCCTGTTTGAGCAGTGTCGACGTCAGGGCTTTTCCTGTGGTATTGTCACCAGATTACCTACTAGCATGTATTCTCAGAGAGAATGGACAATTTTGCTCAAGTAAATGATTTTTTGTACTGATTCATTTGGCAGGAAAAGTTAGGATTATATTCAGAAAGGTGAGCCACATGTTTCCTCCCATCCTCAATATAAGTAGAATGGAATCAAATCAAATGAGCCATGAAAAACTTTTCTGTAGCATTAGCCATTGACCTACAAGGTCTATGAAGTCCACACATCAGAGAACAAATTCACTAGTAAAGATGAGAAATATGTGGAAGAAGAGAGAAATGAGAGCAGCATTTGTAAATTTTTCATGACATTTAAATGGGCAAATAAGCCTCTGGTAGGATAATCACAAATGAACTATGCTGACTAAATCGTTGTGTATATATATATTTACTAAAGAACACGTAGGCAAATTCTTTTATTAGAAATCATGATGTTTTTAGGGATGCCAAGAAATTATGTATTTTTAATGATTAAAATCATCTAATTTCTCATGGAGAGTAAAGTCAGAGCTTGGAATAGCAAACATCATTAACTGTTCTTCGCTGATACTGCCAGTCTCGCTTTCTATTCAACCCTCCTCTTGTGTTACTTCAGAGCAGAAGAGGTTGTTGGATTCTAGTGGTGGGATTAGTGGAGGATGTAGTAATTCTAATGCAGTTATCAGAGAAGAATATGAAAGGAAGGAAAAAGTGGAAGAGCAAGAGAAGAGAGAGGGTAATAAAGAGTTAAGGAAAAGTAACCATCAAGGCCCTGGCCTTTTGAGATGCTGTTGCCTAAACTACTTCCTACTTTTCCCTACTTCCTGTTTCTCTCCACTTCCTGCTCTTCTCCATGTTCTGTTTCTCTTGTTGCCTTAGGGATGGGAACCTCAGCCCTTCTTGCTGCTTTGGCCCCGTGGAGACTGATTGCAGAACTTTCAATTTATTTTTATCTCTTTGCTTAGGTAGAAGGTTAAGCTTTGTTTTCTTATCTTACTTATCTTTATCCCTTTGTACTTAGAGTATACTTTTATACTTAAAATTTAAAGTATAAAAACCTACCTTACCTCCATTTTTCTTCTTGAACCCAGCTAATCTTGTAGGCTAATTGGCTACCAGTTAACCAATTAGCTACTAACTATTAGCTATTAATCTAGTTGGATATGAGACTCAATCATTTCCAGTTCCCTTTTAGGTTTGCCCAAGTAAAAATACAATTCATTTCTTTCTTCAGCAACTGAAAAAAGATGAAATATATACTTCATTCAATTTGTTAAAGAGTAGAGTGTCTGCAATATCGAATTAATTTGCTTCAAATCGAAGGCAAAATTAAATATTGAGCAACCTTGGAAATTATATTTAAAGTTAGTTCTCCCTCTCTGTGGAAACAAAATACTCAAACTTCACAATAGATTGAAATTTAAAATTATAGTTACAGAAGAAGGCATTTCTCTCCATTCCCTCCCCTACTTTTCCCTTTAAAGTAGTTCCTGAATTTATTGAATTTGGAGTAGAAATAATAGTTTTAAATGTTCTCTTTGTGAAGGAATTTGCTAATTATCCAACAGATGTTCTTTCCTTTTATCCTTTATGTGTCATAGTTTCCTTAAGTTTCTCTCCCTTCCTTTCTTTCTCTGGCTCTAGCGCTTCCTCTTATTCTCTTTTTTAAAGCAGTGAAGATAGGTTCAAAACACGTGTAAAGCTTATTACCCTTCTTGGAAACAAGACTATGCCTCAGGGCCAAAGTCCTGAGGCCTTGTATTGAGGAGAAGCCCTCTTGCTTTAATTACAACTTCTTCTAGAAAATTCTCTCCTGAATTAGTGACTTATGTATCCTGGAATTAATTATATTAAGTGAGTTGTAACATTAAATTGTTTGTTTTGACTTTATGGCTTCACCTAAACCTCAATCTGACACTAAAATAATCAAAAATTAAGTAATGAGTACCAGCATTTTTTCAGGGGATTTAAAATTGAAAATTCCCTAACAGTTCTTGAAAGAATCAGTGAACTATCAAAATAACTCAAAATGGCTAAGAACCAATGTTTTATCCTTGAAAAAAAAAGTACCCATTAATAGAATATATTTTGGGGATTTGCTGACCAGCATAATATTAAACTTGTTTGGTCATTTTGCATGCATCTTAGTCAAAATTTTGAGCCCCTGAGTTGATAACAGTTTTTGAAATAAAGTTAAATGTCTTTGTCCTAGTTATTTCTTTTTCACAGTACAGCTGAAAATTAACTCTATGAATTTATATTGATTTTTTTCTTAAAGTAGAGATAACTCTTTGCTTCTCCTACAGAGTACATTCACATAATCCTTAAAAACAAACAAACAAACAAACAAGCAAACACCTTACCAATGTAGACTCAATTCTCATTGACCTGGTGCGAACATGGTAGGTAGGTCACTTGGTACACAGGGAACTGCCTACACGTTGTGACTAAAACAGGTCCTCATGCTGCGCATTCCAAGCTCTCCCCATCTCCACTGGGACTGAAGTTCTAGCCAGCAGACACCCTTACCCACTATCCTGTGCTCTCTCTCCTCCTGCCCGTCCCATACCCGTTTAAACAATAAACGCAGAAGGATGAAACCAAGAAGTTACAGTGAGAAAATGTACAGTCGATGTGATGGACTTTCTGATTTTCTAATTTTGTGGGATTCATTGAGCAAATGATTTATTGTACAACCTGATCCCTGGTAAGACACAATAGCCAATAAAACTGACAAGTTTGTCTACAGCAAGTCCTGAAAATACAGAGCTTCTGTAATCATTCCTACTTTTACACAAAATTTGCCTCTTTTGAGTCATTTTGCCATGAAAAGCACTTGATGGCTCTTTGCTGTGTACTACCCCTACCACCCCCCACATCTATGGCTACTATTACTATTCCTTTTATTACTACTATTACACACACACACACACACACACACACACACACACACACACTTCCTCCAGGAAAGAGTAAGTCATAGAGCTGGAGATAAAATTTGCTAGAGTTATAGAATATTCTGGATAATAAAGTAGGTCACTTTAATTCACAGAAATATGGACATTGAGCTTAAAAGTCACTACAAATGCGCTGCTAGTTTTCATTGCCTCTTGCATTTTGGTCGTTAGGGTGGACCTTCAGTGTTCTCTTTGAGTAATGGTAGATTTTAAAGTTTTTAACATATCTCCCTTCTAATATATGTACACCAATGGATTAAGATTATTTTGAGCATAAATTACTTTAGATTGTCCATATGACCACCCATCTAATATCTGATTAGATAACCTACTACCAATGAAATCTTCATCAACAAAATAATTCCAGGTGTCACTGTAATTTTCTTACCCCAGAAAGAATGACTTTGGTGTCCCTTGGGTGAAAACTTGAGTTATTTGGCAACTTCAAAACATTAACTGAGAATTTGTGTAGTTAAAGGAATGTTTTAACCAAAGCTATAAGGTTATTCCCAGTAGATGGCAGAGAGAGAGGAGAGGAGAAAGTTGTTGGGAGTTAAGGTATGGCATTAATAGTGCTCTGCATAATATAATGAAATAAAACTCCATCGTGAGAGAGACCAGCTTTGTAAATTATGGGAAGTCTGATAATTATTCCTTTTCCTTCTTATACATTTAGGTGATACCCTCTCTGAGATTTGAAGTATGTCTTTGTGAGACATGTGAGTACATTCGTTCAATTCAACAGTGGTTCCGTCATGCAAAGGGAATGAGATGGCTTATTCTATAAGACTTAATACTCAAAGACCGGCAGTCACAGTTCCCTTCTAGTGCCCCCTCCTCTCAGAGAGAAATTGTTTTAAACTGGAAGAAATATAGTGCTGGGTGGAGAAGAGGTCAAATCTTAGGAGGAGCCGGTGAGGAAAATTGGGTTTTCCCAAAAGGTATGTGGAGTTTCACAGCATGGAAATTAGAAAAAATGGTTGAGAGAGGTGTGGGCCAGATAACCAAGGTAAATAACTTAAGTGTGTCCATTTGTGAAGGTACCTTTCTCTTCAACTACTGGGGCCTTTCCCTAAAAGTATGGGAGAAGGCAGATTTAGAGTACAGTTGTAAGTTTTCCTCTTCAAGAATTACCTTGCAGCTCCTCCATACCTCAGGAAAGTCTGATCTCCCTTCAGTCTTAAGTGATGCCCAAGTGGAGAAGACAGGGCACTGAGGGGATGCATGGCCAGGTGGCAAATCAATATCCTGTTCCACTCATGACTCATGATTCTAGCAGAGAAAGGACCACACCCTTCCAA
The DNA here is from genome assembly GCA_003508835.1 of Eonycteris spelaea. NCBI lineage: Eukaryota > Metazoa > Chordata > Mammalia > Chiroptera > Pteropodidae > Eonycteris > Eonycteris spelaea. The sequence continues at coordinate 745,390 of PUFA01000087.1, read as the reverse complement.
GTGGATTACATCAGTGGTGACCATCAGCAAAATGAGCTAAGGTCTGAGCTTAGCACCCAGAGCTAAGGAAAGACTTCCAAGTAGATATCTGTAAATACTCTTGAGGACCCAGAAAAAAACTAAAAGTGAGGATAAATGAAGAGTTTGCTAAGTAATACATAAGGGTTTAGCTAAGCCTCCAACCTGTTTATCTTCTAGCTGCAAATTCTCCTGCATCTGAGTCTACATATCATTGTTTCACCCTCATGCTTCAGTTTAGAAATGAAACTTCTCTAAAGAGTCTCACAACTTCATATGATACCCTGAATATCTTACAGATTTTGGACTCAGATTTCAATTATTTTTAAATCCATCCAAATGCCTTTTCCCTGCTGACAACTCCACACTGCCTGCTTATATAAAAAGACTCACCAGGAGAATAAATTATTTCTTCCCTTGTCAGTGGTAATTTGTGTTCACTAAATTACCTCCAGATCTACTTTCTTGAGTCAAAAATAACTTCATTTTTTTTTTTTTTTGTCCTTCCATGTCCACCTTGGAAAGCTATATAGATTTTAAAGTTAACCTCTTTCTGTTAGATACTCAGGAATAATTAAGCTAGTTTCTTTTTAAATCAACCAGATGTTTCATTTTAAGATAGAACAATACACGGTTTATTTGACCCAAGTTCTCATGGAAAGGCCATTGCTTTCATTTTGATAGTCCTGTTATGTGAGAGGTAAAAATGAAAAACATCTTTAGGAGAATTTTTTTTTTCTGGGAACAGTGCTTGGTCTCAATAGGAAACCACATTTCTTAAAAGAACATGTAAGTTATTACTGATGATGCTTCAAAATCTGATCAAACACTAAGCTACAGCCATCCCATTAGGATTTTATCACACCGTTCTTCATAAACTTTAAAAGAGAGTTTAATGTCTTAATATGTCAAAACCTGTTCTTGGCAAGGCATCTATTTACAGTATTTCTTTGTCACTTTAGTGTTTTCTTCTAATCAAGCTAGGCTAATATGCTTAGGGCACCTTTCATTTTTGCCTTAAAGAATGCTAATAAATGGTTAAGGGTATTTTTTTACAACATGGTGAGTGTTATTTCACAATGTTTCATTAGCCACAAATCCTCAAGTCACTTTTAAGAATTCCAGATGCCCTACTGTAGGTATTTTTGCAGCTGTTTTGTGGGAAATCATGAAAGTGCAACTCTCTTCAAAAAAAAAAAAAAAGAACATATCTCATTCCTATAGGGATCAGCCTCTCTTACTATAACAAAAAGGGCAATGTAAAGACAGCTGTGGACTGTATATATGCTCTCCATCTGCTTGAAGTTCAGATAGCTAAAATATCTTCTAATTTGTAAAATACTTTGATTTTACTTTGGAGGAAGTCTTTCCTTTTGAATTGGTTGATGCGCTCTGCAGTTGGTTTTCTTCCTGCCATTGGCAAGGAAAAAATTGAGCCTAAAGAAATTCTATCTGCATCCAATGATTTTGCTTTTGCAATCAATGTATTTATTGTTCTTTGTGATAAGATTTACAGTCAAATTTATACATTCTTTTATTTGGAAGACAACATATTAAATCTAACAGTTGACAACTACTGACTCCTCTTAGGGTCACATATATTTTCTTTGTTAAAATAAAATTTTAAATTTTAGAGCTATATTCAGAATATTGTGGACGTTTATTCACTGATATTATCTTATACCTCAAGAGTATTTTGATGCATGGATAGCCACAGTTCATAAAAATAAAAAGTGACACACACAAAAATGTTTCCTTTCCTCCTTTCCGGTATCACATAATCTATAGTCTTTGTTATCTATATGTTCTATCTAAACTGTAATGTTGCTGGTGATTATTTTTTTCAAGCAAAATTTTAAAATGTTGGATTGGGGATTTAGAGCTCCAAGGCCTTACTATAATTCACACTGCTAAGACTTTGGCTACAGAGTGAAGGCTTAGTTAGAAAGACTCTATTAGTAGGACCTGTGATAAAAAAAAACTGGACTGGAACCCAGAGATCAAGGGTCACTCCTTGGCTCTAGCTCTTCCTAGCTGTTGATGACATAACTTAGAGTTTATTTTCTCAACTCTGAACATTTTACAGATGCAAAAACAGGAGCCCTGAAACACAAAATTCTATCCATGCTCTAGAATTCCATATTCCAATTAAAAATCAGATCACTAAGGGCAATATTTTTGCCATTTGTTTTATTGTTTAAACACATAGACCTCAGAATGGGTCAAATGAGAGTCGTTCATTCCAAAAACAGAAAAGTAACATAATAAAGCCATGGGGATGCCATGCTGAAAAGACAGTATGTTCCCTCAGAGGGTTTGACATTTAGTAAGAAGTAAACTTGCAGACCAGGGATTCCAATACACCGAGGCAGCCATCCCAACAAGACAAGCAGGGGGGTGGGTAGGAGGACAGAAATAAGAAGTCATATTTAAGGAGGCAGGAAGATCTGGAAGACAAAGATTTATGATTCTTGAGATAGAGGTAGAGGTGGCTTCCCAGGCAAAGGTAATGATGTCTGAAACACGTTGGAGTGCTATTTTTATTATTTAATGTGGAAGACTGGAATGGGCAAGAGAGGCTGAATTCCTGTGTTCTAAAGATTACACTGACAATGCTTTTTCTTTTTTTCTCATTACTACTATAAGCCCATTTGATCTTTCTTAAATCAATGACTTGTCATTCTACCCCTACTCGGGAGCTAATTAGACAATAATTCTCCCTGCGGAGCTCTCAAAAGAGTAGAAATTATCCCCAGCTCTCATCTCATATGAGCCATCTCCAAAATATTACAAGGATTTTTGTCTCCATTATCATTTTTCTCAAAACTATTACAATGATTGCTTATAGTACTCCTTGTATAGTCTTTTCTTAAATTCAACAACACAATTTGTTCCACTGAAGTGGTTGGACTGTGAAATTGTTTCTGCTCTTCTTTTAAAGATACTGTATTTTATTAAATATTTTCTTTACATATACTCATATGATCTTTGGGATCAGATAGTCCTCAGCCTGAATCTCTGCTCTTCTAAGTAAAAAAGGAAGTTCTTGGGACAATGGTACTTTTGCATAGGAATCCTGAGAGGATGAAATAAGATCATGCATTTAAAGTGCTTAGAGCAGTCTGGCATGTAGTAGGTAGATCAAAAAATGTGAATACTTTTCTCCACTTGTGAAAAAAGAATGGGGCCTCCTTTATGAGAGCACTGGATGAACTGCATGGCACATAATGATTTTGATAGTCTATATTATTATCGCCTATCTCTACAGTCATTCTATGAAACACAACTCACCTATTAGCCTGGACTGAGGGTACAAGTGAATGAAGCAAAACTCAGACTTTGCAGCAACACTTGTCAAGCAAAACAAAGGCCCTTAGAAGATGAAACAGGGTTCTTAGTGGAAAGAATGAGAGAAAGTAGCCAAAATTTTTTTACTATAATGAAAGATGAAGTCAAAGATGATTAAATAAGGTAAAGACTGAGAAAGTGAAAAAATAATAGTTAAGATATGTATAATTTTAGTTTTTTAAGGTAGATATAATATTTAAACTTTGCAAATGGAAAATTAAAATGCCTAGCTTAATAAAGCAAAATAATAAATTTGTTACTAGAATTTAGAATGTTCATAATTCATCTGAAGTGATTGGAAATAATTTGTTTTCTTAACTTGTTTTAAAAAGCCTCTGTAATATTTATATTGTTAATTTATTCAGCTAACTTTCCCTGCCTGGGTTGTGGAATTATAAACTTTAGTACAGCTGCTACTCAAAATGTTCCCCAATTTTCAAATGAAGTCCATACTAACGATGCTATATGAAATTTAGGGGTAAAGATTTTGGCCACATCATTTACAAACTAATTACAGAAGTGGAAGATAAAATCAATTCTTAATGAGTTGAGACTTTTGGAAAATACATTCAAAGGATCTTGATTTTTTTCTCTTGAAATATGCAGCATTACAAAATACATGTCCTTATGTAGCTTAGATACACAGGCTAAGAGTGTTTTTGAACTTAAGAAAAAGGTTACAGAAAGGAGAAATCCTCTAAGTCAAAATAATCTCCACAAATATAAGGCAAATAACATTTCGGTACCCAAAGGCCTGCCATGATCTACAGTGGGACATGGGATGTGACACTGGAGTAATTAATGAAAAGTCTTTGTAAGTTCAGTAATTACTGAACTTTCCAGAAAAGCAAAGGGAAGGTCCACATTCCATGTCCCAATCTGGCTCCCTCCTGTGCACTCCGACTATTTCACTGAGGCCTCTGACTGCATCCCAGTGACACAATTCACACAATGGTCACAGTCACCAATGCAATGCTGGCGCCAGTAAGCTTTAGTTTGTTAGGAAAAAAACTACTTTCCATGTATGTTTAAATAGCACAGACACATAATATTAAAAAAACAGAAGCTCTGAGTGTGTAATTTGATGCTCAGCCTTTGCAAAATAGGCAAAGATCCAAATATTTCTCTCTGCTAAAAGAGTTTAAAATAGGTTTCCAGGGGTGACTTGGCTGGAGAGGCTACCACTTGGGATCCGTGAGCTGCAAAGTTTGATTTGGGGATGATCTGTACTTCCTAGAAAGAACCACCAGGGCTCTCAGAGTTAGCTGCTATCCAGAAGGAAGATAGACAATACAATTGAACTTTCCAGGTTAAAGCTGTGTGTGTGGGCGGGGTGGGGGTGGGGTAGGTAGGGGGTCACTTTATTTTTGAAACTTTGGATTTTAATTATGGAACCAAATGAAGTAATATCAAGTCCACCCAAGCTTTGTTACTTATAAATTTGTACTCTAGAATTCTTTGGGGGTGGAGTTAAAGAATACTAGAGAGAATACATTGGAAAGCTATCCTTCAATGGTGGTCTGGTGATGACGATATGGAGGTTGCTTGCCAGCTAGGAAAATGGCATTTTCTGGACACACATCACCCACACGGTGCTGGACTCTTTCAGTTAGGCCAATCACATCACAGAGGGCTCAAAATCAGATCTTCTGCCCTAGCAGAGGTTTCAGGTAATCTCCCACGTCCTCCCCAACTGTTCCAGAACTGCTTGTATTTGCCTTTATTTCCTGGCTCCAGATATTGGGTTCCTACAGTAGCTGCTCTGGCTAAATTCTGCTTTGGGTTTGGCAGTGCCCCTCCTATTGTATTGGAGCTCAGCACTCCCACCGGTCAGACTTCCCATTATAGACTCCAGTCTGAAAAACAGCTCCCTGGTGGGGCCTCCTCCCACTCTTCCTAGAAGATACAAATGGCTTCTCCTAAGCCCTATGCAACAAGAGACAAAAATTACTAATATCTACTTCCTACTTTCAAAGAACTTACAATAAGTTGCTTCAGATTAGATATCCACAAAGAAATGAAGCTAACATTATGAGCTTCACAACAGGATGCTGAAAGAAGGGAGTATAATATCTGCTCTGTGGCTAAGACAAGGGAAGGAGCACCTCTCTTTGGAGAGATCAGCTATGAACAGTTATGAGGAGTTTCAGGGATTTAGGAGTGGTGTTTGTATTAGTTATCTATTGCTGCTGTAACAAATTACTATAAACTTAGTGGCTTAAAACAACATAAATTTATTAGCTCCTAGTTTTGTAGTCAAAAGCTTGACACAGGTTTCCCTGGACTCAGATCGAGATGTCAATAGGGCAACTTTTCTTTTGGAAGCTTTGGGAGAGAACCCATCTCAAGCTCATCTGGGTTATTTCCAGAATTCAGTTTCATGTTGTTGTAGGACTGAGGTCCCCATTTCCCTCCTGGCTGTCAGCTATGGCTGCCTTTAGCTCCCAGAGGCCTCTCTCCATTCCTTCCACATGGTGCCTACATCTCAGAACTAGAAACAGCATGAATCTCAGACTGGACATCACTTCTGTCTCCAATTCTTCTTCTGCATCATTCTGCCCCTTACTCTTCTGCTCCTACTGCCCATGTGATTACATTGGGTTTTACTTGGATAATTCAGGATACTCCCCTATTGTAAGGTCAGATGATTATTAACCTAATTGCATAACATAATCACAGGCATAACTCAAGGGGGTGAAGGTCATGGTGGCCAAAGTCTTGCCGAGCACTGCCTTCTGGTGATGCCATGAGCTGGGGGGAGCTGTATAGGGTAAAATTGAAATCATATCTGTATTAAGCACCTAAAACGTACTAAGTATGACTCATGTTTGAAAGCACAAGGTAAATCAGAACCCACCTCATCCTCAAAGTCTCACTTAGAGGGGAAGACAGCCTTCTTTTCAAATAATTATAATACAATAATTACAATAGCTATATGCAACATCTACATTAACAATTTTGTGGGTTTGTTTTGATAGGATATTTTTGTCTCTTGAATTTTACAAATTGGCATGTATTTACAACCATAAGCATTTTTTTTTAAGGAAAGCATTGGCCAAAATCTGTGAGAAATGGGATGAAACATAAGAGAGACCTAGTCTTGATTGCCCTTTATTCTCCACCCACAGTGCTAACTCTGATATTCCATCTTGATTTCAACATTTGACACCAAACTTGGAATATTCTGTTCTTTAATGATATTTAAAGGCAGAAAAGCGGATTATAAGAGAACATTCCAGTTTGGCACTTTGAAGCTCATTGGTTCTATTTGTAGGCCCCCAGGAATATTTTCTGTTCTCCGACACCTAGTTGTTCTTTCTCTGTTACTTATAGTACTCAGTTGTACACTTAATAAGGGAATGAGGACCAGAGGACATGTTATTCATTTTGGAATCTTCTCTTAATCTCTCCATCCCAGCCCTAAAACAGTGTTACAGCAAGGGAGGCCATTCAATAAAGTTTGAATAAATTAAAAAAGAAAAGAAAGAAAAGAAAAGAAAAAGAAAAGAAAAGAAAAGAAAAGAAAGAAAAGAAAAGAAAAGAAAAAAGAAAAAGAAAAGATAAACAAAGCTAAGTCTTGGGTTTAGGGATTGTAAATGAGTAAATAGGAAATGGTATTTGCTACCTGAATCTTTTGTCTTTTTCATGCAAAGGACTAAAGTGAGTGGCTAAGTGATGAGGAGGACAGTGTGAGCAACAGAAGATTAGGGAAAAGAAATACAGTTGAAGAGAACTTCCTGTGATTCGAATGCAAAAAATAACTGAATGAATGTTATGCTTACATGCTCCATGAAATACAGAAATTGTGGGAGGTGAGGCCATTACACACATTCAAGAAAATCAGGCATTTAAAGCAGACACTGAGGACACTTGGTTCCATGTTCATCCTCTGATGGTCTCTTTGCCCTATTCACAGATGTTTGCACTATGATTTGTGTACTCTAGGGGCAGCCAGAGCTTCCCAAAATTGACAGGAAAAGGAATGACAATAAGCAAAAGCCGTGTTAGTCCTCAGATAAGGTAAGCAACCAGGTCATCACCAGGATTTGCTACCATACGCTGGGCTTCTCAGAGATCCAATGGAGTGTAGACTTCATTAGGTTAAAAGTCTGTGGCTCACGGTCCTGTTAGAGCTTCAACCTCAGCTTCTCCCATCATATCTTGACAGACCTCCCTTTGCGTGATAAGCAGAATCATGGCCTCCAACATCTGTGTCCTAAACTCTGGAACTTGTGTTTATGTGAGGCTACTTTGCAAAGGAGCTTTAAGGTTGCAAATCAGCTGATGTTAAAATAGGGAGACGATCCAGATGGGTGCAATATAATCAGAAGGATTCTTAAAAATGGGAGGGGAGGCAGAAAGTCAAAAAAGATGGGATGACAGAAGCAAGGTCAGCATGATGCAGCGCAAGGACTCTACCTACTATTGCTGGCTTCGAAGATGGACAAAGAGGTCATGAGCCAAGGAATGCAGGAGGCCTCAAAAAGCTGAAAAGCACAGGAAAATGTATTTTCCTTGAGAGTTTCCAAAAAGTAATGCAGCCCTGTTGACACCTCAATTTTAGCCCTCTGAGAATCGTATCAGACTTCCAACCTACAGAACTATGAGGTAACACATTTGTGTCATTTTAGCTGCTAACTTTGCGGTAATTTGTTACAACATCCACAGAAAACAAATAAATGTGTAATTGGGTCAACCCTGATGCGCGTTGGTCATGGTGGAAGATCCACAGGGTCATTGTGGGTAAATAGCCCTCTGCTTGGACCCGCCATACAGAAGGGCTGAGTGACAGATTCTTTAAGACGTCATGCCAAAAAGGTCACTGTAACTCTTCACTCATGGGCCCCGAGTGTATGGGTTCAAAAACAAATTCCCAAGTTCTAGTCTGCTGCGTAGGTTAAAATTGATGTCATATTGGCCTAGCACAGACTCTTTTACTTGCATAAAAGATTTTTTAAAAACCTCCTTTTAAAAAATTAGTTACCAATATTTAAAGGTTCTGCCTAAACATTGGGATTTCTGACTTTTCCTGAAAAAAAAAAAAAATCAGAAATTGTCGCCACACTTGCAATCCCATGGGAGTGGAGTAGTGGCTGTCCCTTTAGAAGAAGCATGCTCACTCGGGTTGTCTCCGTCCCCACTACTAAACCATCTCCACCCTCTCCATGTTACCTGTTATGTGGCCCTATAGGCACCAGGTGGTTCAAAGCTTATATACAATGCACGTTTCGGAACCAGCTTAATTAAGGTAAGTTATTCAAGAAAATCTAAGCGATTTCATTGCTTTCATCATGCACGATAGCAAAGATTGCCTTCATTCATTTCAGGAAAAAAGAATCTCAGGCAAAATAGTTTGGTCCCATTTCTCCATTTCTTCCAAATTCTTAGTCTATGCAGTACTAAAAGACAATATAGGCATGGGTGCCTACTAGCGAATTTCCAGGACTAGTTATGACTGATTTTGATCAGCCAAACCTTTGCCCCCATAAGTTATCTAAATCTGACTTCAACAGATAAGGAGAGAATTTTCAAACGGATATAAATCAAGCTGGAACATTTTGAAGATGGTAGATGAGGAGCTAAAACAAAATATATCAGATGGTCCAATAGTGAATAGTGTTTTCATGTGCGTAGGGCTGAGGGTGAGAGAAATCTCTGTGCACTTCTATTAGATTAACATGTAAGCTCTGACATCAGCTGCAACATGATCTGGTATTGCAAAATGCACTTAGGAATCCTGACGCGCTAATTGTTATGCCTGGCTTTATTACTGACATATCTTTTTACTCATATCTGAATGCTGATGGTTATGGGCCAAAATTTTGGAAAAGTGATACTTTACAAGCTCAAACTTGAAACGGCTCTGAATAGTGATAGAAGGTCACAGATACGGGAAAAAGAGAGGAAAATCTGCTCACAAAAGGGTCAGTGTCCTGAGCGGCTGGACGGGAATGTACCTTTTCCGTCGCAGACTCTGGTCTTCAGCACACAATGTAGTGAATAATCAGCCATAGTCGGATGAGGGAGAGGCCCTGCCAGCTCCTGACACGGCCTCTGTGGATGTGATGGATGTGGAGAAATCCAACCCTTCCCAGGGGGGTCAGGTGGCACCATCAAGACAAAGAGTGCAAACAATTTGGTCCTAGAAAAGAACTTCCTTTTTTCCCTTTTTTGGAGATTTATGCCAAAAAGTTATAGTAGCAGGTCATTCCCTATTAAGCTGGAAATCTGTGAAAAGAAAAAAAAAATGAAAAAGGAAGCCCAAGTGAAACCTAAATAGAAATATTTTGGGGTAGGATATATTTAAATTGTGTACAAATTTCTGTATAAATAAATTAATAAAGAAATAAATTTTTAATGGCATTTAATAAATGAACAGATAGAGAAAATTTTCAAAACGACATTTACTTCCAAGATTGAGTCAAAAACATCTGCTTTCTGTATTAGAGAGTGAGACAGTATCCAAGTTTGTGAGAAAACAGCGAATCTCAGATCTTTCTGTGGATAAAAACAAGTGAGGGAAGGATAAATCTCCCTCTGACCCCAGAGACTAGTCTGAGTGAACAGAGAAAGAAAACATAGTGTAGGCATGCTGCTGTTCCAACTGGAAAAACCTTGCTAAATATTTCTCAGCCTTTTTGTTGTCTCCCTGTCTTTTTAAATCTCTGAGCAGTGATTCTAGTTGGATCTGGATTTATTGAGTTTTTGATAAAGTACATACCACTACTCCATCCTCCCCTTTCCCCATCCAAGGCCCCAAGAAGTTTTGAGAAATATCTATAAATTTTCTTAATTGCCAGACAGTTTTTCCACTTCTAGGCAACTGGCTTCCCTTAGTTGTAATGTCAGAATCTGACCTTCGACATCAGGGGCTCATGTTAGATGACTACCAAATGTTAAAGGCGCCTTCAATTTTAGTTGCTTTCTTCACTCTGAGGCTGAGCATTCGATGCCAGCCTTGAAACAGGTCAACTTTTTAGTTTTCTTCCAAGTGAGCAGAGATGTGCCAATTCAGAAGGGTAGCTGGGGAGTGCAAGCAGTGTGCACCTGCTGTGTGCCACGTAATATTCTGAGCTGCACTTTGCTTAATGCCCACAATCATTCGCGAGGTCAATTTTGCCAGCTTTGTTTTGACAAATAATGGATTCAAAGACATTAAACAGTTGATAATCTTAAATCGATAAGTGGCAAAGCTGACATTCCAGACCAAGGCTGCCTGCCTCCGAAGTTCTACTTATATACAAAGTCTTGATATGTTCTCATTTTTACTACCAACAGAAAGTTTTGGAAGATAGTTTGTCATTTTCTCCTTTGAACTTATTATCATTCATGTTATCCCTAGGTATGGAGAATTCCCACATAGAGAATTGCCAGTGACAGTAAGAGTGTTGCAGAAGTAATTATTAGGATATCTCAGCTCAAAATTAATTTCCATTTCAAACCCAGATGACATCTCAGAGGCAGATTGTCAGGATAGAAGTTGAGGGTCGCCATATAATTTAAGTGATTCGGGTCACTCTACAGCCCCCACACCACCCACAGCCACCAAGTTTTTCCTGTGGCTATAAACGTATGGCTCCTTTTAAATAAGTAAGAATTTGGATTGTGACAGGTTTATGGGAAAATGTCAGCCACAGACTTGTTTCTGAGGGACCAATTCAATGGGTAGCAAGACACTCAGTGCAATCTGAAAACAGAAGACCAACCAATTAGAGGAATGAAGAGATTCTTGGGTAACCATCTACTCTCTACCTCTCTTCCCCCAGCAACCCTTTGCTTAATTTTGTACTTTCCAGCTCATAAAGTACATCTTTATTTGAGACATCCCATTTTATGTGTTTATACAAAAAGACAGGGCAGTACCATGCTAAGGTCATGAGCAATGGAATAAGAATATCTGGTTTCACCACATGGAAATACTGTGTGATCTTCAGCTAATTACCTAACCTCTCTGGGCCCTTCTCTGTAAAACCAATTGTTCTAAGACCTTTTTGAGACAATGTAATAAACAGTGCCTGGCTTATAGTAGGCATCTAAAAAATACTTTCTGATTTACTCTTCTACTCATTTGCTTGATCAGAAATGTGCTGATTCTGAGGGGTTTCCTCTTTTTTTTGCAAACCTCAGATATTGTAAGGATTCCTTAACTTGATGGTGGTGTTGAAGATTAAAATAGTGTATTCCACTTGTAATGGTGTGTAATCCTGAACTATTGTTTAACTTCTCTGAGTCTCTTTTTTTTTAGTCACAAATTGGTGATGATAATTATGATGTTGTTCATTTCTAACCAAATAACATTTAATATCTTCTTCTCTACAAACAGGACCTAGATTTTGGGTCCAGATAACTGGCAGAAATCAATCACCCAATCTAGGGAAGATCCAAGCCCAGCAGACAAATTCTGATTGATCTAAAATAGCAAGAATAATCTCATTCTCCTTCATCAGTGAGTGCTCTAGGGTGACCATGAATAACAAACACTTCTGCCAAAGAAATGGAAAGAGAAGATTTAAGATAGAGTCTCAAGAGGAAAAAGGCATTTGTCTCCTGTTTGCCACTGGGCTGCTGATGGCAGACATGATGTTTAAAGAATAGGTAGACATCTTGAATCCATGAAGTGATGGTCACAGGGATGAAACCAATGTGCTAAAGATGGCAAAAGAGATGGGAAAAGCCTGAAGGGTTCTTGGTAACATTGTGGAATGGCTGGATGCGTCCTTGAGCTGTCCATCTGCATACATCTTGTCATAGGAGATAATTAATGCTTAAGCTACTCAAGTCAAATACTCTTTTTACTTGCAATTTGCAAGCAATATGTATGCTTCTAAGAGCTGTTCTGAGAATTATGAATAACATGTGTAAAGCATCTAGTAAGTGCCTGTCATTTAGTAAACACCTGGCAATCATGCAGCTTACATTTCTTATAACTGTTAATATACAGAATCTCTAGGGAAGCAGTGGAGCCCTTGTCAAATGGAAGCTTCCGTTAAGTACTTGCTCATGTTGTTACAGAGGAAATCCACACACCGCATTGAACTTACTCAGGGTCTTTATGCTCATTGCATTGAGACTCCAAGAGATTGTATCAATATATACAAATAAATTTATAAAATTAATTGAATTTGAAGATGTTGGAACTCAGATGGAATGAAACAGGATTAAACATATGGTTCTCGTTACTAAGGATTGGGTGGTTTTATTTAACCTTAAGTAAAACTCTTCTTCCAAGCTCTTCTTTTCTCCTCCCCTGATTGTGAGTTCATTTCACTTATTTTTTTGGTTTGAGCTGAATTTCAAACCAAATTTGAAATGTTGCCGCCTGTTTGAATAAACAACTAGCTAGAGAAAGAAGGTTGGAAGTGTGTTTAAACGGCCATTTGTTGATTATTTGAGGATTATGAGTTGTCTAGAGGATAGAAAAAAACATGGAAATACTAACTATGGGGCAAAAGTACTTTGTTCATAAATTTAATCAATATTTATGGAGGTCCTCTGTTTGGTGCCTGGAAAACAAAGTCATAATCAGGGCCATGTCATTATAGGCTTAGAAATAACCTCGTAGAGAAAGACACATGAACAAGTAGATGCAAAAAGCTAGTGTAACTGACAAAATAACAGTGATAATGATGATGGAACCAGTACCACTCCTGGGATCACTGCTGCTGATGCTCCAGTGACTGAGCACTTCCCATCCACCAAGTACGGTCCTAAGTTCTTTACCTCACTGTCTCTTATGATCTTTATAATAATTTCCTGTGGTCAGCCCACTTGTTCTGTCTGTTTTAGAGATGAGCCCACTGAGACCCAAATGCACACACTTGGTTAGTGGAGATGTTAGAATTCACATCCAGGACTTCCTAATTGCAAAGCTCATGGTCTTAATTAAAGTGTGGTAGAGATTTGAATGAGGTAAAATGAAGGTTGAAATGGAGGAAGTAGTTGAGTCTGGTGGGGGCATTGAATCAGGGTGGAGTGGGAGAAAAGATAAGAAAAGGCTTCAGACAGGAGGTGACCCTCTGTAGACACTCATTGCAGAAAACAGCTTCTGGGGGAAAAAATGTGTGGTGTACAGTTCTTTAACATATTTTCTAATATAAAAGAAAAAAGTAATAATGGAGGCAGAATGGTGTCTGAATTAGCCTGGTGCCTTGAGAACACTGCAACCTCCAAAGCATTTGGGACTCCAGGGAACTGGGAAAATTATTGGAGTTGTTTATTCTGCCTAAGTACTTGAAATCTCATGAATGAAAGGTTTTCTACGAATACAAAATATTGCGATGGGCTGCATTAGACCAGAGAAACAGTATATTCAAAGAGAAGTCTAAACATATTTATTTAGAATATGAAAGTGGGTATTTGTGCCAAAAATGATTTAACATGGTAGAAATCTACTCAGATAGTGACTGCACTAGCAAAGCAGAAGATTTGGTAGTGGTAATTCATGCCAACCAGATCCCTCTCATACCCAAAGTTAGCCTACGAGATTCTCCTCGTCTAGTACCTGCCTTGTTCTATGGCCTCAGGCTCAGTTGTATAATTTTAAGCACTCCACTTGTCCTGTAGGGTTTTGCCCTACAATTTCAATAATTACATATTTCAACCTAGCTACATTATGGGCAACATCATGAAGTATAAGGGGTAAAATAAAGTAAGATTTTGCTGACCCTTGGATTGACATATCAAATTTTAACATCAAATTTTAATTATTTGAAGAATTTATTATCTAGTGAAGATTCTATTTCTAGTAAATGAGATTTGAATTTAATACTTTTTCATTCTTGTTAAAAGTGTATTCAACAATTAATATGCCTGCCTTATTTGAGATCATGAGAAAATGAACCCTAAATGATTTAAAACTAACTCCTCAGAAAATGATTTAAAACTATTTCACAGGTAATATTTTTATATCATAAAACAATAGTTTTAAACTAATAATAAAAATAGTTTTAAACTAATAAAACAAAAGTTTTAAACTAATAATATCCCATGCTGTTTTCATCATACGAGTACGTTAATTAGTTCTTAGAGTATGATGGCAAATAAAAATTATCTTTTTTTCATTGTTAAAAACAAACTCAGCCTGACCACATTAACCTCTTTCTCTTCCACAAATAAGCCAAGCTCTCTTAATCCTTTAGGTTTCTTTACTTACTGTTTCATTTTTCCCCTCTATATTCTTGCCATACAGATTTGTTTAGTGAGGCCTTTCTGCTTTTCGTATCTCACTCAGGTCAAATGTCAGATGTTCCCATTTGGGTAAATGGGACCATCATTCACCTCGTAAGGCAGAACAAAAACCTGAGAGGGTCTTTATCTATTCCTAGGTCCCTCCATATGCAATGCACCAGCCTGTTATGTTGAGTCTAGGTTTTATCTGGAATTTGACCACATCCTGTCACTTCCACTGCTAAAGCTCTAGCATAAGGCACTATATTCTGTCATCAAGATTAACACCACCAGCCTTTTCTCATTGTGATTTAGCCCACCATAACCAATACAGAAACTGGTACCCTGAAGATGTTGATATGATTCAAACTTGATAGTATTCACTTGGTCAAAAGTAGGTGGAGGAATAAATAAAGCAGGGTGGAAAGATGGGACCCAGTTTATGTAGTAGCAAAACATTTGGTAAAATTGTTGCCTGTGATAACTCAGGAGGCAGACCACATGCCTCCCGAGCCTGTTGAAAAGAAGTTAGAAAGACTGCTATGGTGCGTTGCTGTTAATTTGCTGTGGAAATAAGAAGAGACAAGGATGAGAGTGTCTATATCTCAAGGATCTACAAGTACTTTATTCATGCAGTGTTTTTGCACTGATGATACAATGATGATGACAATGATTTTATTTTTAAATGTTTAGAATTTGCCAAGCTCTGTGCTTAGTTTAATGTACAGTAACTTACTTAATTCTTATGATCACCTTATGAAGTATTCATTGTAAACATTCCAACTTTATAAGTTAAGAAAATGAAGCATGGGAATGTTACATAATTTGTTCAAAGTGACATAGCTGAGTCAGTTGGGGTTCAGACCATGCAGTATGATTCTAAAGCTACACTTTTAGTCATCCAACTCTCCAGACCTAGGGAGAAAGTAAAAAGATAAGCTCCCTTTTGGAGGAACAGAAACTGAGACCTAGAAAGAATAAGTAAATTGCCTAAGTTGTGAAATTATTACTGGAATCTTTGTCTGACTTCGACACTACGTGAAACAAACTCTGGATGCTCAAAATCAGACAATCTTAGATTTAAGAACTAGAAATTGTTTCAGAGATTATGCTATTTAAAAACACAGTCCTTCATTTTACAAATAATCCATAATCATTAAAATCACTTAGCTGAACCAATCAAGCGCTGGTTCAACATAGCAAGACAGCTTTACATATCAAAGGGAGTTATTTTCAATATTTTTTCTATTAAAAAAAATAAAACAAGATGAGGAATCCAATGCTTGATGGCAGCACTGTTCTTCATAGTAAATTCAAGTACCTCATTGTTTCTTTGTAATCAGAAGGCAACTTGGGAAAGGATTCTATAGACACTGGGACCATTGTACGGAGCTGTGGGACCCAGAGATTTTCATGAGAGTGAAAATGCCCTTCGAGATCAAAGCAAATTGTCTTCCAAGCGGCGTCCAGTGGGCCATCCTCTGAAAAGTGACCCACTGTTCAGTAAGGCTCTTTCCAGGACACTGAATTGGAGCCAGCTGGTGCCTGCAACATACCTTGTGTGTCACCTTCTGATCTCTGTTTGAAGGCCAACTGTATGTGATTAAGCATAACAGACACAGAGCTTGTGTTAAGCCCAGAATGTAACTTGTTGAATGAATAGCAATTGACTTGAAAATTGGACGAATGGATTGAGTTTCTTCTCTCTCTCTCTCCCTCTCTCTCTCTCTTTTTTTCCCTCCCTCTCTCTCTCCCTCCATCCCTATCTCCCTTCTTCTCTCTCTCTCTCTCTCTCTCTCCCTCCTTCCCCCTTCTCTCTCTCTAATAGAGCAAGATTAAATCCTCTGGGTTTAGTCAAATCAGGGCTTGCTGTTTTTGAGGATATTATTGAGGTATAGTACTTCAGCTCTGCTAATTAGAATTCTAGCAGGATGAATTTTTTACCCAAAATGTGCATCATCTAATGGGAATGGCAAAAATGGCTCCTCCTAAAGGTGTCTTTTAGCATTTCCTTATAGCAGTCAAATAATGTGGTCTCCCCCACACGCCCCCTGCCGCCCTAAAGTTTTGCCGGGTCTCAAACTTTCCCGTCTTGAAAAAATTTTTTTTAAATTGCTTGGAATATTAAAAAAAAAAAAAAATACTGATGACACTGGTTTTAACCAACGGATTCTAATTTAATTGGTGTGTGGTGTGTGGTGTGAGAATATGTTTTTCTGTTTTTTTTTAAGCTCCCAAATTTATTCTAATGTACAGCAAAGGCTGAGAACCACTAGGAACCACTTTTAAGCCCCTCACTCTGATGGGCACCAGCTGCAAGCATGTGTACACATTATGTTTGCTGAATATAAACATTGCAATACAAACTCTTGCACCCAAGAACCATGGGCTGCTTGTGAACAATCTTTGGAAAAGTTTGAATTTGTAAACTGATAATACATATAATTTTATGGGCTCCATATGGTTCCTGTTATCTCGAGGGAACTATACACACATTTGCCTTGCCCCAGGATGAAAAGATAAATAACAGATGTGGGTAATTTTTATCATAATTGTACTGAACAATAATACAAAATAAGAAATGAAGGGAGCAAAGAGAGAAGTAAAACTCATGAAAATAAAATTCAAACCAGTTATTCTAGGTTATATCTTCAGATGTTTAGAATTCACTTATACAATAGATCAGAAGTAACCGTGTCTACAAAAGTGAAGCAGAGTGTAGAGCTAAAAGAGTTCCATGAGAGAATGGTTACCAAGATTTAGGATGACTGAGAAATAATAAAATAATAATAATACAGGCATTGGTGTACACTATGTGCCAGGCATTGGGTAAAGTTTGTGTGGGAGTCTCATATTCTCTGCTTTTTAAAAGGGAGGTCTTTCAGTCCTTAAGCTCTGCCAAGAAATCAACATGGTGGTGCTTGGCTGGGCTCTCTCAGGGAAATTCTCAAAAAAATATATATCTAGCTTATTTTTAAAAGAATTTTACCATGAAATATATATATAAATGATATATATATAAATGTATACATGTATGTATGCATCTATATATTCTTTAATAAAAACTTTTGAACTTCCATAAATCCGTTGCTGGTACATCAGATCAGGGCCAAAGGTCAAATCCAGCCTGCTGCCTGTTTTTGTAAATAAAGTTTTATCGGAACACAACCATGGTCATTTGTTTAAATATTGTTTATGCTACTTTCTTGTTACAATTGTGGGATTGCGTATTTGCAACAGAGACCATATGGCCCACAAAGACTCCCCTGCCCCCAAAAAAGTACTTTTTGGCCCATTATAGAAAACATTTGCTGATTCCTGCCTTAGTTACCTCTTTCTGATTCCATTCCCTGTTGCACCTCAATCACTCCTAAATTCTATACTATTGTTTGAGTTTCATGTCATTTTCTTACGGTTACTTTTTGATGAACAGATATTTTAAAATGTAGTCTATCTAATAATATATCGATCTTTTTCAACGTGGCTTGTGAAATTTGCATTTTGTTTGTAAAATAATTTATTTTCTTTATATTATCTTCTAAAGTTATCTAAAGTTTTGCCTTTTGAAAGTAAGTTTTACAATACCTGAAGTTGAGTTTTATATATTTTTTAATGCAGAGTCCTATTTAATTTTTTCCATATCAATTGAACCAATTGTATTGATATTACTTATTGAAAGCCCATCCTTTCCTTCACTGAACTGTAATGCTGACTTTGTCATAAATTAAATTTTCATATATGCATGTTTTTCCTCCAATAACCTCTCCCCACAGTTTTAATTCTATAATTTCACAGTGATTAGGCAAATACCCATCTCCCTCTGAGCTTTTCTTTTTATTTAGGAGTTTTATTATATCTAAGAGTTTATTTATAGTTTCTGTTGGATTTTCTATGCAATCATGTGCAAATAATAAAACTTTTATTTCTTCCTTCACAATCTTTATAGATTTTATTCTTTTCTTTGCCTTGTTACACTTTTTTAAAGATCTCCAATATTTACAATAATCCAGCCTTTGGTTTTTTATCTTGCTTCAAATTGTCATAATTGGATATGTTTGTTGTAATTGTTTTGTAAATATCCTTTATGACAACATCTGCTTCTATTTCTAGTTTAAGAGATTTTCATTATAAATAAATATTAAATTTTATCAGTTTTATTGTGTTATGTATTCATTGAGATGGTCATATAATTTTTTCTTTTAATTATTAAAGAGATTTATCATTTCGTTTGGTGTTTTTAAACAAGTTTATTGTGATTTTATATACAATAAAATTTACCTTTTTAAAGTACATAGTCAATGAGTTTTGGTTAAATGTATGCAAGCCAACATTAGCAAACAGAATTTATAACTTCAAATCATCAACCACAAACAGTTCCCTTTGTTGTGCCTTTGCAATCAATAGCCACCCTCTCCAACCCCAGTAATCGCCTTTTCTTTTTACTAACTTCTTTAACTTTGATTAGCGTTTAAGTATTGAAGGCCAAACTTGGGGTTAAACTTGATTAATATTATTTATGAAATCAAAATTCCTTCCTTTCTCCCTCACCAAAACTTTCATGTTGACGCTGTTATAAATAAAATTTTTCATATATGCATGCTTTTCCTGGGTTAACTTGGTCATGATATTTTTTATAAATATTAATAGATTCAGTATGATTGGCCCATATTAGTCTTTCTTGTATGTTCTTGCTTGGTTAGTATCAAGATTATACAGTGCTCACAAAATGAATTGGGGAAAGTTTCCTCCTTCTATAGGAATAATTTATGTATTATTAAATTATTTATTTTTTGAATGCTTGGCTAATTTTATTGTAAAAGATTTTAATCCTAGCAATTTTTGGAGAAAGATTTTAAAATACCAATTCAGTTCTTTAAATAGTTATTCTATTTTTGTT
Organism: Eonycteris spelaea; assembly: GCA_003508835.1. NCBI lineage: Eukaryota > Metazoa > Chordata > Mammalia > Chiroptera > Pteropodidae > Eonycteris > Eonycteris spelaea. The sequence continues at coordinate 725,961 of PUFA01000087.1, read as the reverse complement.
AAGTCTAGTTTATTTTTTTAGAATTTTTTTTCATTTAAAATTTTAAATTTATTGGTTTAAAATTGTTCTAATAACTTATTACTTTTTTGACTTCTTTTTCTTTTAGAGCAGTTCACAGCAAAATTGAGAGGAAGGTACAGAGATTTTCCCATATACCTCTGCCTCCACAGATGCATGGCCTCTCTCATTACCAACATCTTGCACCAGAGTGGAATTTGTTACAATTGATGAACTTAAATTGACATGTCATTATAATCTAAAGTCCATCATTTACATTAGGGTTCACTTTTGGTGTTGTATATTATGTGGGTTTTGACAAATATATGATAGACATCCACCATGATAGTATCACAGAGAGTAGTTTCACTGCCCTGAAAACTTTCTTCACCTATTCATCTTTCTCTCCCCTCTGCCCCTGTTAGCCACTGTTTTTGTTTTTGTTTTTTGTTTTTGTTTTACTGTGTTCATAGTTTAATCTTTTTTAGAATGCCATGTAGTTGGAATTATAAACTATGTAGCCTTTTCAGATTGTCTTTTTTAACTTAGTAATATGCATTTATGTTTCCTCCACATTTTATTGTGGCTTGATAGTTAATTTCTTTTTGATAGCTAATTTCTTTTTAGCGCTGAATACTATTCCATTGTCTAGATGTACTACAGTTTATTTATCCGTTCACCTACCGAAGAACATTTAGTTGCTTCCAAGTATTGGCGATCATAAATAAAGCTGCAATAAACATCTGTGTGCAAGTGTTTGTGTGGATATAAATTTTTGTCTCCTTTGAGTAAATATTAAGGAGCATTAATACTGGATCATTTGGTGGGTATGCTTAGTTTTGGAAGAAACTGCCTAGCTGTCTTCCAAAGTGGCTGTACCATTGTGCATTCCCACTGGCAATGAATGAGAGTTCTTGTTGCTCCACATGTTCACCAGCATTTGGTGTTGTCAGTGTTTTGGGGTTTGGCCACTCTAATAGACGTGAAATGATATCTTGTGGTCATTTTAATTTGCATTTCTCTGTTGACATATGACATGGAGTATTTTTCATGTATTTTTCACCATCGATATACCTTCTTTAGTGAGCTATCCCTTTAAGTTTTCAGCTCATTTTTTCATTGGGTTGTTTGTCTTCTTATCGTTGAGTTTTAAGAGTTCTTTGTATGTTTTGGATAATAGTTTGTTTGTTTTTTTTTTAATCAAATATGTCTTTTGCAAATATTTTCTCCTGGTTCATGGATTGTCTTTTTATTCTCTTGACAGTGTTTCTCACAAAGCAGAAATTTTTAATTTTAATGAAGTCCAGTTTATCAATATTGTCTTCAATGGATTATGTCTTATTACCTTTTAAATATCAACAGAATGTGAAGTTATGTCTCTTTCTATTCCCCTCTTCACTGGATATTTTTCTGTTATTTATTTTTAAATTGTGGCCAGAGATAAGATTTTGTATAACTTTGCATCCTCTTATTTATGTTGAGACTTGTTTGATGGCCCACAATATGATCCATCTTGGTGACTGGTCCCTAAACACTTAAAAGAATGTATTTTCTGCTGTTGTTGGGTGGGTGTTCTATAAATGTTAATTAAGACAAGTTAGTTGACAGTATTTGGTTTTTTTTTAATATCATTACTGATTTTCTATCTACTTGCTTTATTAATTACTGAAAGAGAGTTGTTGACATCTCCAATTATAATGGGATTTCTTATTTCTATTTGTGGTTTTTGTAAATGTTAGCATTATATATCTTTTTTCCATCCATTTTTCTTTAATCAATGTATCTCTGTGTTTATATAAATAAGATAGATGTATTAAATTGTATTGTATTGTATATAATGCTTTATCTTGTATGCGAACATAGTTGGGTCTTGATTTTTTCCTTAATCTGGCAATCTTTATTATTTAATTAGGATATTTAGACCATTTACATTTCACATGTTTATTATTATGGGTTAAATTAAAATCTATCCTTTAGCTGTTTGATTTCTATTTGTCTATTTTTGTTCCTTTCCTCATTTTTTGCCTTCTTTTGTATTTTTTATTTCTTTTTATCTTTGTTGCTTATTAGTTCTAAATCTTTGTTTTGCTATTTTAGTGATTGCTTTAGGGTTTATAATATGCACGCTTAACTCACCACAGTCTATCTTTTAGTGATGTTACATTACTTTATATACAGTGAATGATATACTCTATCATAGTAATACTTCCACTCCTACTATCTCATAATTGTGCTATTGTTGTCATACATTTTGCTTCTACTTATATTATAAACTCAACATGATTTTATAATTGTTTTTGTTTAAAGGGTCAATGACATTTTAATGAGGTTTAAATAATAAGAAAACTGTTATATATGAATCCACATAGTTATAATTTATGGTGCTTTTCATTTCTTTGTAGATCTAAATTTCCATCTGTTATCATTTTCCTTCTGATTAAAGATGTTGGTAATTTTTTCAGATTTTTTGTATTTAAAAAATTATTTTCTTCATTTAAGAAATGTTTTTGTTATGTATAGAGTTCTAGGTTGACAGTTTTTCCCATTTAGTACTTTAAAGATGTTCTGCTGAGCAATTTTATTAGGAAATGCTTTGGTATGATTTTCTTTAGATGTTTCCTGCTTGGTTTCATCAAGATTTTGGATCTGTGGGTTTATAGTTTTTAATTTATTTGAAAAAATTTTAGACATTATTTCATCAAACCGTCTCCCCATCGAAACTTCAAGTATATAAGACCATTTGATGTGATCTCAATCTCACTGATGCTTTATTTATTGTTTTTGTTTCTTTATTTGATTCTAAGTCATTTTTTACTCCTCTTTTGTATCAGATAGTGCTTCTTGCTATGTTTTCAAGTTCACTGATCTTTTCTTTTGCAATGCATAATCTTTCGATTAAAATTTTCTCTTCATTATGGTTTGCATGTTCTTGTTTCTTTGCATGTCTGGTAATTTTTAATTGGATGTAAGACATGGTGAATTTTACCTTTTTAGGTGCTGACATTTTTCCAGCATTCCTCTAAATATTCTTGATCTTTTTTCTGGAGTACTGCTGAGTTACTTAGAGACAGTTTTATCCTTTTAGGTCTTGATTTTAAGATTTGTTAGGAGAGATCACAGCAGTGTTTAGTCTGGTACTAATTACCCCACTTCTGAATATTCTACCCCAATGCTAGATGAATTATGATGTTTTCCCGTATGATGATAGAAATGGGCACCACTACCAGCCTTGTGTGAGTGCAAGGCACTATCCCTCCCGAGTCTTTTGGGAAGATCTAGTCTCAAGCTTGAGTAGTCTCCTCTAGTACAGGCACTGCTCACTACTCTGTTGAACACTTTAAAGAAAACTGCTATAGATTTCTCTCTGTGAAGCTGCCCTCTCTGAAGCTTTGGGGAGCTATCCTGTGCTTCCATCTCCATGCTGTGGGCTGGAATTTCTTGCAAGCAGAAATCCTAGGCCTTATCTGGTTATTTTTACCTTTCTCTCAGGGATCACTGCCTCTTGTAGCTGATGTTTAATGTATTGAAAACCATTGCTTCATATATTTTATCTATTGTGTTTGTTTCGTACGGTTGTGGGGATCATGTTCCTGATACTCCATCTTGGCTGAGAGTAGAAGTCCCATCTTCTATTCTTTTTAAAAATATAGTTTTTGTTCAGTCTTGCCAGAGGTTTGTCCATTTCATCAGTCTTTTCAAACTACTCACATTTGTCTTTCTCGAGTCTCCTTATGATATGGTTGTTTTTTCATAATTTGTAATCTGTGTATTTGTTTTCTATGCTATTAATTTCTACTCATATTTATTATCTTCTTTCTGCTTGGCCCAGTAGTTTTACACATATACATGGCTAAACTGGAGAGAGACTCACCCATATTTACCTCAGGGCAGAATGTTCTCTCAGCAGACAGTGGTACCCCAGAGTTACTAACTCAGGTGGTTCTTTTCTAGAATACAGTATAAGGAGGCTCTTCTAGAGGCCTGAGGGAATTTATTGCAGAGCAATAAAGTCTAGTATGATAATGCTAATCGAGCAATATTAAACACCACTGCATAAGTCCAGAAACATGAAAACTACATATTGCCTGCTCTAAGCTGAAAAGGGCCTACCATAGATGATGTGCTCACTTGGCAAAGGACCATGGGGTGACAAGGTGTTTATGTTATCTGGTCATGGTCAGTCACAGGGAAAGAGAATCCAGGGTTGGAACAAGCTTAGACTTAAGATTGGGAGCTGGTGCATTTACATAGAAAACATAATGAACCGTACACTCTACCATGTTCTGTGCCAGGGGAGGCACACAAACAACCATTTCTTCAGGGATTTAGAAGATGGAGAATTGGACCATCAGAGTCAGTCCAGAGTGATCAGGAAAGTCTTCGTGATGTAGGGAGTTACATTTTGAAACTATAAAATTGAACAAAACATTTGTTAACTGAATATTTGAATTTCTTTAGAAACGCTTCTTAAGAAAGAAGTGTTCTTATTGGCATGAGCTTCTATGCTTCTTTTCTCAGAAGGTTTGAAATCTCCGTATAGATCTTTACAACAACATTTCCAGGCCCTCTGGCATTAATACCGTTGCCTAACACAAATATCAAGTCGCTACTGTTTGCATTCTCAGTCTAAGCTACTGCCTTGCAGAAAGGCTGCAAATATTACTCCTTTCTTATACAGATTAAAGAGTTTGGGCTTAATTTTTTGATCAGAGGAAGCCATTGAAGGTTTGGAAACAAGCAAAGGCCATGTAATTATGTGCCATGAAATCAAGCTGACCAAGTCACATGTCATGTGACCTACACCCAACAATAGGGAGCTGTGTTTGCTTCATCCCTCTTCATGGCAAAAGTGCTATGTAAGGCAAACATGCTGCCATGTGCTGTGGGAGGTCCTGTGATGAATATGACCATCTTCATGGAGGACATGCTCTGATAGAGAAGCCTTATAACCCAAAACATCCAGTAATGACCTGTCTTCATTTAGTTTACATAAATGTCCTGTTAATACATGAGTTATGGGGACCATCTGTTGTGATTCATCAGACAGAAGCACAATGGATAGTGGGATCCTGAAAATACCGTTTTTATTGATGCCAAATCTGTGTTGATGAGTTGCGGCAACTAGGAATGACCAAGGAATGACCACTCAGTCAGCTTTTACGAACCCCTGCACTTAAATGAACAGGACTCAAATTACAGCAGAGCCAGAAATAGAATCAGTACTAGAAGTAGAGAAGAAATTTTTGGTCTATTGCCTTCTCTATGATAGTCTGATCATTCAGGTGTACTTTCAGATTAGTGAAATACATGAAAAAAATTTTGTTGTCTAAGTTGAATGTTGTGTGTATTTATTAGACCATGCATACGATAATAGATGGCATTTATTAAAAGCTCACTGTGTACCAAGGAATGTGCTAAGTGTTTTGTATATACTGTCCCATGTTTAACAACCCCATGACACAGGCAAGTTCATCATTCTTATTTTATAGAGGTAAAAATTAAAGCTTAAAGTAACTTCAGGATCAGGCACAGTGGACAGAGTAGGCTCAGGATTTGAATCAGTAAAGTTAGTCCACCAATAGCTGGTTGCACTGCATTTACGTGAGGCTGCCATGTATGAATCACAAATGAATGCTGTCAACTACAAAGAGCATCTCTGTTTCCAGCCATATTATTTGGAAACAAAGCTCATCACCCTTATAGTAGTGTTGCTGAAAGAAAAAAAAATGTATAAATTAATAGAAAATTAAGTTTCTCTTATTGCATATAGGCATAGACACTAAAAAAATATGTGTTTTCTTTCAATAAATATATTTAAGCCCAACTAATCATGACACATATATAATATATATTTAAATATAGTTAACTTATAGTATAGAAAAATCACTGAAAAAATATATATCTATTAATCATCAACTATTTTTCTTTTTATAAATTTATCACAATGTCTCAACAATTTAAAAGAGATACAATTTAAAAGATAGTATTAAAAAACCCCAACAATTTCTCTCTGTATGTATATGTGTACATATATATGCACATATAAACGCATAAGGACACATCTACATACATGTTCCCATTCACTGGGAAGTGAAGGCAGTGCTCCACTTCGTGCTGTTTGTATCAGAGTGTGTGTATGCAGCTGCTCTTGACAGGGGAGAAGTTCAGTTCAGAAGAGGTGTCCTCCATGAATCATCCTTCCCCTACTCCCAGAACAAAACAAATTTCCTCTCTGAGCACCTTGCTTGCATCTCTCAGAGAAATCTTCCTTCATGCTACCTCTCGTGCGACTCTACTGTGCAATGTTTCTCTCCTTTTCTAGAGTTAAGTGAGATTGAAGGGCTCTTGTCTGGTGTTATCATTGCTGCCTGAACATGGAAGCAGCAGATAAATCAACACATGTCTAAATGTTTCTTTCGAATTGAACCCCTTCTGGTCAATAAGATTTCATTTTTGTTCACTATCGATTTTCCTTTCGGATGGAATTTTTGTTAACACATCTCAGTCTTTAGAGAATGAGGGATACGTGAGAAAAGGAATATGCTCAGTCCTTATCTTTATTTACTTCCAGTTTTAATTTCTTTCCAGGCAAGTTGTTTCAATATACGACTTTCTCCAGGGTGAGAAGCTAACAGAGTGGGAGGAATGTCATTTTTCGGTCAACAGAAATAGAGGTAAATCAATCTGGTGCCCACATGCTTTATGAATGCTGGCGGCCAGCCAGAGTTCAGGTCTCAATTAAGCAGATTAGGCCAAAGAAAGCACAAATGCAAACCCAGGCAAATTACCAAAAATTGCTGTTATTCCAGCATTCCAACACCCTGGATTTCTGAATATAAACTGTCCCCCAAAATATTACAAGTTAGGACGAGGACAGCAAATTCTCTGGCCACCTCCAAATGTATCTGCTTGAATTTCAGAGACGCAGGCCCCCACCTGAGGCTTTCCCCCACATACCAGGCAGGAAGGCCTGTGGGACTGTGTGTGCGGACACACGTGCACACTGCTGATTCATCATGTCAAAGGCAGCACTTGCTCTGCAGGCCTTGTTGGAATAACCACATCACACAATGGTTTCTTTCTAAATAAACAGATGAGGAGCGCTGGCTGATAAGGCCCTTATAGGCTGTTCCAGGGTAAATTCAACCAGCAGTCCCTGAATGCAGACAAGCAGCCTTCTAGACTGGCTGGTTTGGGAGACGGTTTCATCCATTCTGCACACCGGCCCCGTAATTGCGTCTCATTCCTAACTCCTGCAAAATAATTTCTCTCTCCTCCCATGGTTTGCAGAACACATGGGGAGGAAATAGCAGATCTGAGCTAACTGATCCAGGAATCCTAACCAGATGATGGAAAAATGTTCTGTCAAAGTAAGAGTTCTTTGAATTTTTAAGAGCCCCACATAATCTAATAAAATAGCTTTTAAAGATAGAGTCCAATATGGGGCCAGCAGGATTATCTGCCACTATTTCCATACTATCTTGCCAATTCTTTCATTTCAGGTTATCCAGAGAAGAATCCAAAATATAACATTCCTTAGTCCTCCCCTTCTCTTTGGCAAGAGATAAAAGACTTTTTCTCCCTTAAGCAAAATAGTAAATAACATGATTGAATTAAAAAAATCTTGTAAAACTTCATTGTGTTTTCTACTTTATTAAATAAACCAAAAAAAAAAAAAAAAAAACCAGGTGATTTTAAGAAGTCTATTAAGCTACTGTTTGTTTGTGGAGGTGTTGGCTTGTTGTCTAGCTCTCTGAGTAAGTAACCTCTTTGATTTGTTTTTATGTTGGTTGCTTTCAGCTTTTGTCCACAACAGGGAGACACCTCCAACCAGGAAGTCTCTAAAAGTACCAAGACACTTCAGGGATCAATGCTTTTGGCCTGGACCATGGAGGAGAAAAACACAGGGCTCCACCCGGAGCTCCTCCCCTGGGACCTCAGAAGCACCACCGTGACTGATTTTTCTGCTATCTTGAGAATATGGTCTATAGGAGCAAAGACATAGTTCGCCCATTTTGGCAAATCCTTCCTCTTGACCTCCTGGCCATTATCTACCCAGATATCTGTATTCCCTGCCAGATCAAACCTGCTGGGGACAAAGCTCTATACTTCAGATTACCTTCTTGTTATTAAATATATATATATATATCCTTTCCCTTACTGCAGCTAGTTGAAAGCAAAGAAGTAATTTTATAATAAGATGAATTCACATCAAGGTGAGGATGACTAATACCATTTGAAGGATGCCAATTCAAGGGGTTTGTCATACTTGAGAATTAGGGTCATTCTTTGAGCATTTTATTTTATTTTATTTTATTTTATTTTATTTTATTTTATTTTATTTTATTTTACTTTACTTTATTTTTATTTTTGAGTATAATGTATTCTGTCCCTGTATGTCATATGCCAGATCCCAATCTTCAGATTTGAAATATATCATCACTACAATGTTAACCCAGAGAGAGATATCATTACTGGTATCATTCTAAGGACTGAGATAGATAAAGAAGACCTCCCCAAACCCTCAGATCCTACCATATTAAAAACTAATAACTCAAATTGTTCTCTCACTATTCCAATCTCTAAACCAGGGCCAGGGGCTGAAAGCCCTCCTGAGATGTCTTTGAAAGATGCAGAGAGGTCCAATATGGAAGGGTAGGTTCTACAGAGTAAAATGAACTGCTGCATCATTAATTTTCACATAACCCATTCTCTTCTCTGTTTTGTCAAAAGTTGGTCAAAAGTTTCTACCATTGGATCGTCTATCTGCAAAAAGTGAATACAGAAGAGGTACAATGAGGCAGCAACTGGCACAGAAAGAGGCTTCCAGAGGACACTTGCAGCTCATGAGGATACAGAACTGTAGAAGATGAAAGTCAAGGTCAGGGTAAAAGGAGCCCCTGGAAACTCAGAGGCAATAGACTAGATATCATGGATTGGGGTCTAAACCCTCAGACTCTCAAATGGATTTTTGGGTGGAAAACTCATTTATTTTGACCTAACTCAGAAAGTAAAGAGGAGGAAGTAAAGACCAGGCAGAAGAAATCCTAAACATTTTTTGAATTAGTTAATTTATTTTTAATTCTTTAATGTCACCACTTATTTGACCCAAATCCTAAACATTTGAAGAGGGAAAGTCAATGTGCTCCAGGTGTGTGCAGTATAAACATCTCAGGAAAACTCCCAGAAGTTTGATGGACTTCGTGTGTGTCAGTGGAACTGTGCTCTTCCAGTTTTCTCTGGACAGCTGTCAACACTCAGGGCAGGTCACCATCCTAGTTGGACTCTGATGGAAAGGGAAAAAGGAAGGATAGAACCAAGGAGAAGAAACAATGCCTCTGGGAATAATCTTCAAGAACATCTTAGGAAAATGGGATGGATGTTTTTAGTGAGGACCAAAGATGATGAGCAAATCACACTGAGAGGAAAGATCTATATTATAAGTTTAGGGTAGAAAAATTTGACTCAATTCCAACCTTATTCCCAACGATTTCAAAAAACCATTCCTGATGTTGTCTATTGCTATTGTGCAAATTCAAGTTTTCTGAAAAGTTTTTTTGATGAACCACATGCCATGATGTCTGTGCTCTTTCATTCTCAAGATAATTATTCCCCTCAAAGGAAAAAAGTCACTGATGGGAATTTTTTTTTAAACTTTATTGGATAACAAATTTGCATTTATTCTTTCTGAAAGAATTTTTCTGAAGAAGTATTACTTGAAAGAACTTTATCGAGAGGAAATATAGACTGAAATTTGATATCCCCCCCCTCAATAATTTAGAAAGATAAAGGAATGTAAGTATCCTGCAAATGTCTTGTCTTTTCCTATGAAATTCCTCCCTCCCTCTCAGGCTGTCTGGTTGTTGCATGAGACTTTCATGTGGTTTTGTGTTCACAAGACCAAGTCTTTACTGCACTCTTTCATGCCAGGAATTTCATCCCACTGATGCTTTGGTCTAGCACTTGCACTTCTTTCTCCACATGTTTCTCGAGGTACCACGATTTCCCTGAATGAGAAAAGCTTTTCTCTCTCTCTCTCTTTTTCTCTAGAAGCTCTATGTACAGAATCAACCATTGTATGTAAGCTGTGTACATATTTTATTAGTTTATTTATTCATAGGTGTTGGTGGCTGTTAGCATGAATGATTTAGATGTTCTTGTAGAATTATTCTCTTTTATTTTTGTTGATAATGCTCATGTTCAGTTGTAACTTATTTAAAAGCATGAAGTATATTCTTCAGTCAGTGGTTTTCGAAAATGGTCACATATAAATATCCCCTGAGATGCAGAAAGTAAATATGAGAGCTCATATATTCATATACTTGTACAAAAATGTACCCGTATATATTTTATACATACAGGTAAATCTCTCTATATATATATTAATATCACCCTTTGTTTTTTAGCTTTGTTTATATTTCAAGACATATTTGTTTTTGTTCAGTAATTTTTGTAAGTATAATTTGCTTATGTTCAAAATTTTTCTGCTAGAAGTGTATGATCACACAATAGAGACAATATTTACATCATCATGAATAAGCTGTGGCTAAGTACCATTTGATGGTGAAGTAATGCTGCTGACAATGATATTCGCTCATTGCCTGTTTATGGTTGTTCAAAATTGTCATCTAATTATAATATGGTCTCTGATACTGTTTTTTAATAAATGAAACATCATTTATAATAGCTCTCCTTCAACAATCTGTTTGAATCATTTGGGATAAGACGGAGAAAGATTAGTTGATGCTACAGTGCACTGAAAACTGAGAGTCAGTGATATTCACACTGATGGAAAAAGTTCTGTCTTTCTTTTCAGTGATATGATCACTCACTGCATGGTCAGATTATTCAGAGACTCGGTAGGGCAACCTCGCTAATATTTCTACTGCAGAATTCCACTGATATTCCACTGATAGGCTGTGTTTACATTAGTTGGTGGTTGGGATTGAGCCCCATACCAGAACTGTAATTGTACTGAGGAAAGGCTGGTTTGAGGCATACTGCACGGCTCATGTCAGCCCCTTCCTCACCCAACACCGGCACATGGACATGCCTCCACAGAACCCCGATGTCTCGTGAGGGTGGGGAGTGTTCAATAGAAAGGGTGACATGATATCAAAGGAATGCCAGACCACAGTTGCATAGGTTAAATGACATCACCAGGAAGGCGGCTTCCCTTACTTTTGAGTTTTGCTCCAGAGGAACTTCTGCCAAAATGGCAGTGACTGTGCTAGTGAGACTTATATTTCCTGTGGTGGTGGGTGTTCTAGACCAGCAGACTCTCCTACCTGATGGAGGGCCTTGCCTCCCTCCCTGCAGTGTCTCCTGCATTGCACTGGTCTGGCTCCAGATGTCCTGAATTAGGCTGTAATGAAGACAATAGTCCCCAAAAGGGAGCCCTTCAGCTGATGATTAAAAGTCCTGGTTTTCTCTCCATGAAGGGATGATTAACAAAGGAGACTGATCTCTTGGTTATGTCAAGAAGGTTTAGAGGACCCTGGATAGAGAGGAAAGACAACCTCATGATAATTTGAATGGAGGGTTGGAGTCATTACACAAGCACAGAAAAAAAGACTGAAAATAACATCAAAATGTTAATAATATAGTGAGATTATAAGTGATTTCATTTTTTTCTTTGTATCCTTTAAGTATAGATTCTCTACAATGAGCGCGTGCTTCTTTTAAACCAAAAAAATAGAGAGAGAGAATGTTAAAATATGTGCTAAAATCCTGAATATAGTAAGAGAGTTTTATATAAGTATGTGCTCATGTACAGAAGCCCTAAGTAAATCAGATTTCCAGAAATCACAAAAGGCAAATTTATTCAAATTCAAAATGTGAGCAGTTACTATCTCTTTTCAGATATTCACAGAATAAAATACTAGGATGAACTGTGTTTGTGGATGAGAGAAGACAGCTTTGTTTTCTCTGTGTCAGCTGGTTTTTCTCTCTATAACCAAGATTACATTTCCAGAATATCTACTTCTCCATTTCTCCTGCCTTTAATTTTTCCATGGTTGCAATCTCCTGTAATTATGGAAAAAAGTTTTTCCTGGAGCAGCAGCACTGAGATTAGCCAATTTGGAGCCAACCTGAGTATTCCCAATTGGTGCTAATAATCTAGTTTTCAGGACAGATTCCGCTCTGGTCTGAGACTTAAAACAACTAGAAAATGTATGACTTGAGTCTTTGGATCTGACAGTATTTGCATCCACTGTTAAATAGCACTTAATACCTATTTAATTTTTTTTTTGCTTTTTATTTTCTTGTGCTTAAATAATCACCACAGTAAATAAGCAATTACAAACGAGTAAAGTGTAATTCAAAATACTTCATTCTAAACAGCCCGTCGAATGCTTAGATAAACAAATGCCAAAGTTCAGGAGAGGGTCAGAAAGTTGGATGTTGTCTTTATTTTTGAAGAGCACTGTCCTTAAAACACAATTTGTCTTAAACTGTCTGAATTCAATACAAAAGGACAAAATATTTCTCAAATTAAGTCCTCTGGCACCTTAGTGAAGAATAATTACTTAAGAAAACATGAGACCTCCATTTTATTCATTTTTTTCAGCAATAATCTATACTTCATACTCAAAATTTAACAGACATGGTCTTTGTTATTGACCATTTTCATCATTCATTTATTCATTCATTCATTTGTTCATTCATTAGTTTAATCTAAACCCTCTGGATTATACCAGGGAATAAAACAAAAATCCATGTCTATGTGGAGCTTAAATTCTAGTGGGTGGAGAATAAACATAATAAATAAGTACAATATATAGTATGTTAGTTCCTGTGGGAGAAAAAAGAGGAAGACTAGGAAGATTGGGAGCAGGCAGACTGCAGTTTTAAGTGTGGGGGGCAGGGGGAGGGTTGGGTCAGTCTCACTGAGAAGGTGGCTTTTTGGTAAAGAGTTGAAAAGGAAAGTGGGTTAGTCAAGAGAAGGGAGTGACCCAGGCAGACAGAACAAATGGTGCAGGATTTCTGAGGAGGGAGCAAGACAGGGAGAGGGCGTGGTCAATGAACAGCAGAGCAGCTGGGTGGGAGAGGTGGGAGGTGAGGTCATATAGATTATGGGGAGGTACAGGCTATGTCGGGGATCCTTGGCCACTGTGGAGGAGCCACTGCAGGATTTTGAAAGGAAGATTGGCATGGCATGACTCAAGAGGATCACCCCAGGTGCAATGTTGAGACTAGATTGAGGTGGGCAAGGGTAGCAGCAGGGACCAGGTAGGAAACAATGACAGTAACTCTGATACACGTGCTTAGACCACAGTGATGGCAGAGAGAGTAGTGGGAAGTGGCCAGACTGGGCCTATTTGGAAGGTTTGCTGATGGATCAGAGGAGGGTGTGCGAGGAAGAGAGGAGACAAAGATGTGATAGTCTAAGAATTTTTGGATTGAGCAATGGGAAGGGTGGAGTTGCCATCCACTGAGTTAGTGTTTCTTTGTTTCTAGGACTCAATGGTAAACTGCCAAAAGACGAATCCAGTGTCCTGTTTCTGTAGATCTCACAATACTCCACAGAAATATAATATAAATTGTGTTTAAAGTAAAATAAAGTTCAAAGTTCCCCTCATTTGGCTTGTTCTGGTCCGGGGAATGCCTTAAGCATCACCTTCAGCCATCCAGCCATTGATAACTTGGCTTCCCCTGCTGGTGTAGCACCCACTTGTTCCGTAGGACAGACAGTCCTCATGATGACCTTTGGGTGGCCAAGGGAATGGGTTTATGCCTCTCTATTCAGGGTATATTTTTTATTCTCTGGGCTCCACAAGGATCTAGGTACTTTTCCCAAACTTGTGCAATTCAGGAAGAGGGATGGGAGAGACAAAAAAGTTCAGCTCACTCCCCTATTCTAATGATCCCGGTCTCTTGCACTACAAAAGACGTGTATTTAATCTAGAGAACACAGGATAAACATCTTTGAAGCTTTTTACAGGGGCCAGTAACATAATGTGCCACACTGGCCAGGTGTAAACAAAGGAAACAAGTGGTGTTGATGCAGCAAACGGAAGAGTCCCAGGCAATGCTGCTACATGGAAATGTAGGTGCAATCAATGAACTAAGCGTGTGTGAGCTTGTTGCAGCTTCGGACCCCTCATCAGACCATCAGAGCAGTCCCATTAGGACCCTTCCTTGGTCATTCGAAGGATCCTCCTTCTGCTCTCTCTTTCCACAGCCGCCTCTTTGACACATTCATTGTTGGTGATCTTCATACCCCACCTTCCGTTATTTCCTGACTTTTGCTACCCCCTGCAGAAATAACCAGGTGTTAGATGCTTTCACACCTGTGTCTTACCAGCTCTGCTGTCATAAATGCTACATGGAAATGTAGGTGCAATCAATGAACATTCGAGCATTTAGTTACAAAAGTTTACCAAATTCACTCGTTGTGGAAGGCTGCAAGGGGGTCTTCAGCATGCCCGCTACATGAAATTAACAATCTTTTTAATTTTCAGCCATCAGGTGGACAAAAACCATATCTCATATTTCTTTTAATCTTCATTTTCCTGATTACTGGTAAAGCTGTGTATCTTTTCAAGTGTTCACTGGCCATTTGTATTTTCTTCTTTGGATTAACCACTCATCTTTTGACTTTTTTTTTATTGGATAGTTTGTTTGCCTTTCCTTTAACCATTAGGTATTTTGGAAATATTTTCTCCCAGACTGTTTCTTTTTTTGTATTATAATGTTGTTTATGTTATTCTTTTGTATCATAATGTTATATTGTAATGTTTTTCACTGTGCAGGAAAGTTTCTCTTTAAAGACATTAAATCTGGCTTTATTTTCCCTTCTGAATTCTGGTTTTGTATGTTCCTTAGGAAAATTTCTGCACATGAAGATTATAAAGAGTCTCCTTTACTTTCTTCTAATAAATTTATAATTTAGGTTTTTACATTTGACCATTTCATTCATCTGAAAATTGTTTTTGTATAGTTTGATGTATGAAAGTAACTTTATTTTCTTTGAATGGCCAGCTAACATTATTTTCTGGAGAAAATCCTTTGTTTTTCACTACTTTAAAGTGCCTTCATCTTATATTAAACTCTAGTTACTTAATTCAACAGCAATGATTTATTGAGCTCTGCTACATACAGAACTCAGTGAAGCTCAGAGTGGTGAAATAAAAAAAAAAAAAAAAGCCACCATCACCACCACACCAAAACAGCTGGGTTCCTGGACTCTGACAATGTTTGTCTTTGTAAAAAATCATTAATTAGATCTTAATTTGTTCAAGTGTAACAGATCATTAGCTTTCTAAGACTATTTAATATCTATTAACGGTGGTTTTGACTCTACAAATGATTTTATATCTTAACATGATTTTTTTATGCCTTCTAACGTGACGCCAAATGTGTCACAAATTTTTCAGTCGGGAATCACTTTAGGATTTTAAAATCTAAAAACATTTTTAGAAGTTATTTAAAAAGTGAGGGGCAACTATACTCAATTACAGAAACTTTTTTTTCTTTACACCTAGGGTCCTTTATATTTCTTTTTCCTGCCAGCCCAGGAAGTCCACAGGGCCGGAAAAGGAAATGACTGATGTCAGTGTCATTTCAGATAGGGCAGACTTTTAAAAAGGACCAAGACTAGGAGGATCTTACCATATGGCCCCAAAATTAAGCCTTGGAAAGTTATGCATGGATACATATTTTTAAATTACCAAAGTTTACTGACAGCATTTTTAAAGTATATTTGACAAATAAATTTTCTCTGGGAATGTGTTTGCTATTGTTAGTTTTTGTATTTCGACAGTTCTTAGCCTTTAGGGCCATTCTTGATTAATTATTGACATCTCTAAGGGTCCAACCTAAAGGTCCTCACTTAAATTATTTACACAAAACTCTTCATAATCCCATAGAAACTGAAATCTTTATTTCAAAATAAGTTTTCATGTTTAAAAACAGCACACGCTTTTTGGGAAAGACATTTAAATATTGAGAAAGAGATATCACAAACTAAACTATTTGAGGGAAAATTAAAGGAAATTGAGGGGAAAACTAAATTAATTAGTGTATTTCTAAAGACCATTGGGCCACAGATAACCTGTCACTCCACAACCTTTTCCCTTGTTCCTTAACTATGTTAGAGAAACCTCAGAAAAGCAGGGTATTTGTTACCAACCACATCCATTTGTTCTTTCTCATCAGAAGAAAAGATTTCTAATTCATTTGAGGGATTTACACTCTAGTAAAATTTTTGAATGTTTACAAAGCCATTTAATACTCACTTATGCTTCAGAGGTCAATATAATCCCCTAATTTATGTTTATTTTCCTCTGAAGGGATGCATTTAGTTTTTGAAAGGTAAAATCTCCACAACAATTTTCTTTAAAAGTTCATGGACACGAATAGTTTTGTCTTCTCACTTGCTTCTCTGTCCCTGTGTGGGTGTTTTTTTTTTTTCTAATGTTGACTTAACATTATATATCTAGATGCGTCCATTTTACCCATTTTCTGTGCCCTCAGGGTGTCCCCAGGTATGCAGGGAATAGATGAATTTACTGATTTTTTTTCCTGTGAATGTGAGCGATATCCTTTGACCAATGGGGCACACCGGCACAGCTCTGCAGGCCTCTCGCCCTCACTGCCATGGGGTTTTGTACCCTTTAGAGATAAAAACTCATTTCAAATTACCTGAGGACAGAAACACCCAGATTAGAGGGCAATATAATGGCTGGAACAGAGAAGAAAAGACAGAAGAAAAATATTTGCCGGGTTTCTAACTCTATTGTTTCTAAGCCCCAATAGGTTCTTGAAAGGCACCTTCTCGTGTGAGGGCTCATTGATTTTTTTTTTTTTTTTTTGTAGTTTTTCTCCAAGTCCTGTTGGCTGCTGCTGGAGCATCAGCTCCCCAGGACAAAAGAAAGCACCCAAGTTCCCAAGACTTTTCAAACAACAAAGGGGAGTCTGCCTCACACTGGTAAGTTACTTGTGTTAGCACCTGTGCATCTGCTTTGCATTTCACTTCAACCTTTATTCACTGCTGATGACAGCAACCGAAAATGAATCCTGACAGCATGTTGTGATTTTACAGTGTCCAGCAGGAAAGCCCAGCTAATTGTGAGCATATGATTTTTCAAACACCACATTTTATCCTTAGTCTATGGCTCCGATAAACCTACTTATTCTGCAGTTGCTTATCATCGACGTATTCCCTGCTTTTCTCCCATGATTTGAGCAAAATGGAACTTGTTTTCTCTAAAGTGATTTCTGCTAAGCCGAGAAGTCACCGTTGTTTCTTCGTGGACCATCCCAGTAGAGGTATTTCACCGAACTGCTCCAAGATAAAAAAAACAACAACAACAACTTTGGGATAGCAAACAAAAGCCCCTGTGCTAGAGTCTTACAGGAAGGCAATTCCAGTGGTGTCTAGTTTCAGGACAGAATACTAAGGTCATAATTTTAGGCCATCCATGGCTCTCCCAGATGTCTTTGGTCAAGTTAATCACAGTTTGACTGAAGGTTGAGTTTTCAGGTAATCCATCCTTGCATAATTATAAATCGAGAGCTCCTTCTAGCTGAAGTTCAGGAGTTTAAGCTGAGCCTGAGACTGGGGACAATTAACACAGGGCCCCCACCCTTTATCTTTTCAGTGTTGCAACTGAAGCTGACCAAATGACTCTTTCACAGATGCTGAAGAAAAGCTCAAGAAGTTTTATGTGCCAAGTGAGCAAATGAACGTATAGTTGGTTTTTTGTGGTTATTTGTTAGTTTGTTTTTGTTTTGTTTTGTTTTGTTTTGTTTTGTTTTGCTTCATAGGAATACATCCATTATTGTGAGGACTCAGTGAAACTTGGTCCTGCAATGAGCCCTCCACTGGCTTCAAGATTTCATCCTAAATGGTAAAGAAGTGATGCCACACTATGAGTCCTCAGCCAGGCCCCACAGGGATGTGGAGGGCGTGGGCCAATATTCTTGTTGCTAGGAAAGAATAATCATGTTTTCCTGTTTCTCCTAGCTTTTCCTCCCCACCCACAGCCCCTCTTTAATCTGTGTCACTCTTCTCTAGCCTGAAGTTAATCTTTTCCCTGATTCACATTTAATTCCTTTTTCTATTAGAAAA
Organism: Eonycteris spelaea; assembly: GCA_003508835.1. Taxonomy (NCBI): domain Eukaryota; kingdom Metazoa; phylum Chordata; class Mammalia; order Chiroptera; family Pteropodidae; genus Eonycteris; species Eonycteris spelaea. The sequence goes on along the minus strand of PUFA01000087.1, from coordinate 707,888 downwards.
CCTGATTTTGAAGAAATGAGGGGTAATCTACACAAGAGTGTTTCTAAATCCCTGCTGCCCTAAATGTTACATACCTAAAAATATGAGAAAATATATACAAAAAGTTTCATGCACACACACATTCTATCCTATTAAGCATTCATTATATACATCATTTCATTTACTCCTGTACTATCCCTGTGAGTCAGGTGCTAATATCATTTCTTTTTTTTTTACAGATGAGGAAGTATTAAGGTTAAATAATACATTGTCCAGAGCCTTCTAAATTGTATGTGGTCAGCCAGGACTTGGACCCCCCTATCTAGCTGTCTTTAGAGAGTGCATGCTTCACCAAAACTTCCTGTGTGAGTTCCACAGCAATGAGCTGGCATCTTTATTTTCCCATCACCCATTCTGACCTCCTTCTCTGGCACATCAGCTGGGAAACGTTGCCTGAGGGTCCACACAGCACTTGCTCATGAAACAGTGTGCGTCCGAGAGCTCTGGCCTGTCTTAGTTTCTGTCTCAACCTGTACTTTCCTCTAGTATCTCTCACGACCAAGGCAGAATGGAGTGATTAGAAAGGAAAATAAGAGCCTGGCTTTCTTTTCACACCTGCTGTCCCAGGGATAGTTCCAAATGTATGTGAAAAAGACTCAAAACCTATGTTTTTTGAGGTTTTTAAACTATGCCATTCTCATCTCAATGGCATTCACAACATAAAAGAGTATCAGAATTAAGTCAGTCAACTATGTGAGGTCCTAATCATGAAAAGCAAATATATTTTTCTTATATTTTATCCAAGAATATTTTCAACTATAAAACTTCAAAGTCAATTCTCAATCCCTCTTTGTTAGTCACTTTTCTTCTTCTTGCTTTTCTCAGTCTACAGCAGTTTTTAAGTGGAATTCCTCCATCCATTCAGTCTTCTGCCTAGAACAGGAAACGTTTCTTCTCAACCTCCCCATGTTGCCACATGACCCAGGAATTCTACTCTTCACTATATACCCAAGAGAATTGAAAACATGTGTGTACACAAAAACCTGTAAATGAGTGTTCATAGCAGCATTGTTCACAATAGCCAAAAAGTGAAAAAACCCAAGTGTTCATCAACTGATGAATGGATTAAAAAAAGTGCTATATTCATACAATGGAGTATTCTTCAGCATAAAAAGGAATGCAATACTGATACATGCTATGCTATAACTGAACTTTAAAAACATTATACTAAGTGAAATAAGCCAAACACAAAAGGCTACATGTTGTATGATTACATTGACATGAATTATTTAGAAGATGCAAATCCATAGAGACAAAAAGTGGATGATTAGTGGTGGTCAGGAGCAGAGAAGGAAGGATTGTGGGGATTATGGAGTGATTGCTAAAGGGTAGAGAATTTCATTTTGGGTAATAAAGATGGTCTCCAATGAAATACTGATGATGGTTGCAAAATTCTGTGGATATATAAAATGCCCCTAAATTCTATACTTAAAATATTTTTAAAATATATATAAATTAATAAAGCTGATATAAAAAACAATGATTGTGTCCCGAGGCAATTTTATGTCTTGACTGAGAATATTAACATTGTTTTTTTTTTTTTTCCAAGAAGGAATAATTAGGAGGCCTTGTTAAGGAGAGATGGGGATTATAACTTTCTTAGACTTTAAAGAGTTCTGGTTGGATAGAGGGCCTCGCTGCACAGCCTGCCCCAAATGAGAGAGACAATTCAGGAGGAGATGCTGGCTTAGGGAGAAGAAGATGACTTTAGTTGTGGAACAAAGATATATAAAACTGCATTTCATTTAAATATAAGCAAATGCATTATATAAGTAGGGAAAAGGTAAAAGTATTTTTGTGTCATTTCATATATATATTCCAGAATTATTATTGCCTTTCTACTGCTTTACATTTGTGTTCCACCTCAGCTGATGAGTCCTTGTGAGATAAAACAAAACAAAACAAACCCAGTTTTACTCGTTAGGGTGTCTGCATCATGCTTTGTGATTTGTCTGATCAAATCTTTTTTCTCCACATAGCCAGCTTATGTCCAACTTTGCCTTGTTTTTCTCTTTCCTTTTTTAAGAGCTGTCTTCCTCTTTCTGCTTCTCTTCTCCCTTGGATAGTGGACACACGTGAGGCCAGTGAGTCTGCCCGAGTGCTCCCTATTCAACCTGCCTGCTGGTGAAGGCTTTAGAACCATTCACCGGTTCCATTGCCTTCCCTCCCTGCTGCGGGGAGTCAGAGCATTTTGCAATGTAATGCATCCATGTTGATTAAAATTAAATTATCATCTATAAATAAAGATTAAGATAACATAGCATGTATATTTAACAGCATTGAGCTTATTTGATGAATTCAATGAACTCTACTTGAAGAACTTTCCGAGTGGTACTCTGAGTCTTCAGGAAAAGAGGAGCAACATATTCTAGATGCTGCAGCTTGTCCTACAGTAAAGCAATAGATGGCTCATTCTGCTGGCAGATGGCCTTGACTCACCGCCATTCAAAGGCTTCTTCTGACTAGGAATAGACACTTCTTCTAACACTCTAGACGACTCATCCAAATATTTATAAGAGAGAAAGGCAATATCCAGTTGCATTTCACATTCTACCACAGAAGAAAGTTTGGGGAGTTAAATATAATTAAGCAAGTTAACATCTTCAGACCATGGTTTAATCAAGTGAGCTGGGAGAGGCCTTGTGATTTATACTATGAGGTGTGATATAGTAAGAAGACAAAGAAGGTCGGGGCTAGAGTGGAGGCATTCGAACTCTCTGGATCATTTCCTTTAAATATCCCTGTAAATAGACTGGATTATACCAGATAATTCTGGCAACCTTTTTACCTTGAAGTCCATAGATTAAGTCTATAGCTTACTGTGTTTCTGTGGTATAGTCTGAGAGACAGCACATCTAATGGGCCCATCTATCAATAATGACAGCAGGCCTTTCTATGAGATGATGCTCGTTTTAGTCTCTATCATGATAAGCAGTTATGATGTCTACATGAGAAAGCAGAAATGTGACCTACATTATTCTAATCATAACTAAATCCTTTTTTGATCAATTCATGCCACAGCTAACTCACATACTATAGTGATTGCATCCACTGTCATGTGTTTAAAAGTTAAAATGTTACCCTTCTCTAGGGATGTCATGGTGATATGAAGTATTTTTGTATGGTGGGCAATAGGGAGTGCCATGTTGGGAGAGGTAAGGGTGACACCTTTGGGGATATTGTGCTTGATCACCTCACCCCAGATTTTCCACCCTATCACAGTAAATAATGACCTCCCTGCCTCTGGGCTTCAAAACACTTTAAAACTCAAGACTCTTTTAATATTTTGGAATGTTTCAGACATACAAAAGAGTATAAAGAATAGTGTAATGACTCCTCTTGTACTAGCCAGTCAACTTAAGAAATAAAACATTATAAATACAGGTGAAATGCCCATGGGCCAACCCTTGCTGTGTTTTTCTCTCTGAGGGAGTCACTACCTGGTAGGACTTTTTTTTTTCTCTGATTAACTCTTACATGTAACTCATTTATGCAGAAAATTCTTATACACAAAATTAATATTTTATACACAAAATTAGCAAAGCATCATATCACTTTAAATAAGAACAGGAGGAATGTTTCATGGAGAAAAATTCATCTGGGATTGTGGATAATGACTGGAGTCTTTTAACAGCTGTGCTATTTATTTAATGAAAGTCTCACTTAATGATAATGAGGAACACCCTTCAAGGGTGTGCCATTATTCTAGGTGAACTATCGCTGACCACTTAGGTTGTTTCCAGCATCTCGATTCATAAATGGTGCTCAAATAAGTGTATGTGTGTGTGTTCATGTGTAGATAGATGATAGGTAGATAGATAGTAGATAGATAGATAGATAGATAGATAGATAGATAGATAGATGTAGATATATAGATATAAATATAACACAGATATAGACATAAACATAAATATATAACCTAATATTCTGTGGTATTTATTTCCAATTGCCAGATGGTTTGCCAACAGCTACTTATTTGTAATTGAAGGTTTCTATGTCTGAAGTACTGTTAAGGAGTGTTGGAGTTTCATGGGTGTTTTGAAGACCACTGGCCTGGGGTTTTTAGCCATTATGTTTCTGCCTTGGTTGCTATATGTCCTTGGCTAAATGTGAAACTCTATAAAATACCTTAGTTTCCCCATCTATGATAAAAATGGAGAAGTAAAGAAAAATACCTGGCTGGATACTAGAAAATGGAGTAAAGGCCTGACTGCCTATCTTGCTGGACTAACTTTCTGGTTTGGAAAATGGATGTAGATCCCAGAAGGAGGTAAAGGAGGCTTGCACTGCATTTCAGTGCAAGCATTTAAAAAATATTGGGAAGCAATGGAAGAAAACCCTTCCTGGTCATTTAGGGAAAACATCTAATCCTGTGGGGTTCTGCTCAAGCAAACAAGGGACCCTCCAAGAATACAATACCCTAACATCTGGCTTGTGCAAATCTGGATGAAACAAAAAAATCAGAATTACACATTCTTCTCAAAAGTAACTTCCCAAAGTCAGTGTGAACAAAACTAGATGAAGCAGAATAGTTGTTGTGAAACAAAGTTTGGAACACATCCTTTGTGAAAAACTAACTATAGCTCATAGGAAAGACTCAGTCTTAATGAACAAAACTAAGAAGCAAATTTGGACCAAATCAAAATATACAAGAAGTTCATATCTGCTGCCCTGGACTCTTGGGTCCACTTTGAACTCTGGCCCCATGCATTCTCATGGATTTTCTCGTGAGCCCGTAAACTCTCAGGGGGTAGACTAATGGCCTCTTAAATAGGTACCTGAATTTCCCCTTTGCAGTCACCATAAATCAATGCCACGCATCCCTAACAAATCTCCAGATCATCCCAGAGAAAGGAAATCATGGAAAAGAAGAAGGGAAGGAAAGGAAAGAAGAAATGGAAGAAGGGAGGAGGAGAAAGAACCAGAACCGGAGTGAACCTTCCAGTTCAAAAACTAGACTTAATGACATTGGCATTGGATCAAAAAAGCCTCCATCTTGTGCCAAAACGTGAACTGCCATGTCTTAAGTTAAAAAAAAAAAAAAAAAACCGTTCAAGTAAACGACTAAGCAAACAAACAAATCCAAGGTATGAAAACAAAGGCTGGGATGCATTCGATAAATCCCTCTTAGATCAATTAACGCCATTGTTTATTTAATCTCCAAATTCCATCACATGTGGCCGGCAGGGGTGCCGCTTCTCTTCTCAACTGAAACAGTGCAAAACACAGTCCGGATCCAGGGAAATCTTGCCAAAATCCCTGGCAATGTATCACTTTTTTAAGCCCTGTTTTGCTTTTGTGCTCATGGTAACGTTCGCAGCTGTCGAATGTGGCTTCAGGCTGTCTGACTCCCTTGAGAGAATTTATGTGTTTTTCTACTTCCTTTCCTTATTAGGAGGCAGGGATCTGCGACACCTATTAGAACAAGTATGCATAAAGGGTAATGACCATGCAATTTATTAGTGGTCTGTTCTTCCTCAAATGAGCCTCCTCCAGCTCTGAGAGGCTGTGCCCATGTTTGAATCGCCTCTGCTTTCTCGGCAGCAGGTGGGCAAAGCAGCATTAATCAAGGGGGTGGGAGTAAACGTTGGCCTCTGAGAAAGTTGTTCTTTTTTTTCCACACCAAGGCATGGAAAGTAGTAGGCTGGAATAGCACAGTTTGAATTTCATAAATACAAAATATGAACTGACAAAGGTAAATAAGATTGAAGTCATGAGAAAATGTTAGCTGTACACTTTTTCTTAGTAGCTCTGTAACAGGGGTAACTTTCTCAGATCCTTTTCTTTTTTTCTTTCTAAAATGGAGTGAGGAGCATGTGGGGGTAATTTTGTTCTTCAACGCTCGGTTAGGAGAATGAGCCTTTCCCAAGAAAGTAGAGGTAATCCCTGTTTCCTATGAGTTTCCAAATCATTTGAGGAAAGGGATGACTGAGAAGCTCAGAGTGGGCTCATCTGGCCTGACCCCTCACAAAAATCTTCAAACAGGCGGCAGGAAAGAAGTTACAGGTTCTAATAAAATCCACAGCGTCAGCCTGAAAATGCCAGGCCGCACTCTACCCCTTGCAGGCATCATGGTCAGGTTTGAAGTCCAGACAGAAAGTTCAGGAGAACAAAATGCTTGGGGACAAATTCATTTCTGTTAAAATCACATGTATGTTCAAGAAAATGTAATCCATATGTTCTTGATTCGTTCACATTTAACTCATCAAAATGTTTCTGCAAGCCTTGTACACAAGCTTGTTAAGTCATTCTTCCTCAAGGCAGGAAACCATTTTGGCCATGGAAGGTGGATTCCAACCCTGGGAGGGCCAGGCTCAACTTGAAACTTAGAGTCTGGAGGTGCGAGAGGGCTTTTACATGGAAAAATACAATTGGCTTTTGCTGAGAAATATCCAAAGGGAGGACATACACATTTACTTGTGCAGCTTTTAGGGTTGGAGAAGGTGCTGGGGGAGGCAACGAACCAAAATATACACTAACTAATATGGTAAAATATCTCCATAATCAATTTCATTTTTCTACATGAACTCTCAAAGCTTCTTCATCTATAATCCCCTACCTCACAGGCTCATTTTCACATCCCCTTTGCACAGTACCTGGCACATTCTAGCAGGCCCCGATGAATGTTGACCTGAACTGAAATAACATGTGTTTTCAATGTACTGATTGTACACAGAGCGTTATGCATCTGGCTTAGACACAGTGATGGCAAATAGCATGTGCTGTTAAAAATCAGAGAATTGGCATTCTGTGTTGAGAAAGTAAAAATGATATGTAAAAGGAAAACCCACTGGTACAGGTACATGGGCAGGAAGGTACACCTAAAATGTTGGGAGATATTCTAATTCGTTCCTTCTCTAGAGTTCTCTAGCTTTTTTTCACTTTGACCTTAACACTGAAATAAAAAGGGAAAAGAATCTGTTTTAGGGTTTATCTAGAGCCGTGGCAGAAGGAGAATATTTCATCGTGGTGCTTCACATAACTAACTCTGATCCCCCGACACATTCACCCCAAACTCCATAAATCTCTCAATGAGCAGCGAATGAAACTCGTGTTTGGGGTTCTGACTAAACTGCTGGCTTATTTTCACATGTTGCTCAGTCATTGCAAGTAACCTAGCCAAAGCTGCTAATTAAAGAGGGGATGATTTATTTCATAACTTTTCTTTTCCCTTCAGGAAACATAACTCAGCTCCAGGCACAGCAAGTTTACCTCGCCCTATGCAATAAATTACACCCACCTCATTAATAGTTCATTAGGAAAACTGAAAACCCTGTGACAGAACCTCAAGGAAAGAAGGGGTCAGTGGCTCCGACCCAGAGAGCACAGCAGGCTTAATCTGATGGGCCTTTCAGTTCCAAGCCCAAGTGCCTGGGCCAGTGTTTCTGCCTATAGATTTAAGAAGCACATTCGGTCCTGTACTTCTCTCCTGCAGTGAATCCTTCACTCGTTTCTTCCTTGTGAGGTGGAGGGATGGGGAAATCTATCTTTAACCCTCTTATAGAACTGTCATCTATTTTTTAGAAAACAAAAATGCTTTGGACTATAAAATCTATAGACCATTAGCCTTTCCTCCATGCACACATTTCTCCACCAAGGAACACATCACCATGGTTTAACCTTTAAGAATAAGATACTTAAAAAATAATAAAATAAAAGAGAGCAGCCCCAAAGCTTATACATGGTTGGCTTAGATTTTCTGTATATAAATATTAACTGGAGGAGAGCCAGACCATGCCAGTTCCCCTGGTTCTCTATATATGGCAAATCAGTTCATCAGTGCAATGCAAGAGCAAATATATGTATAATGAGAAATCTAAAACTAATATCCATTTAAGGTACTTTGGAGGTTCTAAACATTCCACTAATATTTGACCTAAGGTGAAACTGCTGTTTTTCTTTAAGACTTTAATGTTCACACATATCCTCTGTGAGTATTGTTCAAAGGCAGAGTCTGAAAGGTCCGAAGTGGGACTCAGGAATCTATATTTTAAATAGGCTCCCAGATGATGCCAATGCTGCTGGATAATGGACCAGTTTCAGGGTAGGAAGGGGTTGAAACATCATCCACCTTCTAAATTTTGCTATTAGATCTAATAGCACTGGTGTGAGAAGGCATAAAACCAGATTGTGGTATGCATTATATTTCTCCTCCCATAAAACCATTCTATAGAGCAGGGGTTGGCAAACATTAAAGCTTCAGTTAGTAATTATTTTAGGCTCTGCAGGCCATCTAGTCACTGTTGCAACTACTCAGCTCTGTCATTGTAGCATAAAAGCAGCCATTGAAAACATGTAACCAAATTGATCTGATTATGTATAAATAAATCAATTAAAATAAATCAATTAAAAAAATAAATCAATTAAAAAAAATTATTTATAAAAATAAGCTATGGGCCAAATTTGGCCCATTGACTGTAGTTTGCCAACTAGTTGTATGAGTTCTAGAACAATGCTTCCAAAACTCTGTGGTTGTACACCCAGAAGAGTAAACTTCCCTATACATATATGTTTATTTATATATTCTATACATGTCCTACTGCACTAATACAAAACAAAACAAAACAAAACAAAATAAAAAACAAAAGAAAGAAAATTGATATAGAGACTCTAATATTTTTTGTTCACCCAAATGGAATATCTTTGTTATCCCCTGGGTGTATGCACACTCACCTTAGAAGCTAGTGATGCAGAAAATTTTTTTTCTTGACAAAAAATAATCATATTGATATGGGGCTTTGATGGTCCTTGGAGTTTTAACACAGAGCAAACATGATATGTTAAGATTTGACTGTAAGCAAAATGAAGAAAAGCCCTGAATAGAATTATTTTATGCAAATCAATATGGTGACATAGTGACATTCCCTTTTAGGTGTTTATTTGAGCAATCCTACGTGCCAGGTGCTGAACTAAGCCCTCTATATGTAGTATTTCATTTAATGCTCATATAGCTTTCTAAGGTAGGCGTGATTATCATTTCCATTTTATAGAAGAGAGCTAAGGTGCAGAGAGGCTGGGACAAGGGAATATAATTAGTTCCTTATTTATTTGGGTGGTTAGTTCGGTGTAAATGTCACATCTGCCTAATTACAACACCCTTGCTCTTAACAGCTGCCATTTATAGCCTCATCAAATCGTCATCATTTTCCAAAATGCTACATTTATTTAGTATATGATAACATCATATCGATGATAAATCCTGTTGGTTATAGTAAATTAATTTAGTATACACCCATACCAATCCCTTAAAATTTGCATTTTATAGTTAGTTAACTCAAAATTGTTGAAATCTTCAATATCTCTTATCTATTGATGATCACATTTTTTAACTGTGGGGAAAAAATCTCTCCTGTTAATTGAAGGATGTTTTTAATTTTATTTTCTTTTTGTTGTTGTGAAAATGTGTATTTTAACCTGGCTCCATTAGCAGAAGGACTGAGCAAATAGCTAAATGGTGTAGTCAGGTTCTTCAGATAAAAATCAGTTGCATTAACTCCAAAAATGGTTTAATTTTTTTCATCTAACTAATGGAAACACAGTAAAGCTTTTTAAAAATTCACTCTGTTTAAGAAACATCTTTAAAAATTCCACATTAAAGGTAAAAATATTTGTTTTTGCAATGATTATATGAACAAAAATTTTGGTTGGAATGCAAATGAGTTTCCTATTGCTGCTATAACAATTTACCAGGCATTTAGTGACTTAAAATGACATAAAATCATTATCTTGCAATTCTATAGGTCAGAAGTCTCATGAGGCTAAAATAAAAGTGTCACCACAGCTACTATTTCTTCAGGAGGTTCAAGGGGGTGATCTATTTCCTTGCCTTTTCCAGCTTCCAGAGGCCGCCTGCATTCCTTGGCTTGTGGCCGTTCAGCACCGGCAGTGCAGCACCTTCTAATCTCCCTCTGATTCTTCCTCCTGCTTCCATTATCAAATCCCCTTCTCTCTCACCCTCCTGTTCTCCTCTTATAAGGATCCATAGGATAACATTGGGCCTATCTGGATTATCCAAGATAATCTTCCCATCTTAGGGTCTAAACTTGTAATCACATCTGCAAAGTCCCATTTGCTAGGTAAGGTAACACATTCATAGGTTTCAAGGATTAGGACATGGACATCTTTTGTGAGGTGGGCATCACTCTGCTTATCACAGGTATCATGAGTAAAATACTGTTCACTAAATTAAGATATCTATGGGGCAGAAATGGGCTTGGAAAAGGTTGGCTGTATACATCATTCATAATTTCATAATCTTAAAATAATTACTGATATTTTGAAGCATTTGCTAATTTGTGTCTTCTGGTGTTTTCATGGTCATTGGTATTACTTTGATCTTTGTGGTAGATGGTAAATGTTGACATTTTTTGTAAGTTGCATATTCATCAACTTTTTTTGAGGAATGGAAATGTAGTACTTTAATCTTTCATGAAATACTCATTTTCAGTTTTTTAACTTGTTTTTTTTTTTAGTTTATTGCTACCAAAAGGATTTACTGAAAACTTAAAGGATTTACTGAAAACTAAAATAGTACAAGGCACACACACTTTAAGACAGACATCATACAATAAATGACACAACCACTCTAGCAAGTGCAGTCAGTCTTTATACATTCTGTGGTAGAACTGCTCAGCTTCGATTGTTTGCACATATTCATGTATGCTCAGTGTAGATCTCCCCACATTTGTTTATTCCACTGACTAATGAGCTTGTGGTCTTGTGCATCTTACAGACTGTGACATAGCTATGGCTCAGCTGGCCATGTGTTGGGCAAGGGTAGTAGTATTGAGACTTCTCCTCCCACCACCCATTAATTGGAAAGTTGATTGCCTGAGCACTATTTTTCAGCAAGCTCACTGCATCTATGCTTGGAATGGAGGTGTTAAGTAGGTTGCTTCAGAAAAAGATGGTAATCTCTGAAGGTCTTTCACATTTAATTATGTGTTACTGTGGAAATTCTATTCACTGCTCACGAGCCTCACAGGTTACTAGGCACACCAACCCATCACAAAAATAGGAAGAACAAAATGGAGGCCAACCACACATATCCTAGATAAGTTTTTGTTTCTACTACTACTAATACTTTGTTTAAAAAAAAAAAATCTGGGACAAATGTTAAATCAAACACCATGCCAGGACAAGAAGCATAAGTGAGGACTGGGCTACGTGGGACTTAATGATCATCCTAGCTAGGAGGCAGGACTAGCTGAGGAAGAGCAGAAGCCATGAGGAAAAGTTATCATCGCCTCAGTGATTTCAGGGACAAAGGTGGCAGGCAGAGGTTGGTAAACATCCTCAGCAAGACCAGTGTGGGTGGAACAGAGGGAATTGAGAAGGGAGGCAGAGGTAGGAAAGGAGGAGAGAGAAGCAGGTGCAGTCAGATAATACAGGGTCTACAATACCATTGAAAGGAGATTAGATTTTATTCTCAGTGGAAAGCCACTAGAAGGGGAGTGATATGATGATTTACATTTTAGAATGATCATTCTGGTTATTTATAGAGAATGGTCACCAGGTGGTGGCCAGAGTGAAAGTAGACAAAACAGAGACGTTATTGCAGTACTCAGGACAAGATATGATGTGGCTAGGACCAGTGTGACAGTAATGGAAAGGGAGATAAATGCTCAGATTTGGGATATATTTTGGAGGTAAGCTCCAGAAAATATACTTATGGATTAAATGCAGGTACAGAGGGATAGAGAGGAGGTAAAGACTTCGAGTTTTTGTTCCAAAATTCTGGAATGAATTGTGGTGCCATTTACTGCAATGGGAAAGCCAGAGGTAGGAACAGGGCTTATTTGCTTGTTTGTTGTTTTGTTTTGTGAGAGAAAGAAGTCAAGGAATATGGACACCAAGAATATGGACACACAATGATAGTGACACGGACAAATGGGTGTGGTTGATAGAAGAATGATAGATATTATCAATGGACGTAATGTTGAGGAAAAGGTGGCATGGAATGAAGAATCAAGAAAAATATCCTGTGTCTGCTTAAGTATGTGGATGGATAGTCAGGGAATGAGAGCTTGTGTTTTATACATCCAAATTTCCAAGCACTCCTAGGACATCCAGGTAGCAAATCTCCAGATGTTTTTTAAATGAAAAGATGTGAAGCTCAAGGGAGATATGGACTGGAGAAATTTAGGGAGACCTTGGCATATAGAGGGACTGGAGAAATTTAGGGAGACCTTGGCATATAGAGGGAGGAGGGAGGGGATTGTTTGAGAGTTTGTACTATGAAATGGGAAGTAGGGGTGAAATATTGAGGGGAAAGAAGAATAGACTCATGATGGGACCTGAGTACTCAAGCCCTTGGGAGGTAATTGTAAGGCCACTTTGAGAGAGAGAGAGAGTGGGGCTAGGGGGTGGGGGGAGAGAGTAAGGGGAAGAGAGAGAAGAGGAGAGGAGAGAAGAGAAGAGAAGAGAAGAGAAGAGAAGAGAAGAGAAGAGAAGAAGAAGAGAAGAGAAGAGAAGAGAAGAGAAGAGAGAGAAGAGAAGGGAAGGGAAGGGAGGGAAGGGAAGGGAAGGGAAGGGAAGGGAAGGGAAGGGAAGGGAAGGGAAGAGAAGAGAAGAGAAGAGAAGATTTGGAAACAATGGAGTTTATTTTAGGATTTTGCCTAAGGCTAGACTTCAAGCAGGGATGATTAATGACATTAATTTATCAGTGCTTCTCAAACTGTTCTGTTCCTTCCCAGACCTACTGCCTTAGAATCTTCTGGAGCAGGGCAAGAAATGGGAAGTTCATTTCAGTGATGAACACTAAAGTTTGTGAATAATGGTGCTAAAGTTTAGGTTGTCAATGAAGATCTCAGGTTCTCATGTGAATCGCTTGAGCTGTTCATGCTTTACACACACTGGTGGCTCCATTGATGGACTGGCTTTTAGATCATGCCATGAAAGTCTATGTCTCAGTCCAGTGAGCCCTGAACTTATCTGATGGTGAGAATCATCTGAGATTCTTGTTAAAAACACAAACTTCCAAGCCAATTCCCTAGAAATTCTTATTCAATGATGCCTGGGTCTGTGCATTTAACAAGTTGTCCCCAGGCGATGCTAATGATCTGGCAAGGTTGGGAAACATTGCTTTAGTCAAAGTATTTTTTGTTTCATATGTGAAAACCTAGGAGCAAATCAGAAGCAAAGGGCAAACAAACCCAAGCTGAAGAAGCAAAATAATACCCAAAGTCTTCCAGATGTTTCCCTGTTTATGAAGCCAATTCTGGCCTCATTAGCTGCCTTGCTTTCATTTATGCTTCTGGTAGAGTTAAGCACTCAGATAATAAAATAATTTTCAGAGACCATGATGAGATTGTCACTTAGATTATCAAATAAGTAAACATGCAAAAAGAGGATGCAGGAGGAGTAAGTGGAGAAAGAAAAGTAGGAAATTTTACATTTATTTCTCTAAAGAGAAATTGTAAGAGGTTTTATGAGCTGAATATAATATCAAAGTTTCTCTGGTCTATACAGTTTCTTCCTCATTCCCACTTCCCAAGTCATTTTTTAGCTCTTTTTACTGAGGGATAGCTCTTTTCACTACTTTATAATTCATTGCCTAATCACAGTTAAACAAAGAGCTCTACTAAGCTTTCTCAAATCTACATTGCTTTGCTCCAAAATTTCCTCCTACCCTATGAATATGCATTTGGGAGTTGATTAATGTATCCTTTTCCAACCAATATACTTATTTCTTGGCTCTGATATCAAATGCTCAGCTAACAGGTTTGGACAGCAAGAGAGGCTGTGTTATCTGAGACGATCTGGTTCTTAAATTTCAGAGAAGAAGCAGCAACTCTGACCTGCAAGGAACTTAACCTAAAATTTCTTCTAGTCTTTTCAGCTACTGGGTTCAGATGGTAAATATTTGGAAAGCAAGAGTTGAAAAAGCTAGAGATTACCATAATGTATCATTAGTGAAGACTATAGCAACATGGTGTCAAGCATTGTGCATAAGGTAAATATTTGAGACCCGAGTCAAATTTATTAGTTGTCAAATATTTGAGAAAGCATCAAAAATTGTCACCTCTAAAACATCTCATTTTTTCTAGTTGCAATTGAAAACTATACATTGAATTTTTTCAAGGCACGAATGAATAAGGAAGGAAAATATGGATGTTTGGCCAATTATGGCTCCAGACACCTTCCCTATGGCACTTACACCAACCACAACACAAAGACCCTGTGACTTTGAAAAAATATGTATTTGAAGACCGCATAAATGCATCTTCCATGCAAACTAATCTTAGACTAAGAATCCTATGATGTTTCTCCTTAATCTTTAAAATATCCTTATCAATACCCTTTCTATCCTTCATATACAATGTTATTTACACATGCCCAGCTCTGATTTATAATATCTTTTATTTTTTTAAAAAGTAGATGATTGATAAATAAATTATGTAACACATATAGTGGAATAATATTTATTCAGTGAAAGTGATAATGTAGATATGTATTTATTGACATGAAAAAATCATACGCATATTTTTTGAAAAAATATACTCATACGAATGAGTCTATCATTGTTAATAAACTCACATTCACATGAAAGATTTTCAGCTACATTCTCCTATTGTTAATATCTGACTTATCTAGGTAACAAGTCAGCTAAAAAGATCACCAGAAGCAATCAATTCAGAACAGTCCCTAAACAAGTATTAATGTAAAATATCCAAGTGAACAAGAAGGAAAGCTTGGAAGCAGATAGATGCTGATATTTAGGTGAATTTGTTGGGCCTCACTTAGGGTGGTTTATAGGCTTAAAATTGTGGGCATGAATTTGTGAAAGCCCAGTCAGAGAGAATGAAACACGTTGGATTTTGATTACTGAGAATAAATTAATCAGGATGTGAATTCATTTGGCAGGGTACCTGTAATTAAAGCTACTCTGCCACTGCTTAGTTAACATACATCTTTAACTGCAGTCAATTTGCTTAATAGGCAGTGGTTACATTTTCTGTCTGAACCATAATATGAGGTATATGTGGCTACCATCCCATCTGCCCCATATCCTGGTAAACAGGAAGTCTATGACAGGGAAGAATAGAAGCAATTTCACCCTGACTTGAAAAGATTGAAAAAAGTTTCACAAAGATGTGACTTTCGAGCTGGAACTTAAAGAATAATGTTCTGAGAGGTAGAAAAATGAAGACAAGTATTCCAGGTATAATACTCTCTAAACATAAATATGTACTTGTGGATGCCAGATTTGAAGGGCATTGAGACACTGTGTGTCTGTGTGTGTCTGTGTATGTGTGTGTGTGTGTGTGTGTGTGTGTGTGTGTGTGTGTGTGTGTGTGTGTGTGAGAGAGAGAGAGAGAGAGAGAGAGAGAGAGAGAGAGAGATGTAATTTTTTTTAGGACATAAAAATGGTAGAGTGATAGAGAGGGTAGCTGGAGAGATCATAAAAGAACTTAATTACCATCCAAAGAGTGCAACCTTTTTCTTCCCTCCTCTGACATTCTTTCAGAGCAGCCGATTAGCATAGTCAAAGTTATGATGATATTGTGCAAGATAGTACACCACCTGACCTGACCACCTGTTCAAGAGTGATTTAAGTGCTACTCTAATGCTGAGCAGTAAAAACTTGTTTGTGTCTATGATTGTAAGAGTCAAGACTCAGACGCACAGTGTAAAAATATGTTGAGGTAGACAGTATCAATTTTTTTATGTGGGCCAATTCCTGTGACCACACTCTAAATTCTCCTATATCTCCTCCCTAAGTTAACTGAAATCAACAGTGACTCATTAACCATCGAAGGGATTCATAAGCTTTAAAAAGATGAGCCATTAATTAAACCTTCTGTATCAGCTCCAAATTGATTTTTTAAATCTTGTTTGACTCCGAGGCATTCAAGTAAGAAGCAAAGAAGATCATCGTTTTCCTTAAAAGAGAAAGTCGTAAACATAATTTGGCAAATTAAGGAGAGTTAGATATAAAGAAGAAATTTCAGTTTCAGTGTGTGTGAGAAAGAAAAAATTTAACAGCTTGATTTTATTTGTGACTATTCCAAACTGGCTCATTTTAATTTTGCATTCCAATCAAGGCAACAAGTCCACATGAAACCAATTATTGGTATGAAACTTCCATTCCTTGGACAGTGTCTGGAAAGCAGAAGGTTCTCAATATCTGTTGAATAAGTGAATCACAAAATAATCTTTTAAATCAATTTGTCCTCTCCCCAGCTATCCCAGTGTTTCTCATTATTTGGAGGTTTATTTAGCATTAATAAAATGGGTCCTTATATTTAGATACCCATGAACAGGTTTTATCTCTAAAGAAAGCCATGCGACTGAAGGCTTGGATAGTTTTGTTTGTTCTCCACACAGCAGAAATGAGCAAATCATGTGTACGTTCTAAAGTTACCGTGAGAACTGAGTGTATATGGGGAGATAATTGCTATGGTAATACTGGGCTCACACTTAAGACGACAGCTGGGCTTCTAGCAGGAGAGGATCTGAAAGTGTTGCTTCAATTCCACTTGTCTGGAGGTTGCTGGGATGGCCCCTACCATCCGCTTTTATCCTCCCTTTGAGTTGATCCATCGCAAAGGAGGGAAGGTAAGCGAGGAGTAAAAGCTTTCTGTGGTTGGATATGAGAAAGATCACAAGGCAATTGTGCATTTAGACATTGTAGAAAGACTTTATCTCCTACATAGATTTAAGGAAACATAAGCCTGGTGTAATTCATTTCCCATTAGAAATTATTTCAAGTCCTTTTATTTTCAATGAAACCCCCAGTTACAGTTGGGGATGGATTTAGCAACAAATGACATAGGATTTTTTCAGTCTCATCTTTACTTTCTGAAACTGTCTTTGCAAAGTCCAGAAAACAACTTTGATTTTTCAAATACAGAAAGAAAAGAAACTAGGACTTGCTTTCTGAGCTCTAGGAGCAAGTTTAGTGCCTATGGTTGAGTCTTATAAAATACAGAGAAGCAACTAATCCTGGGTCTGAAAATACAGAATTTTGTACTTTATGTAAGCTGAGTTGATACATTTCATTTACTTTTTAACCATCTGGACAAGGGAACCTAATCTCTTGGTGTTCTCACAAACAGATGTGCCATGACCTATGCGGAAGGGAAATACTTCACCAATTAACCTGTCTGAATGCAATGCTCCCCCTTACTTCCTGTGGTCATGCACCTTCACTGGTAGAAGATAACACACATTACATCCTTAACCGTACGCCAGGGACTCGCTAAGGGCTTTACCAATACTATCTCACAACAACTCTCTAAGTTTTCTATTTTTATGGTCTCAATTTTACACATGAGAAATTGGGGCCAAGAGAGATTAAATAATTTCCCCAAGGTCACCCACTGAATAAGTGGCAGAGCAGGAATTCCAGCGTGTTTAGTTCCAGAACCTGGGTATATAATCATGACTCCGCATTCGCCTACCTCTCAGGGCACATACTTCTCCAAAATGAGGCCTTTTGTAGTAGCTGTTCTAAAAGGACACTGGAAAGGCAGTTCCATAGTTAATTATGTTCTTTAAAAATGCTTTTTTGATGATGATAGTGACAATGATCCCCTTAAAGCATTTATTTTGTTGGCTGCAAATCATCTCTAGATAATGAAACATGATCCCCCACATCTTTTCCCCCAAATGTGTTTTGCCTCTCCTGGCTCTTCAAAAGGGTAAAACTTATAAAACAAAACTTATAACAGTAAATGTGCCTTGTAAGAAAATTGGGCTGTCGGCACAGCCATCACAGATTCAGACTAACAGTGGAATTTAGCTATGTTCACTTTGAAGACTAAAGACCCTACTTTAGAGCTGAGGAAACCTATATTCTGATTCCAGCCCTATAACTTTGGCCAAGACACTTAGCCAAACTGGGTCTCGATTTCCTCATATGTTCAATAGTGAGTAATACTTGTTCTGCTTTCTTTCTCCTAGTCATTGTATGGGAAAGAAAGTGTGGCAGCAAAAAACACCAAAGCTCTAGATTGATTTATCATTCACTCGACAAACATTTATTGGATGTGTACTCTGTGTGGGCACCGTGCTAGGTCTTGGGGCTGCAAAGTCTTCACTCCGGGGAAAGAAGATTTTGGATTGAAATTTACTTTGACTTTTTGGGTGGTTAATAGCATGAACTTTGTTGGATTTCTTCTTAGGGCTCAGCATGTATAAACAGAATTGAATATTTGGGGGAAGTTCTCATCTTCTATTTGGCCACAGAATGCATGGGAACAAAACAAGAAACAAAACAACAGAAAATGAATCAATAGAGCCCAGTCTGGATAGGGCACATCAAGGGTAATGAAGCAACGCTGCTCCTCTGTGTAGCAGACAGGAAACACACCCCACCGAGCTGTGCCCTGCACGAGCCAGACGACTCTGCCCTCCACACACGACCTACTCGGATCTGTGATTTGCCAATTGGTCTATGTGCCTTGTACTTACCAGGTAGTGGAGGGGCAGGTGCGGTTTCAGGGATGCTCCGTGTTAGTTTCTGCCACCCATAGTCTTCCTTGAACCCTTCTATTTTCTCCCATTTGGCAGCACGACTTTCCATGTGTGAAATGAATTTTCTGATTTCCTCGGAGTTTTTAGCAGAAGAGCCCCTCCCTCAGGAAAATAACCATTGCCATAAGCATGCCTGTTGGACACCCTAATTGGGAACAAGGTGGGCTTCATGGGCCTGTGGCCAGTGCAGTTGCACAGGGCCCTACCCTCAAGGGATCACGTCTTGGAATTCAGTATTCTGTGGTTGCCATCTTGCGATTATTAATAATCTGATCTTCGACTCTGTGTCCTAGAAAATGAAGCCTGATGGAACAAAGGACCATGTGTTGAAGGATTGGAACCTTAGGTTATCCAAGTTCCAGCCTCCCACTGCCGGCATGGGACATGTTCATGGCCTCCCCTTCCCCAGTCTCTGGAGCTCTGGGTCCTGCCCAGACTCCTTCAGCTCTCACCCAGCAAGTGTCTTTGCTGTGGGCCTGGGCACAGAAATGGGGATGGCTGGAGTGTTGCAAGGTGGCCATGGCTGAGGGAGCAGAGGAAGAATAGGGGATAACCAGCGGCCCAGTGGGCAGTGGAGGCTCATGCTCCGAGTGACAGATCCCTTGGGGGCATCCTGGTGCCCAAGGGGGCATGACATTAATTAGGAAATATAAAACACTGTGGCATGTAGAGAAAAACCACAAAAGAAAGGAAAAGTCTTCTACTTTAATGCCTTTGCTGGCACTGTTCCCTGCATTCGAAACAGTACCCTGAGATTTCATTTTGAGCCAGACCCCACAGACAGAGCAGCAGACCTGACTGGGAAGCTTAAGACTCTGGAGATTGTAAAGACCTGACTCACTTTGTAATGCTCACAAATTAAAAACAAAAAAACAAAACTAAATGCTTATGAAAGGACTCATCTCCCCAGTGAAGCGGGAAAGGAAAACAGGGAAGTTGTATCTACTGAGCACTGTCTCCCAGCCGGAAGGACGCTAATGCTTTGGTGACACTACCCTTTAAATTCCCAGAGAGGACCTGTTTGGTTGGGTTGGAGTGGGGTGGGGTGGGGGTGTGATTAACTGCATTTTGAAAAAGAGGGAGCAGAGGCTCAAAAACATTAAACTTGCCCGAGACACTGAGTGGGTATCTGAAGCAGGGTCAGGATGCCAACTTGGCTTGGTGGGCTCCATGTTCCTACAATTGGGGTATTGGGTCCTTGAAAAAGGAGAAAAATACCATGGACACTGGCGAAAGATCATCTTTATTACAATATCACTTAACTGTGTAAGAACATAAACCTCTTTAGGCTTGTAACTCTTATGCAACTGTAAAATTGAAATAAGTTCCCAGGTTAAATACAAATGAAACTACAAAATCAGTTAAATTCAAATTAACAGCAATAATGTAATCGATATTATTTTGCTCATGTTAAATCAAATTAATTCAACTAATTTGAATTTAATTAATATTGAATTTAATTGTGGAAAAATGCAGGTTTGTTCTATATTCAACTCTAATGGCTTGTTCTATAGTCAATTTCTGAATTTTGACTTTAATTATGTATATGTGGGGAATTCTTGATCACATTAGCATGTAGCATAAAGTGATGTTAATGTCAAGGTTTTATTATTATATTTTATTTTTTTGTTATTATTTTTATATTTACAATTGAAGATTATCAGACCTCATGCTTAACAAAATTTGCCACATTTGATGGTGATTTGCTTGTAAAATTGTACTGTTTATTTGAAGATAAATTTACCATGACAACATCAGTAAATCTGCTATAATTATTTCTGAACTCAAGATTAGGACACTTCTTTATCTCATATTTACTTTTATACTTTCTTCTAATAAAATGTTGTAAATAGTTGAATATAAAGGTCAGTAGCTACTGACCAACTGGTGTGGAGGTATGTTAGATATTTGGGCTCATGGTGTGCTGCACCATACAACTCGATATCAGCGCTGCCTGTTATAGAAACTTATTCTGCCTGGAGCCACGGCCTTCCTAATCACTGTTCATCAATGGATGTATGTAAATATATGTGTGCTTATGTGCCTGTAGTGTGTGTGTATGTTGAGTGTGTATGTATAGATCCATACATGCAGGTATGTTTGTATTAGTGACTATGTGTATATGTACAAGTCAGGAAATTTCTGGACCTAGAAGAAAACTATTAAGGCTCATCTGTTATCCTTGCTAGTTAAAATATTTGTTCTGCACATAATAGGTACTCAAAAGTGGTACTTAATCATATGTTAGCAGATACTCTCTTTCTCAAGTGTTATTTTTTTTCTTGGTCTTGGGTTGCCTGCCAACTCAAAGCCAGTAAAGCATGCCATTCTATTATTGGATTCTCTCAGGCTGGTAAAATAACTTGCATACTTATTTTATTTTATTTTATTTTATTTTATTTTATTTTATTTTTTTTTGGTTTAACCAATACTTACCTGATGCTTAATTGTGAGTAAAGAAGCACTTTACAATGCAAATTACTTCATAGTTGTTTTAGGTCGAGTTTTCCTGTGACTGGAATTTTAAGGATGCAGTTTGTTTTGGACGTAATTCCTAGAAATACTTGCAAAAGTATTTTGCAAGTATTGGGAAAGGAGATTGGGAAGGGAAAGGAGGCAGTCTGAGTACATTTGTGAGCATTTACCACTATGGGCAGCTACACTCAATTCTGTTGGGGACCGTGGAAGAAGATGTAGAACAGGCACCTCAGGGCTGCCCCTGTCTCCCCCACAGGAGCAAGGAAGCTGGAGTATTTATTACTCACCTTTTCCTTCACTGGTTTGAAGGGCTGCTCCCGGAGGCCACTAACTCCATGGCACTTCTGGCCTGCATTATGCATGAGTTGAACATGACTTGGTGGCTAGAAAGCATCTGCCCAGAAGGACACGGGATATTGCAGTAAGAAGATATTGGCACTCACAGGAAGAAGAGCCAAGGGGACTTAAGGGAACTGCCAGTGTCTGCTACAGTACTTATAGCTGCATTTATACACTTTTTGACAGGTGATGAAATAAGACCCAAGGTTATTGGATAGAGCGCAAGAGCCAGGATTCTAACCTGGTCATCTGGTCACAGACTGTACTCTTAATCACTATGATGATAATCAAAATGAATTTTACCCTTCTGCATATTTTCCTCCAAAACATTTATTTCAAAACATAAGCAAGTCTTAACTATACATACATTCTAATTCACCGAAAGAGAAATCCTTTGATAATAATATATTTTTTCCTTCTCTGTTGCCTCTGAGCAAATATTTCTAAATGTGCTTCTCCTTTTCCTTAGGTGACTCTCCAGAATAAAGTCTGGAATTTTTCTGTTAATTTTAAATACAAATTACCTAAAAAGGAACAAAGAATGATAACCATTAAATTTGAATGAGCATAAGAACTATGTTACAGTCAGGAGTGGAAATATATGTCCCAAGGATCATGGTATGGGACTGGGTATCTTACAAAATATGAGTCATGATATTTACTTACAAGATTTGCAAAAGTAAAAAGGAGAAGGGCTCAGAGTCCAGGTAAAGAGATTTTGTTATGAGATGAAGTGGTTCTCTTGGTCCTTCCTTGTAATTCCCTCTCCACGGATAAGATCCAAGGCAGACATTCCTTCCATGGAATGCCAACTGGAGTGATGTGACGTGGCTCATAGATCGAAGTCCTGGAGGTAAGCCCCATCCATTTCAACCATTTCCACTTGACACAGAAGTGCACAGAATAGGCCCTGCTCATGCATTCCAAATCTGTTCTTGCATTTAGTGCTGTTTGTCAGGTGACATTGAATGATATCAAAAAGCCATGGTCCCCAACTACAAAAAATAGTTCCGTGTTGCAGGAAATGTATCGAAATATTTTGAGATTATTCTCAGGATAATCTTCCTTTCCCAAGTCTCTCCCAATTTTCAGAGGAGTTCCTTTGGAGCTTCTTTAGCTTCTTTACTTCAGGGGAGTTTTGTGCCAGGGCAAGAAATGGAAACTTCTGGAAGTGAGTAGTCTAGCTCTTCTTGCTTTTGTAAAAGCCTGGATTGATGAAGAAACTTTGGGGAATGTTCTCGATACATAGGATTGAACTGGCTGTGTCTCTGATGGCAATAAGAGAATAGCAGAGATTTTCCCCACACCAGGAAGTGCATTGAGATGTCTCCTGGAAGCATCCTGGTGAATCTGCAGGGCCTTGAAGGAAATGGTGGTATCATTGACCCCCTGGGGAGGCTGGAACCCAGGCACTAGCATCTGGGCCTTAGCAAAGATTCCGAGCCTCATGCACAGCTCCAAAGCAGAGCCCCATTACACTCCAGTTCAAGGGTATCACGGTGATTGTGATGAATGGAACATGAAAGGCCTCCTCTCCCCAAATTCCAAACATAAACCTCTCAGATTCTTAAGACATCTAAGGAGAGAGAAGAAGTCATAGTAGTGACTGAAAATGACTTTCTAGCCTGCCGAGTGGGATAAGGTCAAAGGCAATTTTAAGCAGTTTTAAAGATATTTCTGGACTGCTTGAATCTGCAGTGTTTCATTCTTGACCCCAAAGAATAGCTCACATTTAATGTACATTTGTTTCAGTGGGCCAAGGCAGGCTAAGTATCTTCATGAATCTCTCTCACAATCCTCACAGCAAGTCTGCAGATTTGGTAGTTTTGTTTTCCCCATTCCACAGATGAGGAAGATGAGGCTGAGAGGGTTTAAATCTTATCTCAAGCTAAGGCCCTGTCAGGTAAGATTTAACCCAGACCAAGCTGACTGCAAAGCTTTGCATTTAACTCAATTCTGTAAATCTAACTTGTGAAACAATGGGCACCACACACAAGATCACAGGGGTAAGAATTATATTCAGCATTTTAGCCTATAAACGTTGGAGCACAGTACTCTGGAGGAAAGAGAGACTGATGAAGGCCCTCTGGAGGGCTGACAACTTTGTTGATTTTGTTTTACACTGTGTCTCAAGTACCCAGAACAGTGCGTGGTCCACAGTAGGAGCTTAATAAATATTTGATAAATGAATGAATAAAATGATTGACAGGGGCCTGGTATTCTGCCTTTTATGATGAAAGGGCTTTCAAGAATCCAAAGGGAGAAGGAAGTAGGGTAAACGCCACTTTGCCAAATCACCTCGCTAAATGGTTAGGGATTTGTATGAATGAACACTACCTGACACCATTCCAAAATGGGCTCATTATCCTTGCTTGTCTCCTTTTCCAAGCCCTGATCACTTTAATGAAGGAGAACAATTCTTTCTGATTCTAGAATGCAGATAGACTCCATTAGTAGAAGTAGTATTTTGGGTAAAATAAAGAAGAGATAAACCCAGGTAAATACCTAGATTAATGACAACAGATCCACATGTTTAGCATAGACTTACATTTTGGTTGTGCTTAAGCATATAACTACTCATTACGTCTTCATTGAAGAGTTTCGAGTGATCCTTGGATGAATTATAATGATTAAAAATAATGCAAAGCTGTCGGGAGCCACACAAAGACAAAAAGATGGCCACGGTTCATGAGGTTCCTGCTTCACTTCCTGGAGATTAGCTGCAAGCCCGCGCGCGCCAACAAAGAAAGCCCGCGCGCGCCAAAAGATACTCTTCTCTCCCCCTCCTTCCCCATTATCATATACCAATCAGAATGTAGCTTATTGCCACCCCTGCTACGCGGCCAATCCCCTGCCTACACCTATAGCCCACTCCGCCCCTGAACACCAGTGTATATATACCCCTGTCTCACAATAAAATTTGAAGGCTTGATCAGAGTATTGTCTTGCCTTCGCTCTTCTCTCGCCCCCATTTTCTTTCAGGTCGGATCCTCCTCGTCCCCACAAATAACTAGGTCCCGCGGGTCGGGACAAGTGGCGCCCAACGTGGGGCTCGAGGCTCGGATCCTTCGCAGGCGGACCCCCGAGTAAGATATCGTCTGGCCAGACCCCTTTTTTGATGCAATAGGAGACGCCTTTCGCCGCTCACGGAGGTCGTCGTCCCTGGTGAGTATCGGCCGCCTTACAAGAAAATGGGAACTAGATTAAGTAAAGAAGCGGTCTTCATAAGAGACCTAAAAAGTTCACTTAGGGAGAGAGGAGTTCGAGTTAAAAAGAAAGACTTGGTAAAGTTTTTTATTTTTGTTGATGAAGTCTGTCCGTGGTTTATTGTTAATGGCCCCGAAATTCACCCTAAAAAATGGCAGAAAGTAGGTAGAGATTTAAATGATTATCTTATCAAAAACGGTCCCGATTCTGTTCCTGTTTCGGTATTTTCTTACTGGGGTCTTATCAGAGATATTGTTGAAACTACTGACCCTGATAAACGCCAACTCTTGTCAGTAGCAGAATATTGCCTTCGCCCTCTATCTCGGGCAGCCTCAAGGTCGTCTCTTTCGGGCGATCCCCCTGCTCCAAAATCAGCTAAGTCCCCCCCCCAGCCCGACGCCATCTTTGCTCAATGCCCTCCCTGATGCCCCTCCCAAATGTTGCATTTATCCGCCTCTCCCTCGAGATTCGGACCTTGTTGATACACAAAAGGTTTTTCCGGTCCTGTCCAAGGGCCAAAATGGCGAGCCTTTGGATCCGGGAGACGCGGCCGAACTAGAAGGCGAAGCGGCCAGGTATCACAACCCAGATTGGCCCCTTGCCGCCCCGTCGCTTAATCTCCCTTCTTACACTCCCCCTATTCGGCCTCCCAATGTTTGCGCCCCGGCCTTTTTGCCCCCGTCGGCCCCCCCACTGCCCCTCCGGCTCCCGGTCCTGTTAGCCCCCTACCGGTACTGAAGACCTAAGCGCAGATAGTAGAACAAAGAATAACCCGCCATCTCCAAAAATTGGTTGTTTCCCAACCTTCGCAAAAGGGTCCCTCTAGAAAACCGCTTATAACCACAAAACCTAAAAAACTGCTCTTTCCTGTTCTTACCCGGGCCTCCGCCCGCTCTGACCCCCTCCACAACACATAGTCCGGAGGAGGGTGATATTGAGAGCGGTGGCGAAGATGCCCCTGCAGCCCCGGAAATAGAAAGTGAGAGGGCAGACTGAGCCGGAGCCGGCCGAGCCTGCTGATAGCCCTAGAGAATTTTATAAAATCCATTTCAAAAGCTTAAAAGAGCTGAACGCGGCCGTTAAAGCTTATGGCCCCAATGCCCCTTTTACTCTTTCTGTTCTTGATTCGCTGTCTCGAGGAGGACATTTACTTCCAAGTGAATGGCTGCGTATAGTCCAGGCTGTGCTTACCCGTGGTCAGTTTTTAACTTGGAAGGCAGATTTTGCTGACCGCTGCCAGACCATCGCTGCTGCCAATGTAAAAGACCCAAAACCTTCTAACCCTTCCCCCTGTCTGCTAGTACTGTTTTCCAGGCTTTGCTCCCCCCGGTTTTACCCTCTACAGGCGAAATCCTTAAAGGCCTGGCTAATGTGACTGCAGAATCCCTTAACTCCACTGGATATAGCGAGTGCTGGTTATGTTTCTCCCCCGTTCCCCCGTTTTACGAAGGGATAGCAGTTTTAGTCAATACCTCAGCAGACCTCATACTTACCAATGACTCCAGCAAGACTCGCTGGTCAGATCCCTTCCGTTTTTCAGAGACCTCTCCGGGTCTCACGTTGGCTCAGCTTTCGGGAATAGGCCTCTGTATACATAGCCCCCTCTTGCGTCTACCCCCTCAGCTAGTACCCATTTGTAACAGCTCCTTCTCACCCCCGCTGTCCTATGAATTTCTTGTCGCGCCCAACGGTACTTATTTTGCTTGCTCCTTTGGCATAACGCCCTCCGTTAACCCGCGCTTACTAATATCTAACAATGAATATTGTGTTTTAGTCATGCTCATGCCCAAAATTTCCATACATCCCACCGAAGACCTCCTTCCATATTACTCGGGCTCTGCTCGTACTAAGCGTGAGCCGGTAACCGCCATTACCTTATCTGTATTATTAGGATTGGGAGCAGCTGGGGCCGGAACAGGCATTGCCTCCATAATTACTTCTAAACAACAATATTATGCTCTTAGTCAGGCTATTGATAAAGACATACAAAATCTGCAAGAGGGTTTAGACAGCCTGAAGGAATCTGTTGTCTCTCTCTCAGAGGTAGTGCTCCAAAATCGCCGAGGGTTAGACCTCCTCTTCTTGAAAGAAGGAGGCCTCTGCGCTGCTCTTAAAGAAGAATGTTGCTTTTATAAAGACAAAACAGGATTAGTACAAGATAGCATCGATAAAGTTAAGAAAAACCTAGAGGCCAGGCAAAAACAAAGAGAAAAAGATGAGGCCTGGTACAAAAACTGGACCTCTGCCACCCCTTGGCTAACTACTCTGATCCCCACCATCCTTGGACCCTTGGCAGGATTCTTCCTTTTAGTGTCTCTTGGCCCCTGGGCCTTAAGAAAACTGACAGTTTTTATTCGAGAGCAGGTTGACCAGCTCGTCAAGCCAGCGGTTGCTGTTCATTATCACAGACTTACAGCCTGTGATGAAGAGTCTTGCATCGAGCCAACCAATGCTCCAGGTCTCCGTTCTCAACTTTACAGGCGCCTCGACCATGGTACCATCGATTTTGGCGCCGTACTTAATATGGCTCATATGCTGGTCCGCCAGAACCAGGCATACCCCTAAGTATATGAGGGTATGGGCATCGAGATGAGTGCGAGACAAAGTACCGCAAGGGAGGGTTCTTCCTAGAACCTCTCTGGTCCTCCCTGAGAATACGCCTGGCTTGCATAGAGGTTGGTATCCATATGTACATAAAGCCTTGATATATTAAGATCAATTTGGCTTTCAGCTCTGCCTCTCCTCCCCAAAAGATACCGAGAGCATTTGCAGGATGTTACCCTGCTGGAGGAGCCAGGCCTCTATTCCCTCACTCGATTAAGGCCCACCTTTCTAAAATAAATAGAAAGGGAGGAGATGTCGGGAGCCACACAAAGACAAAAAGATGGCCACGGTTCATGAGGTTCCTGCTTCACTTCCTGGAGATTAGCTGCAAGCCCGCGCGCGCCAAAAGATACTCTTCTCTCCCCCTCCTTCCCCATTATCATATACCAATCAGAATGTAACTTATTGCCACCCCTGCTACGCGGCCAATCCCCTGCCTACAAGCCCACTCCGCCCCTGAACACCAGTGTATATATACCCCCGTCTCACAATAAAATTTGAAGGCTTGATCAGAGTATTGTCTTGCCTTCGCTCTTCTCTCGCCCCCATTTTCTTTCAGGTCGGATCCTCCTCGTCCCCACAAATAACTAGGTCCCGCGGGTCGGGACACAAAGCAAAAAGCTTTTGGATGTACCTCTCTGAACAAAGACTCTTTGTAAAAGGAGATGGCGGTTTAACTCTAAATTCTCATGAAACAGTCTAAGACAAGGGGAAATCTATTATAGAGAGTTTTTATGTAAAAATATATGGTAGTACAAATTCAAGAAGATTCACCTTTTAAGAAAAAACAACAACCATAAAACAATGGTGCAATGTATTTCACAGATCCTGACAAGGAAATGGCTTTACTTTAGTTTCACTTCTGGGGCAAGTCAGACATGGATCACTTATGGGATATTGCCCTGGGATAACAGATCCAAGCCACCTAATGTCACTCCCAATCTAGATACTATGATAAGCAAATAATAATTAATAATAATAATAATAATAATAATAATAATAATAATAATAAGGATTGAAGCAGATATATCGCCTATTAACATTCTCAGCCAGTCTGCAACCTGAATTAATGATGAAATGGAAAAATACATATATACTGCTCATCTCCGACATGAACTCAAATGACCCCTGGCTTCTCCAAATGAGCAGTCTGACAGTTTCCCTGGCAGTAATGCTGAGGAGATAAGATAAATTGGAATTCCTGAGATGATCTAGGATACTTATCAGCAGAAACAGCTTCAAGGGAAATGTCTGCTTTCAATCTCTTGGAAATTAACAAACCACTGACAGCAAGAAATGTTGGTATTTGATAATAAGGCAGTATTCTTGGGCACATAGGTTCAGTGTAAACAGAAATTTATCTGCATGACAATAGGGAATCATTGCAACAGCACTGCCTGCGGCTCCTGCATTAATTACCTCTGACTTGACCACTGTCTTCCCCAGAGCAGAGCTACTGTTATGTTAAAGGCCGCTATCCTGTTTGTTTCCTTTAAGGCTGTTGTTACCTTGATATAAACACTGGTGCTGTCTGAGACGCGCTCAAACACCAAACATTCTTTCCAGCTGGCAAGGGGAGGGGATGCTCTAGTGACAATCAGCATCTGGAGAGGTAGTTTACAATGACAGTGGTTTCTATTTTGCTTTCTGGACTTACTGGTAAATCCCACCATTGCCCCGCTGGGGCCACCGATAGGAGTAGCGTTGGCAGTGCCTTCGGATAGACTGCAAACATTTTGGCTCTTTCCTAGCATCAAATTTAATCCCCAAAGGTAAACACCATTTCACTTACTCACTTTCCTAAGGCTCAGTGCTAACATTCCAGCATATTTTTCTGCTGCAAGATTTTAAACTTTTATTGGTCCTAGAAGGGCCAGAAAAGCTACAGAAAGGCCCTGGCCTGCAGTACCAGTTAAAAGCCTTTGAATTGAAAGTAGGAAACTCAGAAGCATCAAATGTAGTCTCATGAAGGCTGTTTTGATTTAGAGAAATCTTTGCACTTGCATTCTGATGTGAGTGCTAATGGCAAGATTAATATTATTTACATAGAGAAAAAACTACATGCTGGTGAGACGATTCTGCTATTTTCAGTGGGATGGCCGGGATGGATTGCACATGGATTGTATAGCTACACAGGTGTCTTTGAAACACAAATTGAAATGGTGCCACTGACTTGTTTAAAGCTTTTCATGGGTTCCCTATGACATTAATGATTCTCATTAGGATTCTGTTGGTATCAAGGCACAAAAAGTTAACTTAAAAGGGTTTAGGAAAAAAGTATACTCACTGGCTCACGGTGAAAAATTCCAAGGATTGGAAAAATTCCAGTAGGATTGGTTCCAGATGGATCCAGGGGCTCAAATAATACTGCCAAGAATTTGTCTATCTCAGGTTGGGGTCTGGGGTGAAGCAAGCTGGGTGCCCAGGGTGCGGGTTTGGAGGCAACTGAGTTGTGTGCGTGCTGCCTCTGCTGTTACAGGACCCTGAGAGTCAGATTCTGCTTCAAGGGCTTTGCCTTCCTACATTTGCACCGTGGGCATCTTGCTCACCTCACCCTGTCAAAGCCCTGGGCCACCCCCATCTCTCAGCTGTTGTTTCTGTGTTGACCTTTCTCAGTTGAGTTCTTCCCTTGTAGCGGCCAGAGCTCCGGGCATAGTTCTATCACTTTCATAAACTTTCTCCTTTCCACCTGTGCCCAAATCCTTTCCCAGGAATTTTCAGGAAAGAACAATTTCAGGACTTGTGCTTATTGGCGCTGATTAGTCCAGTCTAGATGTGGCAGAATCATTCAATACTATTTCCTGTTCCTCTTGGGCATACAGCTAAACTACATTTCCCAGGTCCCTTGCATCTACTTTGGGTCCATTGACCAGTTCTGGCCAGTGAAGTGGAAATGGAAGTAAAGCACATCTCCAGACTTGGATCCTCAAACTTCCATAGTAATTGCCACATCCTCTCCCTCTTCGTTCATTGATTGGCTGGTCCAGAGGATTCAACAGGTGGTTCCAGAGTATGACAGAGCCATTAGGTGAAAGGAGCCTGGATCCTGAGTCACCATTTGGAGGAAGCCATCCTGAAGAGCCACTGGATCAGGAATATCTGCACTGGATTTTTTGGTGAGAGAGAAATCAAACACTGAGATTGGGGTTTTGTTGCTACGACAGCTAGTGTTACTTGTCCTGTACATTCCATAGGGTATGTGCCTGTTCCTGAACCCATTACTGTTGCCAGAAAGGGTGGGATGCTCTGACTGGCTAAACCTGAGTCACCTGCACTCATCTTTGAAGCCCAGAGTTAGGGAAAGCCCTGTGCCAAATTATGGAGGTGTGGAGTGGGGAAGGAGCAGCCCCCAAAGGAAAATCAAGGTGCTGTTACCAGAATAATGAGGGGAGGTGCTGGACAGACAGACCTACACGGAACCCTTCAGGCTTGCCTCCGAAACGTCGTGTTTTCGGCATGCCCACCATTTGGAAGTTTCCTCTCCCTGTTATGCCATTCCTCCCAATCTTGCTCTTCTTACCTGCCCCCTATCTCTCCTGTTGCTCATCTCCCTGCACCCCCACTCTCTTATGCTCCTTCCACCTTCATCTGGAAAATTCTTACTCATT
Source organism: Eonycteris spelaea (assembly GCA_003508835.1). Classification (NCBI taxonomy): domain Eukaryota; kingdom Metazoa; phylum Chordata; class Mammalia; order Chiroptera; family Pteropodidae; genus Eonycteris; species Eonycteris spelaea. The sequence goes on along the minus strand of PUFA01000087.1, from coordinate 677,133 downwards.
CCCAAAACTCTGTTCAGAGTTTTAGAAACTTTGAATAAGTTTCTTCACACCTATGGTAACTTCTAGGTCCTGTTCTTTCTTGCATGGGGCCCTGTGATTTTTCTTATGTTGTCTTTCCTTCATTAACTATAAATTATTTCACAGTGAAATCCTCAAAACAGGAATGGGCCTTGTCATCCTTTTATCCCCAATACCTAGCACGGCCCTTCCACCTTGTGGAAATATTCAGATGAATGAAGAAAGGGATATAATCTGGTTATCTGACCGTGGGCTAAGTTCACTTTTCTAGAGACATCCACAGGATATAGAAATCCACTTTTCTATTCATGTCATTAACAAAGTAAGAAATTTAGTGCTCAAAAATGAACAGTAGCATGATGTTTCTGAAACTATTTATCTTTGATTTTACAAATTATATTGTATTAATGAATCTAAGGGCCAATTTTTGAATATGAGGAAGTGCTTTTAACTTATTTCATATAGGAGGTATTATGCTAACTGAGTTATATCAAAAACTTACCTGCATTATTTGTGTGTATATGTGTGTTGAGAGTGCAAAGGGAACAATATAAAGAAAATATTTTAAAGTGACAACTACTTTGTGGAAGTAGGAATTATTCTTCCCCCCCCCCCACCCCCCTCATTTTCTACTGTCTGGGACCCTTAGAAGACAGGTATTCAACATATGGCTGATATAAGGACGTAACTCTAAGCAATGTCTCAGATTTTATTGTGATCTTTTTTTCTCTCTTTAATAAAGATAATGTCCTCATTGTCTGATGGAGACAGAAACTCTCCACCTCCCTATTAAGGAAAAAAAAAAAAAAACCCTCACCAGAAGGTTTCTGAAGCCTCCATTGATAACACACAATGGGCTGTTCTTATAGGACTTTCATGGCCCTTAAATAAGTCACTGTTAGCTAATATGATAAAAGAGTGAAAGATGAGAAAAGAGAACCTGGGGGTTCATCAGCCAAAACTGGGCCTGGCAGTGGACTCAGTATAAGCAAGAATCCATATACAAAAGACTGGGCTACAAGATGCCAAATTTGTATCTTAATGATGCGAAAAGGACAGACCTTCAAAGTAAATATCTTCCAGTGTCTTTTAGCTTGAGAGAGAGGAAAGAACGGAAGAGAAGAGAGTGTAAATGAGTACTGCTGGGAGCCAGAGCCATTGCTCAAAGTGGCTTTGCTCCTCCCTAGGGGACTTTCCAGTGCCAGGTCCTCACTGCCCTTGGTCATAGCAGATACCAGTTTCCTACTGCACAGAGGTGACATATCTGATGTAGATGTGTTATGTTGAGCTGTACTTGCTGACCTCTGTACCTGGAAAAATAAAACCTGCATTCTCTGTCAGCTCAACCAGGTGCTCATCTCTCTTGAACGTCCTCATTGAATCCCTGGAGCCTGTTGTCTGAGTCAGGGTTCTCCAGAGAAGCAGAACCAAAGGAGAGGTACATAGATACATATGAGATTTATTATAGGAACTGATAATAGAAGATAAGAAATCTCATGATCTGCCATCTGCAAGCCAGGAGAAAACCAGGAGAGCCAGTGTTATAACTCAGTCCAAGTCTGAAGTCCTGAGAACCCAGCTCCCAGGCTGAGGCCAAAGACTCCGAGAACCAGGAGTGCCAATGTTTGGGGCAGGAGAAGGTGGGTGTCCCAGCTCAAAAATAGGAGAGAATTGCTCTTTCTCCACCTTTTTGTTTTACATGGGCCCTCAACAGTTTGGATGATGGATACCCACACTGGCAAGAGCAGATCTTTTTTGCTCAGCTTACTGATTTGAATGCTAATCTCTTCCCCAAACACTCTCACAGACACACACAGAAATAATGTTTTATCAGCTATCTGAGCATCCCCTAGCCCAGTCAAGCTGACATGTAAAATTAACCATCACACCTATGAATAGGTTACCTTGTATGAAATGAGGGCCATTGTAGATATAAGAGTATGGATCTTAAAATGGGAGATTATTCTGGATTGTACAAATGGGCTCAGTATAATCATATGAGAACCTTTCCCAACTATGGTTAAAGAGAACTGTGACAACAGAAGAAGAACCAGAGAGATGCGACATTGTTCACTTCCAATGTGGAGGAGGTCAGCCACAAGCCAAGGAATATGGGTATCATCTACAAGTTGGAAAGGGCAAGAAATGGATTCTCCCCCTTGAACCTTCGAAAAGAAAGTGGCCCTGCCAAAACCTTGATTTTATCCTCACAAAACCTAGGTCATACTTCTGACTCACAAAACTATAAGATAATAAATTTATATTGTTTTCAGCCACTAAATTTATGGTCATTTCTAATTACAGCTATAGAAAACAAACATATCCACTAACAGATCTTGAAAAGAACTAGTGGTCAGAGGCCAAAAAGACTTCATAGTCTGCTTGACAGCAAATAGTGAGAAATAAATGTTAAATTGTGTGTCCTATGTTTCTGCCTTCTGGTCTCAGTTTGCCTAGTTGTAAAAATATGTAATAAGAGGAGAGAGATTGGGGGAATGAGTATTTATTTACTGACTTGGAGAAGAGTAGATGGTGAAGGTCAGACTGAGTGGGGCTGGCTCCTACCATTTAGGACAAATAACAAGTCTGGTAAGCCACATAGTTGTGAAAATTATATTTTAAAATCAAAGTTGGAAGGAGGAATCAAAGTCAAATTTCTTTTTTCATGCTTTAGGATCATAAATTTATTAAGATGATCAAATAAGGTGGCGCATGTGAAATCTCTTTGAAAACTATACAGGATAAGGTGCAGTAGGCTAGATGGTGGCTCCCCCAAACTCTGTCCATGCCCTCATCCCTGTAACTTGTGAATGGAACCTTATTTATTAAAAAGGTTTTGGCCAATGTGATTAAATTAAGGATCTTGAGAGAGCTTATCGTGAAGTGTCCAGGTGGGCCCTAAATGTAATCACGTGTGTCCTCATAAGACAAACACAGAGAAGACACATGAAGAAGAGGAAGAGGTGATATGACTGTGGAGGAGTGATACTACCACAGGCTAAGGAACGCTGGCAGCCTCCAGAGACCGGAAGGCAGAATGAACCCTCTCCTCGAGCTGCGGAGGAAGCGCGGCCCTGCCAGCACCTTCGTTTCAGACTTCGGTCTCCGGAGTCGTGACAGAACACATTTCTGTTATTTTCAGCCACCCAGTTTGTGGTAATTTGGTATAGCAGCTCTGGGAAACTGAAACATGTAAGGTTATATAAGCTATAAAATCTAAGTATCAGTAGAAATGATAGCACATACATTTGTTAGTGCTATTAAGTTGTCCAGAGACATTCTCATACCACAGAATAATTATGTAATTACCATGCGAGCCCCTAATCCAAATAATAAATTTATGATTAGGTCGTGAGATCCTCAAGGATCCCCCTATTCATAGTACTGGGTACAAAACAGGTGTCCGACAAATTTTTTCTGAATTTTATCACATAACAGGAAGTAGTCAGTCAATGAGGACCTCCTCATGAATGCAGAGGAGTAGGACTGCCTAGCTTGGGAGGTGTGACCCTGTGGGACCCAGCCCACCCTTTCTTTGGTAGCTACTGAATTCTCAGGAAAGACCTAAATCAGGTTCAACAATCAGCATCATCATACAAAAATTTTTTTTCCTCTGGCATCTATACAAGAGGAATTTTTCAATGTTCTAGAGTTGGGTTGAAAGATGAAGCCAAAGTGGACAGATAAACCCACATGATGTGAAAGAATGAGATCAAGTTTACAAAATGTTGGGATCTGAGGATACCTTCCCTTAGGAGGCTGCCCACCACATCATGTTCTCATTGGCCTCCACCCAAACCAGAGTCATACTGTACTGAGAATCTGAAGAGACTTTGGTCCATGTGGTGGCTATCTCTTCATTTGTTTTTAGACACTTTCTAGAAACTTTCTAGAAATTCTTAGAAAGTTTCTAGAAATCGTTGTTTTGTATGGAAGCATCCCAATGTCCTTTCCTGGCTGGCTCTGGCTCATGCCCTTCCCCCTGTCACAACACTTCCCTTCCAATCACCATGACAACCATCTGCCCTTGAGGCTGAGAGGCCAAAACAAATATGATTATCACACTATCTTCAGAGTGTTGACAGCACCCTTGGCAGTGGATGAACGGGCACCCCAAGCCATTGTGCCAAATTTCGTTCCCAAGGGAATGTGAAGAAACTGCGAAAGAACAGAGGAAGCTATATACATTGGGATGAGAAACACACTTTCGTCTGCAAGCTTTTCCCTAACTTCAGCAATAAAGGAGGCCATTAAAGAAAACTGCATTCTCGATTATGAGTTTGGTCACAGTCACTTCGTTCACTGTATAGTCTCATTTCACCCAAATATGCCCAGGAGTCAAACGTCCAAATCTTGTCTCTCTCCTGACCCAAATTAGTCATTTTTCAAATGAAATTTTTGGTGCTGTGTGGCATGGTCTCTGCTGCCCAGGACCCTAATCTCTCACTTCAGGGGATGACTCTCTTGCCTGCCTTTCTCGGTTGAAGCCTGGAACAGCTACGTTGTCTCCACACAGTAGCAGCCTGTACGTTCTCTGAACTCCTAAGTCAGGAAGTCTGTTCATTCTTACGATGGCAGCACTTTCTTTTTAGTTGTAACTTTAGTGCATCTACTCTAGTTGCGTTGTTAGGATTGCTATGATAAATTCTTATGGTAATAGAGTTATTTTCCATTTTCTTTCAAATGTGGTGTTTTGTATTTATTTAATTGGGGCAGTAGCAATTCCTGCTGCCTCAAACCCAGCCACATTATAGAACAAATTCAATTTTCAGTGATCTTATTTTTTGAGCTAGCGTTAGAAGGGATCTTAAAAATTATCTGGTTCAAACTCTCCATTTTTATGAAGAAATCAGACTCTTCCCAAGTCAAAATTAGAGCAGGGTTTTCAAGGAAGTCTCAAACTCCTCATCAGAGCTTTTGCTATTGCTTCAAGCCATTCCATGAAATGGGAGCCTGAAGACACCCAGTCATTCCGTATCTCCTTATCAATAATCGCACAACTCATACTCCTCCCTGAAAATGATTCTGACATCCGTTTTTGTTTTGTTTTGGTTTGTTTTTTTCCGGAAAGAAGAATCCTTGACATGATCTAGCACAAACTGCAGAATGGCTCATGCTCATCTGTGGAGTGGGAGGCATATTGTTGCTCAGCCTTATTGCTGCTCAAGCACCCAGACTCCAAATATTAGGGAGTGAGGGGACTGTCATCTTGGGTGGCTGGCTCTTTTTTGTCAACGTCATTCTCTTACTGTTAAGACTCACACTAGTGGCATTGTGACCCTTGAACGGGGTAAGGTGAGTGTACGGTTGGCCCTCTCTGCACTGTTTCAAGCGACTCTGTGTTCCCAGCCTACCACGTCCCGCAGACCGCTGAGAAAGACATGAGCAGGCAAAACGACCTCCTCTCTAGGATAAAGCACTATTCAAGCATCATAAGATATGAGTTCCTGGCAAGATACGTAATCCCATTTAACTTCCAAACAGGACTGCAGTGGAGATAAAATAATATGACACGTAAAAGCACACAAATGTACCACCAAAAGTCAGTGTGTCCCCTGTTACAAGTACTTGTCTTTGTTTTACTGGTCTCTTTTTTAACTTTTTCTTTAAAACGTGGTCGACTTGCCATATATAATGTCATGTAACTAATCTGGGAAGCATTTGTTATTCCTCCCACTTCAGCCAAATGATTCTCCCAGATGGACATGGAACCAAGGTGGCAGTTCCAATATTGGCTGTGCCAAATGAAGAAATGGAAATAGATTTGAAAGGTGGGAACTTTGAATGGAAAACTTTTCCCTCTCCTTGCTTTCCAACCTGGGTTCTGCTCAAAAGTATTAGCTCTCAGATTCCACAGTGGGAGAGTAGGATTTCAAATGGAAAATTTTATTTGAAATGCCAAAACCCTCTAGTTTCTAGGGTAACATTTTGTTTTTTCTTCTTGAAGTCTGATTTCTTCCTTGCTGAACTATTTTCCAGCCAGTTTACAAGTGTTTATCTGTTGTAATGGACACATTTTGTTTTGAGCTTTTCACAGGCTTTTGTGGACATGTGAAATAGGGTTAAATAGTACTTTGTAACATTTTATCAATGAATTCAACAAGAAGCATTTAAAGAGCGGTGGCAGGGAGAGGAAAGGCAGGCCGCGTGATTAGCCCCAACCACTGAGGCCATTCTTCTCTTTTGGGGGCCTTGGGGTTTGGTAAAGACCACGTCATCCTGGATATCTACTTTCAACTTTCCAAGCTGGTTTGATTTTCAGATTGTTACTGTTTTCTAAATTTAGCATTTACCTGTAAGTTGTCACATTTGTGTTAAACTTCGCTTTACTTCACACTGGAGCTGTGAAAACTGGAGCTACCTTGTTTGTGTAAATGGTTCACTGATGTCCTTTATGGGGTAATTAAATACAGTTGAATATTATATATGCATTTGATTTCTTGGGTAAATATGAGAGACATTAGAAATCTTTAGTCTTAAAGATGACATTGGTGTCCAGCTCACAAAATATGAAATCCATGCCATGCTAACCTTTGGATCCCTGAGAGGAGGCCTTCCTCTTCCCCTACTCTCTGATATGTGATAGTTTGTAGCTTCACATGGGAAATTATCTGGACACAATTTAACCAACTAGATCTCCAGGCAGCTCTTCCAGTGGTCACAGAACAGAAAAATTCATGGATCAAATTAATGACTGTGAGTCACACGATTTTCAACTTAGATGTTATTTTCTCAAAGAAATCTTCTTAGACCATCATAGCTAAATTATCCTGAGAATTCATCTGGTCATATTTGGTTTGCCACACTTACAACTATTTGATATTTTCTACTTTACTTGTGGACTGTCTCTGTGCCTTCTTGAAATATAAATAAGCAGGCCCATATAGATATAAGTGATATAGATATAGATATATAGATATAATATAGATAGATAGATAGATAGATAGATAGATAGATAGATCCATATCTAGTAGGCACTCAGTATGTTTGTTGAATTGGTGAGGAAACACATTGAACTCAGGTGTCACAGAATACATACGCCACCACTCACTCTGCTTGTACCTAGTTTCCAAGCCCTCTGTGTCTTGCCAACAGATTGTGTTGGAAACTGTGCCACCAAAATTAACCACATTTCCTGGTATTACAAGTGACCATCCGAAGGACTGATGCTACAAGCTAATCTGAGAATGGCAGTAGGATACAAGGGAAATGATTGACAAAACAATGTTTCCTTTTGCCAGACTTAAAATCCCTCAAGAATGGCCCCAGTCCCTGCTGCAAATTAGATGCCAAAGACATTTGCCTAACTCTTAAACCAAATTCTTAGGAAACAAAAAGCAATCCATTCTTGTTTTGTAAGAAACCAGACCCCCAAGAGATGCTCCCTGGACTCCTCCAGACCCTTGGAGGGTCACCTAGACACCTATTCCTTTCTCCCTCCTGGTCCTTTCTGTTAAATGAGATGTTGGTGTTTTAAATAAAAAGCATTGTTGACCTCACTAGTGGAAAAGAATCACTAGTGGAAAAGAATCAGTGTGCACGCATTCCTCATGTAATAAGAAATAAATCCCTTAAGCCTATAATTTGCTCTTACTGGTATAGAATTTTGAAGTCCACAAATGCGTCTGCCATTGAGGAAGTTAATTCTGGGCTGCTGGCTCTGAGGCTATGTATGTGGCCATTGTTCGTGTCTGAGCAACAGTCAGGAGGAGATCAGGGCTCTGTTTCTCATAATGAGCCTTATGTTTCTAAACACAGGTGCGTTTGGATTGTAGACATCTGTGTCATTAAATGGGGGGAGAAAGAGCACAAAAGCAGCTCAGAAATGAGTCCCTTGGAAATGCAAGATGGTCTTAACGCAATAGCCCTTATCAACATCATCGTTATTTCTTTGATGATGTATCATGGTACAGAGATGGTGGTGACGAATCCAGTCGTCTCACCACCGCATTTTCAACATGCCGCCTTTCACCCCATTGTCATCCTGTTGAAAAGAGTTGTCAGAGGGCCCCTATTCCATCCTATAATCATTTCAATCTGCTTTTTACTCCCACTTCGTATTTCATCTCTGCTATTTGATGCATAAGAATGAAAGAGCTCCTGGGATGTGCTAATTCCCGATGGCTCTGATGAGACAGATGTCCTGGGAAATTAACAAAAATGTGCAGGGCAAAGAAAGGATGACTATCAGATGACTGGTGGACATTCTCTTGCCACCTGCACTGAATCGGTATATGCATTCTGCATCTCAGTCCCAGAATTGCTGTAATACAGACATATACAGGTATTCAAGACAACCCAGCTCTAATAGCAATCCATATTCTTGGAGATTTTACTGGCACATATACACTGGGAATTTTTGTAGTTTGTCATATTACACACTATAATTTGTACTTGTCCCATATTAATGAATATTTTAAAACATTATAACAAAAATACACTCTAATATCAGCAAACAGAGTTAATTTTTAAAACAATCTTAGATGCATAGCCTCATTTGACTAAAACAATCTCCTGGCTTTTTGTAAACCCTGGGTGAATATAGTTTTTTATAAACGTTGTTGTAGTCTTACTTAAATTTTGAGCTGGAGTTGCTGCTAATATTCATCTAAACTAATAAAACAGATACAGAGAAGTTGAGTCATGTGCCAAGGACACACAGCCATGCTGCGGTAAAGCTGGGGTGCGAATCCAATCTCTTAACCCTGAAGTTCATTCACTCTTGCTATTAAACCATGTGCACCAGTCAGGGTTCAATCGAGCAGCAAAACCACTATGAGGGATGTGGAATAAGGGATTTATTATAGGGACCAGACCTTCCACCATGGTGGGAGCTGGTAAAGACTCATTAAGTGGTTGATGCTCTGTGTCTGGGATGGCCTTGAAAGGGCTACGTGTCAGCAGGGCTTGAAGTTGGAAAGAAAAGTTGGATGTCAAGTGTAAAAGAACAAATGTAAAAGAACAAGCAAAATGGAATCCATGAGCTCAAACTCCAACTTACCTGTCTTTACCTGCAACCTCAATGATGTGAGTGACTTTGCAAGAAGAAGCTGGAAGCAGAAGGAGGAGATCAGCAGGAACAGAGGCATCTGAGGCCCAACTGCTGTACCTTGCCACTGCCAGGAACTGGCGGACCAGCACCAGCTGGGCTTGGTGCTCCACATCGACCTTGTGGGTGTGATGGCCATTACTCCACTGCCACCTTCCAAAACATGCACAAGTTTTTCTTGCAGCCAACCCTAACCCACAATCAAAGGTGAAGGGAGTTTTGGGAAGCCAGCTCCAACTTGGCTAAATAAAAGGCCACCGCACTGTTATATCCTGGCAATGTATTCACAGATGTCTTTGCTTTTGCTTTATGACACCAAATACAGAATAATTCATATGTAAAAGAGAATACAAATATAGAAGCTTTCTGTGGTTTCTTTTATGAAAGTGTTGCTTTTCTGTCACTTTGAGTACTCAGTCATCTTGATCATTTTCTCACCATGTGCTTATTAAGATGAATTAATACTACTAGTCTGTTTGTATATCACTTATGTATAAAATGGCAAGTCTATTGGTTATATGTGTAGCAAAAACTGGTTCTTCAGTGTTATGTTTATCATTTAAATGAGGATAAGACAAACTTCAGGAATTATTTGGCATTACTATGTGTGTAACTATGTGCTTATGTATTTGTGTATCTAAGTAGGTATTTTATATGTTTGTTCTCTCTCTTTCTCTCTCTCTCTCTATATCTATGTATCTATCTATCATCTATCAATCATCTATCATCTATCTACTTGTCTGTCTATCTATCTATCTATCTATCTATCTATCTATCATCTATCTACTATCCATCCATCCATCCATCCATCCATCCATCCATCCATCCATCCATTGATCCATCTATGTATCTATCTGACAAAATAGTGCTATAAAGACTTAAGAGAAGCAGTTTTGATAAGTACATAGGCAGATATCTAAAAATTCAGAGCTGAGAGACCAAGAAGTTGGTGTTTTAAATTCTGAATAATTATTTCAACTACTGAACACCTGTCACTAATCCAAAAGCTGAAAGAACTGACAGTTGCGTAAGCTGTCTCTTCACTTTGGCTTCTTGAGATTACCAAGATAGTTACATGAAATGCAGAAACAATTTTAAAAAAGAATAAAAGCATCTAACCACATGTGTACTAAAAATTTGTTCAGCTTCTGCCTCTCTAAGAGTGTCTTAGATTCTTTAGCTTTGTAGCTTGTTTTTCTTCTCAGAGCTAACCCCAGTAAATGCTCTTTTCCTTTGCTCTTCCTAGGGGAAAAGCAAAGTTAAGACTGTAGGCAAATAAATTAACAAATAACTACAGTTTTGTAAAGACATTAAGATTATAAATCAACCTTCCAATCCTTATAACTAACCTGGAGGGAAAACTAGTGGTTTCCAACCACTTGTTAAAGCTCAGAGGATATTTGAGGGTAGAAAGAGCTCTGGTTTGGGATCTAGAAGAACTAGGTTCAATCCATTTCTCTATTTGTGTCCTATTTAGCATTACTAAGCAGTTTTTAGAGTTTGTGGTTCTCCTTCTAGAAAATGGCTATGAACTTACCTGCTTCCAAGAGAAGTTCCAGGGTGAAGTGAGATAATTCATATGTACACCTCCTACCTTCCCTCACCTAATACCTCTTCACCTGCACTGACCCCTTTCATCTCATGATTTCCTAAGGAAATCATATGCCTGATTATACATAAATGGATCTGTAATGGGTGGCATCCCATTATTTTTAAATGCTAGAGAATTAGGTTTTAGTACACAAGTGGAAATTTTAAAAGAGCTTATTTCTTAGTCTGACAGTCATTGTTTGTTTTTGCTTGATTGGAACAACTGAAGCAGCTGATTTTTCCCACATCAGGGAAAAATTGTGAAAGATTTTGAAATGGACAAAAAGATTACTGTGTGTCCTGTCTAGAGTACCCTTCTGGGTTATTTACATCTTTTATTGTCTTTGAGCTGTTTTACAACTCTGTTAGTTGTAGATGATTGATGCAAATGCAAGTGATTCTTGTCCAAAGACAAATATAGTCAAGTCTCATTATTCACGGCAGTTATTTCCATAAAGTTGCCATGAGCCTGAATTAGTGAATGCCGAACCAGTGTTTTGGGGGAAAACTTAGGAACTTAGGGTTAGCCTCCTGCAAGCCTCTGGTCACAACATTTTCATCAACCAATCAATATTTAACCTTGTTTTATATGTATTTATGTTTAAAGACACCTTCTTTAATGTACATTGTTGTTTCATTAACATTAATTCATTGCCAATAGCATTCGAACTTATGCCTGAATGAAGCTTTTCTAACTCATGTAGTTTAGCGTGTACATAAGTGAATTCATAAATACTGAATCAGCAAATAATGAGAACTGACGTATTATGTCTAGTGAAATTGATCTATCTCCCCACTTCCCACCGTGAAGGAAACCAGTTTTACCACTATTAAGCAGATTTATTTTGGTCATTCTTGACCACCTATGAACTGTTGAAAGATAAACCAAGGCACATTAAAATCTACAAGTGCTTATTTGAGCAAACATTAATTCAAACTGAAAGTGGTCTGAGGGATTCCACCAGCAGGAGCTAAGGGAAGAACTTTTATAGAGAAAACTCTGAAACAAAGCGAGGAAAATGATTTGATTGGCTATAGCTTAAGTGGTTACCGTATTTGGGAAAGGCTAATTGGCTATTTGTGATTGGTTGTTCTTCAATTTCAATTTTTTAAGTTCGAGGTATTTATAGGAGTTGACTCTGGCTTTGCTTCTGGTTTGCTTACATAAGCTGCCAAGGCATTTGAGCCACCTCAGCCTAATGGCCTCCTGTTTAATCACTTTAACAGTGCCATATGTGTCCACACTGTAGATTTTCCTCTAAACTGGTCATAACATCTTACTGGTTCCCTCATTAATTGTTACATAAAGATCTTAGCCATGTGTTCATTTTAATTTTATATAGTAATGATTTTGCCTTAAAAAATTATCTTTTAATATTTGAAAATAGCTCAGGCTGAATTATCACCTCCACCTTGTGCAGTTTTATGCAATTCAATGTGAGAATATTTCAAAACATTCCTTTCAATGAGTCCTAATTCCTCTTAGGAAGGCTTGTGTTTGCCATTCCATGGATTCGCTACATGAGAAAGTGCTTCTACAATGTAAAGCCTTTTGCAAATTAGCATCTAATTTAATCTTTGCAGTCTACGAGGGGTTTTTATTTTCTCTATTTAAGGCTAAGGAAGTCAGGGAGATTATATGATTTGCTCGAGATCACACACAGAAAATTTTAGTTTTGATTGTTGTCAAGAGTTAAGTGAGAGAAATTTAACAAATATCAGATTCAGTGTCCTTCAGATAAATGATATAAAAATTAACCCCAATTACCATAAGGGATTAGAAGGCTCTTCCAGGTTTGGACACCTAGCGTGGATAATGTCTGTTTCCAAACCTTGTCATGCAGATCAGGGAAATGAGTGGATTAGTTGGGGTGGGGGGCGGGGAGGATGTTGAGAGGCATCCATCTTGACTCTTTGATGTACAATGGAAAGGGTAGAAAGTCACTAGCAGGGATTCTTAATCAGAACTTGTAAAAGGGTAGGGGAGAGAACCAGAGAGGCCTGGGTTGAGTTTGTTTGGTAGTAGTGAATAATCATCCTAACTCAGACAAAACTGGGTCCCAACCAAGGTCCCTTCAGCAAGATGCTGCTTTTTTAAAAAAGAAATCTTAACACCCCCAAAAAACATTTTAGATCTTTACTGAAGTCTCTCCAATTCAGCATAACTGAAAACTCTCTCTTATCTTTTCAAAGCCCCGTTTATCACAACAAGAAAACCACCCACCCCATTTGATTAGCTAATTGTTATTATTATTTATTTATTTTTTGTCAAGGGTCCTAGAATAAGATTCCCAGAAAACAAAGGAGAAGAAAGAAAACTCTACTGGCTGCTATAGAATAATTGCTGGCCTGAAAATCAGCTGGCCCGGACTTCTGGAGATTAGCAGAGATTTTCTATGTTACAAACACTTAGGTTGGTATTGAGAAAAGAACAAGAAAAAAAGTCTTTAGCAGGTGGAGAAAAACTTACGTTCTTAAAAGGCCTAAGGAGAAGCAAGTATGGAAAAATACTTTTTTAAGGTTTCTAACAATAAAATTGATAGCCTTAGTCATGCAGGACTTGTAAATGATACTAATCTTTTATTCTATGCAATATATGTTATGTCATTCTCTTCTCCTAAGTTTTACAGAAGAAACCTTCTTCTTATCTCTGTGATATAACAAATAATGGTGGGTCAATCAGAAAAGTTCATTACTATGGAGATTCACTTTAAAATGATGGATATGCTTTGTAGAATTTATTTCAACTCAAAACATCTACATTTACATTTATTTGCCAACATTTGATATAGAACCAAGAATTATTCTTTGAGTTGGGAACAGCTGTTTGCTATTCTGCATTGTCTTTCATATATGAGCCACAACAATAATATATATCATATCAAGTTTTAATTTTTTCTTAAGGGAAGTAAGATCTTAAGTCAAAATGAGTGAAACAGTCAGAACAGAGTCCCTCTAGACTTTTATTTTCCCCCTTAATCTATGTAGTTTTCTTATAACTGTCCAAAGCATTTAACTTAATTCTTAATAGAGAAAATTGTTTCTCAATTTGCTTTTCACTGATTTATGTTATATCTGATTAAATTACTTATAGGAATAAAGACAATTAACATAAACAAGTTTGAGAACCAATTCAACTGACTCTGCTTAAGCATCTAATTCATAATGTAAGAGAACAATTCACAAGTAAAATCCAGTATAAAAATATTTAGCAAGATGTGGTAAGCAGTTAATATTCTTAGAAAAGGAATTGAAATGAAGTCGATCCTGGTGAATTAATTTGGCCTGCAAAGGCCTGTAATGAGCCAATCTCCAGGGTAGACTGACCTTAACTGGGACTTGTAGGGCAGGAAGCTAAGGTTGTTCATAGATAGAACCTAGGTTTCCAGAATTTCTCACCCTTCCCTCCCTGCCCAAACTACTATGGAGTGCCCATGAAGCAGCTAGGGAGAAATGAGACTAAAGGAGTCTCACTAAGAGGAATTTAATCCCAGCTGGTGATGTGGCTCAGAAAAGTCACTCAACCCCTTGTTATGGCAACTTTCTTATCTGTGAAAAGTGAAGTTTGAACTAAAATAAAACCACGTAAGTCAATTTCATCTCAAAATTCAATGATTTCTTTATTTGTTCTTGCGGTTGCTTGTTTACTTTGCATTGTGGAATACCTAAACTTATATATATATATATAGCAGCAGTAAGAGTGTTGAAATTAAGCAGATGTTTTAGAACTCAATTCCTGGGCTCTGGGGTGGTGGTACAGTGGAGAACCATTGCCCAAGGCCTCTGACAAGTGCTTTTGTCAATTGTTTTTAATAATGCAGCAATGGACTGGCAATGTCTGGGAACAGGGACACTGAAGGACAGCCTGCAGTGACTGCCTGGCTCTCATCCTCGCTGTTGGGGAAAGAAAAACTGAACCAGGGAGCCTAAGCCTGCCGCCTTTTCTATTTTGCTCTGAGGTGGAGGGCTTCAATGCTGTACTTAGGGAGATCTCTTCCAAAACTGGGGACCCAGCAGCTTCCATGACAGAGAGAACCGAAAGCCAACAAGTTCTCTTACCTCTTCCCTGGGCAGGTATAACAGGGAGACTCAAGTTGGTATTTCATTTCTACAGTTATTGCTTTCTGTGGAAGTCCCTGCGGCCAGAGAGACTATTATATCAAACCTGGTGTGCTAAGATAAAGCCAGACGGGCTCTGCAACCATTTCTCCTCCTTCCCCAGTAACACCTTTGTTCCTAACTGGAGAAATCCATTCCCTGCTCAGAGGAGGGAGGCTTTTGTTATTCCTGGAAGAGCAGGTGTACAACAGAGGGGAAATCCATAGTAGACTTTGGTGCAGTCTTTGTATATAATTTGGGGTAATCCATATGAATAACTATAATTAGCATGGGTAATTGGCACAGGGTACAGGAAGATATTTGTTTGCCTCTCCTGTAGGATTTTTTAGGAATATAAATATAAAATTAAGACTCTGAGAGAAGACAAGGAAGTCTCTTCCTCTCCTTCAGTATGCACACTGTCTACTAGCTCCGTTTCCCTCCCCTCCCTTTCCTTAATCAGCCATGACGTGAATTAGGTGGACTGAGCAGTCAAAAATTAAAAAAAAAAAAAGAGATTTATGTTCCCTGTTCTTAATTTTAAAATCAGCCGAGCATGACATTTCAGATCTCTTTCTCTTATAAAACAAAACATAGGAAAACTGAATTGTTTCTTTTATATTCCCACATGGTGGTGATTTTCTTTCAAAGCAGGTCAGTTGCTCTTAATAGAAAACTTTCCCATTCCTATTAAAAAAAAAAAAAAGGGAAGAGAGTATTCCAAACATTACAGTCTACAGTAGCACTAAAAAATAGACAACAGTGTAAACTATATACGTAGCTTTAAATTTCCTAGAAGCCGCATTTTAAAAAGGAAGAAGAAACAGGTGTAATTAATTTAGTAATATATTTATTTCAACTAATGCAGCCAAAATATCACCACTTCAACCTGTAGTCAATATTAAGCATTATTAACGAGACATTTTATCTTCTTTGTGGAATTCTGTCTTTGAAATCCAGTGTGTGTTCTACACTTATAGCACATCCCAGCTTGGTTGGGCTGGCCACATTTCAAGCACTCAAGAGCCACATGCGGCGAGTGGCCACTATATCAAGCAGCACTGACTCAAGGACCCTTGTTTTATGCTGAACCCTAATTTTCCCTTTATTTCTGTTTTATTGCTATATTTTAAAGGAGCGAAACCATTTCAAGTCCAAGCTTTACGTCAGAGGGAAAACCTTTGAAGCAGTTCCGTGAGGCATGGAATTTTGTCAAGTGGCAGCTATTTCTAGTAACGCCCCTTATTTTTACCCCAGCAGAATATCAGTTGGTG
Organism: Eonycteris spelaea; assembly: GCA_003508835.1. Classification (NCBI taxonomy): domain Eukaryota; kingdom Metazoa; phylum Chordata; class Mammalia; order Chiroptera; family Pteropodidae; genus Eonycteris; species Eonycteris spelaea. The sequence continues at coordinate 661,104 of PUFA01000087.1, read as the reverse complement.
TAGAGAGGGAGCAGTGAGTTCACTGCAGAAGCAAAACTACCTGGTCTCATTAATTCTGACGTTAACCCCCTGAAAAAGAAAATTATTCCAATGAGAATTATCACCAGACATTATGCAACAGTAAAAAAAAAATTTTTATACTGTCTTTTTCCATGTTCCTAAATGTGCATACAGCATTCCATAATTTTATAGCGACCTCGCTATGAGATAGAACTTTCCAGGTGAGGAAAGCTACGTGTCACGTGAGTCCCTTACATGTGAATGCTGAAGACAAAGCCATTGGTATAGCTTTCCTCACCTTCGTTGGGCCTGGGGAGAAGGGCTCCTCTCTGCATTTCCCAGATTACTGATGGAATTTTTACTCTTGACCACAAAGTCTGGTACTTGCATGCCTCGATCTCATTCTCTTTATTATAGCATTACAACGTTTTATTTGGGCAAGTTAAAAAAAAAATGCTGTTGATTCATTCATTGTCTCTCCTACTAGTTCATGAGCAACTCAGGGCAGAGAACATTTCTTATTCTTTACTGTGACTAACTGAACAGGAGCATCAGTGCCTGGTGCATCGCTGGTGCTCAGTACTTTTTAATTGTAGACAGAAAGTTCTATCCTATTCATTTACCTTTCCCCCTTACTTATCATATACTTCCATCAAGATCTGGGCCAGGATTCACTTTCTTAATGAAACCTGTGCGGGTTTGCCTCATACTACACTGACATTTCTCACTGTATTTCATTTATTCAACAAATGTTCATTGAGTGCCTACTTTAAGCTAGGCCTGTGCTAGGGAAGGTGGTGAAAAGCATAGATATGATCCTTAAATTCAAGGGTAAGGAGGAAAGACATGGAAAAACTAAATATAATGGGTATTGTGGTTTAAAAATACCCTCTGGTGAATTTTCCTTCTGAGTAGTCTGCTTTGTTTTGTTTTCTTCCCCTGCGACCCACTCCACCCTTCAGACTTGAGGCTCAGAGTTTCAGGAAGGAGATCCCAGTACTGCTCGGAGCAAACAAATCAAAGCGTAGGGAGGAAGGAGATGTTCTCACAGGGCAAAGAATAGAAACAGAAGCTGTCTGGGGTCAGTGCTGAGGGAGTGCAGAGTTAAGTGAGAAAGGGATGAAGAATGAAAGAGTAGAGTGAGAGAGACAGAGAGACAGAGAGTGAGAGAGAGACAGAGAGACAGAGAGAGAGAGGAGGCGGGGGGGCGGGCGGGGGGGGGGCCTTGCCCTTCTCTGCCATAGCTGCTAGGTCTTAGGAGATGCTTTCAAGTTTCATTGATGCCAATTGGAAGGAAGCTCTGAGCCTCAGAATTTAGTATGAACTGGGCTAATTTTAAAAATATAAATGACTAAATAATGACTAGATATCTCTGTGCTATATAGCTTCCTGGCTATTCTGTAAACAGTGGCTCCACAAAGCAAAATGAATAGTAGTAACTAGAAACATTGAAACTGACTCATATTTGTACAACACCAAGTTGGGCCTCTTAGTCAAACCCTTTGTCTGTATTCTCCAGATGGTAAGAGATAAGATTCATAGCCAAGTACTTCTCATGTGGCTAGAGTACACTCTTAAAACGATATTTCCTTCAAAAATGACTACTTCTTTTTCAAACACCTTGTTAGAGATTCAACTCAGAGAAGCAAGATAACGATCAATCAATTATTATAAGAGGCCTCACACATAATATATGTTCAATAAATATTTGTAGAGTGAGTGAATTTATAAGTGATCTATAAAAGAAGAGAAAATATCGATTTTTTAAGGTTCAGTTGTTTCAGTAAGTTCTCAATAACTATTGCAATTCATTACTCAAAAGTTCAGATGAAGACATGCTAGTAATCTGTGTTTTCAGACTTAGCCATTAAAGAATTTCTCTAACTTTCTATTTTAGAAAAGCTTATGCTAAAACGTCCACCTTCTTAAAAGCATTTTCTGGACATATGTGCTCTAGTTTTAAAGCTACAAAGTTTTATATCTTCCAAAGAGTAAAAGAGAAAGTATGAATGGTGAAATCAGACAAATCTGGGCTCAAATCACAGCTCTGTTATGGTGTAGCTGTCACTGTGATCAAATAAACTAACTTCTCAGTCTTGGTGGCTTCAGCTGTGGAAGAAGGAAGGGAGAAAGGGAGGAAGGCAGGAAGGCAGGAAGGCAGGAAGGCAGGAAGGAAAGGAGGAAGACAGGCAGAGGAAGGGAGAGAGGGAGGAAAAGGAAATACTCTTTCAGTGTTGGTGTTGGTAGAGGCATGGGTTAGAAACAACATAAGAATATCTAGTATAGTTCCTGGCACAGAGTAGGGATTCGAAAACTGATAATTATCATTATTATTGTCAGTGACTGCTGATTGATTTATCATCCCTGAAATAGCCACTTTTTTTTCTGAAAAGTTATAATTGCTTTTTGTCTCTGGCCATTGCCCATGTGGCCCGAGGTTTTACCTTCCCATTAAGTTTAAAATAAGGGAAAAATTCCCAGCGCACATAAGGGATCCTTTCTTCTCTGATTTGCACTACCTGTCTCTTGTGTGGAGAAATTTGATATGATCGTGAAGAGGAAAGGACTCAAGTGGGCCATTGTAACTGATGAAGAGTTTGGATTGAGCCCAAGGCAGATGAATCATCTTTGTTCAGGTGAGGTGCTGAGCCTGGTTAGAAGTCTTACTAGGATGGCAAGATTGCTCCTCCAGAATAATGTCTCTTAGTCTAAAGGGAAGTGCCATTGACCTGTCTTTGATGGCAGAATTCTTGAAGTACACACACACACACACACACACACTAAGAAAATACAGGACAGAGATCTTTTTTAAGCCTGGAATTCCTCAGATTTGATTTCAAGCTAGAAAAAAGTTCTCTTGGGGAGAAAGCTTGTAGATAAATCATCAAACCGTTTGGGAATTTTAGCACTTTGAAAAATGAGAATGTGCAGAAGAATTTGGGGTGTTTTTTTTTTTTTTGCTGGGTTTCAGTCCTTTTCCCCTTCACCCATGACTCCAAAGATTGTCCTTTTACAAGATCAAACTTTTTATTTGTTTAGTTTTCATGTCAGATTATTAAGGAGAAATAGAAAATTCTGGATTTTGTGTGCCCCAGATTTTAAAGAAACACAGACAGATTCCCATACACTTTTGAAACTGACATTGCTAGAAGAAAAAATGAGTTATCATGACTTAGGCCATAAAACATCAGGTTGGGAGAAAATATTTCCCTTGTGAACATGAAGTTCTTTACTGACCAAAGATCCCCACATAAGTGGTTTAAAAGTTTCCCACTGCTGCTGAAATAGTAACTTGTGCAAAGACACAAAGAAGACTGGATATTTGTTTTTCATCTTAAAATATGCTCTCTTTGACACTTTGACCTTAAAAGGATTTCCTACCCTCTTTGATTCTGTTTCCCTTGTGTTTACTATAGCAATGTGCTGGATGGCTCAGATGTGACTGTCATATTGTTTTAAACACCTGTTCACTCAAATAGGTATTTATACGTATTCACAGACTTCATACCCTTTTTTTCCCAGTACCTTCTGTCTTAAATACACGTTTCTTATAATTTTTATCCAATGACCTAGAAAATGGTGAGAAATGCATGGAGAGAAGTGATCACTTACCTAATAGTGCATTTTGGTTACTCCATTGCAAGGATATATGAAAAATCTTTTGCTTACCATTCAGCCTCTTACACCATGAAGTAAGTGCTTATTGATTCTGGAGAGTTCTGTGAAGAAAGGGGATATTGCAAAAGTGGAGGAAGAAAATAAGAGGGGATAGAATTTCAAAGTTTGTAGTCTTACAAAATCATCTAGCCCAATGACTGCATCTTAAACTTACATCTGTCTACAGTATGCCTGGTTTTGCCTAAATTCTGACGTTTAAGCACAGAGGACTCTCCACCTTTACACTTCATTGTCAGGCAGTTCAGACTGCAAAGCAAGAAGGAATCATTTTTCTTAAATTTGACCTAGTTATCAGCGATGTGATCTCAGGGACTTAGGGAATGGATTTAATTCCAACTGACATCACAAGTTCACCTGTTGGTGAGAAATTACTATTTGTTTGTCCCTGGTACAGCTAAGTTAGATGTGGACGCAGCAGGTCATGTTTGGTCACTGATCAATCCCATCACCTAGGTTAGTGCTTGACACATTAGTCATTCAATGAACACCTGGATCCACCGAGGTGCTTTTGCTCGCAGCAGAGGACTTCAGTTGTTTGGGGATGGCTGTCAGTGTCTTGCGTGCGTTTTCCTGCTCTGAGCCTCACCATCAAAGGGGCCTCTGACAGCCCTTCTGTGACCTGCGTTAGTGTCTCCTTGCCGCCTGGTTGATGACCTTCTGGTGACTGCTTCTTTTCCTATTTTTTCTTCCTGTTTTCATCATCTCCTTCCTTTTCCTTCCCTTTCTACTTCTCCTCTTCCTCCTTGTCATTCTTCTATAAGAAAGAAGATAGAGATAGATAAATAGATAGATAGATAGATAGATAGATAGATAGATAGATAGATAGATATAATTAAAAATGACCCCAGATGGCATGTCTCTCAGTCATGAGGCATCAGTGCCAGTGGCTGTGATATACTGAGGTCAGTTGGGCACCACGTGGCCCCATTGTTTCACCACAGCCTGGTGCAGGTCAGACTTCTTAGTCTTAGGCCCACCTCAGGAAATTTTGTTCAGAAATCCTCTGGTGGAGCTCAGGAGTTGAATTGCTTTTAAAAATATTAAAAATTCCTGGGAGAGTCTGAATCATAACCAGTGTTGTACTGACCTAGACAATGTGAGCACTGAAAGCATTTTATCAAATATAATCCTTGCTATTCCCCTGCACAACAGAAGTGCTTGCCTACTGCCAGCATTCACTGGGCTGTGTTTATGCAAAGTAAAGAGGATACCTAATGATATAGATGCTGATGATTGGAGCAGGTTAAACAACCTAAAAAACTAAGGCTAAAAATCTAGCTGGAGGCTTAACATTAGCTCAGATCTGGGCCACACGCTCATTTGCCTATAGGATTGTGAGACTCCATAGACAAAAGGAGCTGGGCGGGTAGAGATGTAGCTGAAACTAAGACCCTTGGCCCCAGACCAAGGGGGCAGCCACCATTCATCAACCTCTGCCAGTCAGGAGTGTGGGCCCAATGCTGCTAAACCTCTCCGATTTTAAAGAGGAAGAAATCCAAATGTTTATATGAAATTGCCTAGCTTCCTGATGTTGGCAATTAATGCATTTAAATAAAAAATCTGACTTGTTTTTGGATTCAGCCTACAGGGTGATGATTTACTAAGTTTGGTTTAGGCTGCCTGTGCTGAACGTGTTATTCTGAAAATTATACTTCTTTAATTGTAAACAGTTATCAAACATTATATCAGTTAGATGAAGTTCGGCTACTAGTCATATAAACCTAAAATGACAGTGGCTTAAAAATGATAGAGGTATGTTTTCTCCCACATTAAAAAAGTGCAGGGCTAGACAGCCCAGGAATAAAAGGTGACTACATGATTGTCCTATTTTTCTGTACTTTCCATGTTTCTGCTCACTCTCCTTACCACATGGCTTATATCGTCAAGCTTGACTCATGTTCACCAGATAGCTGCTGGCGCCTCAACCATCACATTCAAATTCTGACAAAGGAAAGGAAGAAGGGGGAGGAATGCTTGTTCCGAGTTGAGTAAGCCCTCTTTAAAAAAATTTTCCTGGAACTCTTATCCAACATCCACTTGCACATTGACCATTTTTATGTGGAAAGGAGGGTAGAACACATAGCTTTTAAAATTAAGAATAGTGACATATACAGCATGAGTCTGTTACTGAGGAAGAAGGTGATAATTGATATTGAATAGGCAATCGGCCTTCTCTCCCACATAATTCTTATTATGGTCCAGAAGTCTGGAACTCAAAGGTGAATATTTAAGCGTACTTATCCTCACAAAACAAGTCCAGGGTAAAAGAAATCACGCTGTGTAATAGCTGTGTATATATGTCAAAGTATTCTACTGATGACATAAACAGAGTGCTACAGGAGCACGAAGGAAGGAACGATGAACTTGGAGGTGACACCCAGCAAATCTAACTCTTAAGCAACAACTTGGCAGATGGAGAGAGGTCATTCCAGTCACTTACTTGCCTGTGGATCTCATTTCCTGAGCTCCCCCCAAAAAAGTGCACTGGAGGTTTTGAAGAAACCTAAAACTCGGCCTAGTAGAAAAGGGATAAAAAGACTTTCAATGCAGAGGGAATGACTAAAGAAAAGTGTGCACCTCTCATGTCCACGGACATAGGAGCCTAGGTAAGGAAGAATGGGTGCCAGTTCTGTCAGCATCTCAACACGCGTCAGAAACGGCAAAGGGGGAAATTTCTTTATGCAGAAAGAAATACAAATACTTATAGATGTTTGGGTGATAACTGTGAGCTTGTTCATGTAAGGAATCACGTCTGAGTCATTTCCGTGTTCCTAATATTTGGCAAGGAAAAATCTTAATAAATACTCAATGAAGCAATGACTTACCTTTAGCAAATGTGGTCTTTTCCATTTGCAATCAACAAGTCTGCATAAATTCTGGAAGATTCTACTAGTTATCTTGAGACCAGGAGGGGCATTTTAAGGAGAAGCCAAAACCCAGAATAAGGCAGAAGAAAGTCAAAGATAAAACAATTCTTGCAGATACTACTGAGTGGCAGAGTTGAAATTGTCAATGGGTCTCTATATTTATAGTAAATATATTTCCTTTATCACTTTTTCTTTCAGTCTTTTTACTATATATTTCAAACCTGCAGATAGCATAGAAAAATTATACAACGAATATCAGCATATTTACATTTGGTATCTTAAAACTGGCATATTTCCTTCTGCGTTTTTTTTAAGGAAACTGAATGTTAAATATGCTGGTGAAGCTCTTTTGCAGCACCATGTAATCCAGTGTTTTCAATTGCCATCCCGATGTGGTATTTTATTCCCCCATGTTGTTGGCTATGGTAAGGCCACGCTTCTGTAACAAAGAAGCACAAAGCTTCAGCCGTTTCAAGAAAGAAGGTACCACTCTATTCAGCTTTATTCAGCTTTATTTCTTCGGCACTGAGCCCCAGTGTGAGCATTCCAGGCGGGACGGCCACTGCTCTTCCACAGCGTCTTGCAAGGAACCTAGTTAGCAGGTCTCTTGAACGCTGGCGCCTCTGCAATGTCTGAATCTCTTCTTGCAAGTGCAACTGTATACCCTTCATCATCAGAGAAAATTAATGCTCTCGACTGCCTTGTTCTCCATCATTACTTTGCTCTCAGCCCCAACATTCAGCCAATTACAGTCATTTCAAAGGAACACATTTCCATTTCTGATCCTTTTGTTTAATGTAACTGTCCCAAAATTTGGAACGAGCAATGCTTTTTCTTTTCTTTTCCTCCCATTGAGCTCGATAAGAAACTGCTGTATATTCTTGTTCCTTTTTCTTTGGTAAGATGATATTTACCACATCGGCTGAATGAGCAGGACTGGAAGTATTCCATACCCTAAGAAACCTTCCAGTTTTCATAGCATGCAATCAGCAGATATGAATACAAATAAAGTTAAAATTAAATCAGCTCCAGGAATGTGCTTTGCAGTGTATATAAATAGTTCTTTCAAGAATGAACCCTCTCCTGACTTAAAATTTTAAGACGCATAGTAATATATTTTATCAAATTACCCTATTGACAGCTACTCTTAAATATAGAATTGAGGGAGTGTATGGTGAAATCAGAATGTGTAAGTAGGATTAAAGCAAGTTTATCACGAAACGACATAGTATGGTGATTTAATTTTTTTTTTTTTTTTTTGAAAAGTGGTTTCTCAAAGAGCCTTCCAGGGAGACTTTGTTTCACAGGGTGGTCTCTGAGCATATCAGATACATCTTGAGCACAGCTTCACATTCCCTCGGCCTGAGCTGTCTCTTAAACCAGTGACTGTGGTGTGACCACCTCTGTGCCAGCTCTGACCAGCTTCCTGCAGCACTGATGCACACAGACACAAAGGCGGGGGATGTGGTGAGGACCTGCTAGGTGCTGGACGTCCAGAGCCTGTGTGGACAGGGAAGGTAAATGGTTTGTGGGCTTGCTGTGGAGGGAGCCAATGGGTAAGGACCGCCACTTCCTTTCTTGAGTAGATTGCCCCCAGACACGTTTCATCCAGCTCCTTGAGCTGTCCCACAGGGTTGGTCTACCAACAGCCCCAGAGGTGGACAGATCCAGGACACACCTGGAACTGACTCTCCATCTGTCTGTGTTGGGCCTTGCTCTTTACTCTGGCTCTCTGGTTAATAGTCCTCAGTAGAAAGCATGCAATTAAGCCTTTAAGCTCTGTTTTCTGGGAAGCCCAGACAAAACATGATAGTTTAAAGACGTGCTCACCTGGAACATGCCATGCACTTCATTCCATTTCTGAAAAAACAACTGCCATCAGCTTCTGTAAAAGTCCTGAAGAATCTTGCACCTAAATATACAAAGAAACAAAGCAAACAAACTAAAAAACCTGCTTACTGCTTAAATTTTTATACCAAAGCACCAATATCTTTTCACCATGAGATTCATTTGGAAAATAGCTCTTCAAAACTGGATATAAGAAACATAGCCTGGGAAATGCAAATATAAAATTTATTATATCTATATTGAGGATTTAGGGTTGTTCTGAGAGTCTATTTACATGGATACTGGAACAAGTTGAACAGTGGCCCCCAAAAGATACTTCCATAACCCTCGGAACCTGTGAATGTGCCCTTATTTGGAAAAAGAGTCTTCGCTGGTGTAATTAAGTTAAAACTCTACAGATAAGAAAATCATCTTGGATTAGCTGGGTTAGCCCTGAATCTGATGACAAGTGTTTGTATAAGAGAAAGAGGAGATGATACAGACGAAGAGGAGGAGGCCATGTGACCACTAAGGCAGAGACTGGAGTTATGCAGCCACAAGCCAAGGAACGCCTAGGACCAACAGAAGTTGGAAGAGGCGAGGAAAAGATCTTTCTTCTTTCAGAGGGAGACAACCCTGCCAGCACCTTGATTTTGCACTTCTAGCCCTTCCAACCGTGAGAATAAATTTTGTTGTTTTTAAGCCATACGTTTTGGGGTAACTGATTATGACAGCCACAGAAAAGTAACACAAGTGCTATTCCACCTAATGGAAAAGACTTATGGAAGGGAACTTCCTTGTCACTTGGACCCCTGAATTATGAATTGGCTCAGTGCCAGAGTGTTTCTCTTGGGGCTTGCTCTTATAGAGAGAGATTCTGAGTAGTATCATGTTCTGCCTGAGGACAGAGCAAATCAGAAGAGAGGGGACAGCTAAGGGGACCCCAGCACCAAGGAGCACTGCACACATCAGTTCCAAGACCTCACTCTTGGTATTTCTTATTTGTAAAAGGTACAGCATGGTTGCTAGGTCCCCTTTAAGCTCCAAAGTTCTGGGATCACCCACAGAAGTCCTTAAATAAGATCTCCCAATGCCTTTTTTTATTTTTTATCACTTTTTATTAACAAAATCAAATAAGTTTCAAGTGTATCATTCAATAGAAAGTTGTGTATATATAGGATTGTGCATTCACCACCCAGAGTTAGATTTCCTTCTATCGCCAAATGTTTGACCCCTTCGACCCCATCTACCTCCCTCCGATCCCCCCTTTCCTCTGGTAACCACCAATTCACTGTCCATGTCCATGAGTCACTGTTTGTTTGTCATGTTGTTTGTTGCTTTCAGTTGTACATCCCACATATGAGTGATATCGTGTAGTTTTCAACTTTTTCTGTCTGACTTATTTCACTTAACATGATTATCTCAAGGTCCATCCATGTTGTCACAAATGACAATATTTCACCTTTTCTTATGGCTATATTATTATATTGTATATATGTACCACATCTTCTTTATTCAGTCATTTATTGTAAGACACTTTGGTTGCTTTCATGTCCTGGCTACTGAGAATAATGCTGCAATGAATATCAGGGTGCGTGTATCTTTGCAGACAAATGTTTTCAAGGTTTTTGGATAAATACCCAGAAAAGGGATTGCTGGATCATATAGAAATTTAATTCTTAGGTTTTTGAGGAACCTCCATACTGTTTTCCATAGTGGTTATACCAGTTTGCATTCCCACCAGCAGTATAGGGTTCCTTTCTCCCACAACCTCTCCAACACTTGTCATTACTTATCCTGTTGAGGATAGCCATTCTAACAGGTGTGAGATGGTTTTGATTTGCGCCTCCCTAATTAGTGAGGTTGGGCATCTTTTATATGTCTGTTGGTTGTTTGTATGTCTTCTTGGGGGAAGTGTCTGTTCAAGTCCTCTGCCCATTTTTTAATTGAATTATTTGCTTTTATTGTTGTTGTTGTTGAGTTGTATGAGTTCTTTGTATACTTTTGATATTAGGTCCTTATCAGAGGCATTATTTGCAAATATAGTCTCCCATTTGGATGGCTGCCTGTTTGCCTTGTTGACGGTTTCTTTTGCTGCCTAGAACTTTTTTAGTTTGATATAGTCCCATTCATCTATTTTCGCTTTTACTTTTCTTGCCTTTGAGGTCAAATTTATAAAATTCTCTCTAAGTCCAAGGTCCATATGTTTAGCACCTATGTTTTCTCCCAATGCTTTTTAATGGTTGTTAACACACAAAGCAAGGAAAAAGAGAAGAGAGGAGAGGAGAGGAACTTAATATCTGCTCAAATTCTCAGGAACACACTTAATACATAAAAGTTGTTTCAACATTAGACTCATTCAAGAACAAATGCCCAGCAAGGCTGTCTCCTTTTCTTTTCCGCTTTGATTAACTTAAACTTAGGAGGACTACAAGGTTCCAGGTATCTTTTAAAATTGGAGTAACAGTGATTTGCTGTCCTTGGTGTATTTTGACCTCACCCACTAATTGCTACCTAAAGTTTCACTTCCTTGACTTACTTCAGAAGGAAACGTGGGCAGCAACCTCGACTGTAAACTCCCTTGTAAGTACAGATTTTCTGAATTCTCTGCAAAGCTGAGACTTTTATCATCTCATTGGTCTTTCCTGGCTGGGTCTGTGAGGTACTGAGAGTTTTGGGGGAGGTGGGACAGCTCAATCTCTGTAGAGAGGCTCACTTCCATCAACCTTCTTTGGATGTTCCAATGTTTCTTTTCAGTGTAGCTTTTCAAATCGTGTGACCTATGACTGTTTCAAGAAAGTCAGTTGAAATTTTTTATAAGTTGAATTATATTTTTAAAATTCACTGGATTCATTCACTATTTAAAAGCTTCATGACAAATGAGCAAGTAATTATTTATTTCTGAAAAGCAGTCTCTGGGGCCCCCTTCCCCTGTCTGAGAGTGAGTTTGCACATGGAGGAGGGGAAGGCGCCTGCATGCTCCACAAGCCTTTTCTGGCCATCTCATCGCCTACATTCCTGCCATGGCCAACCTGTCAGGGGTGCTGTACAGAATTCTGTAGGACGACCTCCAGGCTATAGGAAGCAGCTCAGAGATTCTTGAAAATGTGCCAGATGGAAAACACAGTGACAGCTTTGGATTCCTTCCAGGACCCAGAAGAGAAGCACAGCAGACACAGTCATTTCTTCACAGGGACTTGAGAAAAGAAAAAAAGAGGTTCCTAATGTCTCTTAAATCTTTCCAGAGTCAGAAATAAACAGACTTAGAAAAGAGCATATATTTCATACAGACATTTCCACAGAACATTTGTAGGATGATAGAACCGTGACCTTGGTGGGGTGAAGAAAGCCCTGGACAAAAACCAAAGGCCTATTGTGTCCTGACTCAGCTGCATTGCGTCCTGACTGGCTGCTGGGCTTCTGAATTCTTCTCTATGGAAGGGAAGGGAGTGCCTGCTCCTCCAGTTTCCTGTAAGGACAAAATGAGATTGATGAAAATAAATACAGTTTGCAAAGATGGCGTTTGTCATACATATGTAAAATAATATTAGGAAAGATCTCAGGGGTTATTTTCCTGATAGGGATGGACATCCAGCCATTCTTGGATGGTGACATAATTTTTTGTGAAGCAGAAAAGTGTTTTAGATGTCCAAATTATTTTTTCCCTTTTTTGAAAAAACAAATTAATTGTGAGATAGCCAACGATATATGTGTGTACTGTGGCCCATCTGAGTATTCAGTGACTACAGGTTGTCATTGGAATTATTTGCGACTAAGATATCTGTCACCATATCTCATGGGGTTACATCTAAAAATTAGAGTACCCATTTGGGTGACAGAACTAAAAAGAGGCATAACTTCAGAATACTCCCAGTCATTGGAATGTTATAAGCCTACAAATGCCATCGCGTTCCCCCTCACCCTTGTGTTCTTGGGAAAACGTCTTCCAGCGGAGCAAGGGAGCTGGACAAATTTTCCCATAGAAATTATGCATAATTATGGGTCTCTGTTCCTGCTCAAGAACTTGGCATTAAATGGACCATTGATTATTGCAGAAATAAAGATACCACAACTCTAAATCATGATACTTATTTAAACTAGGAACATTTTGTTCCATGTAAAGGGATATTTTTTTTTTTAGAAATCAAAAAAAAAAATAAGTATTATTTATAAAAGGCCTACATAGTAACCCAAAAGTATCTATATCTATTTAGTACATTTAACAAATAGATAGAACAAGTTTAGTGAACAATTATGATGTAAATCAATTTAGAAAATCAATTTATTTTTTGTTTTTGATACCAACCACCAATTGTGAGAAATACTTCATGGACTCCATCTCTGCCAGGCTGTTAGCTGACGAGACCAAGCCTTCCCACATCCCAGAGTGAATCTGGTGTTAATAGGTAGAGCTTTAAGTGTTAGGGGCAAGAACGCTACAAAGGAAAGCTTTGGACCAAATCAGACTCAGTTAAATGCTGGCTTCTCCATTAGTCACTATGAATCTGTTTTCTCACCTGTAAGATTGAGGGGATCATGGTGATTATGACAACTCACAATATGGCTACTTGGTTCAAATAATGCATATGACGATGATTTATAACTAGAAAACTCTAAAATCAGACCACTGCTGTGAATTGAGTCAGTAAGAACACAGACTGAAGCCATATTACCTGGATCCTGGCTCTTCCACTAAAACATGCATACTGATCAATTGCCTGTTAGGAACTGGGCTGCACAGCAGGAGGTGAGCAGTGGGCAAGCCAGTGAAGCTTCATCTGTATTTGCAGCCATTCCCTAGCACTAGCATCATAGCCTCAGCTCCACCTCAAATCATCAGGCATCAGATTCTTATAGGAGTACCAGTCTCTGGTGCCAAAAAGGTTGGGGACTAGTGTCTTACTGTATTTTCATGGCTGCCCAGAAGAGAGCTATCTAAAGAACTGCCTGTTGTAAACAATAAACTCTAGAGCAGGAAAAAAAAAAAGGTAATCCAAGCCAACTTCTCATTTTTCCCCATATACTGCTCTACTCTGTGAATAAGGGTCATATGAAGACTATGCTATCCCCACTGGCTAGGCAAAGGGGTCACACATCTCATAAAACTATACTTTTTTATAGATATAGAACCTATAGCTCAGAGAGTTTAAGAAGTTTGCTTAAAGTTGTACAACTCTGAACCATCTGAAATTAATTGATAATTATTCTGGTCACCGGAGTAAACACTAACTAGTTGTATAACTTAAAGCTAGCCATTTGATCTACTTCCCCATGCCTCAAAAGAGTGGTCCATGGATTAACATCGCAGGGAGCTTGGTAGAGATGCAGAATCTTAGGCTCCACTGAAGACCTTGCTGTATCAGACTCTGCATTTGAAAGTTTCTTCTAGAAGTATTCCTCCGTTTTTTCCTTCTCATCTATAAAGGAGGCCAGGGAACAGGATATTCTTGATCCTCTCTTCCAGCTCTAAAATGCTCTGAATTCTTCTCTCCTTGCCTCCCCTCCCATAGCCCACCTTGGAATTCTAAAGAAATATTTGCAAGGGAAAGGGGTCACAAAGCCAGCCTGAAAGTCAAGGTGAAGGGAAAGCGAACAGGGGCATATTTCTTTTCATTAGGGATGATGGTTTCTGGGTGTCAGGAATTTTGCTAACCCTTTGCAGGTCTGTGTGTGACATTTGGATCAATAACTGTTGGGGGCAGTTGCCTCCAATAGGAGTCTTAGAGACCTGGGTGCTTGGCCATCGGAAGAGCTGAGAAAGCTTAAGTGATTAACCCAGTGTCCTCTTCTCTAAAATGAAAGAATTGACTTTCTAAATATCTTTCATTTTCACTCTCAGTCTGCAAAATAAGTTCTTAAAAATTACCTGCTCATCTAACTTACCTGTGATTTACTGGTGTGTGTTCCTAGGAGATTCCTCATCTCTAACCCAGAACGTTGGCTGCCGAAGAGGACAGGGGTACTCTGGTTAAGGTCCTATAACCACAACAACCAGGATTTCCACAGGTGTGGAGACACGGTGATCTTTCTAGTCAGTTGATTTCCATCATTTCGTGTTAAATAATTGATTGAGCACATTCATTTTGGTTCTGAACCTATTTAATGGGGCTCTTTTTTTTTTTTTCCAATCTGCTCATTAACTTCTACTCTTTTACAGGGCTTGGGGAGCCAGCCATCAGCCTGCTGACCACCGCAGCTGCAAAAGCATGTGTCCATGGAAACTAGCCCAAAGGCAACCAAAATAGTGAGACCAAGTAAATTTCACTTTTTAAGAGGCTCTGCCTGCTTTTCTCTGGATTTAAGCCCATTTCTCTGAGGCTCCAGCTAAGTTCATGTCTACAGAACGCAAAACCCCACTTCTAAGTCCTTAGGCTCAACCATTCCACACAGAGCAATATGGGGTTCTTCATATACATCAGCCAAATAATGGTTTTCCATTCTCATTAACATGGAAGTTTTAGGAGTCTTAAGATGACGCATTGCTACATAGAGCTTTTGTTTGCCAAACACTAGCAAATCATTTTCCCTACACAAAAGCCTTTAAAATGTCAGCAGCCTGATTATCTCTGCCCACAGGGCTGTTCCTTCCACAGGTCCTGGGCAGTAATTCACTGCTTTGGGATCCACCAACTCCTGGACTCCAGGTGACTTGCGAATGTTTATGGCCCTCCAGGCAAAAGTTCTCTGGATCTATATGGAAGAAGTCCTTTTTCTCCCACTGTGGCACACAAACATTTTTATGAAGGTATTTTTATTTTAAATAAGTGAGCTCAACAAGTTAATACTAAGGACTAGTAAAGTGACCTCAAAATAAAGCAGAGATTGAAGGAAAAAAGAAAGGCCTTTGGTGTAAGAAGATTCTGTTCTCTCTCTCTCTCTCTGTCTCTCTCTGTCTCTGTCTGTCTGTCTGTCTGTCTCTGTCTTTCACAACAAGTACACAGAAAACAGGCATTCAGCTTCTCTTTGAGAACTAATGCTGTGTGTAAGTCATAGTCATGTGGGCTAAAAACAGACACACACGAATGCAGGTGATGATGTGGACTTCATTTCCCTTCACAGTTACCACATGAAGGAAATAATTAGTCATCTTGCTTCTTCCTCTCTAATCAAGACATTGAGAAGATCAAACTTTGCTATAGAGACTATCATGAATTATCAAGAGAGAAGTGGAATTTGTTTTTATTCCTAAATAGGTCAAAGAGGCATGCAGTTCCAGAGAGATTAAGGCAAATCATGGGCAAAAAGCACATCTAAGTTTTCCCAAACATATTACTCTCTATTAGACAAGTATATATTCTCAAAAGCAGATGAGGAAAACAGCCCATTATTTTTCCTCCAGAAAGGATACTTAACCCATATCACTGCAGTGTTTTAGTTAAAGCACACATCAAGAGCATATTCAGCTGAGAAATTAATCTCCTTCCCCGTAATCACATTCTCTAGGCACTGAACAGATGTAAGAAGAATTTCCAAGTAACTACCTTGATCATTTCTTACTCTGAACTTGCTTTCCCAGCACTTACTGTGTCTGACTCTACAGATGAGAAAACTGAAAATGATCTTCAGGAATGAAAATCTTTTATGAAGTTTTCTGCAACAATGTTGAACAACAGAATAAATAGTGTGGCCATAACTAGATTTTATTTTGCTTTTATATTGAATGGATTAAAAGAATCATAAGAAAAGTAGACTTTTTTTTTAATTAAGGAAATTTTGCACAAAAGTCTGATGGAGAACATACGAGACTTTCAGAAAAAGATGAACATTAATTTAAAATCTAGCTTTTAGCTGAATTTCATTCTTTTAAAACTCTGTGTATGCTTGCCCCTTTCCTACAGTTTCACATACAGGGCAAACATTTGTAAAAAACTCAGGTCCCAAAGGACCCCCAACTAGGCAGTTTCATTTCTAGAATAAGTAAACTCATTTATTTAAGGCCAGAGAAATGACAATAACGTAAAATAACTGGCTTGCTCTTCATACTCTATGAACAAGCATAGATACTTGTGTACACACACATATGCATAGACATGCACGTGTCTCATTTAGGTAAAGCTAACAACTCCAAAACAAAATCTAAGGATGTACTCAGTAACTTGGAAGATAACTAGTTTTACTTGGAATTTGGAGAAAAAGAGAAAATACAGTCAGATCTTAAATGCCATGGCCAGAAGAAAGAGGAGGTGCTGTGATCAAATATTTTTATCTTCTTCCTTGCATGAGCAGAATGTCACCCATAACTCCCCAGTTCTGCCTCCCATAATATGACAAAATGAGAACTCTTCACAGGAAAGTCCTCATAGCATTCCTCAGCTTCACATTGATTTGTGTTTTATCGAAGTAGAATTTGCATGTTAAAATGCACAAAACTTAAGTGTAAAACTCGATGAATTTTACTTCTGAATTCACACACCATGTAACCACCATCCGCATTAAGATATTGAACATTCTTGTCATCTCAGATATTCTCCACATGCCCAACCCAGTCAATACTACCCCTCAAAGAGGTCCTTACTAGAAGGTTTTAAGACTTATTCTTATACCAAAAGTACAGAAATAAAGATTTCTCAAAACATATAAGCCATTTGCTTTCCTTATCTCCAGAATGGATTACTGTCCCATTACTACCAACAATTCATGTAATTCATGTATTCATTCAACAAATATTCATTGAGCATTCATAATGTGGCAGCCACTATTTTAGTTGCTTGGGATAGATCAGTGTGCAACATAGATAAAGATCCCTGTCCCATAAACCTTATATAGTCTAGAGGGGGTAGATAGCAATCGACAATAAATATATTAGTACATTTCAGAGTATTTTAGAAGATGTGTTAAAACAGCAACAACAAAGTAGAACAGGTAAGAGAGATAAGTACTGGGAGGTGGTGAGAACATGGTAGGGAATGAGCTGCAATACTAGATAAGAAGGTCAGAGTTAGCTTCTCTGGGGAGGTGAAGCAAAGACTTGAGGCTGTGAGGCAGCTGGTTGTATGAATATCTCAGAGAAGACCATTCCAAGTGGAAGACAGCCCATGCAGGAGCCCCAATGTGGGAGTGGAGGAGACAGACATAGCTAAAAGGCTGATGTGGCCACATCGCAGTGAATGACAAGGACTTCAGCAGAAGGTAAAGTCAGAGCAAAGGCTGGTTCAGATCATGTCGGTAAGCTTTTTATTCTAAATGACACAGAGACCCATTTTGGGTTGAGGAGAGGAAAGGTCTGATCTAATTTATGTTTAAATGCTTCACTCTGGCCATTGTCTCCTTGGCTCTCCCCAGGTAACCCACCTCAGCCACTTGGGCTGTTAGCTCAAGACATTTGTACTTGCTTCTCCAGATATCCCTTCACTCAGAGCTTCGCTCAAAAGTTAAATTATCCAAGAACTTTCCTCTCTGTTCTATTGAAAGTAGCCTCCTGCCCTCTTTCTTTTCCTGTCTCCTTACCCAGCTTTATTTTCCTTCACACTCATCACCATATATATATATATTTATTTATTTATTATGCTACTTCCACTAGAAAGTGAGCTCCATGACAACAACTGGGTATAGTAGATGACCAGTAAACACGTGTTGACTGAATAAATTAATTTTTAATAAGAACATTTAATAATAATATAACCCCTGAATCGGAGTCAACCATTAATATAGTCATTAAGCACCTTTTGAGCATTTTGGGGAGATCAAAAATACCACCTGAAAAATAAGAATATTGGAAAACTCAAGAGAAATTTGAACATGTGTAGGTAGAGAAGAGGGGTGATTCAAGGACTGATAAACATTTAAAAATATTTCTGAAAATACACTGACACTGTGGTTTGGACCATATTCCTGTCTAAAAGAAGGGAATGTGGCACATATCTGTCAGTTAAAGAAAGATACAAATGCCAAAGAAAGTAGAGGCTTAATACATACCTGTTGACTAAATGAATGAAGAAGATAAGCAGCATAGCAATTTTTCAAGGAAATTTACATGTGACATTTTGATGGTCCATACAAGACTCAGAGTGATTGTGAATCTATTATTTTCTCCTAATGATAGATGTAATCATTGGTCTTTTTGGTTCTTAAGAGAAAGAAAGACCTCTCCACACACACACACACACACACACACACACACACACACACACACCAATAAATTTTATTTAGTTTATCTTTGACCACTCTCTTGAAAATGTTTCAGATATGCAAGAAGCTGTTTTAAAAGGTTTATTTTATTTACTTTGCAGATCATGAGAGGAATGAAATGATGTTCTCACATTGAGGTTGGAGAAGAGGTGGTTGTGTTTTATTTGTTCTTCATTCAATTTGTGTTTTACGCTGAGCAGTATGGGCTGGTGGAAGGGAACAGGGACCAAGTATTGAGAGTCAAGCTTGTAACCTTGGAATCAGGAAATCCAGGGCATTGACAAAGAAGAAAATCCATATTCCTTGCCTGAATTCCCACTTACCTCTCTGACTTCATTTCCTATTCTCTGCCTTTTGGTCCCTCTGCTCTAATCACACTATTTCTCTAATAGTTATTGGTTGGTTAGTTACTAATTATATATTTATCCATGTACTTCTAATATTTGATATTGTCAGAAACTTTAAGTCTTGCCAATCAATAGATATAAAATGTTATTTTTGGGACATTGATTTTCATGTTTCTAGTAACTAGTAATGCTAAGCTTCTTTTTTTGTGTTTGCTAAACATACAGTTTCCTATCATACAGTCAAGTTATCTATCAGCTATGTGGTTGCAAATATCTTTTCCAGGAATGTAACTTTCTTCCCTTTATTTCTGCTGGTTTTTATTATGCAGAATTTTAACATGTTTATCATTTTCTTTAGAGTAAGCACTTTTTTACTGCTTAAGCAATTTCCTTACCTCCAAGGTCATGATGATATTCTCCAAAATTTTATAGTGAATTATACTTTTTACATTGAGGTCTTTAATCCTTGACCTTTGTATATGGTGTGAGGCCAGGATTCTAATTTAATACATTATCTTTCTATAATAGAAGATTGATATCTTTTCTTTCTTTTTATTCAACATAAAAACAAACCAAACAAACAAATATACATACATAGAAAACTTCTGCCCTAATGGAGTTTAGAGTTTTGGGAAGAAGAGAAATAAAAACAAGTGAGCAAATTATAAATAGTTAAAGTGAATATTTACATAGGGACTTGCTTACATGAGGCACTAAGCTCTTTATGCCTGTTTAACCTATTTAATAATCAGAGTTTCTCCATGAGGTAAGAGCAATTAATATCATTCTCTATATGAAAAAAAAAAAACAACAACACAGTATAAACAATTCAGTAACTTTCTCACAGTTGCACAGACCAAGAGAGACCTGGGATTTCAATCCAGTCAGCTCAACTGCAGGAGTGTACTTCTAAGCCTGACGCTAGGCTGCCTCTCATCTGCGACACAGTAAAAGCTGTGACTGAAGGTCATGTAGGGGTTGGGTGAGGAGTTCACCCAAGCTGGAGTCAGAGAAGGGGTCTTTCAGAAGGGACATTTAGTCTAAAACATGAAGGAGCAGAAGAAAGCAGCTTCTACCTGCCCCAGGAGGGTGGATAATTCTGCTTGTCTTGTTCTCAATCACATCAGAGAACACAGAGGAATGAAGGCATTGTTCTACCCCTTAGGGTGAACTGAATAATGACAGGACATATTTCTCAGAGGTTACAAAATAGAAACACTCTGCCTGCCTCCCACCAATAAAAGCAAAACCCAACTGTTTCCTCAGCTTGCATCTGCGTTCCCTGCCATGTGCTGCAGGTAACACATGTGTGCCACCCGTGACACACGTGTGCCACCCACCCAGGAGACTAGACCCTGAACACAACGGCTTCTCTCTCAGTTGAGAAAGTCTGCCTTTAGGAAACAGTATGGTGTGCTCTCTCTCAACAGGTTCTCCTTCTGCCTCTCTTCCCTCTGTACTGCTGGTAAGACAGAGAAGCCTTTGTGAAATCCTCGATGGGAGCTCACAAATTACACAGACCCGTCTGAACCAAGTCTGAACATATTAGTCAAGGCCCTTGAAAAACATTATCTTCTTCCCCTCAAGACACTCCATTCACAGTTTTACCAGGCTCTCACATTATAAATCAACTGAGCATGCTGTTCCTAAATTGCTCAGGAGATGAGAAGTAGTAGAATAGATTCCCCCATGGACCAGGGGGAATGCTGAAACTTTCTGTAACAATCCCTGAAGTGTTGGGCTGGTTTAGCCCCCCTCGTTAGCAGAACTTGCAATGCATACTCAGGAACTTGACTTGTTTCTCCTATTCGAGCCATACAAAACTACTCATTTCTCCTTACAAACTCCCCTCTACACTCTGGTTTTTTCCTTCTTATGTTCATCTTAGTTCCCAAATCATAGTTTCTGGCCACTTTATGTTGAGAAATATAACCAAATATGAGTCTGAAGATTTCATAGCCTGCTTATAAAGCATTCTATGAGCTGAGTCCCATGCAATGCCTACACCATCCCCGGGTCCTGGAAGGATGGGGATAAAGACAGGATCATGCCTGCAATCAGATGGTCCTAAGCCGGGCTGAACAAAGGAACCCCGCCGGCCGCCCGGCCATGTAGTGAGGTGTGAGAAGCACTGGCGTGCATGGACAACTGATGGCATCCGCCGGCCGCTCGGCCACGTAGTGAGGTGTGAGAAGCACTGGTGTGCATGGACAACTGACGGCATCTGATTTTTAACTTGGCACAACCCCGTCTAGCTATTGTCACTGTGCTGCTCCATTACAGCAGCGAATGTTTCAGAATGAGAACACGGCGCTCACTGAAGCAACGCTGAGCCTCATGGTCTGTGTACAGATCAGTAAGGAAAAATGTGGGATAAGATGTGTTACCTTATGTACTCGAGTTCAAAATGTGCCCTGATTTTATAGGGCACATGGTGACCCAACTAGACATGTACTCTTGAAGTATCACTTAAAACAGTCCTCTCTGAAAATAATTTGATATAATATTTTGGTCCTCAAAACTTCTGAAGTGTTCTTTGATTGCCAGTGTGCTAGGCAAGGGAAAAGGGGGTGGACAAAGAGACGAGGAAAGAGAAGAGAGTAATACAGGAGAGGGGAGGAAAAGGAGTGGAAAAAATGGAAGGGGAGAAGAGAGAAAAGAGGAGGGGAGAGAATGAGAGGGAGGAGAGACTGGCAGTGACAAAATGGGTTTGTTTTCACTGGTGTCCAGTTGTCTTTAAGCTTTCACAAAACATGAAGTTCTAGGGAGCTGATAGGCTTCACAGAAATAGTTGAGAGATCCACACTTCAAAGCACTGCTCCTGTCACTAGTAATCTGTCTTCAGAGAAACGTCTGTAACATCCGTTCGACGCCAGTGCAAATTAGAGACAAATGTGTTGACTGATGCAGTCTGTCTTCAGGGTACCAAGAGGCATGTGGCAGGGCAAATATTTTTTGGACCATGCTACACTGGGCAACTTCTTTAGCTCTCAATTGCCTGATGGTTTCTGATGACCAAGAGAAGATTTATAGTTATATTCCGAGAAGCCTGCGTCAGGGGAACTATCTCAACTTTCTTCCTGGCAGAGGTGGAAGGACATTATTCAGTCCTGGAGAGTCTCTCGTTATACTCAGTTGGTAGTATGAACTAATACCCTCCAGACATTGGCGGGGGTGGGGGTGGGGTATGATGTCAAGCTGACATGTGCCCAAGAATTACTCAAAAGTCAAAAAGAAAGAAGTAGGATTCAAAATTGTTTGAAGGATCAGTGTCAGGTGGTTCTTCTAGGTGTTCTGAACTATCCTCCTGGCTCAAGAAGGTCAAAAGAGAAGAGCCAGATACACAGCCTTCATTTTATTGGTTCCCTGAAAAATTGCTTTTATGAATTATGCTTTGGAGATTCCAAGAGCTTTAATAGTTATTATTAGAAACAACCTTATGAAACTCCAATATCCAAGGAAAAGATGTTGCTGAGGCCACCATTATGTCATGTTTGTGGGGACCCCAGAAAGAATGACCTGTCTTGCTTTAGTAACAAGACTAATGAGAGCTTCTGTTAGTGTTATGTTTTGTCATTTTCCATCTTAAAACCATTGTTGATTGTGTAAATGACCAGGTTAGTTCAATCCAACCCAAACAGGTTTAGATTAATATAGAACATATTTTTTAAGCCTCATTTCTTCTTTAATTGTATTCTTTTCCTGGTCCATCTTTCTTCTTCCACCCAAATTATATCTGACATCATACTTTATATTATATATGTTGTTATACTCAGTTAACTCATTTCTCAAATTAAGAGAAATATAAATTAACAAATAACTTCTTAAGATCTAAAAGTTTGATTAAACTCTAAGTTCTACATATTAGAAACACTGCAAGTTGCATCACTTCTTACTGAAGTTGTATCTTTCCAAATCTTAAGGAAAAAGGGGGGGATATGTTGAATAAAATATCTTACTCTATACCCACAGTTCCATCTTTATATTTTCTTGACCTTCAGGATATGATTTTTTGAAATTTCCGTTGTACTCCTTGTCTGAATCACTTAGGTTACATTTAGGACATACGGTTAGATTCTACATTCTGAAGCTTCCTTATGAAAGGGAGGCAGGAGGATGAGAGTCAGAGGTAGAAAACTGATCTTGGAAATAGGGATAAGAGCCAAAGGGTCTGAAGATGCTGGACCACTAGATCTGAGGAGGGAGGAAAGGGCCACAGAGACAAGCAATGCAATTGGTTTCTAGAAGCTGGAAAAAAAAGAAAACTAGAGCCTCCAGAAGAAACAGGCCTGCCAACACCATTTTAGCCCAGTGAGACTGCTGACCTTCAGAACTCGAAGAATAAATTTGTGTGTTTTCAAGCGAGGAAATTTGTGATAATTTGTTGAAATAGCAATAAGCTACTACAACATTTCTTGAGAGTTCTAGATCACCCCCATGTCACAACTGCACTTGTATGTTTGATTTCTCTTTCTCTCTCTTATTTTCTCTTGCCCCACAGACTTTGGTATTGCTCATTTCTTAGCCTTGAGTTTGCTCGTGGTGTGTGGACTGGGTTCTACCATCATGCTCAGGATTGTTCAACTTTGAATTTCATGTCTCCATTTTGGCATTGACTTATTGCCCCTTTTTCACATTAGTAGTCTGCCCACAGAGGACATCGCCTTTCACTGTTCATATCTTTAACTAAATAGTACCCCCTTCCAAGGGCTGACCATTCCCCACATCTACAGAGTGCTCACTGTGCAGTCCCTCTTCCTTCATGCCTAAGACTTGGTGCCATCCACCAGAACTTTGTATAATGATAGCAATGTTCTATCCACACATTCAGTATGGTTGCCACTAGTTGAGCTCTTGAAATGTCACTAGTGTTACTAAGGAATCAAATAATTGATTTATTTTATTTTATTTTAATCAATTTAAATTTATTTTAAGTAGACACATGTGGCTGGTAGTTACCATAGTAGACAGCACAGCTAGGTTTTCATTAAATGCATATTAATAATAATAATGGAAACAGTCATTAGACACCTATAATACTTTCGTTCAAATCAGCAGTTTTTTCTTTAAATGTTGCTTTAGAAGAAGGGCATTCATGATGAAGAATATCTGAAAACCAAAGACATTTATCCATGAAATAGACTTCAGTTACATGAGAGAATGATTAGTACCTAAACGATATCCCCCAAACTATTAAATCTCTGTGTATGGTGCCATTCCCTTCAAGAACTCATAAAAGAAAATCCTTAATTAAAAGTGTGATTTTTTTTTTTTTTGGTGACTTTACGGACTTTTAATGTCTGGAGTATAAACAAACCACATTTGTAGCTGGGTTTGAAGGCTGTCCTTACTTGGTTCAGTTCCCAGGTTACATTGCCGTTCGGTTACCTAAGAATCCAGATCTGCCGCAGAATGAAAAAGAATGGCTGCCGTGCTTTTCTGCTGATAGCTGTGTCCTGGTGCTGTTCTTTGTGATTTATCTTCCGTGAAATGTCTGTGGATGTAAAAGCCCATGTAAAAAGGGGTAAGTAAGAGACTTGTAACTACCAGGCACTTCTTGGCGTCATTAACTGCAGGAAATACAGAAGAAGGCTTGCGAGGGGATCACTCCGCCTAGTTTTCAGGCTAAGCAGCGTTAGGTGAGCCTAGTGACACCACATAGAAGCTGACGTGGTTCCCAGAATGAAAATCAGATGGTTCAGTGGAGAATGCTGCCCTAGCTTCCTGCTATTCTCTTGGCTTCTGCTGATAGATTCTGCAGGATTTGAACCAAAACCTTAAACAGAAAGATACATCAATCGAAATACTAAATTTGCAAAGCTTGCATTTGACATCTCTTACCTTTGTGTAACCATCTATATAGTTAGGTTTGCAAATGGGAGAGTGAAGTCACAAGAACCACAGGGATAGCCTGTCAACCATGAATGATGCTGGTTCAACCCAGTAACAGGATCTAGGATCCCAGGGAGGTAATTGTCTTTTCCTGGAGAAGCATTGAGCTCCCTTATTTGGACATTTTTGAACTGGTTATAGAATCATTAATGCTAAATTTGCTTTCACTTAAAAAATAATAATAATGCAAGAAATAACTTTAAAGTATAAGAAAATATACCCTAAATATAAATCTCTAGAATGTATGGTAAATTTGTTTAGGTAACAAAACTCATCCAATTGTATGATGAACATTTCTCAAGCTTACTGCATCCTGGATTTTGCAGCCTCAGAAGTGCTTCTCTAGGGAATTCAAAATGTGATGCGCTTTATATACAAATCAATTAATCACATGCCAAATGTTGGGAGTTTGTCGAATATTCCAAACAAGAATTTAAAGCTGTAAGAGAATTACTACTGTAATTTCCTCCTTAAAAGTATACAGAGCTGGAAGAAACATCCCTTTCCTGTTTCTTTCTTGAGTGTATTTCCTTTCCCTTTGTGTTCACTGTCTTTACTTTCCAGAATTCGACAGCCCCTGTCACTTCATGTGCTCTTATTTGGGATGATAGACGCTGCCACTAAACATTTGATGTGTCTCAGAAGGAAGTTGGGTCACTTTGCGATTTCAGGGATCATAAGGTGAATTAAGACTCTGAATTCCAAGCCCTGCAACAAAAATGCTGTATTTAAAATAGAAATACCTATATTCCCTAAGCAGATAATACAATAAACTTTTTTTTGTAATAGTTCACATTTCCTTAATGTGTAATCATTTGTTTTATTAAACCGGAAACATATACCAAAAAGTCCTTCATTTTTTATCTTTCTAGCTAGCACCACCTTACTCAAAATTTCTCAGTGCTCAAAAAAAGGGGCGGGGGAGAATGTACCCAACATAAGACAAGAAAAATCAGATACTTCAAATCTGAAAAGTTACAGGTGTCGGAGCCTGATGAGTGTCTGATAGGTGCTATGTTGTACTTGGACGTTCCATTTTAGTTCAGTAAGCAGTGAATGCAGAATATTAGTTCCCTAGCGACACTTGAAAAGTAATACTGCCTACCCTTTCCTGCATTTGAAACACATGGTCATGGGACTTTAAGCAAATGAGGAAAAAAGAAGTCTACCAAAGAGAAGAGAGAGCCTAGTTGAGAAAGAGACCAGCAGTCTGCTGCAGGCAAGAAGGAAAAAAAAATCAGATGTTTATATTTTTTAAGAAATGATTTATTGTTCAAATTATACTCATTTGCTATTTAAAAGCAGCCAGGAAAATGAAGTTATTGGTACATTAGAATTTTCCTCTCTGCTGTCATTTCAATTTAATTATTGCTCAGACATCTGTAATGGAAAGAACTAGGGGCTAAGGCAGGGTTTCCAATATGCATCCTTCTAAATCTGTCTCTGGACAGATGAAGGAGCTGGGGCAACTGACCGAGGACCTCAGGGAGGTCGTTTCTTTACCGGAAACGAGGAGTCTCAATTATTTCATTACAGTGCAGATGAGAAGGTTTAATAAAGTTATGAATGTTAGCTGAGTCCAAATTTCACTGTCATATTTTTAAAATTTGACAGCAAGAGTCCCCATACCTGCATAACTTCGAAGTTTGGAGTTGAATTGTTTCATCTTGGAATTCAGAATTTCATGTGAGGCAAACTGATTTGGATTAGTGGAGAAAGAAAACACTGTCTGGTGTCACATCAAAGCATTGGTCTCAAAGTGCTGACTTATCTTCCATCAGGACAAAAGGCAGAATGAAAAGCAGGAGGAGGGCTTTGAGACACCATTTTCTAGGAGTCTGAGATCCTTCTAATGACCCTGGAAAGGCAGCAAGGCCTGCAAAGCCTTCTCCAAATATAGAATTTATTTAGATCAGCTTGGAATTGAAAAATAGCTGTCAGTCAGAATTTTGGGGAGAGGGAGGAGCAGGAGAGTCCCCAAATCAGATGGGATGAAGTTACAGAATCGTATGGTTAACAATTAGGTTTGCTTATTTGTCATCTGGATTCTCATGTTCTCATGTAACCATGAAATAAGTGGGCGCCAACCAAAGACTCAACATGAACATTAAGTTAATCCTGACCAGGCTCAGCAGAAGTCTGTATTTAGAGCCTTTTAATCAAATTCGAGTTTTTATTTTTGTTTTTACAAATAGACTTTTTTTCAAGGGAGCATTTATAGACATGGGGTCATTGAAACTACCTTTTCTTTCTCTGATTCTTTATTCTACAATTGTTTGGACTTCCAGAACCAAGTAGAAGTAGAGAAACCTCTTTCAATGCATACAAAAGTATGGTTTGGTTTGGAAAATCTTCTGGTCGAGTTGACACTGTCCCAATGGCCCTGTGTTCAGCCTATGGGATTGAGGCCTTCATTAAAATCTCTTACAGTTTTATTTTGAGAAGAGCAACAGACCCTCTTTAACCAAAGGGAATGAAAAGAGCCCCTTTATCTACCACTCATGTATTCTTTCCAGTTCTGAAAATAGATTTTGTTAGCAGGAGCCACACAGGCTAGAGCTTTTACGTTGGTCAAACATTGTGGCTCCTTCCCCTCCAACAGAATTTCCCAGTGGACTGGGTTTCCTCATTAATCACACGCTGCCCATATTGTGTTTCCTGGTTCAGCTGTTCATGTGGCCATCCTAAGACTGAGGTACTGGGAGTCAGTATTAATCACCAGACATGCCACTCTCAGCGTTGGAGTTGCTTTGAGGATGACATCTTGTATTTGCCTGTAGTTATGCTTTCTCCCTGGAGAAATCTCAGGTTAGACATGGAGGAAAAGCCAGTTCCTGCTTGATGTTTAATAGCTCAGTCATTATGAGGGATCCTGTAAAACCCTAACCCCTGCTGTTATGTGGGTGTTTGGTAACCATAAAACCTGCCATCTCTGCCACTGTAATATTAACTGGCTCCCGATTTAAGGCAATCTACAAGGATTTTAATTTACTTCTCACCTGTCTCCCTACCTATTTCCCACACAAATATCCCTGGAGATTACTGACCCTCGTTATCATTCAGCCATGAGCCTTATCATGTAATGAGAGCAGCTAGCAAAGGAGACACATAGGGATTACTGGCTGTGGTTGTCAGGCATTGTGGAGAATTTCAATCACACTATTTGCTTTCATGCTAAATATTGCCTCAACTTTGAGGTGTGGGAGCTGTAAACTAACATCTGAAACAACACAGCTATATTCCTGCCGCTGCATTTCTAGCCCGGCTCCGCTCCCTGTGACTTCTGTGTCTTTTGTCTAGGAGCTGCTATTTAGTGAACTGGATCTTCCTTTGGGAAGCAAATGTGGGTATCCTCTGAATTACCTCGTGGATGAGATTGCAACTATATTTTTTAATTTCCCAGAAGCAGACCCCATAGCAAGGATTTGAGTGCAAGTTATTTATTTGGGAGGTGACCCCAGGAATCAGGAGGGGAGTGAGGAAGGGAGACAGCAAGACAGGCAATAAAGCGTGAGTTATCAGGCTAGTTTCCACTGTAGGCACTGGAGCATGACCTCCCTGAGGGAGCACTGAGAACCAGGGCGAGCCATATCCCACCTGATGGGAAAGGGAGCCATTAATGCTCCAGCACCTCTGCTTACAGTGTCTGTAGGTAGAGTGGGCTCTAGAGGACAGACAAAGCCATTAGGCAAAAAAATTGTGGGTGCTGGCAGATGCAAGTCAGGCCTGTGTGTAAAATGGTAAGGCTTGAGGAAGTAGAGAGGATAGAGCAAAATACCTGCTCTGCTAACTGCACAACCTAGGGAACAGAACAAATGATTGAGAAAACTGAAATCTCTGTTGAATCTCATAGCTATAAGGAATCTATGAGAGGCTCTCAGCCAGCCCTTCTGATTCCATGTAGAAATACTTTCTATGACAGTCATCCACCTTCTACCTGAACACTCCAAATGATAGAGGGCTCATACATCAAAGCTGTTCATTCTGTGGATAGACAATTCTTGTTGATATTCTTTCTGATACTTTCTAAATTTCCATGTTTCATTTAAATGACCATTCGGTCTACATTTATTGAACATCTCTGGAGTGTTAAGTGCAGTGTGAGGACCTGAGATTCATGGATAACACCGCCTCTTATAGTCTTACAGTTCTATCCCTAAAAGAGAGATGGACAAGCAGATTTTATTTTCGTATGGTATTTTCATAGGGTGCCCCACTGCACCAAATCTATGCTGCAGAAAAGGGAGGAAATTTCCAGAGGTGGAGAGGATGAGGTCGTTAGAAGAGGCTTCACAGAGGAGGTAAGAGTAACAGATGGGAGAAGGTGGGTGAAATATATTCGGAATGAGCTCAACTGTGTTAACAGCCACATCAGACTCCTCACTTGTCCGTACTCCAAATAGCATACATGCCAATAGCAATTCCCACATTTACACAATGAGGGCTTCACTAGCATTTTAACAAGAAGTCTACTGATAATGGCATTAAAACTGACTTATTCTCTACTTTAAAAAGCATAGCACCTTTAAAGGAGAATATTGGTATCCTTCTTTCTATCCAGTTTTCTACAACTGTCAATTTCCTACCCACGTGGCTGCAAATAAGCAAATTCTACATATAATTTTCATCTTTCTCTGCAGATAAGTATTAGATGCAAACATAGGGATACCTAAAAATTACCACCATTTGTACCACTTGTAAATATGTTTTATAAAAAGTAGTTGAAACACACAATGCAGTATATAGAGATGTATTATGGAACTGCACACTTTAAACTTACATAATCTTGTTAACCAATGTTACCTCAATAAATTTAACAATTTTTTTTTTAAAAAAGTAGTTTAAATCAACCACCCATTGGTCTGGATAGCCTCTGATTGAAGAGTGCTAATCACTGTCACTTACTGCATTGTGACCTCCAAGGGACTGTGAAAAAGAAGAGCAGTGAGAAGAGGTGAATCTTAAAATGTGTAAAATATGGATGTGATTGAAGTTTACATTTGCATTTATGTATACATGCAAATGTGTACGCATGTAGTATTTGTTATATTTGATCCTGAAAAATGAACAAAACGGATTGGCATACTGCTCCCTAAAGTTAGAAGTTTATATTAAACAATTTTATGTCATTTCAGAAAGAAAGCAGAAGAAGGAAGCCAACATCCTATTATATAGAGTAAATGTCACAAACCAGCTGTTCCATCTGCCAAATTCAGCTTGTAGATGTGGTTTGCTTGGCTCACACAGTGTTCACCCACATAGAATTTTAAACATACATTAGTTGCTGTCCTTTAAAAATAAGAATAGTTTATGTCAAAATCCAGATTTCCAAACTCTCTTGGAATACCAAAAGCTCCGCAATGCCGAGCCTACATTTCACAGGACAAGAAGCACTCAGCTAGAGCGAGCAGCTGTTCTCTTCTTTGGACAAGGCATGTGCTTTCTAGCCAGTCATGCTCTGGCTCTCCATCACTGGGGAAGGTCAGTCATCATGTATCATTTCACTCCTGGTTTCTTTCCTTTTCATTACCTGCCTGCCCCTGAAAACCTTTGAGATGGCCAAAAAGGAATAAACTAAGGTATGAGGAACTTAGTTTAAGCACCTAAAACTGGGTCACTTATTCTTTAGTTACTTAGGTACTTAGTTAACTTAGTTAGGTACTTAATTAAGTACTTATGTCTTAACTTAGTTAACTTACTTAAGGCTTAGGTACTGAAATTTTTTTATAGGTTAACATTTCCAAGGCCACTGGAAAACTGAAAGATGCTCCAGGAGAAAATGCATTTCATGGTAAGAAGGGTTTGGAAAACATTTCCCTTTTGAAATTCACAGTGTACAGTAAAACAGCAAACTATCTGGGTAGTCACATGACATATAACCTTGCATGTCTTTGGTTAGAAAATAGGGGCCCACTGGGAGGTTTTATACAGTAGAGGGACTTGATCAGAGCTATGCATTGGTGAGGTAAATTTGCTGAGTGCAATTTCCCTAAAAATAAAGGTCAGTAAGTTAAAGGACCACAATCCATATCCTCCATGGTCTTCCTCTCAGTCTTACACAGATGTTGTACATTAAACATCTGGTTCTCTTCTCTATAAATGGATAATAACAATATCTTCATATCTGATATGTAGGAGAATTAAATGAGATAATGCATGTGATATGTTAGCGATTCTTCGATCTTTTTCTCCTTGCTATTTGTAGATTCATAAATTTCTATATACATGTATATGGAAACATGAAAATTCCCTCACTTCCTATGTAATTAGATGTATTATGTAGGAGATTCTACTTCACCTTTCTCACCTAGCTCACAACTGATTTCCTCTAGAATACATTTGTAGAGCTCCCTAGGCTGAAATAGTAATTTCTCTGTTTGAAGTTATATGTTTTTGTCTTCCCTAGGAAAGAAGAAATGGAAAGAAAGGAAAGAAAAATGCAAAAAGGGAAAGAAAGAAGGAAGGACAAGTAAAGTAGTGAAAGTAAGGCAGCATGGCAACTCAGGGGTAGTCCCAAACAATAGAAGCTCCTTGGCAAATAGGAGAACAGAGAGTTGGCTCGTCATTTCCCAGAAATGAGAATTGCTAGGTCAAACCACAAAATGAGAAATTTATAACCAAGAATTCAGCCAAAAGAGCCAGCAGTTTCCCATGAGTCCAAGGATTGCCTACAACAGTTAAGTTCAAACTGTTTTTCTGCTTTCAACTTGATTTTCTATCTATGCTATGGCAGAAGGTTCACCAATGTGCCCTCTGTAAGTGGTTTGATCTTCCACCCATGAAGTCAACTGATGCAGTACATAGTACTAGACCATCACCGAGGGTGGAGGCTTAGTATGCAGGCATAGATGACATGATCAGCTGGGATGAGGCAGCCTGAATAGTCTTGGAGTCAGACCCCCAAGTCACAGAAGAGGGACTCGCTCTACATAGATTTCAAAAATATTAAGATTCTACTATGTTTCAGGCATCAGGCTACAGATGGGGAAACAATGATAAACAAACAGCAGACATGACACTGGACTGTGGAGCTTATGATCTAGAGGAGAAAACAGACAATTCTCAGTTAAACAAAATGTCAGCAAAATGACAATTTGGTTAAATCTCAGAAGGAAAGCTATGTGGCGCTTTGAGAGTGTGTAGCAGGGAAGCTGGCCTCATCCTGGAGCTCAGATAAGTCATTCCTGAGGACATGAAGTCTGGATGACGACTAAGTGTTAACCAAGCAAAAGAAGGATAGGAGTAGAGTTTCAAGTTCATTTGCACAAGCCTGATTGATAGTAATAGCTTATGAATATTCAAGAACCTAAAAAAAAAGTGCAGCATAGCTGAAGTCAATTAGAGAAGACCCAAACTGAAGCACAGAGAGAAAAAGAATGGAAAGAACAGAAGAGACCATAAGAGATAAGGGAACCCAACCAAATGTTGCAGCGTAATTGCAACTTGAGCCCCAGAAAGATAGGAGGGATCGAGACTGGGGCAAAAATAATATTTGAAAAAGCTTTCTCCAGTAATATTCCAAACTGGATGAAAGACCTCAACCCAGAGATTCCAAAAGCTTAGTAAGTCCTCCAAGCGATAATTGGATAAAAAAATTGTGATGCACCTGTACAATGTAATTCTATTTAGCAATAAAAAGAAATAAACTTCCTATACAATAACATGGAAGAATATCAAAAGCATTATG
This sequence comes from Eonycteris spelaea, assembly GCA_003508835.1. Taxonomy (NCBI): domain Eukaryota; kingdom Metazoa; phylum Chordata; class Mammalia; order Chiroptera; family Pteropodidae; genus Eonycteris; species Eonycteris spelaea. The sequence continues at coordinate 628,678 of PUFA01000087.1, read as the reverse complement.
ATAAATGAAAGAAACTAGTCACAAAAAGTCACATGCTGTATAAGTCTATTTATATAACATTGGAAAAAGGCCAAACTATATGAATAGAAATCAGATCAGTAGTCACCAAGGCCTGGGGTGGATAAGGGGTGACTAGAAAAGGGTATGAGGGAACATTTTGGGATGTTGGTCTTTCAAATATTAATAAATCATGATAAAAATGAGCTACAAAACAATATCACAAGGAGGATAAGATTTTGTGATATTAATAATAGAAAAGTCTAGAAGAAAACAATCAAATCATCAAGAGTTAGCCACTGCTACATTTTTGTCTGCTTCTAATTTTGTTATTTATATTTTCTAACTGCTAAATTTTATATAATGAGTACACAATTATTACAGTTAAAGATTATTTTTAAAAGAACTAATTATTAATACTAATTATAAAACAGTAAGCCATTTCCTAATAAGTTTATAATTTTTCATTTTAAATGTTCTTCTCTGTTTTCTTTTTATTATCTTTAAAATTCCATATTATTAATTCACACACAGAGAGACAAACTATACCATGTATTTAAACATCTCTGTGACTCTAGCAATCACCACCTGTGGGTTTGCAGAATACTTAGCTATATTATTCGCTTAACCCCCAAATAAAGTGAATTTCCAACATGATGTTTGCACTGCTAACTTACATCTATTTGCAAATTTTCCAAGTGGAAGGTACAAAGGGAAATGTCAGGATAACATGCAATATATCAGTCTGTTTCCCAAGTCTCATTACCTGGGCCTCACCCCACAATCGAAACTACCCAATTAGAGCAGTAAATGCTGCCACCCCATCTTGTGACCTTGTGGCTCAGCAAGTCCACAGTATGACAAGCTAAGGACTTAGAAAATAACTTCCTTGAATGTTACTTAACACAGTCACCTGTTGATTTATGAACACCCACACTCATACCACCTTGTCTCACCCTTTTAATCATATCGACTTGCTACATCTCAGCAAAGGGAAAGAAAAAAAGAACTGAAACCACTAATTATCCACAAATAGGTCAAAACACAAAGCTCCACATCTGTTAAATCTGAATAGATTAAGTTTGTAACCCATTAACACCTCATTTACCTCTGTTTTATAATGAATTTTAATTACATAAGAAATAAATAAAATTATTCTCCCCTTAAAAAGTTGACTATTTACTCAAAAGGAACTTTCAACTACCTCCCCAATTTCAGTCCCCCTCACCCTCCCATAGATAGTTTGGGCTTTGGGATTTAGGACAGAATAGAAAACATAAAATTACACCTAGTGGGTTTTTCTTTCTAATTTCCCATTCTCTTCCTCTCAATCTCTCTCTCTCCCCTTTTCCCTCCCTCACGCCTTCCCCTCTCTCTTTCTCCTCTCTCTTTACGTAAATGGTTTCCTACTGCAGTTATTCTGCAACTTGTTCCTTTTCTTTTTTTGAGCTCTATCTCAGGCTGGTTATTTATTTTAACTGCTGTATACAATTCCATCATATAAATACACCGCACTGTACTTATTCATTCCCCGGTGGATAAGACATTTAGGTTATTCCAATTTTTCAACATCACAAACAAAGCTGTAATGAACACAATCCTATCTGACCATCCGTGGCATGTTCTCCCATCTAGTCATGGCCAGGACCATTGTGACCACACTGAAATGTCAGGAAACTTGACCATCAAGACCCATAGTGCCTCAGTCTCAGCTCTCGGATATCCGGACCTCAGTGGAACAGGGCTCGGGGTCTTCTGGCCACATTGCTCTGCCAGAATCTCCCCTGGTGGGGCAGACAAGCTAATAGAACTAAAGCCAATTCTTTTGCCACTACTGTTCCACCCTACATGCTGACTTGGGCTCATTTGCAGATTCAAATGCAAAATCTTATTATATCTCCTAAAACCTGAAAATCTATCTAGAGGTGGTTTAGTATTTAACATTCCCTACAATGTGCCCCTAGCTGAAGAGGGCCCCACTGACTCTTAGCCATTAAAGGGGCTCGGAGGAGTAGGCAGAGGCACTCAGGGAGTTCTTGCTGGAGATAAGGGCTATTTTTGAAAAATAATACGGCAGGAGGTCCAGTCTGATGCAGTTCTTTCACACTTGCTACTTCCACCCTGTGAATACAATCCCGGCCCTGTTCCCCGGCCCCATGGCCATTTGAGAGTCATGAAGTCATCATAGCTGCGACTGCAGCGGGCCTCACTGGCCAGGGAACAAGCTGGCCGGTGTCCCATCCCCCGCAGGCCGGAAATGTGCGCTCACTGCAACGCAAACACCGCCCAGGGAGAATGTGAAGCACCAGCAGCAGCAGCAAACCTCATGTTGATGGGGCAGCCAGGAGAAACAGATTCACACCCAGTGACGGGACAGCCACTGTCTGGGAACCAGCGTCAAGCCTCTGGGATGCCTAGAGCAGAGCCCACAGATTCAAGTCATTTCAAATTTGGAATGCGTAACGAGGATGGCCTCCAAGCTGCCACCTCTGTGTCTAGCACCCTTCTACTCAGTAAAAATCCCCAGGTCCCCCGAGGATGAAATTGAAGAATTGGGGGGTAAAGAACTGGGGACTCACAAGCATGGTTAGGGTGCAAACTGGAGCCTCACAGCCATCCTTCATATAAGAAGGGAGGGCTGGCCTCCTGCTCCTTCTGTGCCAGTGGAAAAAGCTACGTAAGTGCCAAGTCACAGGAGAGCGAGTCATGTCCGCGGCTTTACAATCTGTTTCATGAGCTATTCCTCCAAGCACGCCTGGCAGTGTGATTTCTCCATTAGCGCCACAGCAGATGTGAATGTGAGCGCCCAGGGGGCTTCTTTCCCAGGGAGCACAAGCCCTCAGAAGCAAGCAGGTGGTAGCCCCCAAAATGCTGAACGAGCTTAGGAATTGAAGTAGGAATCACTCTGAGATTTAAGTGTCCTCCCCTTTTATCTGGGGTAGTCCCATGCAGTGGTTTGGGGTCAGCTTTAAACCAACACCTTCATTCTGCACTTTGTCTGATGCCATAAGCAGGGGCTGCCTCTGCCTGGTGCCCAGCTGCCTTCCCATGGAACCAGAGACACTAGGAACTGTGAGGAGCAGCAAAGGGCCTCACAATCTAAGTCACCCAAAGGGTCCTTTGTCCTGGAGAGAGGTGGGTGAGGAAAAGCAAGAATTGGGCATGGAGAAAGGAGCAGAAAAGTTACTGACTCCATCGCTGACAGGCATAGATGGGGCTGGGCCAGGGAGTGGGTAGGAATTCAGCATCTCCTGCTGATAGACATCCTTAGAGACACTTTAGGATGTGCCTCCCACCCCCGTCTTTTTCCTCGGGTATCAACTTCCTTTCTTTTACCGTCAACTCTGATTATTTCCAACCACAGCTGTTGTGCTATTTCAGACCTCTGAGAAGCAGGGTGAAGTTTCAAAGCTTTGTCCTTGAATCTCTGCTTGGGTCCTTTTGAGACTAAAGATTGTTATCAAAGGGGCATTGAGAAGGAGGAGGGGGTCTTTCCATTCCCATCTCCGTGGACCTCAGCCTTGCTCCACCAGCATTCCCTTCCTTCTTCATGAATCTGGAACTTCATGTCCCACTTCACTCAACTTTGGTTCGTAAAGAAGAGCAAAAGAAGAGAAAGAAAGATGCCCTAAAAGAAGCACGCTAACCATCCTCTCCTGGTCTAACACAGCAGCTGTGTCTGGAGCTGACGAGAGAGAGAAAGAGGAGCAGGAGGAGGAAGAGGGGAGGGAGAGGAGGGCAGAAAGGATGTGGGATGAAGATGGTGCCAAGGAAACCAACATCAGGCCAGTGAGCAGAGCTGAGAAAGGTCAGACTGGCTGGCGATCGCTGCCCCCACCTTCCTTCTCTCTCCCTTCACTGGGAGGGCACTGCACCCCCTGCCAAAGGGTGGGGACAAGGGACAGGTGGGAAGGCTGCTTGGGCAACATCAAGAAGAAGAAACTAGAAAACCTGCATTATGGATGCCTTGGATTCTTGAAATTTACATAAAAACGGAAAAACAGGCTGAGATGGGTGTGAGAGAAAGCATTGGAAGACAGCCATCACACATCATTTTCTAGGGCCTTTTTTTCTCCCTTATCTGAATAAATTGGTATCTTCATAAATGAGTGTCTGCTTAATTATTTTTTAAAATAGTGGAAAACATGCAATGTTATGGTCAACGGGTTCCTTATGAAGAATCAAAAAAGCGTAATCAACAGTTTTGAGGTAAAATGCAAAGCAATAAGGATCAAGTAGCCTCATAATATACATAACTGATAATTAAAAATTTGTAAATGCTCATTATATAAAAAAAATCATTCAACTATACATGTAACAAATCAGGTCTCTACCTATATATTGGCTGTAATCTGGATGTTCACATAACCTATCATTCGAACAGGAAACTATGGGTACCGAACCAACCATTGAGAATGCCAGTCCCACTAGCTACAGCTAAACTTGCCAGAGATTGTGTCTGCTGGTAGATATTTTAATCTACAACAGCTAGCAGTGAACCCCATGAAAGGCAGGAATGAGAACCGAAAGGCAAGAAAGAGGTTGCATCTTTATAAATTCAGCTCTGTGGCTCAGACATGGTAAAGCACACTTTCTCTCATGCTCCTGACCAGCACACCCAGGACACCAGGGACAAAAGGGCAGCAAGTGGACTTCACAGAGAAGGGAGCCTGCCTCTAGGGAAGTTGCTTCCTGCAACCTGCCCCTCCCCTAACAGCAGAAGTATTGTCTTTTATCCCAGAATTTCATTTTTGAGATTATGAAACAAAAGTTTCCTTGGATTCCTGAAATTTACTTAAAAAGGTAAGAACAGGCTAGACTGTCTCTTGTGCATCATGACCACATGGTCACAATGATCGACGAACCTAAGCATGGTTAGAACCCTACTCTGCAACAAACAGTTCTGTAATTGGTATAACACCATTTGGCCCTCAAGACACATCTATAGCCCACAATAGCACGTGTTATCTTTCTCATGACACTATGAGTTCCTTGAAGAGAGAGAATATACTCTAAACTGTACCCACTTTCTTCTGATCTGAGAATGATATACACACCTGGTAGCAACTCAAATACTTGTTCTCTTCACATCCCCCCTGATTTGCCCAGCCTCCATTGCATTCCTGCGAATTCCCAGGAGCTGTGGTGAATCAGGCCATGGAAGGAGGTCCATGTATGGGAAGGTAGGCAGATATAGGCAGGAAAGAGATGAGAACACATCAGACCCCTGAGCCCTGATCTTGGAGACCTGCATCCTTCAGGAGGTAGCCTTGGAGGTGCCACAGGTACCAGGACCCAGATTCAGCACCCATCAGTCCTGTGCAAGGCCCATCATTGACGTGCACCCTCAGAGATGCATCAAGTGGAACAAACATTTTCTGTCTGTGCCTAACATACATACAATGCCCCATCTTTTCAGGCCTATAGAACATTACATTGGGTTTTTCAGAAAATAGCATTTATAAATGCAAGAATTTTCATCCCATCTTTTATCTTCAAGATACTATTCCAGGATTCCTGGGGAACTCATATGAGGAGAAAGAAAGCTGAGTTCAAAGCTCTTGTTTTGCTTTATCTCTTAAATTGGAGTGTTATATAAAATTGTATTTGAACTAAAGTTTTACTGCCAAGAAAATTGAAAATTGTTTCTCTATTCTGTAGACTACAATTAATGTGTAATGCCTCCTATATACCATGTGAGATTATAATACGTGGTCTTCTCTCAAGGTAAGGTAAGCTAGGAAGGTTAGGAACTTATATAAATTCAGCTCCTTACAGTCTCAGGAAGCTATGGGGAATGCCCTGCTTTAAGTTCTCACAATCTAGAGCTTTCCCCACGCACTGAGGGATGATAAGTAAATATTCAAGCCATTGTCTTTTGTTGTCTGGGAACTGACCTTTGGTCTCTGCTACATAATACTGGGTTTCATGAAGTTCCCAGGGTGCAGCCAGGGCAGCAGAAACAGTGGGACGCTCTGTTTGGTGTCTTGCTCCACCAGACAGTACCCAGTAGTTTTTGCCTTATTTAGAAATAGACTTGTTTTATTATGACACGGGCCGTTTGTTAGCACAGAGACAGACAGAGAGGCTCACAATGTTTGAGTCCCTTATCTCGCATTGTTTATGTTCTTAAAATAATTTAATCAACTTCATAAACAAAGGCATTTTTAATTCATAAACAAAGAGAACCTAGAAAAATCAAATGTTCCAAAAGGCAAAAATAATAGAAAAGTCGAATCATTCCAAGATCTTCTCTCACTATCTGTTTGCACATGCCTGCAAGCCTCCTTCCTGAGGGCCAATGAGATTTCTAAGACATGTTCATTTCCCCATTTTGTTAAGATTTTGGTAGGTCATGGAAACCTTCTGGAAGGATCGATATTTCAACTGTCTCTGAATGCCATGTCTCTGTCTACCTTCATAAATGACTCCCTAAAAAGTTAAAATGGAAAGAAGTGCCAAATTAGGGCTTATAATTTACAAAGCAGTTTTAAATACATGGATTGACACCATTTTAAAAACAAAAAGTATTTAAAACTCTAAGACTAAAGGAAGATTTATAAAAGAGCAAAAGGAATGAAGGGATTACAAAACTGAGTTTACATTCTCAGCACTAGCTAACTATGTCAATTTTAATATTCAGTTGTATCTTATTAATATTTCTGACTTTTTATTATTATAAACTCTTTAACCCATAAATGACTAGGGATGGTCTCAAAATACTTATACTCTGTATCTCTACAGTGCATTTTAACCTCTGTACTTCAATTGAGGGAATGTGCATGTAATTTATAAATATAGTTCATGAGCTATGGGTATAAATGTAAGTCAGTGGACTATAAATTAGGGACAAAAGTGATAGCTAAAGCAGTTGTATTTTACATAATTAATATTAGCTAATTTGGTTTGAGCATTAATTATGCATTAGTACCATCTGAGAATTTTATACGGACTATCTCTTAATCCTTTATAAACCCGTGAGGTAGATATAATTGTTTCTTCCATTTTATACATGAGGAAACCGAGCTTTGGAATTTGTTCAATGAACATAGCTAGAAAGTGGTGAAGCTAGCCTTGAAATCCAACCTGTCTGACTGCAAAGACTCATCATTAACACCCATGCTCTCCTAGGAGATGGTGAAGAGTTATCAGGGGGATCTGATAGGTTGTATTATTATTATTATAGCAACAGTTACTAAAAAAGCCAAATGGTTTACGGTTTTTTGACATGTCTCAAATTTGGGGTGATAAACTCCCCTCACCCATATTAGTCACGGTTTGATCAGATAAGCAGAATCGCTAGGAGGTAATATATATATATTATGTGTATATGTGTCTTTATTACAGGATTTTTTACCTTACAAAATGTGGAAGCTAACCGGGCAGTCTTCATAAGGTTGCTGTCCACAGGGCAGGCATAGAGAAGCACAGACGAGCTGGAACCCACAAGGACAGACTGAAACACATATCAATTCTTGCTGCCTCTGACTTTGATGGGGTTGCTGTCCTGCACGATAAGCTTGTGCCCTTCATCACAGAGCTGGCCCAGGAGCCAGAGAAGCTAAAGGAGGATGCAGGGGAAGGAGGAAGTGACTGCAGGCCTAGCTGCTGCCCCAGCAACAGGATGAGCCTGCAGATCAGTAGAAATGTGAGAGTTACATCACAGCTCCTTCACTTCCACTCTCCAAATCTCCTGTAAGAGTCTCTCTTGTACACTACCCTAACTTGAAACATACAGGGGAAAGAATCGGGTAAGTCTAGGTAAGCTGACACTTTAAAAAGCCACCATGTACCCCACACTGTTTTCTGCCTTAAAAGTATCTGCAGTGTTCTGTGGAAAAGAACATAATCAAAGACTATGGAGAAAACTCAGCTCTGCCATACAGTGAGCACACTGCCGTGTCAACAGACCCTAGAGCATCTCCTGTGTGCGAGCACTGTGCACCGAAGATTGCTGGGGCCTAGTTCCTGCCTTTGGGAGGCTAACCATCTAGCAGTATGAGGGGAAAGAGACACATCAACAGATAATATCAATACAAGTATCATAAGAAGTGGTATAAGTGCACCCAGGGTGCAATAGGAACTCACGGAAGGGGCTAACCTCTACCTAAGCTGGGATTTCAAGTGAGCCTCCTGGAGGATGTGGTGTCTACATAGTCTTAAATGATGAAGTAGGAGTTGGGTAAGTGAAGAAGGATAAGAAGAGATTTTAAGGTGTTTTGGGGAGAGAGTAACCATTAAGATCTATGGTAGAGGTGGGATGGAGAGATTTGTAAGCAATAATTGTGGGAGGCTGGGAATGGACAGAAAAGATATTGGAGAAGTGAGTGTTGGAAAACTCTGAAAACTCTATGCTTGGTATTACAGGGAGCTTGGACTTCATCTCTTGGTAACTGGGGAGAAATAAAAGAGTTAAAGACAAGAAAATGGTATGGTCATTGAGGTAGATAGTTCTACAACAATCACCTCAATGGCTTCCCCCTGAGCATGTGTACTCTCATCACATTAAAAGACAGGATCTAATTCCCCTCCTTTCGAATCCTGAGCTGGCCTAAGCGAGTGCTTGACTAAGAAAAGATAATAGAAGCAGCATTCCAAGGAGAGGTCTTAAGAAGTCTTAAAGTATCTGTCGAGGCTCTTGGAACACTCACTCTTGGGACATGACAGCGCCTCTTGGAAGCAAACCCATGCTGTCAGAAGCCCAAACCACAAAGAGATGCTTCATGTAGGTGTTCCAGTCATCACCCCAGCTGAGCTCCCGCTAAAAACCATTATGTGTGCTGCGATCATGAATGTCCAACTAGGTCAAGACTAGATGACTCCAGTCTCAGCCACCATCTGAATGTGATTGCATGGAAGACCCCAGATGAGAACCCCATCAACTCTCTGTCAGCGATGTGAGAGGAAAAAGAGAGGAGTGTCCCAGAAACAAGGGTTGGGAGTTTTGAGAAAGAGTGAGAAGAGGGAGGCGGGTGGGGGGTGGGGGGGGACTAGGATGTTCTCACTGAAGTTGGCAATATTCAGGTTGCTGAGAACCTTGACAGAGAATTTTTCCTAATGTGGTGGGAGGTTAGCAAAGCTGAAGTGGGATTATGAGGACTCATAGATTATTCTTTTAAGAAACTTGGCTGGAAAGGAAAAGATTGGCATTGGTAACCAAAGGAGAGCAGCAGGGTAAAGGAAGTTTTTGTTTGGTTATTGTTCTTGTTGCTGTTGTTGTTTATATGCTTTGTTATTGTTTGCTAAAGAGGGGGGAGCGATATGAGTATAAGAAAAGAATCTAGAAATGGAGAAATACAGAAAGGGCTTCAAGTAAAGGCCCTTGACTGAGAATATAAATCCTGCAGGTGGAAACCTGAGGCATTGGCAGGGAGGTAAGTGTCTGAGACAGAGGTGGCTCAGGGATGGGTCCCTTTCCTTGACTGGCAGGCTTGAGGGACCATAATTTAGAAGAAAGGTGTTAAAAGAGTCATGATAATGTAATATTTGATAACTTGACTTTGCATATTATGAGGTGGTTATACAAGTATTTTCTTCTATGGGCTTAAATGTTGCCTCTTAGCTTTAATGGTTGTACTCAGGATATAAATGTGGGGACTGATCCAACAGATAACCATGGTTTATGAAAGTAACCTAGTTTATAGAGTTTTGAAAGCCTTTAACTCACCCAGGTTGCAGATTTGCCTCAGGGTAGTAGTGGGGCAGACCAGAACGACACAGCCAAGGCTTTGAAAATAATATTGAAATTTGAATCACAGCTCATGATGTGAACCAGGGCCTGCATTCTGAACCTGAACAGGTTGACTGTCTGTTGAAATAAAAAGTAGGGACCAGAGTCACATAACGTGATATTCAAAATGTCTAGGACAGAATCTAAAGTCTCAAAACGCTGAGAACCATGGAGATCTCAACTTGAATTAAGAAAGGCAATTAACAAGACATCAGCATTGAGATGACACAGATATTGGCATTACCTGATGAGAATTCCAAAGTAGCTATTACACAAATGTTTTAATTTTAAAGCAATTAGGAATGCATGAAACAATTGAAAAAATAAAGTCCTAGAAAATAAATATAAGAACCAAATAGAAATTCTTTCTTTTTTTCCAAATAGAAATTCTAAAACTGAAAAATACAATCCCCCCACCACCCCCAAATTTAAAAAGCACTGGATGGACTCAATAGCAGAAATTCCTAGGAAAAGATGAACAACCCAGCAGAAAAATGGGCTAAGGATATTGGTTTCTAGCAAAGGAAATACAAATATATAAAAGATGTTCAAACTTACTCATAATTTAAAAAGTTAAAATTAAAATGATACTGAGATACTAGCTTTCATTTGTCAGAGTGCCCAAACCTCAAAGTGTGAATACAAGTTGGCAATCATTTGGAAAATTCTCATAGGTTGCTTATAGGTATCTAGAAAATTTGGCCATATTGCTACAATCTACATGCCATTTGGCTCTGTAATTCAACTTTTGGAAGTTTATTGCATAGAAAGCTTGTAAGTGGATGAAATGATGTACTTGCAATGCTATTTCTGGCTGCATTGTTGGTAATCATGAGACTACAAACAATTGAATGTTTATCGATATAGGCTACAGGTCATATTCATTCTTATACATTAAAAAGCTAAAAAAAAAAAGAATGAAACTTCGTCACTGAGTAGATCAAAGGAGAAACAATAATCTATATTAGCTTGTGTTTGTAATGCATAAAGAAAGCCTGAAAGGACAGGTGGCAAGAAGTGGCTGCCTATGGGGAGGAGTAGGGGCTGGGGGGTAGGAGGGTGTCTTGATTTTATGCCTATTAATATGTTCTGGTTTTTGAATCATGTGAACATATTGGCTATCAAACAAAACAAAACAAAACAAAAACCTAAGCTAAAAACAATTAAATACAAATACAAAGAGTAGAAATAGTTCTTAATGTCCAACCCCAGGGATGTATCACAGCGGTTCCTTTACATCTGGATGAAGTAAACCTATCCAGGGTTTCTATTAATGTGGCTTCAGTCTTAGCATGTTAGTCACATGCCTTCCATGGTCCCCATAAGGAAGCAGAGACCTGAATTATCAGGGACACTGGTTAGGATGAAAGTCTTTTGGTTAGGAATACATTTTTTCCTCAGCCTGGGCTGCTGGGGCTTATAGCTTGCTTACTTTCCCCTTACGAGTCCCCTGCTGCTTTCTCCTCATCACAAAGGGACAGTCCTTTTTCATGTTTTGGAAAGATCTCCTTTTGGGAAAAACCATTAAGCCGATGATGGGCATTCACGCAGCTCTTGGCTCTCTGAATCTATAGTTATGATTTCCTATAGAAACCGGGCAGAGCAAGTGAGTTCCTCCCCTTCCCTCCCATCTTCCAGGCACCCAAAGCAAAACCTCACAACAGCAGACCTCTGAGCACCTGATGTGTGGAATGGCTTTCTTTCCAGGTCAGGAGTCATGTTTTGTTTTTCATCAGGGCCACTGGGTCCCCATTGAAGGGCAGTGCTTGAGGATGGGGGTCTCTCCTCACACTCCCCCTAACCCTTAATAAATGACCACAAACACCATCGCTTTCCATAAGAGGATCAAGTTGCTTTCCTGAAATCACAGGAGTCATTTTTTCTTCCTGTTAGATCTGAGCTGGCTTTCTCACGGGTGCATGTGGCCCAGGCACAGCTGCTCCCGCCTGTAACGTGGGCTGACACACACAGACAGCTGTCGGGAGAGCATGCCTCCTTCTCCTCTTTGTTAGTTCGAGCTCTTGGTTTAGCCCTACTGTGGAATCCAGGTGATACTTCCTAATTGGCAAACAAAAACCAAAGAAATAAAGCAAAAAAGACTAGCTCACACAGAGTCCGGCTCCAGTCATTTAAAACAAAATCAATCTCACTTCTCCCTTTTCCCCTCAGTGTTCTGAAATAATATTTGAAGTTCTGTTTGCTCTCTTTGGAGAAGTGCCAATGACTTCGAGGCATGTAGTGAAGTTATATGTCAAGACACAATTACACTCAGGACTTGGAAAAGTGATTCTCACTTAGGAATAATATACGATATGAATTTAATAATCTGCCATACTACTTCTTTCTTTCCTCAAGGAAATGAGTGGAAAACTTACAGTAGCAAAAGGAATCTCTCCTCCATGGATGGGATAAATTAATAGATTTTGTAAAAATTGGGTAAACTATTATTCATAGTGAGCATGGAAAGGAACAACATGCAAGAGTTCTTAAACTTTCTACTTATGTCATTGACTATAGTAAATGTCTTTAAGAAATCTCTCTCCATTTGTTAACCAAAAAAATACCAAAAGAAATTCTTCTTACTACATTGACGTTAATGGATGAAATGTAGTCTGACAAAGTACCACAAAAAATCCACTTGTCTGTTTTCCCCTTTCTGACCGCAATTATGTAACTAATTATCAAATTCAATGCACTCTCCCTTTTACAATCTATCAAGTTATTCTCATATTCTTTTCAAAAATTAAATTATACTGTCATTATATTGATACATTCTTATAAAATATTCATAAAATGCTAAAAAACCCCACAGTCCTGTTTCACCCACCGCTCTGTAAACTACATGTGGCATATGGACCTTTTTATATCCATATATACACATTCAAATATTTACATACAAATATAGATCTTTATATTATATACAACTATAAATATAGAAATACATAATTTAATTTTATGATTGTCTTTTGCATAGATGAAGTCATATTGTACTCACTGTTCCACAACTTGATTTTTAACTTAATATCTCAATGATGTTTCCATAATCAAAACATGTAACTTTACCTCATTCTTTGGAACTACTATTAAGTATTCCGTTTTATCCGTATATCTTATTTTATTAAATTCTTCCCCTACACATTTAGATGATTTTCGTTTTCCCCTATTACAAATGATGCTTCAATGGGCATCTTTATCCAAAGCTCCTGGTGCACATGAGTATTTCTCTATAGTCATACATAGATGTAGAATCACTAAGTCAAATAGTCTGCAGGTTTTTATTTTTAAAGATACTGCTAAATAGTAATAGCTATACTACAAGTCAGGCTCTATATTAACTCAAATTATCCTCTTAATCTATGATATAGGTACTATCATTACCCTTAGAGATGAAAATGTGAGGCATAGAGAGGTCAAGTAATTTGTTCAAAGTCACACAGCAAGTAATAGTGGAACCAGAATTCAGACCCAGGCATCTTGCTCAAAATCTATGCTTTTAGCACAATTGTAGGCTGCCTCTCTCTATCATATAGATATATTATGTACATAAACTATATTCAAAAAATAGAAGTTAAAAGGGATGATATAAAGTAGTTAATATTTTATTTTTATTAATAGTCAAAAGCTTTTATTTTTATAAAACTATTATTAACAGTAATGTTTTAGTGAGAATTAAGTGATTGAATATGTGGGTTTTTAAAATTTGACTCTATACTTCAAAACTCAGTTTATTGTCTGTCACAGCTGAAAATGGCAGCCCACAAAGGCAGACTCAAAGAAGAAGTACGTGCCTGGCTATACTGACTAAATTATTGTATTCATTTTTAAATGCCATCCACCAATTAATCAAAGTCTTTTCCTAAAGTTTAACTCATAAATGTTCATTTTCCCATACATCAGTATGTTTTCATTATGAAGTAACTAGACGGTATCGCAGTTTTTTGTATTTTTAACAAATCAATTCACAAGTTTGGTAGCTTCTCCCCAAGATGGCCACTGTCAGTTTCTTCTCTCCTTGTAAAAGCAAGCCATTTTCCTATCGAGAGGAGAAGTCGTTCCATTCTCTTAAATCTTGGCTGGTTTATGACTGCTTTACTTACAGAATATGGTAAAAATAAAGCTGCTGCCTGACTTCTAAGATGTGGTCATAAGAAGACATTTGGCTTTTGTCTGCTTCTCTGAGAACACCGGCCCTGGGGAAAGCCAGCCTCACATGTTAAGTCTGACTTCCCAGAGATTGCCATGCTGTGAGGAAGCCCAAACAATCCATGTGGAGCGAGCATGACAGAGATACCTGGTGAGCCCCCAAACGTTCCAGCCCACTCAGCCCATACACCAGGTATGAAAATGAAGAAATCTTCAGCTGACTTCAGCCTCACTCACCATGTGACTGCAGCTGTGTAAAAGGCCCCCAGGTGAAAGCCGTTTAGTTGTGTCTGCTTTCACTGAATGACTGTGAGAGATAATAATAAATTATTTTAAGCCACTTAGTTGTGGAGTGATTTATTATGTAGGACTCTAAAGCAGAATTTTACTGAAACAACACATTTGGAAAACTTTTCAACAGGTGAGGAAATTTTATTCCTACTTTTTTATTCAAGTGTGCAAATACAGCATTTTTTATGGGCATACTCAAAGTTTTTAGAGTCATAGTGAGAAATATTTTCAAACATTCATTCCCCAGATGTTCTTTCTTTTGCAAGAGTTTTTCTTTAAAAAGCATTTCTAACTATTTATTGTCTAAAATGTCATTTTTCTAATTAGAGCATATTAAGTATAATTTTTTCCCCAAAAAAATCTGCTAAATGATATACTATTAATCATGGCTGTCATCATAGAAAAAGTCCATTTATTTTTGATTTTTACTGTGAAATAGTTATGATAACAGTACATAGAATTCTTGTATATTCTTCACGTAAATTTCCCAACTGCTATCATTTTATGTCTGCTTTATCAGTTTATCAGACTCTCTAAATACATATATGTTATTTTTTAATGAACTATCTGAGAGTAAATTACATATACGATGCTCTTTTACATCTAAATACTTCAATACATACATATTCCCTAGGAACTAGAACATTCTTTTACAAATCATAGTGCAATGATCAAAACCAGGAACTTAAATTTCATCAATTATTTCAATAATGTCATTTTTTAGCAAAAAAGATAAAAGAAAAAGAAAAATCCCATTCAGAATCACATACTGCAGTTATTTGACATGCCTCCTTTGCCCCCTTTAATCTGAAGCGATTCCTTAGTCTTCCCTTCTCTCCCAAGAACTTGATATATTTGAAAAGTTCTAATAATTGAGATTTGTTTGTTTCCTCTTGATTAGAATCAGGTTATGCTTTTTTTTTTTTTTTTTTTTTTTTTTGCCCAGAAGTGATTCTGTGTCCTTTTTGATGTGTCTTATCCAGAGGTACACTTCATCCAACAACAGCAGAATACATATTCTTTCCAAGTGCATACATGACATTTACCACAATATAACATATTTGAAGCCATAAAACAAGTCTTAGAAATGTTAAAGTGATTCAAGTGAAACCAGTATATTCTCTGATGACAATGAAATAAAATTAGAAATCATAAACTAGAAAGAAAAATGAAAATTTTTCCCAAATGTTTGAAAACTAAATAATACATTACTAAATAACTCATGAATTAAAGAAAAAATCAAAAGAAAAATTAAAAAAATATTTTTAACCTAATGAAAATGAAAGCACAATGTACCAAAATGTACCTTATGTGGCTAGAGGAGTATGTAGACTTATAGTCTATATTATAAAAGAAGTAAGCCCTCAAATAATGATTTCAACTTTCATTTTAGAAATATAAAAAAGAGCACAAGAGACCTAAAGTAAGAAGCAGAAAGGATATAAAATCAGCAAAACCATGATAAGAAAAAAATTTATAAGAAAAAACTGCAAACCAACATCCCTTATGAATAGGGATGCAAATAATAATATTTAAAAACGGACAATGCACTATGTCCAAATGAGGCTTGTTTTAGAATGCAAGTTAGTGTAGCAATTAAGAAACAATATGATTCACAATATTGATACACTAAAAAAGACAGACCATATAATCATCTCAAAGGATGCAGGAAAATTATTTGATAAAATTCAGCTCCATTTATTGCAAAAACTCTCAGCAAATTAGGAATAAAAACAATCATTCTCAACTTGATAAAGAACATCTACAAAACATCTATAGCTAATATCATATTTAATTATAAAAAAACTAAATACTTTCCTTCTCACATTAGGAGAAATTGTATCTACTCTCAATACTTCTGTTCAATGCTGTAGTGTGGAGGCTGAGCCAATGCATTAGTTCCAGATTGGAAAGGAAGAAGTAAAACTGTCTTATTTTCACAGACTACATAGTCAGCCTTGTAGAATTGCTGATAGATTCTATTTTAAAAAGATATATGAAAAAATAAATGCATTTAGCAAATTGATAAGACACAAGATCAATTTAATAAATCAATTGTAATTTCTATATACTTAAGAAGAATGTGAAATTGTGAAAAAATTTATTGAAATATATTTATTTATATACAATGTCAAACATTAAAAATATTTAGGGATACTTAAGGAGAAAACTGTGCAAGATATGGATGCTTAAAACTATCAAACATTACTTAGAGAAATTAGAGAAGACTTAAACAAATGTAGAGATGTACCATATACATGGATTGAAAGATACAATGCTTCTCAAATTGATATACATATTACAAGCATTCCCAATGAAAATCCAAGCAGAATTTTTTTTTGCAGAAACTGACAAGTTGATTGCAAAAATTATATGAAATGCCAGGGACCTAAAATAGCCAAAACAACTTTGAAAAAGAGGAATAAATTTGAAGGACTTACACTACCTGACTTCAAAACACATTATAAACCTACAATGATCAAAATATTATGGTAATGTTGAGATAGACAAGTAGAATAATGGAACAGAATAAATAATCTGGAAACAAATCCACATATATATAGACAACTGATGTTTTTTCCAAATGCAGAGGTAATTCAGGATAAAGGTACTAATCTTTTAAACAGTGGGAGAACAATTGGCTACCATGTATATAAAAATAAACTTTGATTCATATTTTGTACCATATACAAAAATTAATTCAAATGGATTACAGATCTAAGTATAAAAACTAAAATTACAAAAGTTCTAGAAGAAATCATAGAAAAATCTTTGCAACTTCAGGTCAGACAAATATTTCTTAGATATAACTTTGAAAGCATATTCTATAAAAGAAAATATTAATCACTACAATTACACTCTCTCTCTCGAGATGTTTTCATAATAAAAGGATGTTTAAAGGGGACAAGAATCTGGAAGAGGAGATTAATGAAAGAAATGATGATGTGGGAAATGACATCCATAATAAGAGATTTTACCAGCCATGCTTCAAATGAACAGATGAAGGAGACATGGGCAGTGGGGGAAGAGAGAGACACCTTAGAAATGGCTTTAGGTAAATTTTCAGCAAGGACATTGTGGGAATTGATTGATTTTAAATAAGCTACCTTCATCAATAACAAAACAACAGTATGCTCCTTAATGAAAACTGAATGCGCATTATGAAAGGACCTTAATGCTTCTCCTATATCATTTCATTTAATTCTTACAATAACCTTATGAGGTAGACATTTTAATTTCATTTGACAGATACAGGAAATGAAGCTCAAAGAAGAAAGAGATTTGCTCAAGTAGGACTAAGCGAAATGAATTCAAAATCCTTTACTCTTAAACAGTTTCTACGATGTGGCCGTGCCCTTACTAAATTGATAGTCAATGCGTAATAAAATGATCTGCATCTATTTGATTTTTAAAAAGTTAAAAACAATCTTCTCTCCTATAAAAACACACAGTAATAACCAGAGGTTCTGAAACATTTTATTTGATACTAGTACCAAACTAAAGAAACTGGCCCTCCCAGCTTACAAAAATGCATAAAGAGTCCAAAAACTAAAGGTTTTCAACTCCATTTAAATAAGCAAGTAAATCTTGTGGCAATATCATCCATGGTATTTGGTCTTAAATAAATATGAGTTTATTATTTAAGAATAAATAATGAGTTGCAAATTATTTTTATAAGTATAAATCATTCACAACCACCTTCTGTTGTAAATGGCCAACTCAGCTTTTCCAAAAATCTTGATCCAAAAGCTTTATGTTACTAGAGATTAAATTCCTTCAGTAGTAGGCCAGGGATCAAAATATATTGTGTTTTTATTTGTATAGTCTGGGAATATTGAATTTGTCTTTCCCTTACCATTAACATTCATCTCTCCAGATCATCCACTTCTCTTTGAACTTTGGAAACAGGAATTTGATAGCATACAGTATTTAAATCAATTAAAACAAGAATCCAGACAGAACCAAGTAATTCTGGGAGTTAACTATAATAACTCTTTTATCTCAATAAAGCTCGGTTTAATTGTTTATTTGGAAAATGACCAGCATCAGCATTAACTTTCCAGGGTGCATAAATGTGTTTTCATACATTTACTAATACTATGTTCTACTTTCCAAAGCCCAGAAATGAACCAAAAGTATACAAGCACTTGCTGACAAAAGAACAAAAATTGCTTCATTTTAAAAATTAGAAATTTGAATCGGCTTTGCAAAGAGCTCTCTAAATCTTCTATGTGATTCAGCACAAGCTGCACGTAGTAGGTGATCAACAAATTTGTTGATTTATAATATGGTATGGTTGTAAATGATTGCTGTTGTGTATTACCAATAAAACAGTCTCTCCAGAGAGGGAATGATGTTGCCAATTATCACTAATAAAGCCAGAAAGGAGTTCATAAAATTTGACTTAATTTGATTTTGATTTGGCCTGGTTTGTTCTGGTCTGCAAAGTGAAAAAAGCAAACAAACAAAAATAATAATTATCACATATTTTAACCCAGAATGAATCACAAGTAATGTTTAACATATTTGTCTCTATTTTTTTTACATTTAGATACATTGCTTTAAAAATTGTATGAGCTATAGGATTATAAACTTTTCTATAAAGAAATAATTAGACCCTTTCTAATAAATCTGAGTGTCTCTGGAACTCCATCCCTGACCTGTTCCCTCCCCGTTCACACACATGATTTATTTTGCTCCCTTCCTTTAATACAGATTTTTTTTGGATTTCTGCTTCTATTTTTTCTTCCCTTTCCTCCTTTCCCTATTTACTGCCTATACTCTTCCAAGTCCTTCATCACCCAGTGTTATAGCATAATGAGCCAGTGCAGTTTTTTAAAAAATAAGGGCTTCCTATGAATCAGGAGGACCATGCTGCTATGGATGGGGGAGTATTAACTTGTCCTTACGGTCCATGGGAAGAAAATTCTCCTTGTCTTGGAGCTTCACATATTTATGATTTATGATTTATAATGGCCATTTTGGATGGGTTCAAAGAGTATGTATTCCAGCGATCTAAATAAGAATGAAGCATGTATACTCAAAAGGCCAGTACGGCACCGAAAAAAAACAAAAGGTGACTTTATTCCTTAGACTAAAAGAAAATCAGTTCACGACCCTAAATTTGTGACTTTGATGGCTCCACGCCAATAGTCCATTTCCGCTTTTAAATATCTTTGATATTGCCAGAGTTCTTTATTACGAGATAAAATGAAATAATATATGTGAATGTACCTTGTGAAATGAAAAGATCTGTACAAAGATTCATGGTTATTATTATTAATATATGCTGTAAGTCTCTTTTCTCATCAGTATCAGAATAGTTTCTATCTTCTTGTTTCTACTGTACAATTTTTAAAAACTTTAAAAAAATATTTGCAAAGAGAAGAAAAATAGTAGTAACCAGGACTAAAAATGCTGAAACAAATAACAGCGAGAACATCTTTAAAGAGCCACCACTCCTTCCTTCACATAAAGCCCTTCTCCCTAAACAATGACTGCCAAAACAAATCATTTATTCTTGACTTTTGTTAAAATAGTTTATGAACCTTATAGTTTACAAAGACTCACAGCAAACCTGTATGTAAAGGAATAAAAATGATGAGATTAGTGATAGAATTATGAATTAGGATAACAACATCTTACTTGCTCCTGTCCCTGAGGGCATAGTTTTGGGAAGGAAGCCCTATCTGATCAATGGCAGTTGAATAAATATATTTAGCTATCATAAGTCCAGATATTTCTGTATTAGTAAGTAATGATTTTAATGTTTGATCATTTCAAAATATTATAAATTCATATTTGCATATCTTCCTGTCCAAAGCCAAGCACAGTAAGTATTTATTGCATACATTTAGATTAAATTAATATGAGGCATATCAAGGTACTACAATCTGATTGCCATTCCCAACTAATTATTATCTTTTATCTTTATGAATTTTTTTAATGCTTGTGATGATGGACAATGTAGAAATACTTAGGCTTGAGACATAAGCTCCAGAGAAACTATTGTTAATTATGGGCAGATTTAGGAATTCCAGTTGTCTTCTGGTTGATTTGTACTTAAAAAGAAAATCTAACTCAGTGTGTAAGAAGAATTTCAGGCAAGAGTATCTCGGAGTTAAAATTCATCAATTAAACTGAAACCATTTTTGTTAGAGATAATTTCTATGTTTTTTTCAAATAGAAAAAGAATTACATGGAAAGAAGCCTTGGGGAATAGAGTGTCAACTTGTTGTAGAGTTGAAATTCTATCTCATCTGCATCACTGCTTGAAAAAGGAAATAAAAGTCAGACATCAAGGGAATGCTTTTTAAAAAATAACTTGGTGATATATACCATTCAATATCAAAATTATAACATGGAGTAGAGTGTATGAAGAGCCTATGAGTATATGTATACCTACACATCACTCCAGGTGATTATTTGTTAGGTATGCCTGTTCAACTCTTGGGTATAATTGGTTGTCTTTTTTATTGTCCACCTCAAAGTGGACACACAGGACAAGAAGGTGGTTGAGAAGATGGAATGAGGGAACTTCAGAAGTGTATCTTTTCAGTAGCTGGGAATGTATACGCACATTGAAAATATTGGCAGTGTACTTTTTATCTTCCAGTAAATAAAATTTCTCTTGACCCATCTGCCACTGAGGATAATTCATGAAACTATTGATCTAGAGAAGGAGAGGTAGGTATTCCCAAACCAAGAGATTATTGTACCACTTCAATTCATAAAATTGATTATTCTGGGTTCATAGGAAAAACTATTCTTAAAAGTCAGGCTTTTTTAAAGAATAAGTTTATTTCCTAAATTCCTCCTTATATATATTTACCTCTCTCCTTTAACAAATATCCTCATTATATATCAGTCCTGGTCTACTCAGAAAACATAGTTTTATGTGGACATAAGTATACAAGGAGGAGGGTGTGAAGAAAGGAAGTTCCAACTCGAGAGAAAAAAAAGGGGCCTCTTCACTAGACAAGATAAACAGGAAAGGGTGAAGGAGATAGAGGAATGGAGGTAAAACTAGAGTTAGAATGTGGCCTGGGTCCCTGACAGCCTGAGGCTTCAGCCAAAGGGAGAGGGTGAGACAATAGAAACTCCAATGGAAACCTCAGACAAATGAAGGGGAATCTGAGAATATCCAGACTCGCCTTCCACTTTCTGTGGAAACCAAATATGGCACAAACACAGTAGAGTAGCAAGAGAGTACAAGATTTCTAAACAAATGAGCCTGAAATATCATAGCTGAGGGTGTGAGGGCTCCAGTGGTTTCTACAAGTGTTGTAGCTGGTGCACAAAAGATGACCGAGAGGAAAGTTTGCCAGGGAGAACTTTCAAACAGGGGACAAAGAGACCATTGGGACTCTAGGATGTTGTGCCCACAGTTAGGACTACATTGTAGACTTGGCAAGACCTTGTCAAATCTACGGAACACAAAAGAGCCAAATTGAACTTAGTCAACTTAGGGGAGATGGACAAGTTTTCAAAAACAATCATTCATGGCAACTTATCCAAGAAGAGAGAAGGGACTACAACTTATTCTATCTGCGCATGCTTCAGCTGCCAATGCCAGTGCCCAGTAGGACCAGATGGCACCATTTTCTCTTTATCTGGCCCCAGTGCATTAGAAACTTTTGAAGACCAAGCAGACAGCATTCAACTTCTGGTCCTTCTAGCTCTTATTGCCCAGAGGCAATACACAGAGCATCCGTTTGAGAGCTCAGAGAGGGGAGGGAAAAGAGAGGAGCTGTCCTAATAGAGACTTTAACCTCGATTTGAACTTGAGTTAAACCAGAAGAGATTGGATTACTTTCAATTTGGCAAGTTTACATTAGTTGGAACACTCCAGAGAAAGATGAGCTCAGTAATGAAAAATAAAAGAAGTTATAATATTTTGCATATAGAAGACTTAATATAAAAATTTTAACCCAGTTGTTCTGCTTTTAAAGGTCATCTCTCTTCTTTGCTCTGAGAAATCTTCTGGACCTTTTCTTTGCAGAGGGGACTGGAGCCTTATCTCACAGATTCTTCTTCAGGACTTCTGGGGATCTCAACATAACCAGTTTTAGTTTCCAACCTCGTTGCTTTAACCTTTTGGTGCTGGCATGCCTGCTAATTCTTCAGGCTGACCAAACCTGGCCACCCTCATCCCCCTGCCCCATCTGGTAGATCAAGTTATACATATTCCCCTTCTAGGAAGTTTGTTCTCCCACAACTACTACTCACTATATCTAATTAGAGTCTACGTCATACGTTCATATTCCAAGTCTTAATAAAAGTGTGTGTATGTGATGATGTGTTCACATGTTTTGACACTTAGGAAAAGTATTTCTTACAAGCTGGATACACAACACACACACACACACGCACTTTCCTCTTTATTCACACTAGGCTTAAAGTGGGCCTAATTAAAGTGTATTTAGACAATTCATATACGCATTATTCAAACTAAGATCTTTTAAAGGCCTAAGAGTAAGCTAGTTCATTACCATTATTATTGATAATATGTGAATCATGTTGGTACTTAGGCATTTACGTGATTATTGTTTTTCTGCTGAAATCATGGCCATACAGTTACATGACACCAATAATAAGTTTATAAGTAATTTATGATGAAGATTTCTTGTGCTGTGTTTCAACAGAGTAAAATCCTGGGGCTAATTTTACCATTAGTACTTATGATATCACTTCTTGAAAATGTAAGAACATGAGGGATTTTTATTGCTCTTTTAGTACAACAAAGTGCGAAATGCTATGGAAAAAAATGGCCTTTAGAACCGTGGTTGATTTATATCTCAGGAATGTGTGCAAAGGACTAGGAGGATAGGTTTCCTCAAATAGCTGCTAAACCCAGCAAGCTCCAGCCAGCAACCTTTTAGCAACTGGATCCCGAAACTTTTACCTGCATACAACTTAAGTCTCCTGATATTTCACCAACTCTGGGTACAAATGAAGCCACATTAACAAGAGTAGTCTATATTTCACCCAACCAGTCCTCTGCTTCTCACTCTAATTTTCCATAAAAAGTTCCCCTAAATATTTCTGACATAATCCAGGGTGGGTCATATGAGCTTCTTACTAACAAGTCTGGACAGATGTTTCTTAACATCCCCAGGCACTGCTGTCACTTGCAGCACAAAACACGAACCCTAGCAAACCCACTGCCCCTCAGAAAGCAGCTGGCTTCCTCGTGAGGACAGCAAGCACACACACACAGACTCCACTCAGGCTCTGCCACCTTCTATGTATCCACTCAGAGCTGGAAGATGTACCCAGAGCAAAATGACTTCCTATTTCACTGGGTATATATGTTTACTTTTTAGGGAGACACGAAGTAATAAAAGTAATGGCATAAACAGATTTCAATCAAAATCACTTTTTTAGTTTGTACTTAATGTGAGTTTTTCTTAGAATCCACATGAGAGTCCAAAAGACTAGGCCTGGGGCAGAAATGAGTGACAGACAACAATGGACCAGAACAGCCCTCAACTGAGGCTGGGTCACCATCGAGACAGATAGACTTCCAACAGCCTTATCACATTAGTTCACCTGGAGGCCCTGACAAGTAAAATTCCCAGCTCAGCTTCAGCTGAGCATCCCTTACCCACTATCAATGGAGACATATAGGTTCTATCTAAAGATAATCTACAGATATAAAATAAAGTCCAAACTGGAAATTTAAAAAATAAACAGCAGAAGTATTTCAATCAATGAGATACCATCTGACACCGTTGGGATGACTAATATAAAAAAAAGAAGGAAAAAAAAGGAAAGGAAAGGAAAGGAAAGGAAAGGAAAGGAAAGGAAAGGAAAGGAAAGGAAAGGAAAGGAAAGGAAAGGAAAAGAGAAAAGAAAAAAGAAAAAAAAGGAAGTAATAAGTATTAAAGAAATGTGGAGAAACTGAAACCCTTGTACACTGTTGGTGGGAGGCGGAACGGTGCAGGCGCTATGGAAAACAGCATGGCTGTTATGGTGGTTCCTCAAAAATGTAACCAGAATTATCATATAATGCAGCAATTCCAGTTCTGGGTACATACTCAAAGGAGTTGAAAGCAGGAACTCCAACAGAATTTGTACACTCATGTTCATAGGAGCATTGTTCACGAGAGCTAAAAGGTGAAAGCAATCTAAGTGACCATTGACAGATAAATGGATAAATAAAATGTCTAAACATTCATACAACAAAATATTATTCAGCCTAAAAAAAGGAAGGAAATTCTGACACTTCGCTACAACACAGATGAAACTCGAGGACATCATTCTAAGTGAAATAAGCCAGTCACAAAAAGACGCATACTGTGGGATTCCTTCATCTAAGAGCACCTAGTGTCCTCAAGTTCATAGAGACAGAAAATAGAGACAGGGCTGGAGGGAGGGAGGAGAGGGGAACTGAGGTTGTAGGTTCATGGGTACAGAGTTTCAGTTTTGCAAGATAAAAAAAGTTCTGTGGATGAGGGTAGCGAAGTAGCACAACGACGTGAATGTGTTTAATGCCACTGGACTATATACTTAAAAATAGTAAGATGGTAAATTTTATGGTGAGTGTACTTTACCACAAATTTTTTTCATTAAAAAAATGTTTTGAGAGTTTCATTCTAGTCATGGCTGAGCAGGTTATTTTGGGCCAATCGTCCCTCTAAGAACAACTTTAAAAGTTGATTGAAAAATTACATATATATATATATATATACATTTTTAATCATAAATAATATATGTTGTTATGCTTCAATAACAAAATTGTTTTTAAAAGTCCTTTTTTTTCATTGACAATATTGCAACATGTAGATAAACATACACTCAAACACAAAGGCAAAGTGAAGGGCTAAAGCAGATTTTCCTGTCAAACGTAGAAGCACATTCTCAGTAGACAAAGCCCCCCCCCACCCCCCCATCCCCCCCCCCCTACCCCCGCCGCAGAGGCATGATATATTCAAATCTGGAAGCTTTGGGGAACGAACAAAGCCCAAGCACTTCCTCTGCCCCAGGCACTATGCTGGAGGCTTTGTGCATATTTTGGTAGAGATCATAGGTTCTTCAAGTTAGAATTTACTGATGATTAGTGCAATCATCTAGCTAATACACAAAAACCTTACACGTTTGCAAATTAATGTTTTAATCTAAGTAATCTACGGGTATGGCTTCAAGGGTCAAATATAACCCCTTACCTCTTCAAGGGTCAAATATAACCCCTTACCTCGCAAAAAGAAAGAAATCTAGCAATCCCTGCCTCATGTTTTCTAGCCTCATTTCAGCTTTCTAGAGGCAACCACTTCCATTTGTTTATTCATTCATTCATTCATTCATTCACTCATTTACTTATTTTTAATAGTTTCACATATGCAGTACATTGGTTAGACATTTATATAGTTTATAAAATGATCCTCCTGATTACTCTATCTTCCCTTTGGCTCTGCACGTAGCCATTACCTTACTGCTGACTGCATTCCCTATGCCGTGCTCCCCATCCCCATGATCCTTTATCAACTACTAATTTTTACTTCTTTAACCCTTCAACTATTTTTAATGTTTCCTGTGGTGTTTATGTTCATATCAAAGTAACCTGCTGAAATACTATTTCTTGATTTCTATCGCCTGTAAATATTCATTGTTTTTATGCTATAGAAGTAAAGTACTTAATTCGTAATTGTTCCACCTTTCCTCTCTAATGGAGCTATGTTACTTTTTTTTAAATAAATGGATATCCACTGCTTATAGTACCATGGTATGTAATTATTATTTATACTGAGCCATATAATGCACTAAAAGTACATTCTCTTCTACAAAATCTTGCTTTTTCTGGAGTTAATTTTTTAAACATTTTTTTTTAGATTTCCAAGAACCCGTCCTCAGTCTCTTACACATATATTTTACATATCAGACATGATATCAGCTGTATTTAGATGTCTGACCGCTTCCTATACAAATTTTCAACCAAGCCTCTCAACCCTCTGTGGTCCCCCCATTTTGAGACATTTCTGTTGCTCTGATCCCTGAAGCTTTTCTGAGGTTCCACAACTGTAGGAGAGATAATTTCACAAGAACTGCTTGATGTAGAAAGCATACAGCACAGCTACCTATGAATTCAAGGGACCCCAGGTGTGCTCTGTGGGATGGTTGCTTAAAAGGAAGTTGGGCAGTCTCCACCAGCATTTCCACGATTTTTGCTGGCTCTGCCTGTCTCCCTTTGCTCATCCTCTCTGGCTGCCTCTCCCACTCTCTGTATTCCTGATAATTCCTTTTTTATGGATGTGTGTCAGGTGACACAGATGTAGTGGCCCCTAAAGCTTTTTCTTTGTTTTCAGTCACTCAGAGTCAATTCTCCTTTTTCAGTTCATTTTCCTGGGGCACTTCTTTCCTGGAACAGTCATTGTTGACCAAGATAGCTGAGGCCTTACTGTGCAAACAGGCAGGGGTAATGGAAAATCCAGGGAGTGGCAAGAGGAATTGTAAAGTTTCTTACGCAGAGCCATGCTTACTTCCTTCCCTTCTACTTGCTCCATTCCAGGTTGACATTAATTTTAACCATTATTTCTCTTCATGTTTCTCACTTTCCAGAAGTTTGTATTCAAAGATGGATTGTGGATTCCTTCTCATCTTACAGGCATGACTAAGATGAAGAAATAAGGTTCTCGGGCATCCTTGCCAATGTCATCACGGAACAACAACCAACATCTCGCCAGTCTATGAAGGGTCTCCAGCTCCCTGAAATCAATCCAGCCTCTCACCCTGACTCGTGTTTCTCCCTAATTCTGTATTTCTTTCTTCTACCCTTTTCTATTTCCCAAGAGGCTTGAAAAATATATAAAAGCCAGTTGTTCTCTGCTCAGTTTTCACTCTGTAACTTCCAGATGTAATCTCCAGATGTTTGCTTATCACCATCAGGCACTATTTTTTACCAAGAAGCAAATTGCCTTAAATTTTTGAAACTCTGGTTTCTGCTTTAATCAGCTTTTAAGGCAAAAATCTAATGACATATCAAATCTAATACTTCCCTGAATCAAAAACATTTTTCCTTCCACCGCCCCCCCCGCCCCCCCCCCGCTGCCTTCTGTTGTTAGCTTGAAGGTGTTTTTTTTCTCTATCTACTGCAAGGAATCAGCTTGGACAAACTGGACAGTTCTCATTATTAGATTTTTTTTTAAATGTGATGATTATGTAAATTTATTAGTAATTTACTTCTACTTGGATTAGTGTAATATAGTTTTATATCTTTTTTTAATACTTTAGATAATTTTTCAAAATGTGACAGAAGCAGAGAATTATATAATAAACTGCACGTACTCATTCAAAAGTTAACTTATAGCCAATCCCATTTCATCTGCACCCTCACTCACTTCCAGGGTTATTTTGAAGCAAATCTTAGACATTATATAACTGTAACTCTGCATTGTTGCTCTAAAATATAGAGATTGGTTCCCTTATTCAAACTTTATAATATCATTTAAAATGATATTATAATATATTATAATTTAATGTAATTATATTTTTAATTCCATTATCACAAAATGAGTAATTTTTGACTTATCAAATATGTCTTTAGTGTTCATATTTTCCTGATTATCCCATAAATGCTTTTTGTTTTTTAATTTATTATTTGAATCAGAATTATAAGGGCAATACATTCCAATAGGTTGATAATGCCTTTTAACGTCTCATAATCTATAATTTACCCCCATCTTTTTAATCACCCTTTACAATTCATCTCTTGACACAATAACATCATTTATACCAGAGAGTTTCCCAGCCTAGATTTTGCTAATCCCACCCCTATTCTGTTGTTGAAGATATTTATCTGTTCTGTTACCCGTAAATTGGTAGTTAAATCCCGAGGCTTGTGCAATTTAGGTTTGTATCCTGAATGGACCTCACAACGATATCTCTGTGGAAATGCTCTCATTAGCACTTTAATTTCCAGGAATTAGAGAGTGGGGTGTGTACATATTTTGGAAGGGATATATATTTTTCTCTCCTTTCCCACTTAACTGACATTTATAAGTTTTTTGGACTTGCTGTTTCTGTACTTTTTGGACTAAAATTTTGGATATTTTTTCTTCCCAGAGGACATTAAGGAGACATTAAAATTATGAGCTCGTTTCACTGAAATCAGAATTTCCAAATCCAAGACCCTCTGTTCAAGTAAGTACCGTCCCAGCAATAGGCAGTATTTAGCTGTGCTTTTTCTGAAAGCTAATATGATCTATCTATCCTTCTATTTCCCATAAACATTTATTCAATTCAGTCCACAAGGATGTAGTTTGACTAAAATAATTGTAAAGTTTCAGTGCAATTCGTCTCCCCACTGTCTGAGTATAGCGCCCCCAGAACCTGGCCAAGATGACTGACTACACCCCAGCCACTGGCCTCAAGGAGCTTCTGGCCTCAAACATAAGCAAACACTGAACTAACTACAGTGCAAAATGTGCCAGAATAAAGATCACATGAGAAGAATGAATAAAGTCCAATGAAGGTTCTTAAAAGGAAAAGACCACTGCCAGGGGACAAAGCCTTCAGAGACAAGGTAGGATTTGGGAAGAGCCTTCCAGAATAGATAGTGTTGTGGTGCAATCAAATTTAAGACCCATGGCGCCAATTAAGATTAATTATGAGCCTTTATTAGCTGGCTGTTGACTGACTCTCCCTACTAGAGAATCAGCCCTGAGCCTCTAGAAGGAATAGCTTAAAAAGCCCCAAAACCCCCTCTAGCAAGCAAGCAGGTTTACAGAAGCGGAGGCTGGCCATTAACATATCTTTACACCCTTAACATTAGCATCTCTTCACACAGAATATCTCCTAGAACTACGCCCTGTTTAACATTAAACAATGGAAGCAGAAGTTGGCCATTTGAAAATTTTCCACCCTTACCAATAGGATTTTGACAAAAGGCTATAGCAGGGACTCTGATTAGGGTAGAGGGTCTAGCAGGACAAAGTCAGAGGCAGGAAGCAGTTGCTGCATTTGGGCTGACCCCCAGGAAGTGTCTAGCATGGTTCCAAGTTTGGTTGCCATCAGGATCACCTAAGAGTTTTGAAAAATACAGAGGCCTGGGTCCCTCCTTAGACCAACTAACTCAGTCTCTGGGGATGGAATCTAAGTTTCTGGTGGTTTTGGGATATCTCCCCAGATGATTTTAAGGGGGAAAATAGGGAGCTGAGCTGGTATAAACTAAAAGGCTGGGTGGTCCTGTCGTGGATGATTATAATGAGCATGCTTGGCCAGGACACTCCCATTTGAAGATGGCCACAGGGATCATCTCATAACATCATAGAATAACAGAGCTGCAAGAAACTCTTAGAGATCATCTAGCTCAATCTTTCTCTTTTGATTACATGTCTTTATTACACAAGTGATACAAGAATAGGGTCTTGAGGTGAATGATCTAAACAATGAAAATAAATACAGAATAAAAACCAAAAAGGCCCCTATCACCATTCTCCTATTCCCCCAAAGGTTAACATTGAAAACCACTCCCTTTATATATTTATTTTCTTGTGTGTGGGTAACAATTTTAATTCACATGCTAGAGTGAGAGAAATATCACATTTATTTTCTATCCCTAAACAAATATAATCTGTTCTGAACCTTCTTCCACTAGGCTGGTGAAAATTTTACTCGTTAGATATTGGAGTTCCTTCTTACATACTTTCATCATCAGGACTGATTTTAAAAGTCTTACGCCTTCCAGAGCATTCTAGGAGGGCTCTCTATCTTTATTTCATGCTGATCTATCCTGACAGACTCATTACCCCAGTCTGTATCTCCCTTGAAGTCCAGCAACACCCTGAATTTTCTGGGACAAATGTGGATGTAAGAGTCCTATACAACAGCTCTCAGTGCCGCCATTCTTAGGATTCCATCCCCACCCAAACTCTGAGCATCCTAGTTTAGCTCTCAGCTGAAAGCTGCCAAGATGTTGTCCCCTCACAGATACTCCTAAAGAGTCCATTCTTTTAGACTAGCTGGCTAACAGTCACCTCTTTCTTCAGGTTTCAGTGTTTTTTGCTTCTTAAACTTGAAATTCTTCCTTCCGGACCCACCCCTTTGTGTCAGTCCAGTGAAATTCCCCTCATTGCATCTAGGCTTTCAGAGTAAGTGCCTAGAGGATGTTGTTTCTTGGGGGAGCATTTCAAGCCTCCCACAGTTCCCATGTGGCATCGATGCTGAGTTGGAAGCCAGAAATTTTGCCATGGGATCATGGCAAACTGGCCCCTTGGCAGAAGCTGGAAGGAGGCCATGAGACCAGGTGGAAGGTGTGGCAGAGAGACAGAGAGAGGCAGTGATAGCTTAGATGGGGTAGAGCTAGTTCCTGAATCCACTTGGCTATGAACAAATCAACTGAGATAGCAAATAATAAATTCATGGTCTATAGACTTCAGCATCAGGGTATCCAACAAACAGGTAGACAGAGAGACTGGGGCAGAAGACATTACATTGACATAACATAGAAATTTGAAACTTCTGTCCCTCTAATACCTCACCATGAAGACCTGATAATCTTCCTCATACATTCAAAGTCA
The DNA here is from genome assembly GCA_003508835.1 of Eonycteris spelaea. Lineage (NCBI taxonomy): Eukaryota > Metazoa > Chordata > Mammalia > Chiroptera > Pteropodidae > Eonycteris > Eonycteris spelaea. Next base: position 598,000 of record PUFA01000087.1, on the reverse strand, counting down.
TGTTGCAGAGAAGCAAGGAAAATGGGTAGAACTCTGGAACACTAGCATTTCTACCAAGAGCCATTGAGCAAAACTGTGATGGACTATTTAAATTATTGCATTGGTATAGACTATAGTTACTGGATTAGGATACGTTTTTTCAAATGTATTTTTTTTTCATGCTGTACAGTGAATAATACTTAGAGAAAGACCAGGTTACATTTTAGAAAAAAGAAACATTTCTTCTGAACATCTGAATTATAATATGTGTACTTTGGTGACACTACTTCATTTTCATTTTATGAAGAAATAGTGTATTTTAATGTATATTTAATTATTTGTATTTCTTCTCCTAGCCATTTCCTGTTCATACATTTGTCTATGTGCCTATTGAGTGTTGACTTTTTCTTCTTTATTTGGAGGACCTCTTTACATATGTTGAATCCAGCATGCGACAAATATTTATTGAGGTCCTAATGTGTTCAGGGCACTTGGATAAGAAATAAAGATACAAAGGTAAGAAAACCAGATATGGTCCCCATGGAGCTTATAGACTAAACATTATTCAGACTACTACACCAATCCATGTATAATCGCATATCGTAGAAGCCATGAGAAAAAAGACCACATGGCACTGGGAATGCTGGTTCTGACAGGAAGGCCTCCCTGAAAAGTGACATTTAAGTTGAGGTATAAAGAAAGAACAGGCTTTAACTAGGGAAGGAGAGATGAAGAAGAGTGTTCTTGGCGATAAGAACTGCTTATGCAAAGGCCTTGTGCAGGAGGGAGAATTACGCACTCAAAGAATAGAATAAGGCCCAGCATGAAGGGAGCACAGACTTGGAGACAGGTGATGAGGTGATGGAGAGTTGTCTAAGACAATGTTGGAAAGAGATAAGCAGGGGCCAGATCATGAAAGGCCTTGAATATATCACAAAAGCACTTGCCATTGTCTGCATTACATCTGGATATCATGAACAAATCCTCCCAGACACAGTGTCTCTCTTCTCTCCCAATGACCCATTCTCCCTTAACCTTCTCGGGGAGAAGTGCTGCCGAGAGAGAAAGCCTTTTATAAATGGAAGCCCTCGCTGTTCCTTTCCAGAACCTGGACAGCCTACTATACTCCACTCATCTGTCAGTCCCATCAGAGCTGAAAATACACTTTATTCTTTTTGAGGACCCGGGAGTCTAACCAGTGCTGTTGACCTTAAACAAAATATGTTGCCTGAATCCTGTTTGGAAAACACCCACACTCTTTCCCCTACCTTCTCTTCTTCTTTTCTCTCTTTCTCTGTGTTTTTCCTTTTTGAAAACGTACTTTCAGGAAAAAAAACTGAATATCTTCCTCATTGAAAACTAGATATTGGTATGATGTGAAACACCTAAAGAAAGGTAAACTTTCAGTGAAAGAAATGCCACATCTACAGGAAAATAACATGGCAGCCTCTGTCATCAATCTGGATTTGGCTATTTTGAGAAATGAAGTGAGGGCCTTCACTCATGCCCCTAAAATCTCCTCCTCCTACACAGGGGTGTGTGTGTGTGTGTGTGTGTGTGTGTGTGTGTGTGTGTGTGTGAAACATTAGCTAATTGATTTCAGAATCAGTTACATTCATCATCAGGTTATAGCAATCATATTACAGGACTTTTTGTTACTCGGCAATACTGCTTTCAAGCACATGGGAAGACCGCTTTTTTCTACCTCTTTGAAGTTCTGTATGGCAGTGTCTGTTGTTTTGGCCAATGAAATATGCATGGAAAAGACATATGATAATCACTGTGACTGGCTCTCTAGACTATCCCTTCCGTGTTGCTACAATCCCGAGGCATATGCTGATATGGAAGCGCCATAAGATTGAAGAAGTCTGAATTGTTCAACTACGTACTCATGCAGGATTTTACGCAAGGAGAAATAAACATTGTGTTAACCTACTGAGATTTCGAGGTTGTCTGTTAATGCAGCATTGCCTGGTTTATCCTAACTAATACATACATATGCTTATTTAAGAACACAGAAACAGCACTGTGCAGGTATAAATTGGGGGGGGGGTGTGCATGTGCGCATGAGAGAGAAAGAGACAGAGACAGAGACAGAGAAAGAGAACTAATTTATGGTAAGGGTTTGATTATAGAACAAGAGACAAGTTTTTAATGGCCTGATTTTTGCCAATTGGGACTTATAGCTATAGATTGCGCAAATGGCTGTGTAAGTACATTTAAACAAATACGTGGCTTATATAAGTATTTATCTATGCACAGTATAAAACATATTCTCATGTGTTTGTTTGTACTCTGGTATATAGATATATTATGGTGACTCAAACTTGTCTTCTACAATCCACAAATAATACACACACACACACACACACACACACACACAAACGAGCTAGGAAGTCAATTAAAAGCTCAAGGCAATACTACATTTTTCAGATACATTCTAGATTACCTACTGAATCATGGGTAATGTAGACTCTACATTCATACCAACAGCATAAGCAAAGGCCAGAGCTAGCCTTACTTTTTTGTATTTCCTGAGTTTTCTTGATTGCGGTCCGATCCTTCATGTTGTTCCAACACGGAGTGATTTTTAAAGGAGAATTTAATTTAATATAAGTCTGAATATCCTGTGGAATGCTAGAAACCAGCATTACTGAAGCAACCCTAATGAAAAACACAAGTCTCATGTACCAATTTGCGGTCAGAGGGAGCATTCCAGCCCTGCTCTCTCGTGGCTGTTAGTACTCCATCGTGCTCCTTTTCCCAGTCCTTCGCTATTCTCGTTAAAGATGTCAGAGGCTGCGGCCCACATGGCATGCTAAACAGGCCCCAGCTTACAGCAGGCTCCTAGATCAAGTGCAAAGACTCTGAACTCAGAAACACACCACCACTGCTGCCGCCATCACCACCACCATCATCATCACCGAATGGAAGTCTCAGAGGATCTCTTATCAATGGCCCTGCAGATAAAAGTGCACTTATTTTAAAACATTTAAGGGTATATAGACACAAAGAACACAGCACCTTCCAGAAGAAAACTCGCACGATTGGGCTGAGGCTGATTCGCTCACACGTTTTTATCACGTCGGTGCGGACGGTGCGGAATGCCAGTAACAAGGGCGACCATTTGTTTGTGAATTCACGGAAGACTGGACTTTCACACTGGACAGGGACTTCCTAATGAATAGCAATGGGGAGACTTGCTGTGTATTAGCATATTTTATCTGCCCTTGTTTTGAAATTAAACGAAGTCGTAGTTGAAAAAGGAAGGCACATATTGCCACTGGGCTGGCTTTTTAGAAAAGTGGCATTTGGAATGAGGTTTAACTATGCGGGCAAATTCTAAAGTTAACTGTTAGGATCCTCAGGCTTGCATAAGACATTTCCCCCTCCTCGTGTGATAAGAGAATTTCCTAGTCACTATTATTCTTTCCTAAACGCTACTCGCTCTCGGATACAATGCCTCTCTGTTTTGTCTGGAGTTACTTAAATATAAATCAGGAGAATTCTGAGCTGTAGCTAAAGGTAATCTGCAAAGCTCAATTAAGTTTTAGTCATTTATTGAACATATATACGTGCCCAAAGCTAATCGAAGCACCTTGGGGGCAGAGTAGGGATGGGAGAATATATGAATAAGTTCAAGTGCTTCTTGAAGGAACACTTATTAAGGTTCTCTAGCCACCTGGAAGGAAGAGAAAATAGATAGCTGGGGAGCTAGATATAGATATAGAAAGATGAATAAGACAACAAGGTAAAAATCAGTAGTATGCCGTTAAGATCAATGAGTATTCTAGATGTTCTAAAAAGAAAATGGTGGACATAAACTGGAATATTCAGGGAGGATTTCGAGAGGAAAGGTGAATATTCACTTAAATTTAAAAGTGATTACACAAGAGGCAGACATCCTGGAACTGGGGGGCACTAGGTTATTAAGCACAGTAATTAAGAGCTTAGGCTCTGTATTATCAAAGTATAATTTTCAAAGTTAAAAGCATGGTTCTCATAAAAATATATAGTATACACCTTTCAAAGATCCACTTAGCTCATGAATGAAGGAATCAGTAGTATAATAAAGCTGACTCAACAGAACAAAGGAGAAATCAAAGTATATGTTGTTAATGAGAGTCAGAATACTGAAATAAAGCTACTAAATTAAAAACAAAACTAGTTAATGTTCTACAGGACAACAAAGCTGTAACTTTTAGGGCTCTCTTTTCTACCGGACAAAAAAATCATTGCATGTCTACTGCATAAAAATCAATTGCAACTTGACAATCTTCACTAAGTTAAAAGAACTTCGCAGAGTCTGGGTCCTAATCACAGTTAATTTAGTCGAACGAAGGTATATTTCCCTGAAGAATCAGGTCCTCCCCATTGAGACCTTTTAGATGACGCTCCAGTGTGAGGCTGAAAGGACACGATATTGAAAGGATCTCCAAGTTCGGGTTTTTTCCTTAACAGTACTCTGGCAGAAGGGAGCTCTCATCTTGTTCTGCCCCTTGCCAGCTGTATGATGTGGCAATGTGCTTAACGTCTTGGTTCCTCGATTTTTAAAATCTGTACAATGTGGGCATAATAATTTTATGCACATAGAGTTTTGATAGAGATCAAATGAGATAATTACACTGTAAGTGTTTTGCATAAGATCTAGCACACAGTAAGGGTACAATATATGTTCCCAACCACAAGTAGAGAAGGATCATGAGCAAAAAACCCAGAGACAGACGTGCATGTTTGAAGCCACTGGATGGACCAGCCTGGCTGAAGGGATGTTTTGCTTTGAGAAATAGAGAAAGATAAATTGAATAAATAGTTTTTAGCCAGACTAGAACATATTTTTAAAAATAAAGAAGAAAGACAGAAAAGCACACATAATTTTTAGGAATTTGGATTTTATCCTGGGCTGCATAGTGACAAAGTGAATGCAGAATGCTGGGAAAATTATCCCAATCCTTTATAGGACAACCTGAACAGAGAGAGTGTGTGATCAAAGAATTAGGAAGTGGTAAAAGTTTGAGGAGACAGGGAAGGAGGAACCACACATCACACGTAACTAATAGATTTTGAAACTAAAAGATTGTAGAAATGGTGTTTCCTTTGGTATAAGTAAACAATTTAATTTAAAAAAATACATTTTAAAGTGAAGATAAGGAATTGTTTTGCATCTCATGTCTGTATTTGAGAATAAAGAAGATGAAGTAGAAATATTCAAGTAGACACTGGGAGACTAATTGAGAAGTCAGTGGTGGAGGGAAAGATTTACAGGTCACCCACACAAACATGATAGCTAAACTGTAAAAATCAATGGACTATACCTAGCATTCGAGAGAAATGAGCAGAAGGACAAGAATCATGTGTCCTTTCTTCCTCTTTTTCCAAAAGGCAGTTGTTTTCTGAAAGATAAAAACAGGACAGGTCACTAAGAGAGAGAGGAGGGACAAAGCTTTGTGACACTTTGGAATACAAAGCAAAGGAGGAACTTGGGTAAAAGAAGGTCAACTCTTTTGAGTTGTTCCTGTGGCTCATGAAGCAGAATGGAGCCAAAGCACACTGGCTTTTGTTGATTTTACCATTAAATTGAAGAAACTTCAAGAATGGTGATACATTGTTTTAAATTCACTCTATGGTGTAAGTAACCGAGAGTGTTTCCTAATGGAACGGCTTACTAGGGAGATGGAAACATTAAAAGGAGGGGGTTAGGGATTAAGGTAATGAGATCTGAGTAGGCAGCACCTTAAGCTTGGCTTGCTCCTAATGCAGCCCTGAGACAAGAACTGGAGTACAAGCAATTTATTTGGAAGGTGCTATCAGGAAGAGAGAGAGAGAGAGAGAGAGGAGAGAGAGAGAGAGAGAGAGAGAGAGAGAGAGAGAGAGAGAGAGAGAGAAAACAGGAGAAGAAGGGACAGTGGGCCAGGGAAGGGAAGTCAATAGAGGTGCGTTAATGGGCAAGATCATGTTGTGCGCAACCTGGGCTCTCAGGGCTAAGTCCTGCTAGGAAGGTATGAGAAACTACAAAAAAGAAGTTTGGAAGTTTTAACTCCTCGGTGTTTACTACTATATACCTCTGGTCTACCTGTGCTTATAGTCAGAGAAAGCCGTGGGAACAGAGAGAGCGCAGGGCTGGCAGTAAACAACCTTTGGCCTGAGAACAGCAAGTACTGAGCAGGTACTTATGGGTGGGGCAGCTCCAGTGCTCTGAGAGAAAAGGCCATGGTGCCAGACTGCCCGAGTGTGATTTGGGCTGAATTTGTTGCTTTTGAGAACAACTCTGGGTGGTACCATTGAAAGGTCCATGACGATTCCATTTGCACTTGCTTCAAGTTTCCTAAGTGGGGCCATGAAAATCTAAAAAAGCCAAGCTATCCGCTGGGAGTCTAATGTAACTATTACCAACCATGTCGTGCAAAACATTGTAAAATGTGCTTTTTGTATGGCGCAGGACAGGGATTCTGTTCCCTGACCACAGTCTTCTCTGTCTTCCTCATCCTCCCTGATAGAGCGTGAGGACAGATCTTTGTTACCCTGGTGTGAAGTAGCACCGGTTATTTGGCATAATAACTCTTGCAAATTCTTCTATAAAGACAACTAATATTAGAAGATGATGTATTCTACATACTCCAAAGACCTAAGAATCTACAGGTACTTTTTCGAGATAGAGCCAGGAATTAATGGTTGTCATTATTTTGAGAACATTGCTACGTTACTGTCAGGCAACCACCAACACACACTGAATCCAGAAGATGACGTACCACATGGCATTTCTTTTACCCCCCTGTAGGTCCAAGAGCTTTTATTCACCAGTCTCCTTTCCTCCTCTCTCCCATCTCTCAGCTTTCTACCTTTTTATTTCCACTTTGTAGTTTTGGCCCTATTCTGACAGAATTTTGCAAAGCTGGTTGTATTTCCTCTCCTGACTATACCAGGACCTCTCAGGTAGCTCTTCCCGATGACCACAGATCCCGGGTATTCACTAGCCAAAGTGAATGGCAGCATCCTTCATTAGAATCTTTAAACCTTGCCCTCACCTTTATAGATAGTCTCTTTATTAGCCTCTCCTCAGATTACTCAGTTAGAGATAACTTCTGTTTCCTGCAAGACCCTGACTGAAACAGTACCCAGTTTGAATATGGTCAGTTCAATGATAGAAACGCTGCCTTATGCGTCTCTTTGAGATATGCCACAACTGTAAGTGTAGCTTAAAATTCTGAGGTTCAGAGTGGGCCCCATCAGAAGAGAGTGGCTGTGCCTAGAGAAAACACATATTCAGAGAGGACATTGTAACTTTATTCTTTTGTCCAACAAATAGTAAGAGTCTACTTACTATGCTCCAGACACTGCTCTAGGTGCTAGGAGTATAGTGTGAGCAGGACAAAGTTTCTGCCTCACAAAGTTAATTCTAAGGGAACCAGTACAGGTGAGCATGTGCACCCACACGCAAATAAAAAAAGGCAAGTTGAAATAATGATAAATAGCATTTTTTAAAGTACCAAATATTGAACAGTATACTATTTTGAGTTGGATGGCTAACAAATGCTCATAGGAGTTATTATCTAAGCTGATGGGGCATCTTCCTTAACTGAGACATCCTGTCTTGAGGCCTCCTAAAATAATGAGAGTAATTTTGAGGAATGCTGCTGCTATGCATGAACAGGAAAGAACAATGAGCCATTGAAATTTGGATATTAATGTTAAAAGGACTTACAACCCAGCACCCAAAGGCTGGGTTATACCTCTCTTCACCATCATGTAAACTTCAAAAACTGATTAATCAAATAGTTGCTACATTCTTTCTATAACCCTGGTCAAAATGGTGTGAATAAGCTATTACTTAAACAGAATGGAAATGCCTTTTGGCTGAGGTTTTTCTCATAATCGAATGTGAGGGTGAGCACTAATGTGCTAATAAACCACTCTTTGCTAGAAAGGCTTTTTGTCAATGAGCTCTGAGAGATGCAGAATGTAGTCACAGGAAGTCTCAAGATGGGGTAGACTTTACGGGAACTGAAACCAAATCCAAACATTTTGTGGTTCAGCCATTTAAACTTCTACTTAAACATTTGGACATGTATCCATCTCTGGTCCAGCCTGGAGCCACTGTGACTTTCACATGAAATCCACTGCAAGCTACTAATCATTGTCTTCACAAAAACCACACTACAGGCAATAGCCGAATTCCGAAAATGGTTTTCTGCTCTCAAGGAATAATACTGAAGGGAGAAAATTTAGATAGCGAGTATTCCTACCCACGAGTATTTCCCCAAACACCAATTCAATTCCAAGAGTCTTTCTTTTCTCTTAACCCCATAGCTCCCAGCTCCTCTCGTCCTCGGCCATTTGACTTCTTCTCCTAATAGTACCTTGGTTGTAACCATGTGCGAGGTTGATTTCTAGAACAAGTTGGCTCAGGATTGTCAGAGGTCATCTCAGGGAACTGATAACTTATGGATGGAAACTTTTGTTGTGACCCTTATCAAAGTGTTAAAATACTCACATGTACATGTGCCTGGTGTGCTTGACTTCTTTTCCAAGGAACATGCCACTTACCAATATAATGACAAAAACTTGATAGCATAAGGAATTTTCACATAAATGGCATGTGAGAAGAAATGGTTCTCAGACTTTTTTGTTTTCAGCACATCTTCACATTCCTTTTGGTGGGGGGGGGGGGAAGAGGGTGATGAAAATGTGTGGTTTTTAAAATTTATTTATTTAAATTAGTTTCAAGTATTCATCTTCACATTATTAAACTTAGGAAGACTCCCAAAATGCTTTTGTTTGTACAGATAATAATATCTATTGATGATTCTTATGTTAAAAATTAAAACTGATCATTTTTATCTTAGTTTGCCTAAAAATAACAATCAAAACATTACACGTTAATAAAAATTGTATTTTTATGAACAATCGGTACATTTCCCCAAAAAGAAAAGTTAGTGAGAAGACCAGCATTGTTTTATAGTTCTTCAAACTTGACGTTTGAAGTTGCTGCTGGAAAACTCCACTGTATATTTGTGAAAGAACAAGAGGCAAGAAGAAAATAATTGACCATATTGATAAAAATAGTTTTGACCCAGTAGATCTCCTGAAAGTGTCTCAGAGTCTCTTTGAGTTCACAGATGACACTTGGAGAAATGCTGTTGTAAGGGAAAAGTACATTATTTTTTTTCCAGTTGATAAGGAAGCAGTAACACAGGAATAAATATGGTGGGTAGGGACATCTGGAAGAACTCTGCTAGCTCCAAGACCCAGCAGTGAGATTTGAGGAGTGGCAGGAAACATAGGTTTTATCGCATTTCACAGTTTCACCCTTTGGAGTTACAAAGACATTTCAAATATTGAAGCTGGATGGGAATTTAGAGATCACTTGAAAACCCTTTATTCTAAAATACATGTTGACTCCATGACTAGTTATCAGGAGGTCCAGTCAACACCTGAGGTGTAACCTGAGCATGGAACAATGGGCACCAGATGTAAAAGGAGGAATGGATTGTGTTCCCCATCCCCACAAGGCTTCTCCTTTTTTTTTAATTGCTGAATTGTTCTCTCCAGCAGCATTGGGCTCCATCCAGTGAATATATGTTCTGCTAGCCACTTAACAAACTCAAGCTGTGGTTTAGGGCTGATAAATAATTATGTTAATTAACAGGTTGGAGGAAAAATATGATGCTATTCCTGTGGAATGCTCTGAGAAGCTGGAAACACTTAACTGCAAAAACTACATGTGGTGAAATAACCAATAATTTGCTTAAAAAACCCACATCTGGTTTGCTGGCTCAAAGCAGGGGTTAATAGTCATCTGAGGGCAGCGAGTGGTAGAGAGTGGTCCCGGGATAAGCAGCCAAGCCTTCACGGCAGGAAATATGCTTGTTCTTGTAGCAAAAGCATTTATGTTGGCTTCTGACCAGGATGAAACATAGAAGGAATTATTTAGTTTACCTCTTTCTTCTTCTTATAACATATGGTTCAAGAATGTCTTTATCATATTTGTACATGAGAATAATCTTTAAAAATTATTTGCTTCGAACTTGCAAAATGATGCAGCAAATACATCAGGGCAGTAAAGAATAGGAAACTGAGTTCGAATCACATATGCTTAATGATCTATTATAGCAGACACACTGATTTGATAAACATTTATAGAGCATCTTCCTCGCACAAGGCACAGATTTGAGTGTTATAACTAATATACAGGTGAGTAATCTGTGGTCACAGATCTCAGAAAGAAAATAATTGAGTAGAAAGACTAAGACAAATATACAATATGTGCATAGCATAAATCCCAGTGTGATATATGTTATTAAGGAAAAAGAAGCAAAATGAGGTAAGAGGAAGGAAACTTCTTGTAAGATTGGAGGAGCCCACGAACATCTCCTGTCAACAGTGGTATTTCAGCTAAGGCATTAAATATGGCTAGAACTCTACCAGGTGAAAATAAAGGCAGAACAGACTTTAGATGGAGCATGCCAACCCATCCACAGCATTTTTAGTGGAGGTGGAAAAGCAGGGGACAGTGAGTAACCCCATTTAGTTAGAATTATGCGTAGATGTAAAGAGTTTGAGGAGGTTAAGCAGAAAGAAAGTCACAATTGGAGGTGCCCATTAGAATATTGATCTGGCAAAGCACTGTGTATGATAAATTGAAACCAGACAAATCTGAGGACCAAGATGGGGCTCAGAAGATAGTTTCATGATGGTCCAGGAAATCATTACAAAGGCACTGTGGGTTGACCATCATCTACTAGATAATAATGTAACATGATGACTAATAGCATATGAGGGCCAAGGTAAGGGGAGCAGTTGAAAATGTTTTCCTAAGCTCCATCTGCAGAGACTAAAAGTGTGTGCTTAAATTTCTGAGCCAGGTAGACATATCCAACAAGTGTTTGAAAATTTAGACATAGAGGCCAAAACCATGAAGGAAGGGGGAACATTCAGGGATCAAGAGGAAGAAGAGCAGCCATTAAAAGGAAATGAGAAAAGAATGAGAAGCTGTCTTCTTGGGTCCAGTGTGATTTTGTTCCAATCCCCTCAACACACAGCCAGAGATCTCTGAGATATGCAGATCTAATCATGGCAGCTGACCACCACAAACATACTAAAGATACTCCAAAGGCTTTCCACTGCTTTTAGGATAATATCAAATCTCAACACGGTCCACAAGGCCATGCAAATTCTGGTATCCACCTACCTCGCAAGCACTACCTTTGCCCTGGCTCTACGTTTTAGCGATGTGGACTTCTTTCCATCCTTGGGGGCTGCTAGATAGCCTCTTGCCACAGGGACTTTGCTTATGAGAAAAGTTTATTTCATGTATTTGCCTCATCTCCCTCTACACATCATTTACAAGTCAGTGGCCACTTTTTAGGGGAGCTATTTACACTTCTCTGATTGAGTGGTAAATCCTTCCATTATATCCTCTCAAAGCACCTTATGCTTTTTTTCTTTCCAGAACTTATCACAGTTACAACTGTATATCTTTCTGTAAAATCATTTGCTGTATCCCAAGAAGCTGTAAGTTCCTGAAGACAGGGTCACTGTTGCATCTTTTATTCCCAACACAGTTTCTAGTCCTTAGCACACTTTAAATGCATAGTAGTTGAGTAAATAAATGTTAAACTATGATATAAAATGCTCTCACCTGCATTATCTCATTTGATCTTCATACTATACCTATGAGTTAGATATTATAACCCAAATTCTACAAGCAGATAAACTTGAAATTGCTATGTATCTGGCTCAGAACCATATAGAAGTTAGTAGCAGCATTGTGACCCTGACTCTTTCCACTACATCACGAATCTCTACCCCAGAACAGAATTCAGGTCACAGATGCCAAAAAGGGAGATGGCCTCCATGTAAAGCAGAGACAAGGACAAGTACCAAATGCCACAGGGGGGCGGGGGTGGTTAAAGGAGAATAGGGACAAAGATACTCTACCGATTTGGGATGGCCTTTTAGAAAGGTCATGGGTGGCCTTTTAGAAAGAAGTATCAGTTTTTAAAGTATAGTGAATTAGGGAAAGCTTTTAGAGAAAGGCAAGGAATTACAAGATGATTAGAAAGTCATGCAGGTTTTCCAGATGGAGGCTTAAAAAAAATATTTGGCAACTGAGAACACTACATGAAAGTTAGGGTAGAATCCTCCCCAGGATGAGTAAAAAGACAAAATGGAGCCACACTTTATAAACAAGGAAACCGAAACTCCCTTCCAAGACAATTTATGAGAAATGAAAATGACAAAAATATATTTTAAAAATTACTTTTACTAGTAATCAAAGGGAGAAAAACTAGAATTAGCTGTATCATTTTACTCATCAAACCGGGAACATTTTAAAAATAAGGAAGCTTGACGTAGAGAGCTAGATAAGCCTTGCAAAGCATAAGGACCACTGTCCAGAGAGTTTGGTGGTATTTGAGGTGGTGAATGAACATGGTGGGGGTTCCAAAGGAGGAAGAAATACCAATTCTCTCCTTTATTTGGTGGATTCTTCTGAGGAAGTCACTGTGAAAAACCATCTCCTGTACAAAATGCCATTACAGAACATGGGACAAGAATGAGTCACGTGCTACCTGGGTGGCAAAAAGTCTCTTAGTTTTAAAAAGAGAAACACATAAAGGTATGATGCCTGTACAAATAGTAGTCCCAGATGACAGATATTGCCGTTAAAATAAAATAAAGCAGTAAAAACTTCTAATTTAAAAAAAATTAAAGAGCATAGTTATAAATCACTAATGTAACCTTCTGATATTCCAATGAAAATATCTATAAAGACATATCCAATGAAAGAGGAAAACATTTTACATCAACATTGATACTGGTGACTGACCTATTGTTAGAATTAGAAAAGATTTCCAGTACTTCAAGAACTGTGGACTAGTGTGTGACTTATGTTTGGCCACCTGATACAGACTACCCCTGTAACCAGAAAGGAAAGCCCAAGAATGTGTGTCCCCTACTGTCAGCCTCAACTCTGAAATTTTCCTTCTATTGCAAGATTATATCATCACACTCACACGCGCGCACACACACACACACCAGCTTCTTCTCTTTTCATCCAGTTAGTCTCTGCCTTTTCATTAATAAAAGTACAATTCTTGCCCCAAAGAGCCTAGCAGAAAGGCGTTGTGACAACAGTAACACCCCAGGGGCTGCAGACCTACTAAGTAAAACGCTGTAGAAATAGGCTGAGTTGCAGGACATGCCGAAGAAGGGAGTTTTGTTGTGTACTCAGGCATATTACTTGTCAGAAGAGCAGGCAGAGAAGCGAGAAGACCCTCTTGAGTCCAGTAGAATTTACTGGGTGGAACCTAAGCAGGAGCTCTAGGTGGAAGAATGTTTTTCTAACTTCCACGAGTGGACAGGGAGCAGAGACTTTGCAAGTCATCACCTCCACAGACAGCCTGGGGCCCAGATAGCCTTCTCTTTATCCTAAGGTGGAGAATTTGACCAGAGAGATGCAAAACACCACAAAGCAAGGGATCTAAAAAGCAAACTATCTATGTCCAATAAACATAGAGAATAGAATATGGTATTTTTGCTTTTAAAATTAGCAATAATTTTTATAAAATTTTTAAAAGTAATGAGATTTTTAGAAGGGGCCATGAAAAAGGCATTCTCATACATCATTAATAGAAACTTAAGTTGTCAGAAAGTTCCAGTAAATGACCTACCTTTGTCATTTTTTTCTTGCTTAAACAACATTTGGTCTAAAATTGAAGAATGATAAAATATTTTTTATAATCATGGTTGCATAATAGTCCACATAAAGGTGTACGTTGATTTATTTAATGGCATGTAGAAATGCTTATGATATGACTTTAAATTTTAAAAGCAAGGTAAAGGGAGCTGAAAGGGATTCAGAAGTACAAATTTCCGTTTATAAAAATAAGGGAATGGAAATAAAGTACAGCATAGGGAATATAGTCAATAATATTGTAATAACTATGTATTTTCAAATAGGTGCTAGGCTTATTGGGGTGATCGCTTCATAAGGTATATAAATGCTAATCACTATATTGTACACCTGAAACAAATATAATATTGTATGTCAACAGCGTTTGGAAAATAAATTATTCTAAAAAGTTTTTAAAAATGCAAGATACAAAACTTTTTAAATACAATTATGATGCAGTTTTAACAACAAACCAAAAGCAAATATAAGCACAAAAAAGATTTGAAAGGTTGGAAGAAAAACGGAAGAACTACATCTAAATGTTGCAAATAATTACGGATGAACATATATATTATTAGTAGAGCATAATTTTTTCTATTTTGTAGCAAAATACATAGTTTCATAAAAGAACTTTGGGAGATGGTTTTTGGAGATAAGCAGAGAGGACAACCAGAAATGGAGGTAGAAGGGACGTGTACATCTAGCGCACGCACTAGCCCAGTGACAACATTACTCAAAATTGAAGCATGTCAGAAACAACTTTCTTTTCCCCCTAGAACATTTTTAAATGCTGAGGACCTGGTAGGTAAACTCACACTTGATGCATACCTAACAAATCAGTCGTGGAACAGTTTTATTAAGAGAATTTTATAGGAAAATGATCTCATTCCAAATGGTGCTTGTGGACCCAAACTCTGAAGTAAGGGAAAACTATCATAACAGAAAGACTTTATGGAGTCATAAATTAACCAGTGACACCTACACTATTAAAAAAAAAAAAAAACAGATGAAATGAAAAGAACTCTGAAGTCTGACTCAGAGACTTCTGGCCTAAGTTGGAGGTGTCCTTGGACAAGTCATTTACCTCATCTATAAAATGGGGATTAGAAGACTTCCCAGCTCTCCTCACTGGATTATTATAAATAACAAAAGGGAAAATGTATGTGAACTAGTGATTGGCAAATGAGAGAGAGCAAGGGAGTCAGGACCTGTGAACCTCTATACAAATGTCACAGTATTTCATGGCACTATACTTTCGCCTAACAATAGCACTAAACAGTGCATCCCTAAAATGACATTGAAAGATAATATTTTTTCCAGATGAGATTATTTTTTGAAAAATTTGGCTAAAATCTGTTTTATGTATAATGCTGTTTCAGTTTCTTGCTTTTTTTTTCAGAATGCTCGAAATATTTTTCACATTTGAAATTGGAATTTGACACGTACTTTCCAAAGATAAGACTGAATCGTGGAAATATCCATAAAATGTTAAAGCCAGCATATTTGGGGACATATTCAATCAGCGTTATGGGGAAGGGGTACTTCATTTTCCTCAAACATTTCCAGTCATAGAAGTGTGTGCCTGCACATAGTGTGTGCATGTGTGCACACATGTGCATGCTCGCTGGTGCACATGTATAATGCAGTGAAGAAGAGAGAGAATTCAAAGAGCTGTAAGGGGAAGTAGTGGCAGTGGTGCTCACATTCACATCCCATCCTACTGACCCCTAAAGGATCAGGCCAAGTTTTGTAGAAGTGGTAGATCATGAGTGATTGGTTAAAGATGCTTACATTTATTGATAGAGGAAAAAAAACATTCAAGGCAACAAATAATTGGGTCAAGTTCCACAAAATAAAAACTTTCTGTGGAGAAGAAAATAATATGTACAAAATATATGTCATGTTTGTAACAGGAAAAAATAACTGATCTACCAAGAGGAAATGGATTAAAGTTCATTCTAAATCTAGAGAATTGTATCTGGTTATTTCAAAATATGATGAGGGTCTGTATGATATTGAAAAATATGCATGAGCTAGCGTGGAGTGAAAAAAAGAGCTATATATTGATCCAATTTTTAACTATAATCTGTAAGCATATTACATATTAATGTGTGTATTGCATAGAAAAAGCCTAAGAGGGTGTACCCTAAAATGTTAACACTTGTTTCCTCAAAGTGATCCAAATGGATACTTTTAACTTTTTATTTTGTTGTAATTGATGAAATTTTTAACAGTTTGAATATATTATTTTAACAACTAAAATCAAAATAAAACTTTTCACTTTGAGAAAAGTAAAAAAACATATTGTCCACCAAAAATTGCTTAGACTTCAATCTTAGGAAGTGATTAAGATAAGAAGGGATCATTAGGAATAAGAAGAAATTAAAGATTAGCCTGAACCCTTCCCAAAAAGAGTTCAGATAGTGTGTTATATCCTTACCTCTTACTCCAAACTTTGACTTAGAAAAGTTGCAGAGCTTAAGAAGGAAACAACAAACCAGCCCAATTGCTGAAGAAGATAGCTCCAGACCACTAATGTTAAAATTTCTAAATCTGAAACTGGAACCATCCAATTAATCCACATTCTTCTCAGTGTGAGTTTCTTGCCTAACTGTTATAATATTAGTACAGATGGTTTTGAAAGCCACAGATAAAGGTAAAGCTTGAGCGGAAAGCCAAATAATTATTTCTGCAGAATTAAAATCATTGTGGGCGAGGATACTGAGCCAACTAAAGTTGATTTAAAGGAGATTTAAATCAGGATCTCTAGTAGGAAGAGCTAGTTTGACAAATCTATTACACCTAATACACTAGGTAAACAAAGATTTCATGTCAGAATAGAATTAACTGTGATGTTTGGTGAATAGAATTAAACCTTTTCCTTCTTCTAATCCTTCCTTTAAGATAGCTAGCAACCACAGGGACCTATTATGGAATTAAAATTAATTCATTTTTTTAGTATTTGTATGTAACTAACAATCCCTCTAAAATCCCCCTAGGCAGTCAGGCAATTACTGACAAAAAAATTAGCAAAATAAAGAAATAAATGTTATGGATTCCAAAAAATATTCTCTCCCATACCATAGTCCCCCTTTATCCTAGAGTTACACCATCCATGAAGAAGCTTCATTGGAAACCATGGGTGGTTAGAGTTAATGTTGATTTGCAGCATGGAAGGTATGCAGCTAGAAGGATGCAAAAAAAAAAAAAAGCCTCTTTTTACTCTCTGGGCAAAAATGAGAGATGGGAGAATGGAGATCTGGCATGTAATACTTCTTGGTGAAAAACTTCATTTACCTCTCCCATCACTCCAACTAAAACACTAGGATTGTCCTGAACACTTTAAAGAAATCTGAATATTTTTACTCTTTGTTTCTAATAATGCTGTTTAGTTTTTATGAGAGCATGTGTTTTAAAGGGAACTGAATATTTGTAGACACCCAAGGCTCTTAGCTGTGTGATTTGGAGGAACTGAGAAAGAGAGATGCAGTTTATTCCATTTGCATTCATAATTTCCCAGTACAATGTTAAGAACACTGATGATTTAGAGAAGATGACTGTAAATTTTGGTGACTAATAAGTCTCCTTGTTTATTAATGTCTCCTGGTAGCTCCAGTTCTATTTCTTTTATCCTTAAGCTCCGGGGTTTTTTCACCTTTTGAAAATGTATTCTTATGAGACAGCCCAGATTGATGGAGCCAGCAAAACCTGTGGTTTTTGTCAATGCTTTTCACAATGAAGATGTTTCTCTCTGAGGTCCTCTATGTTTAGGCTCCACATTTAGGAACCCCTGGGTCTTTGAAGCTGTTCCTTACACCTTACACATCCACTAGGAGATGATACATGGCATTGACAAGATGCCTGGGATGGAGACTACATCTTCCCAGAGCCTGTGCTCATGCTGGTCAGCCTGCATCCCACAGTACTCAACTGGACTAGATTCAGTAGTGTCCCTCCAAAAATAATGACCACTTCGATCATCAGAATCCAACCTTATTTGGAAATAGGATCTTTACAGTTGGAACTATTTAAGATGTGTTCAAATTGATTAAGGTGGGTCTTAATCCAATGTCTGGTATCCTTATCTGAAGGCCATGTGGAGATGCAGACACACAGGGAAGAATGCCCTGAGAAGACAGAGGCAGAGCTTGGAGTGATGTGTCCACTAGCCAAGGAATGCCAGTGACTGCTGGCGGATACCAGAAGCTAGAAGAAATGGATGAAACGAATTTTCCCTCAGAACTTCTAGACCTAACCCTGCCAACACTTTGATTTCAGACTTGTAGTCTCCAGAGCTGTGAGAGAAGAAATGTCTGCTGCTTTAAAGCCCCTCAGTTTGTTATACGTTGTTACAGCAGCCCTAAGAAACTAATACCGGATAGACTGGAGAGAAAGTTTTTAAGAAATTCATAGGAATAAGATAGACACCTTCAAAGATAGCTACCTAAAGCTTTAAAATTGGGTAAGAAGATATTTTTAAACTTTCACTTAACATGCAAGATTGTTTGCATTTGGAGATGACAGTCTGAGAAATAAATAGGTTCCTTGGTTCTCCTACCAAGGTCAGAGAATTTTATATTCTTTCTAAAATAGAAACTTTAAGCTAAAAAGAATCATCAGGAGATAATACTCTATTCCCTGGTTAGACAAGATGGCCCCAGAGTGCCATATCATTAAGATCTTTGGAAAAGAACATTTCTTCTGGGCACACAATCCTTAGGATAAAAAAAGTATTTGTGAATTTCAATACATAGAATTTTCTGTTAAAAAACTATTGAAAGAAAGATGCAAAACATTCCACAAAAAACAAAAATTGCTATGGCATTATTTCCTAGAAATTTATTGTGTTGTTGAGTACACCACAAGTCAAGAAGCCCAACAAAGCCATGGACCCTATAGAAGTATTCAAAGCGACCTTTAAATTCTATTTCTTAAAATTAAAATACAGTTTATCCCTCTAAGGAACCACATTACTTCTATTCATGTGCAATGCTGGATAAATTAGCTTGCACCTTTTTCAACCATATTTTCTTGAATTTATAAGTGTAACATAGCCATCTACCATCATTCATATGCTCGTTCATTCTTCAAAGATATACTGTAACAGATATTGTGTTATTTGCTGCAAGGGATATGATAATGAATAAGACCCAGATCTTAGTCTCCTTCACCTCTAGTATTTTAAAATATAGTCAGAAGAACATAATTCTTAACAACTATAATAAAAGATGGAAAGTAAAATATGTCAGAAATTTCAATAACAAATGAAATGCTTTGAGAGTTCAGACGAATGTGGTAGTTGTAAGCTAAAAATGTAGCTCACATTTTTAGCAAAGCAACTGATAGTTCACATATAAAACCACATGTGCATATTCACAGATGTCAACACACTGATGTCTGAATAGCAAGATAATCATTGACTGCTTATGCCCACCTGTATTCCCAAGTACATTGAATATCCTGAAAAATCTCATGCTTTAAGACACACAGAAATTCTAAATAAAATAGAACAAACATACTTTTTAAAATGCATGTTATTATATGCCTAAATTTAAAAAGGAACCAATAGCGAAAGGTAAGATAAAAACACAAGTGATAAGTGGGAATAGGTACTTTGGCTGCCCTGAAGACACAGTAAGGTCTTAGTTTAATATCTTCCAGGACCAAGAGTCAAGGACTTAGATCTGCATGAGTCAGTAAGTTGGAACTGAGACAATAGCATATTATAACTGGGACTTTCAAAGAACCACACTCTCAGGAGAAAGTTAGAGCAAAACAAAACACACACACACACATGCACATGCACATGCACATGCACACGCACATGCACATGCACAAGAAACAGTGAGCAAACCAGAAAGGCAGAAGATAAGAAAACACCTGTCTCCTCCTAATTCTCACTTGGGAGAAAAAAATTCGTGAGAATTTTTAAGCTCAGACCTGAACTTTCACAAGTTTGAGATCATTTTTACACCACCAGCATGGTCCAGGAAACTCTAAACCAAAAAATTAACTTGAAAAAGAGTCATCCTAGATGCCAACCAGGAAACCCTCAATTCAGACCACATAAAGGATTCCCACAAAATATGAGTTCAAAATTCAAACATAAGAGGAAACAAAGGCAGAATAACAAGAATCACATAATCAAAAAAATAAGATTCAGAGCTTTCAGATTTTCAGGTTATAGAATAATTAGAAATTAACTAGAAAATGTTTAAGATGATTAAAGTGAAATGATAAAATAATTATGAGAAAACAACTAGCTTAAATATAATTATCCAATCCAACTTGAAATAGAATCAAATAGAACTTATTGAAAGAAATGTAGAGTCTCTGACATTGAAAACTCAGTGGACAGAAGATGAATGAATAAATAAAATGTACTACATCCATGCAATGGAATACTATTCAGAGATAAAAAATAATAAACTACTGATATATATTATAACATAAATGAACCTCAAAAATATTATACTAAGTAAAAGAAACAAAACACAAAAGATCGCATCGTGTATTGATTCCATTTATATGAGATGTCTATAAAAGACAAATCTATAGAGGTAGAAATACATTAGTTACTTCCTAGGGCTGGGGATGAGAGTAAGGATTAACTATAAATGGTCATGAACCATTTTATGAGAAGACAGAAATGTTCCAAAACTGGGTTATGGTGATGGTTGCACAACTGAATAAATTTGCTAAAAGTGAGTAAACTATAAATTTAAAATGCTTGAATTTACATATATAAACTGTATGCATGTATGTAAATAATGCATGTAAATTATATCTCAACAAAGTTGTCTTTAAAAATTCAAAAGAAAAGTTAAACAGCAGATTAGATACTGTCGAAATTCGAATACAGATCTGAAGAAATTGCACAGAATGCACAACAGAAAGGGAGAGTTGGGAGGATGTATGAGAAGGTCCAATATATATCAAATAGAAGTTCCAGAAGGAGAAGTAATGAGGAAAAAAAGGAAAAGAGAGGGAAAAATTCTCTCAAAGAAATGGAGGTTGAGAATTTTCTAGAACTGATGAAAGACATGAATCGCAAGCTAAGCAAATAAAAGAAATCCACACATAGGTATGTTGTGCAGAGTTAAAAACCACTGGCACAGAGAGGTTCATAAAAGCAATGAGAGAATATTTGTTACAGAAGCAAAGGAGAAGCAATTTTGGTCAAGAAAAATGTTACAAAAGAAATAGGATTTTGGTAAACACACAATAGAATATACAGATGTCAAATTATAATATACACCTGAAAATTATATAATTGTATTAACCATTGTTACCATAATAAACTTAATTTTTTAAAAGTTAAAAAATAAAAAAAAAAAGAAAGAAATGGGATTTACTAGAACCTGGAAAGAAAGCTAAGGTTTACGTAAATGTATGTAAAGAAGGGAGGACATTTTAATTACAGGTGCGGGAAGGAAATCATAAACAAAGATGCAAAGGCCCACATGCATAATGGTGAGGCTTTGGGTATGTGAAAAGGATAGTCAAAGAATAAACATAAGAAAGTGGTAGGAGACAAGGTTAGGAAGGCATAGCCAAGCTAGATTAGAGTGGACGATGAAAGGCCCTCTAAAGGTTTGGATTTATATTAATCCACCACGATTAAAAATGTTCCCTGAATGATTTATAATAGATCCTCCTTTTTGCCAAGTAGACCCTTGTTTCACAATAACTAGAGAAATTCTATGACTCCGAAACTGAAAAGGCTGCTTTCTAAAAGTTAGAGTGCACTTTCCGTTGGAACCCTTCGGAGTCCTGAAATCCAAGTTAAACCCAAACCTGGGAAACAGAGGAAGCTCCAGGTAGCTGGTGGGACGTATCTGTGCTCATCAGGCAGATGATGGGAACAGCCTCGGCCTCCCCTGGATATATATTTTTTAATTCCCATTAATTTAACAAGCCTGGGAAAAGGGTGAGTCATAAAGGTGGAAAAATATTTTGGCTGTAGCTTTGGTGAAAGACGAAATGCATTAACTTTGCAATGAGTCATCATCACCTCAGGCAGCTTAAAAGAAAAAAACCTCAACCACCAGGGTTACAGATCTCTCGGAGTATATCTGACAGAGTGGCAGGATTTGGTAACTTCTCGTCTGGTATAGGTAAAGCCTGGTGCAAGCTCACTTTCTCCAGAAGGAGACCTGAAATGACTCGTTTCCAACAGGCAACCTGTCAGGCTGGCTCTCACCTCCCAAACCTCAGTGGGAGACACAGCTGCAACCCACCTGTTTCCATGAGGCCGGTTTCCTCTATTGTGAACAAGGTACTAGAAGTTAGTGCCAACGGAGGCCTTAAAATAGACATACTTTAAAAATCAGGCATAGCCAATTAAAGTCTAAGAAAGTTACATTGGTAATAAAATTACATGAAATTACTTCTCTGAACTGTGACTGCCCGATTATTCGAAGTAAACCGTAACAACTCATTAGTAGGTTTAAATTCGAACAAAACTAACCATTCTTCCACTATATCATTTAAAAAAAAAATAATCGCAAATCCTTTACCTCATTAAAAAAAATAAAAACTGTTTGAATGTCACGTTTGGGCATGTATTATTGTCAAATGTTTAAGAAGAAACTAATGGCCTCAGATTAAACATTGGATGTTGGAAAGAGTTTGAAGGTGTCTCTCAAGCTGTATCAGTAAATAAAAGCTTTTTTACTTATATCGTCCTTAGAAAGTAGCCGCAGGCCTCCTATCCAGACCTGGATTTGAATCTGAAACTAGACACTTGATAGTGTGTGACCCTGGCCAAACTATTTAGCCTCTCTGAACCTCAACTTTCTCGTGAGTCAAATAAGGGGATAACACCTATTGCAGAGAGGGTATGAAGACATAATGAGATGACAAATGTACCATTCCTTGGTAATCAATAATGCCAGCTTCCCTCCCTCTTCCCTTCCTAAAGTCTTATCCCTCAAGGCACAGCAGCTGGGCTGCTGAGCTAGTACAAGTCTGTGAAAGGAGTAGGCAGTAGTTGGATGGGCAGAAGAGAAATGAGAGGGTGTTCTTGACAGTAGGAAAAACATAAGCTATTTTGAGGGGTGATGGGGGAACAGTGAGGAAGGCATGTGGCTGAAGGAACTAATTGTCCAGCTGTGATGGAGAGTCAAGTCTGACTAAAGAAAGGCGCTCCTTGGGTATTACACTGAGGCATTTGGAATTTATACACTAAAGAGTGATGAGTCTGTGAAGTTTTCAAAGCTGGGGAAAATTACTCTGGCACTACTAATGACTTGATTCTGACCACGTCACACTCTTTTGCCTTGCGTCAGTGGGGCCTCTTCACAAGAACTAAGAATACTTCAATACTTCCTAGAACTGCCTTCTCACTTCCTGAGTCGGAGAGACTGGCACATCACAACAACTCTATTTTACAGATGAAGAGAGTAAGCCCCACAGAAGCCAGATGTCTGGCCATGGGTCAGCATCAAGAACCTGTAGTCCATGTTTTCTGACTCTAAAATTTTTGCTTTTCCAACTACATCTCCTTGATGCTATAAAAATTCTATGAAAATGCATCAAAATTATCAAAAGGGAAGAAGGAAAACCTTAGGAAACACATGCAGCTTGTGACGTGCTGTGACATGTGCACACCACAGGATGCACTGGAATTTGAGGATTCAGTCTGTCTCTATTATTCAATTCTCTGCCTTTAAACTTCAGAGCTATCTCCTAAACTATTAATTAATGTTTGGGATCTATTCCTTGGAAATAGTTCTAAAGAGATGTCAGTAGATTTAATTTAATACTGCAAGCATACTTGTGTTGATGGAAGTGTAGCATTTTAGAAAAAGATCTCTCCCCTTAGAGAACCAGCCCTGACTATTAGGGTGCTAGGGCATGACTGGAAAACAATGTCAGGGTGCTAAAAGCCTACATGGACATTCATAGCCCTGCAGATGGGAACTTTGGCATCTGTCTGACTTGAGTAGTTATGTACTTGGCTAGTGCTCAGATGCTCGAAAAATGTAGTCAACATTCCCAAAGTAGTTGTCCCAAAAAGTTAGCCTGCAAAGAGTGCTTAAAGAACTGTCTATAAAGGGCCTGGGTTTTGAGCATCACCAGTTATCTCACCTCTGACCCAAAGAGAACACTGACAGTGAACCCTTCCGGGATCATTCTTTGTCTGCCATCAAAAGATCCTTTAGAACATGTTCTTTTCCCACCCACTCTGACCCTGTAGACCTCAGTGCTTCTCAACTTACATTGTACAGAAGCAAAGCCAAAAAATGAAGACCTCTCCCTCCCCAAGTAATTTGGCATCGAATTTCCATATCATCCTGAGGAATTTAGGATTAGCTAGGGTTGCCAAATGAAAGACTGACTGTATCACATAGATGTGCTATTGATGAGAAATGGCTGGTGCGCGCGCACACACACACACACACACACACACACACACACACACACACACCCCGAGCTCTATAGATAGGAGAATAGCCCCTTTCAGTCTTCAGAGCTGTAAAATAAAAATGTTAAGAAAGTCTGTATCTTACAGCATATGGTGTACTCCAACCAGCATTGGAGATGAATGACATAGATTATCAGGTATTCTGAAAAAAAGGTCACATGTTATTTCCATTTTTTAATGTTCTTCCATTTCCTGCCTAACTAGAAGAAGCACGTTCTTGAGTCAATATCGTAGCAGGATGAAAAATAACAAAAGAGATAAAACTTCTTAAGAGAAAATTGAATAAAGGTGACAATAATGTAAGTTTACCTTAAACATATTTTGAAACAAGACAGGTAAAAAAATAATAAAAGTAATTTTTACACAAGTTTTAACTTGCTCAGTGGTTTTCCAGTTCCGGATTATTTTCAGGGTTTTTTTTTTTTTTTCTTCATGAAATCAATTAAAGACTTCTTTACAACGGAATCTGCTGTGATGCCACGCTGTTTTTAGAGTATGACCTCCGAAGGATCTCTCAAAAGGGGGGTACTCATCACATAAACACCCGAGCAAAGAGTGTGCGCTGTTACGCTCCCCTTGCCGTTTCCTCTCCCCAGTGTATTCTCGGCCTTTCTCGCCTAAGCTCAATACCTGGGCGGCCCTGCAAGTGGCTTGCCCTGGCTGGTTTCTGCTCGGGTTCAGCCAGTAGGGGGCACTATCAGGGAACCGGAGAGTGAGACAAGAGAGGGGTCAGAATAGCTCTTCCCTGTTTCCTCCCCGCGTGTCGCCGCATCTCTGGCCTTGCCTGCGTCTCTCCATGACTACCGTTCCAGCTCCCAATGGGCTCCAAAACAGCACGACTGTATTTCCTCCACGTCCCTCCAGGCTTTGGGGAGGTAGTAATGGCTTCCTGCTGTTCCAAGTCTCTAGATTTCTCCACATCTCTTCTTTATGCCCTTAATCTTGCTTTTCTGCAAGTAGTACCTTCCTTAAATCCCTGTACTTGAACCATTCAGGTAAACTTTTATTTCCTGCTGGACCCATGACTGATATAAAGTTTAATTGCCCTCCCTGCAAGGCTGTGTTGGGCTTGTCAGCAGGAGTGATGACGGTGATGAAATTGTCCAAGCATTTCCTTTCGTATAGCAGCACCTTTGGGTGACCTTAGTTTTATTACCATTATTCTATGTACTCAGTAATTTAGGGAAAAAGAGAGACAAGTTTTTTTTTTTCTAAAAGTCTCTAAAAAGGGGGGACTTTAGAAGACTTCTAGTGCAACTGTCTTTTGTAGTTTAGGAAACATTAACAGTCTCCCAATTAATAATGAGGACCAACATTATTTAGGTGCTTATTAAATAACCAGTACTGTTTTTAGGGACTTTGCATTGTTTCGTGCAGTGTTCTCAGTCTATGGCAATGAGATTTTAGTCCTCATTTTATAAGCCAAGAGCAATGGAGTGAAATGCCCAGGATCACACATCTCAGACCCCTGGCTAAGGGATGTCTGTCTGTACCCTGGGCCATTCTGATCTCCCTGTAACAGCTGTCACCTGACCTAGCACCTCAAGGGACTATGCGCAGGCAACTGTTATAAGAGACTAGACAATACACAAACCATTCTGAGCCACCATGCTGCCTTGGTGAACAGTAAGCATTTTACAACTAGGTAATGCTTTACCAGAATTTTGGGGCAATTTGATTCTAACCTGCCCCAGGGGAAGCAGAAGTGATGGACATGGGGTTCGTATATGCCCTTTCTGGACCTCTTTGAACTCCAATGTCAGTGAGAGTGATAGACGGAACTTCTTTCACTTTAAGATTTTTCCAGTCCCACTATAAAATGTTTGATTTCAGTCTCCCTGCAGTGGAGGCTGAGAAGCTACATTTAATAACCACCCAGTGATTCTGAGGCAAACAGTCTAGAACCACACATCAAGAAGTGGTACTCGAGACGATCAGCTGCACGAAGGCAGAGAATACCTGCTTCCATCATCGTCACGTTCTAGTGCATATCGAGTACTCTGATTCATGGTTTTGAATGAATGAAGAATATGCAAAAACAAGTCAACATCTGAACTCCCTTTTCCACAAGGCCTTAATCACATGTGCTGAAATAACGTGCTCTCTCGACATGGAAGTGCTCCTGGTTGTTAAAAGCACCCTGTGCACCCTGTTCTCAGGCATGGGGGCTGGCCTGTGGTCAATTCACTGAGCACGGGGCTGATTTTGAGTGGCACAAGTGGGTATTTGGCAAAATACCATTCTTTTTTTTATATATATATAAGAGTAGATAAGCCCTTAACACAATGCTTTCAAACTAAAAATGCTTACTTCATCACATTGTCCCTCATCCATGTATTCACCAATATTTGTTAAGTTTATTTAGTAATTGTCTACTATGGGCGAGACACTTCAATAGCTATCAATGAACAAAATAAAACAAAGCCCCTGTGCTTATGAAGTTCACACACCACAGGTAGAGATAGATATTAGCCACATGCTCACACAAATCAACGTGACGTTACAACGGTGAAGTGATAAAAGTGTCACGAGAAGGTTAGGGGTATTAGGGCTGGTCTAGTGAGTGGAAGGCCCAGAAAGATTCCCCTGAGACAAAGATGACAAAGTTGCTCAAGGCATAAAAGATGAGAAAGAAATGAAATGGAAAAGTTGAAAGAGCTTTGCAGGTAGAGGGACCAGAGAAAGCCAGTGATGCTAAGGATGTCTGAGGATGTGGGATAAAGAAAACTAAGCTCATCTTGGATCGTCAAACACATTACTTGAAAAACAGTCAAGGGCTTTGATCAGAGCTAATTGTGATTATGAAGGGCAATATCCAAAGTGCTTTCTGGAAAGACATCGGGCGCTGAAAAATATAGTGGGGTTTGTTTGCTCCTGTTAATGTCTCGATGGTGTCACACAATGATAGACCGATCATTCCTTTCAAAGAGCCAAGCTGGACAAAATAGCGAATGACCACCATGTGATTATCTTGCCAAACTGGCAAAATTGCTTTACTTAGTCCAAACAATTTCATAAATCACAAATAGCTGTGACAAATAGGCACAAGAGAAAACACTAAGTACTTTGATAAATATTCTCTGCGTTGTTAAAAGACACCAAGAAAGCATTAAAAAACACAAATAAAAAAGGAAGCTTTCTTGATTTTAAAATTGGTAATTTCATGTGCATTGATAGAACTATAAGTAAGTTTATATCTCTATTATAGTGGGCATATAGAATAATTATACAATTCCATGATAAAATATATATATCTCTGTATTGTTTATGCACAAATATATTTTGTTTTGAATGAAGAGTAATATAATATTGGTATCTATTAGCTAAAACTATTTTAACCTATAGAAATTAACAATATTTTTGATATTCAGAAATTTCTATTTAGCATATAAAATTTCAAAAGCATACAGAAACATTCCTATAGACATTTCAAGGTGAAACACTGCACAAGACTCAGATTCCACAAATCCTACTTTCACAATAATCCATCATCACTAAAAGTATTAAAAGGACTAAATGAAATATAATCATTTTGGCAGTGCTTTTCTCAGTTTTTGTTCAAGCCAAATGTCTTTGGCTAAATCCTAGGTGCAATGAGCAACGCTCATTAAACCTTAAAGGTTGTGACACGTGGCACAGTGGAGTAAAAGGACTCTTTTAATTGCCTTTCCAGTTTGCAAATTATTTTCAAATGCATTGCTTTATGAAACTGGATATGAAAGGGAATGCCTTTTTTCTTTCGGTGCCCGTGACTTTGAGCCATTCATTTCATTTACATTGATAGCATGCCATGTATGACATTTCAGGCTCTATTCTGGAACCCATGTCCTCGTGCATGCATATGCAAGGTGTAGAGAAGGAAAGCACATTTCTCGCAGTCACACAGGCTATAAACTGCAGCCTATTAAAAGTCTGTCACGCTCCAGGGTACCATTGAGTTATTCATTATTTTTCATTTCTCAAACAAACCTGTTACTTGAAAAAAGTCTCAAAGCTAATGACAACCTTCTTGTGATAAAAGCAACTTATTTACAAATCCAATTTCATAGGTGGGTCCTTTGTCGTGAGATGACTTTGTGTGCAAGAATCTGCACTCTGCAGTGCGCTTGCCCTTCTGGTCCTGGCCCCGCTGACATCTCCGGGGTATCTCCAGGGTCATCTGACCTGCAGCAACCTCAGGCCTCTCTCCTCCTCAGCCTACCTTAATTCTAATAGTTTCTTCTCTGTTTGTTACCTAAAACTCTAAGACACAGAAGGGCACTGCTTTAACATGCTAGGGCTGCTGTAAGGAGGTACCACAAACTGAGTGGCTTAAACTTCAGAAAGGTATTGCCTCACAGTGCTGGAGGCTGGAAGTCTGAGATCAAGGTGTCGGCAGGTTTATGCCTTCTGAAGCCGAGAGGGAGAATCTGTTCTGCATTTTTCCCCAAGCTTCCGGTGGTTTGCAGGCCATCTTTGGCCTTCCGTCACCCTATCTCTGCCTTCATTTTCACATAGCATTCACTCTGTGCATATCTGTGTCCAAATTTCTTCTTTATATAAAGATGTGACTGTGTATCAAATTTTAGATTGAAATAGAAGGGACTGTCAAAAATTCCTCTGAAATTTGAACTTTGGCTATTAGGTAACTGAAAAGTGTAAATGTGAGGAGAATGCTGGATTCGGGGTGGGACATTTCACTTCAAAGCACCAGTGGGACAAGAGGAAGATGTGGGCCGACATGAAATGACAGATGCATGGGTTTTGTGACTAAGAGATCCTGCATTGGGAGTGACCATATGACCAAGCCCTCTGGAACCTTGGAAACAGAGAATGTGGAGAATAAGACGGGGAAAGCTGAAACGAACCTGATGACATACCTCCAAAGGACACACATAACCAAGAAAGGTCATGAAGGAGACTTTTTATTTTTTTTTCAATTTTATCTTCCTGCCAAGCTTAAAGAACCTCCAGATGAAAAGCAAAAGCAAACAAACAACAACAAAACACAAACCCCGTGACCTATGTTTCTTTGCTATTCCTTACAACACCGAGTATAGGGCTGGAACCCCTATAAGCATCTAAAAATACCAGTCAACTTGTTTCCACAGGCCTTTTCCTCTGTGAATGTTCAGGAAGGGGAAAGAACATTCATGCTATGATTGGGCTTTGCCAAGCACAGATGTCATCCTGATCTGTTGGAAGATTTCTCCCAAAGCTCATTGAATGTCTCAAGGCCCTGACAAGCAGAAAGGAGACCATCTTTACCTGACCACAGCCATGGCTCTGCTAAGGGGTGGATAACACACTCAGAAGCTGCATTTGCCATGCAGAGAATTGGTGACTTGTCACTTGTGAGAAGGCCATCTTGCCTTCCACCCTCAATATTGGACAAAACCATAACTAAATGCAATTTGAGAGGACGTGTCCATTTCAAAATGCTTCATCCAGCCCAAAGTCAGAAGAAATGCCATGATCATCTTCCTAAAGCCCATGTTCCATGCTCAGGGACACTCCCGCTCTTGACAATGACATCGCAACCTCGGTGACACTCCCTTGCCTCCATTTCTCACGTCACTTGTCTGCCAGGATACACAATATAGAAGAGGAGATCTGTCACTGAGGGCACATACCTGTGGTCACATAAACACATAAACACTTTCACTAGCAGCCACGTTCTTTAGCTCTGGCCACGAGAAGAGTCAGCCAACAGCCAGACAGGAGAGACAGCTGAATGCTGGCTGCTGCATAGCACCACCGTCCACCCTGGCAGGAAATGGGTTCCAGATGTGTCCTCAGCTAAGACTCTAATGGAGCCAGACTGTCATAAATGGGCCTGGGTCTCCCTCCAGCCTTATTCAGTCTCCCTGGAAAATGCTGAGAAAGGGTAGGGAGGAGAGGTGGGGGGTGGAAATGTAAGACTACTCTGAATTGCTAGTCACAGCATCGACAGAAAGATGACAATGTGTTTTGAGTTTCCAGGTTCTGTTTTTGTTTTGTTTTAGGAGATAAAGTTGTGCGTGGGTGTGCACACTTGTGTGTGTGCACGCAAGGGGGAGGGGAACCAAGGAAATGGGGGAAGGGAAGAGATCCTGTTTCAGTTCCAAAAAAGTTTTGTGTATTTTAGACAAACTATAATAATATTGCAATCCCATGTCAACCCATGAAATTCAAAAAATGAAAAAGAAAGATCAATACTCTATCCTCATTTTATCTTTGTTATAGGTAGATACTTCAGAATTGTGAAAACAGGGCTCCTAGCTCAACTTTGTTACAGATTTTTATTAATAAGTATTCAACTAGAATAGCTTTTATTCTAAATTTTCACATTTTGCACATGTGTAAACTGAGAATCTCTGTACTTTGATAGCTTAATGTTTTTTTTTATTCATAGAAATAATGGCTTAAAAATCTCACTTGAAAGTAGAATTTAAAAGTAAAGGTCATGACAGCCTGAGAAAAATAAACAATTAATAATCTCTGACTTTCTCCATAAACATACAATTTTAGCTGGGGAGGAGGGAATCTGAACTTAAACTGCCCTGTTCAGAATTGATCATTCTCCAGAATCATCACAAGATAAGCAGGCAGTTCTAGATCAGTCCTTTTGATGAGCAGCCACTGAGGAGTGCCTAGTCCTTGAGAGAGGTTACATTGATAATTTTCAATCTATTTGGAGCAACTGTGTGCCTGATGAACATAAGAGTCCCTGCCAAGGTCACTGAGCGAACTTGGATGAGATACTTAACCACTCTGGTCCTGATTTTCTTCTTCTGTAAACTGAGAGATTAGACTGTAGTCCATGGTTTGGACCATAGAGTTTCAGAGTTAATTTTTAAAAGACTTATATGTTTTAAATAAGATTAAAATTAAAATTCATTGCACAGTTTGTTGGATTTGAGGCTCTCGCCATACATTATAATCTTAAAGATATCAACACCTTTCATAGGATCAGACTCTTTATCCTGTAGCCACCAATCTTGCAATACCTAGTCAGGTGCATGGGATACTCAAAAGAAAAAGATCCTTTTGTCTTGAAAGGGTAACATGTACCTAAGTAAAAAGAGAGCAAGAACATGTCCACAAGGTTCATTCCACCTTCTGTCTGTCAGTGCCATCTTGATGAGAGAATCCTTTATGATTTCATCTAAACGGGCATCACTATTCCCCTTACCAAAGAAAGGAGAGTTGCTTATAGCTCTCAGTTGTTTATTTCACTCTAGACATAAAGTTTCTCCACTAGGGCTGAAGTTAATTTCCAGTTTGCTTGGCACAGATGTAAACCAAAAGATTCTGCTATGTGCCGGCTTCAGTCTTTAAATTTAGAGAAGAATTTCATCATTGCTTTAAAACTATGATTCAATTGATCTAAACAGTGAAAATTAAATCATGCCAAAAATTCAGCCATTGGTCAAATACCTGATTATCTCTTTTTAAAAGCAACTATTTTAATTACATAATAAAATATAAATTCATTTCTGACTATAAGAAATGGAAATAATATAGATACATGTCACCCTAAAACATGACCTCTGACCCAGTTCTTTACTACATGTAATGCCTGCCGTGAATGTAGTGTGTATCCATTCAACCCTTCTTCTATGTACACATGAAATTATACATATAAATACTTTCATTTCAAGTCTGTTTTTTTTGCACAAATAGAATAATTCTTTACTTTTGTAAATGTTTTTAATTGGCTAGACGTCTTTAGGTATTTCCATAAGTGTAAACATAGATTTCTTGCATTTAAAAAAATCGTTGCATAATATTCCATAGACTAGATTATGAAATTATTGCACTAACTAGAAGTTCAAGGTTCTCTTTTTTGGGCAAGTATTCCATAAATACCACAGCAGTTTTGTACATGTCTCCTGCACACATAGGACTGTATTTCTCTTGGGTAGACACCAAGAATTGGGATTGTTGGCTCAAAAAATATCTGTAATTTTAAAAAGCTTGGAAAATTGCCCTACAAAAAGGCAATATAAAGTTAAATACTGACCAGAGATTTATTTAGAGAGAGAGTTACTTTTCCCCCATGCTCTCATCAATATATATCTTTATCTAATTTTGAAAGATTCCTAATCTAATAGGTAAAAAATGAAAGCTTATTTTAATTTGCATTTCCTTGATTACTAATGTGGTTATGCATTTAAAAATGTATTTGTCATTTTGATTTTTGTTGTGATTTGCCTGTTCATATCCTTTGCCCTTTTTTTCTGATGGATTATTTTCTTATCAAATTACAGGTATTATTTCTATGTTCTGATAGTAATCCTTTTCCTGTTACACATGTTAAATTATTTTCTCCTAGTTCAATGACAGTTATTTGACTTAAGCTATTAGGTCTTTGGTGAATACAAAGTTTTCTTTTTCTTCTTTATCTTTATACATATATCCAGATGTATTGATGCATTTCCATAATTAATACCCTACAGGTGCTTTTTAAGTGTGATCTCCTTTCTCTTTCCTTTCCCTGGTCTCAGTCCCCTCTCTTTCTACTGATCTTTACTCCTTTTAGTCTCCTGCCCTGCCCCTCTCTAATTCAGCTATATATGGGAAGCAATAAAGAAAGACATGAAATTGAAAAATTAAAAAAAAGAGAAAAAATATAACAGGGAAATACTACCAACTAAAAGAAAGTTTTCATAAATATGTTATTATCGGACAACATAGACTTTAAAGCATCATTAAGAATAACGAGGTTACTACATAGTAATAACTGATTTAATTTAAGATGGTGTTGTAAACTTGTATGTACCCAATAAGAGAGCCTTATAAGACACAGAGTAAAATTTTACTAGATTTAAATGAAAATTGCTTCTCTAGAATTGTCTTTTCCTCTTTCCTTCATAGCACACAGCTGATTATCATAGCAGTATGAGGATGAAATTTAAGATACATGAGAAGGAAAGTGAGTGACTAAAATATATTTTAGTATTAGGATAAATCATATCCATTTTTTTCTGAGAGACAGTATCAAAGGGATCAGAAAAGATCATTTGGTTTATGGATAAGTAAAGGAAATCAAGGTAGATTTAGAGGGAAGACGCTTGAAATAAGTGAGAAACCAAACTTTCAAGGAAAATTCCTGAAAAAAAGTTTTTTCTAGGTTTGGCAGTTTATGTGTATTTTGCATTTTAATTACAAAGTGCAGTGTTTCAACACTTGGTTAGGGAATCATTCATAATTGGGACCTTCCTGACCACAGTCAGCAAACCTTCCTTCACCTTCAGGAGGTTTGGGAAATGAAAACATTGCCTATCTGCCAGTGAGCTGTGGTCCTCATCAAATAAAGCAGCCCGCGATTGGCACAGTGGTGCACTTCTGCTGAGAGATGGCCTCAGTTACCAGATGCTTAGACTAAAATATCTCTCGGGTTGGTTGGAAAGTGGGTAAATTCATAGTACAGAATCTGGCCTGTGTGAAAACCCTTCACTTGGAGCCAATCTGCATGTGGCTTGTGGAAAGAAGAGAGGTTTAATTTCCATTTCTTTCTACCCCACGTCATAAGCACAAAACTTGCCGTTGAACATTCAGCTTGTGGAGCTAGTACATTTCCCATTCTGAAATGTGGAGGGAATGGTGCATAAACTCCTAAAAATTACTCTGCATTGAGATTTCTCCAAGGGGAAAAGGGAACATATGCATTTGAAATAAGAATCATGAGGAGTTTCTTTGCAAAAATTTTTACTAAAAAACATTAATCATGTAAAAAAGTATAGTTTTCG
Organism: Eonycteris spelaea; assembly: GCA_003508835.1. Taxonomy (NCBI): domain Eukaryota; kingdom Metazoa; phylum Chordata; class Mammalia; order Chiroptera; family Pteropodidae; genus Eonycteris; species Eonycteris spelaea. The sequence goes on along the minus strand of PUFA01000087.1, from coordinate 564,207 downwards.
AAATAAAAGAGTTTTACTATCAACACCTCTACCCCACAAAATGAAGGTGCCAATAACTCCTTATTAGGTTGTTTCTCACACTATCATTACCAAAATTTCATAAACTTGAAATATATGACAATTAAAAGAAAAGCCAATAAAAATTGGGGAAAGGAAAGGAATAAGCAAGTGTGCAAAATCATCAGACCAGAAGCTGAAGAATTTCATCTTAAAGTGCTTTTACATGACCGTAGAAAGCTTTAGTCTCAAAAATTTGGGGTCACAGGCCTACAAATTTTTATTAAGGATCATCCTTCCAAAGCATTCTAAAAATTTCTTTCAACACTTTAAAATCAAGATGAACAAAACAAACCCTTCATCATAAAACCTCCCGCTTCCTTATTTCTGTTAAATAAACTTCACAGATATGTATGGCAGCATGCCTCTCTGTCCTCACCCATGTGTTCAGGTGGTCATCAAGGCTGTTCATCTACCTCCAGATGTCATTGACAGCTGTTTCCTACCCCTAGTCAGACCCTGGACATCTTACCCAGACTATTGCAAATGCATTTGCATTGGTGTTCTCCAATCCCTTTCTCCTGGATTTGCTCTATGTGGTCTTTTCAGAAAAATCCTCCTAAGAAACATGTCATATCTGGCCATCCAATAAAATAACGTAAATAGTTCTCAATTTCTAAACATTTTCAATCAATACTAAAGCCCTCTCTACTTTTGTTCCAAATGATTGCCAGGCTAAGTTCCCGCTATTCCTTGTAAGTACCAGATGGGCCCAACTAGTGGCTGTCCTTTAACCAACCTACACCTTCTTGCCTCGATGTCTTGTTCAAATTATTCCCTCTGCTTAAATGCTCTTCTCTCAACTTCGCCCAACAAAGTCTGACCCTCTGTCAAAGCTAAGGTCAGGTTTTATCTCCATATTAATGCTTTTCCTAAATCTCTGCTGTGAACATCACTCCACTCTGTGCTCTTCTCACTGTGTTTTGTCACATTCTGTCTTTATTGATAACATCAAACCGTGGGACACGAATATGTTTCTGTATATCATCATTCTTCCCTCTTGTGCCCAAAGCAGCATCATTAATCAACCTCAACACTCTTTCTTAATAAACCTAGACATGGGCTCAGAATCCATCTCAACACCATGTTCTATGGCCAATTCATTAAAACCAATACATGAAGCAAGACCTGGATCATAGTAGATATCCAGTAAGTAGTAGCTATTATTATTTGTTAGCATAATACTCATCATGTAACAGATAAAATTGTTGAAGATAAGATTAACAGTTAAACAAACTGTTGCTAAAATATTACTTTACATTCCTTCATTTTATACTTAATGAAGAAGGCAGAAAACTTATATTCCTGTCAAGCCAGAGTTTTTCCATCATACTGAAGAAAATTATGCTGTTTCCCAGAGTGAAATGCCGTAATTCCTCTCTCTTCATGCACATACTGATTTGTAATAAATACTATCACTTCTCCAATTCAGAATAAGTTGCAATTTTATTGACCCCAGAGAAATTTGAGGAAATTATGTCATCACTGAATCCACAGGATGGCTGATGTTTCAGCTCACCATAACAGCTGCATTCCCAGGGAAAAGCTGTGTCCTGTTTGAAGTGGACACAGGCTAGAAGTGCTGTGTTTGTGTGGATAGTTTGACTGTCTGGGTATTTCCCCAAGAGAACAGGTGAGGGGAAAATATGTGAAGCGCATGTGGAAACATCTGTTCTTGGATATCATCTGTTGACTCAGGATGCCTGCAAGTTTACTCTTCCAAAGTCTTAAGTACTTCTACAGTGATTGCTATTCACGTGCCGTTTCTTTTGTTTGTTTGTTTTTAACTTCCTCTCTGAGCTTTTTTTTTAAATTGGTTTTAATTATATAGTACATTGATTAGACACTGATGTAGTTTATAAAACACGTGCTGCTTCTTGTCACCCTGTGGTAACAATGACAATGACAACAATGACTACGATGCTGCCGGTGATGATGGTATGATGGTACCTCAAATCTGCACAATCTTCTATAATTTTTAAGAAGAGGAATTGCTGGCAGAGAAAAACGAAATATAAACAAGGAGGAAGAGAGTAAGGCAGGGACATTCTAAAATTAAAAATTACAAAATGTCTGATAGAAGGAAGATTCTAAGCCCCATTGCAAGACTGAGGCCAGGAGCTACACCCCACTCCTTTTGGAGCCCCATTCTAAGTTGGATGCTGAGTCTCAAAAAGGAATGGAGACCCAAACCAGACACTCCCGGTGCACGAAAGATTCTAAATTCAATGCCAGAAGTTTTAACATCTCAAATTTCTAGTCTCAATTTTAGACCTTTTAGAACATTATCTCTTGTTCCCTATGATGCCTTCAGGGATTGGGATAGTTTGCCTAGCCCCAAAATCCTTAGATCACTCATTCCCTTGCAGCAATTAACTCCAGCTTTGTTCATGTTTGTGTTGTTTTACAGGACTGTTTCTTTGGGGAAGGGAGTCAAGTTTTCATAGTGATGACAGAACAATCCAATGTGGTGTCTCTTCACCCTCTTGGGGCGCCAGTTACCGGGGTGGGGCAGAAGACCACCCTCGGTGCCACGTCTGCTCCTCGTCTCTAACCCTGTGGATTTTATCACAAGGGGAACCAGTGAAGATGGTCATGACCAGTGGTTGGGCTTGAAATCGGACTGCACATAAATGCTTTTATTTCTCACTGGCTTGTAACTTCAGATATTGACTTATTACAGCTTCTGATCTTCAGCCCAGAAATCTAATCTGTGACATGCTGACTGGTATATTTCCATCCTTGAAATCATCTAATTCCTTGATCATGGAGGAAAATTCTGTAGACATTTTTAATTGAAACTTTTTCTATTCCAAATTAGGGTGTCCCAGGATAACAAATAAACAAAATTAAGATTTGGTAAAAACGAGTTTTCTTCAGATACATAGAACCTGGAGCAACTAGATGACAGAATTGTTTGTGAGACCTTTATTTTAAAATAGCTAATTTTACAAATCACATCAACATGACTAATTTATGATTGTATGTGACACATAGCAAACACAATATATTTTTGTATCACACTTTATATTAAATATAATATATCCTGAAACTGATAGTCTCTTAAAACCATGTTGCATCCTACCATTTTCTTACAGCTTGTATTTAGTACCATATTATTATAAAACATATATCCCTTTTGGGACATTTTGCCTTTCTTAGAATAAAAGTATTTAGAAGGCTTTAGATACCAGGGTAAGAGCCCAGGTACTGCATAATTTTTTTTATTGCAGAGACACTTATCACAGTCTACTGCTACGCTTGAGAGAATAAAGATGCTAATGTGTTTGTGCCCACAAACTCTCACGTTTGAACGAGAGTTTATTATAATTCCTTTTATTATGATGAACTATAATTTCCAGGAATCATGAGATGCCCTGACAATTTTACATTCTCTATGAGGTACCTGAATCTCTGTCATTGTGTCTCTTAAGGTCTCTGGCATGTGACTAAGAAATTAGGACAATGACAACCTCCAGATTCCCACAGATATCGTAAATAGTCAACCAGCTTTCCTTTTTTCCCCTAGAGAACATGCCTTCTGGACAAGAAAATTTTTTCAGGCTGAGTTCTTGTCAATGCAGATTCAGTTGTGAGAGACCTTTAGTACGTATTAGTAGCTTGCTTTCTTCATTCTTCAGAGTAAATGTAAGCTATTTGCTTATTCTCTGAGTACTTTCTTATGCCAAGGAAGAATTCTCAGAAAACATAGGGTGACAGACCTCAAAAACATTATGTTAAGTGAAAGAATCTAGAGAGGAAAGACCACATATTGTATGATCCCACTAACGTAAAATGTCCGGAACAGGCAAATCTATAAAGACTGAGTATATTTGCCTAGGACTGGGGGGGTGGGAACAGGGATTTACTGTAAATGGGCCCAAGGGATCCCTTTGGGGTGATGGAAACATTTTAAAACTGGATTGTGGTGATGGTTGAACAACTCCATAAATTTAGTAAAAGTAGTTGAATTATACACTTAAAGCAGATAAATTTTATAGTATGTAAAAAATAGAATGGATATCTAACAAGGTAATTATCACCTTTTCTGACGTATGGAATATGCTATATTCGGGGGGCGGCGGGGTGGGGGAAGCAGTCACCAGTAACTGTACACCTGCATACAAAGAAAATTCAAAGAATTTGCTCAGTTTGTTTTATATTTCAGTGAAAGCTAGGAACTGAATATGCAGTCATCTCATGCTTCAACTGTACAAAAAGTTTTTCCTCAGCCTGTAGTTTACTCTATTATATTTTAAATCTATGATTTTAAACAAAGTCTATAATCTAGGTGTTATTGGGATTCCTAGCAAAATTCCAAGCAAATTTATTGAAATTACCCTTTTTAAACATTACCCAAAAGTTACATGCCTTTAATCTTTTATGAAATTATTGTAACCTTCTATTCCAATATAATTTCAAACTTGCATAAAAGCCTCAAGATTAATACGAAGAATTCAAGTGTCATTAAGCAGATTCATTGCATTGCTTACATTTTTCCCATTTTATTTCTCGTTCTTTTTCTATATGCATTTCTTCAATCTTTTTCTTTTTCAAATACCAACATATTGTGTGTGTATTGGAAAAATAAAATCGTTTGCATAAGTGTAATTATTTAAATAAGCATAATTTTCCTGCCTCACTAAACCACTATTAACAAGTTTTTGATCACTCTTCATAGAGTTTTTGAGAGAAGTCAATAAAATAATCTATGTTTAAAAGCCTTGCCAATTATAATGTGCATATGCAAATATGAGTTACTATCCAAAACAGTCAATTCTAATTTCTTCTTGCAGGTGAACTGACAATGACCTTGCACTCTATATCACTCCTCATATGTAGAGTAACTTCTTTAGAAGGCATCATGGAGGCTTGGGTTGGTCAGCAGCTGAACTAACTCATTATTAGACTGAATGAAATAGCTCGATGGAAAAAGCACAGTAGAAGCAATGATCATACTTCTATGAGAAGTATCAGAGGATATTCAGAGAAAGGCAGAGAGGCATCTCTGTGCTCACAGATCCACACAAAGGAAATGAACCAACATTGCTAACTGTGTTTTGTAATTGTTTTTCCTGGCCATCCATTTCTCAGCCATTGGAACTCCCATCAGTGATCACATGTAGCTGGAATCACAACAGATGAAGCATGACTGAGTCAATGCTAATCAGAGGCAGTTCACAGAAAGGACTCCTGGCTGCAACCTTGCTGACAACGGATAAAGAGGAGTAACAAATAACAGAACGATAAGGAGCTATGCTAGCAAGAAACATGTTAAAACAACAGCTACCACAAGAAGTGTCCCCGCTTCCATGTATACAATGTGCTTTCCCTTCTTATGCCCACCTAACCTAAAGTGTCTCACAATGAACAGTCCTAGCTTAATGTAACCTCACACATCCTGTGCAGACACCCAGTGGTGTTCAGACTGCAGCAGTGGCTATAAGCACAGAACTTGACTCTTCTTGGCAAATAGCTTGAGATAACTCCTTTGAAAGGGCAAGGTCTTCCAAAGCCATACGGGAGTCTTGTTCACAGAAGGAGGGTGAGCACTTCTGTGAGTAAACACGTGCATGCCTGAGTGCTAGTGCATTTGCAGGTGTGTCATTTGGCTCATGTCTAAACCATGGCTGTCCTGGAAATTATCCACACAATGTCAGCATTGCCTCATTGCTAAAGGAAGTGGGTGGAAGACATTCTAAGCCAGATCAACTTTTGGTTCAGCCAAGCGAAGATGATCAATCCAATTTTCTCAGCTGTAACTAGACTCACAAACAGAACTTCTGCCCAAGTTCACCTCAAATTTTATTTGAGTATATCAAAGAGACTGTTGATTTTGGTGGCATCTCAGTGCTAGGACAGCCGTTCCAGCTAGGCCAGCACTGGGCCAGTTACAGGCAAGACCCTGCATGCTATAACTGATCTCTGTGGTTATACCAAAAGCAGCATTTTGTGTCCATTGCATGAGTTTGAGGATGGTTTCCAATAGAGTGCATACAAAATTGCTCTATTATTTCTCCTAATTCTGACCAGCATAGTGTAGTAGTTAAGAGCATGTACTCTAGGGCCAAACTGCTCAGGTTCAATTCCCAGCTCTTGGGCAACCTTGGGCAAACCAGTGAACTTCCTTTTGTAAAATGAGGATCACAATAGTATCCACTTCATAAGATAGTTAAAAGAATTCACATAGGTAAAGTCTGTAGAAATATTCTTGGCATGTGTTAAGTGTTCTGAAAATATTAACTATCATTGTTCTTATTAATTATTATTAATTATAATACCATTATGGTTGTCATTTATGTAACATGTTGTTCTTTTAAAGCTTCCTTACTTCTACTTTACAAAACACGATTGGGAAACAGCATCTAAGGGAAAGGAAAAGGAAAAATGATTGTGCTCTTCTCATATCCAATCTTGCTTCCTCCTTTCTCCAGATGTCATCTGGCTTGTTATTTTAAAATGCCAATCTAATCATCTCATTGTCCTGATTTAAAAGAAAATGGCCCCCATGGCTCTCAGGTAAAGTTCAAATTGCTAAACATGGCCCCAAGACCCTGCATGATCTGTCCTTGCTATTTCTTCTGTTTCATCTTATGCCGTCCTCCTTAGCTTCAAACTCATTGGCCATATTGTAGGTTTTCAGAACCTTCATGTTTGTTCTCTCCTCATCCAGGAGCACACTATTCCTCCCACCTTCACGTCCTTAGCTTCTTCCTACTCAGTCTTTTCTATCACACGAGACTTTCCTGGTGCTCCAGGCAAGTTAAGGTCCCCTGCAAACACTGCAAAAATTAAAATTGTTTGCCAAATATATCTTTTCTGCCTCACACTGTCTATGTCCTTCACTGTCTATCTTAGGTATTTAAAATAAGGAACAAAAAGAAATAATAAACTTGATGGTTAATATTAGGAATTTTTATACGGTAAAATGAATTAATCTTTTTATGTTTTGTGTTCTTTATAACTCACTTAAGAGTTTACTTTTATACCCTTAGGGTAATAAAGTCATTCTTCTACAGTTTTTTCTAATAATTTTAATGATTTGTATTTCACTTTTAAATCCTTAATTTATGTGAAATTAAGTTTTGATACAGTATGAGGCAAGAATTCATTTTCAATTTTCTTCTATATACATATATTTTTCTGAGACCGTTTTTGAATATTTTGATTTTTCTACGTTGATATGTAATGCCAGCCCCATCAAAATAAGATTTTTATATGTGTGTGGATCTGATTCTGGGTTCTCTATTTCATTCATCTAATTCTGTCCCAATATCTCATTGTCTTAGTTTCTATAGATTTATAATAATAAGTCTTGACGTATGGAAAAGTAAGTCCTCCTACCAAGTTCTTCTCCATAAGAATTATCTTGGCTATTTTCTTATCTTATCTATTTTCTCTTTCATATAAATTCTAAAATTGGCTTTGTTGGAATTTTTATTGGAATTTTATTTTGAAAATTGAACAATTTATATATTTGTGATAGATGCCCATGAACATAACATGTTTATCCATAAACATGATATGATTTTTATTTTGGATTAAATTGTGTTTCCCCCAAAAGCTGTATTGAAGTCTTAACTCCCAGCACCTCAGAATGTGACCTTATTTGGAAATAGGATTGTTGCAGATGTAGTTAGTTAAGATGAGATCATACTGGAGTAAAGTGGACTCTTAATCCAGTATGACTAGTGTTCTGATAAGAAGGGGATGTGAAGATATAAGAAAATATGCCTTGTGAATATGGATACAGAGAATTGAGGTTGGCAGCTGCAAACCAAGGTACCCTAAGGATTAATAGATTGTCTCTTGTAAATCTTAAGCAAGTAAGGCATTTTTTCCTTTCTAGAGAACTCATCTTTGAAATGCATCTAAGCTTATTGTGACCAAATAGAACGATGTAAAAGATAGGGTGAGGGGGCAGTTGGACTTTAGTTTACCTTAGTAGAAACACAAAATCTCCTGATTATAACTTTTCAGGGGGAAGTCAATTCTAAATACCAAGATTCCATGTTCAGTTAAAATTTGGAATTCCAACAGATTGAAGTAGATAACTCAGTGACATATTGATAACATCCCTACACATTCATTCTAAGTCAACTTGGGTGGCCACAAAATCCAAAATATACGTTAGAGGAAATTTTCCCTGATAGAGTCAACATAGTTTTTTCCAGCTGCATAGGAGGTACAGAGAAGTTGATAACATGATAACTGCCATCACATATTTTATAATAAAATAGAAATGTAAACCTTAAATAGTTAAGATTTAGAAATGCTGGAATGGCATGACTCAGATAATAATCAGCAAAAAATTAGGAGAAAGTAGAAACAGTGCAAGGTGAAGTAGTATGACAGGATTTTACTGAAAAAGTAGATCATAAACCAGTCTTTTTCTAGGTTGGGAAAGATGAAGACACATGGCAGGGAGTAGGCACATGCACGGTAGGGAGACACTGATGCTCCTTTTAATGGTTTCCTCTTTCCAGCCTTGCACCCTCCACTATCCATCCTACACATCGCAGTCACACTGGTTGTAACAGACATTGGGCGTGACTCTCCATTATCCAGTACTTCCATCCCCCATTGAAGGAATTTATCTAAGCTCAAGGGTAACACCAACTGAGACACAATTCTAGAAAATAAAACTCGAGTCTCCTTACTCTTAAAAGAAAATCAAGAATCCAAGATTTCTGTCCTGTTAGACAGAGTAAGTGAGTATGTAGCTTGTTAAGAAAACTAGAGGAAGTAGCCTTAGGATGACAACCAAACTGTGAGTAACAGATGGAACCTGGGTTTCTGATGACATTCCTGAGCCACTGAATCAAACAACTCTGAACCCTGCAGGTATCTTGACTTCTGGGCTATTCTGTTCTGCTTTGTTCCAGAATATTCTATTCTATTCCATTCCATTCCATTCCACTCCATGCTATTCATTTCTTTCTATTCTACTATTTTTTTCTTTAAAAAAGAAACCTACGGATTGAAACCTACTAATTGATTTCATAATCCACAAATGGGTCATGACCTGGAAATTGAAAAACACTGAACCACAGCTTTCAGATGTCCAAAACCATAAAAGAGTAAATCTATAACTAGAGGTAAAGCTTAGATCAACCCCCTCAAAAGTATATTTTATCTAGTTTCCCATGTCACATTAAATATTCATATGAGCATTATAAGATACTGTTTTAAGCAATTTATATATCATAATTTTAAAGTTAAGTTTCTTTCCTACATTTCCAAGAAAAAACTGATGCTCCGAAAAGTTGTGCCCTTCTGACTGTGTGGACTCCCTCTCCTTGGAACTCTGCTTCTACCCCCAGACTCTCTTAGGAAACACAGGCCAATGGGACAAAGTCCAAGGTCCTTGGCAGGCTTGATTCAACCTTCAAGACCAAGACCTTCCTCATGGTGTTCCAGGGCCACTGGAAAACCAGAGTGGAATCCAAACTTAAAGTTGCTGAGACTAAAAAGCCACTAAAGATTTAATGCATAGAATTTACATGTTGAAATCAGTACTTAGGTAAGTAATTCATAAGAGTTGGATCATGAAATCAAGGCTTATGGAAATTTAGTTTGTCAAGTAAAAGTGGTTGATCCTAGAAGACAGAACTATCGGGATAAGAAAGAAAGGTTTTTTAAAAATGAAACAGCTATATGATTACAGTAGTGATCCAGAATTGAGAGGTGAGGACCTGGGCTAGGGCAGGAGAAACATCACTGGGGAAACTGTCACCTGGCATTCTGGGACATAAGTGTACTAAAGGACATACTGGAACACTTCTGCAGGAGACGGGGAAGGCCCTCGAATCCAAGATAATTAGGAACGAGAGGAGGATCTCAGTACGTTTAGCCTGAAAAAGAGAAATCCTAATGGGAAGAAAAATGTCTTCAACTTTTAGATGGCTGTTAGTGAGAGATCTAATTAGCAAATATTACCGAGAGATTGGTATTCAATATTAGGAAGATTATTATAGTTATTTTACAATCAAATGGTGACTACTAAAGAGACAGTCTTCTATCACTGAAGTTGTTCAGCATTGACACTTACCTGAGTTAAAGTTCAATGACAAGCAGGCAGAGAACGAGACTGCATCTGTGTCCCACAGCTTAGTACAGATCTCAGCATGTGGCAGGCACCCAAACACCACTGGTTAGATAAACATGCCCCAGTTTTCTTTCCAACAAATCGATTCTATTAAGTCTTCAGAGGGTACAGGAGTGTGGGAGTGCAAAATACACTGGGGGCTGGGGAAGCACAGCGTGCTTTTAGATAATACATAACTGATACTTGTCTTTAAAAAATACTTTCAAATATGTCAAGGCAAGTTTCCATAAAGCGCAATGGCCAGTTCCACAGCCCCTTTTAGGGTATTGCCAGATGTTAACAAAAAGCACTAACATTTCAAAACTTGATGCAATGAAAGTTTATTCTTATAGACATAATGGGCAAAACAAGTGGTCTTGGTGAATACAACTCTCCCCTATATAAAGACTTTGATTCCCAGGCTCCTTTTGTCTTCAAGTTCTGCCTCCCTTTAAGACTCCTGAATCATTTTTTAAGAGAAAAGGCTTGAAAGGGCATGATTGCAAAGATTTTATGGGCCAGACTTAAATATGTCACAAATTTGTTCTGATCCCATTGCAAGAGAACTTTCATTCATAGATAACTGCAAAGGGATGCTGGGAGCTACTGTCAATAGTTTTGGTGAACTGATAGTAGTCTCCTCTGCTACATTCATGTGCACCCTTCTTCCCACACATCGATAACACTTAGTCCCTCTCAGAGGTCCTCTGTTACAGCAATCATTTCAAAGAGTAAGTTTTTGAAAATTTATCACCAAATCAACTGGCTAATGAAATACTAACAAGCTTTGCAGTGAGCCAGTAAAATATTGAGAAAACTGCCAAAGTCACATTGCAGGAGCTTATTTTTCAAGAAAGGGCACTTGACTCTGTCAGCTAGCATTCTGAAGCCAATGACTATATTTACTATCATATTCGATTCTTTCTTTGAACATTGAAATGTATGGTATTTCAACCAGCACCTGAGATGATTCAGTCTAGTTTTTCAATCACTCTTATTGTTTAAAAGGTTCTTTAATACCTAGCCAATGTTTCCTCTTCTTGGCATCAAGCCAAAACATTTTGCTCATGTCTGTCATTGGGCACAGCTGCCATGCCAATACAAAGAACAGCAAGATCAAACATGAGAAAGAACTAATACCTTTGCATACCTATCTCTTGCCTTTTCTGGTCCAGAATGTCGACACATTCTTGCTCTGTGACATCTGAGCTACATCTAGGACCACAATATCTTTAGCTTTTGTGGGAAGTCTGCCACTTACTCAGCACCATCAACACAGGCATAATAAGGCATTATTTTCTCTACATTAATAATCAATTATATCATTGCTAATTTATCAACCACCTCTTTTTTATTAATATTACCTTTTGTCCCTCCACCATCAAAAAGAATGGAATCTTACATTTGTGACGATAGGGATGGACCTAGAGGGTATTATGCTAAGTGAAATAAGTCAAACAGAGAAAGACAAATACCATATGATCTCACTTATATATGAAATCTAAAAAAACAAAATAAATGAACAAACAAAACAGAAACAGACTCATAGTTAAGAGAACAAACTGATGGTTGCCAGATGGGAAGGAGTTTGGGAAGCTGGGTAAAAAAGAAGGAATTAAGAAGTACAAATTGGCGATTACAAAATAGTCATAGGAATGTAAAGTACAGCATAAGGAATATAGTCAAAATATTGTAATAACTACATATGGTGCCAGGTGGGTACTAAACTCATGACATAAATGTCTGATTACTATGCTGTACACCTAAAACTAATATAATATTAAATACCAACTATAATCTTAAATTTTAAAAAATTTTTCAGATTGCTTTCTGTTCTTTGCTTTTTGCTTTGAAAGCTTTCTTTTATTGATCTTCCAGGCCAATAGTTTTTTATTTTTAACAGCAGCATCTTTTTCATTCAGCTACTAAATTATTAGTTTAAAAAATTATCTTTCTCATTTCAAAAAATCTGGCTTTGTATTATTTTTATTGTGCAAGTTTGATGTATTTGTCTCCTCCTGCCACCTCTTCTCCAAGTTCAACTTGTTCTCCCTCTCTGGGGTTACTCAGAGATTTTCTTTGCCTGACCATTTCTCTTCTCCTGAGGGCTTGGGTCAGTTTAATGGGGAACCTTGAGCAGTAGAGACCTTATGAGTAGTTGCAGGCATAGGTTCCTCCTGGCCAACTTGTGTGAGCACCAAAAGAGCGTGTCCTTCCCTGGGAATGTTCAGCAGAGAGAACCTAGACTCAGGGGAAGGCAAGAAGTCAGCACACATCTTCTCTCACAGTTCCAAAACCTGGGAAGTCCAGAGTTCTCTTAGGGTTGCGTGCACATGCTCTGGGGGCCATGGAGTTCTACCATCCTCATTCACATGCCTGGGCTGCTACCCAAGGGTGCAAAGTCCTGCACCGCTAGGCCTCCTCTGGCCCCTGCAGGGCCTGAGGGTCACAGCCTTCTGATCTCGCCCACTTGCTAGCCCAGCAGCTGTGCATCCGGGACAGCTGGTACTTAATCGAAACGAATTAGACAAGGAGGGCACCAGAAGTGCTCATGCACTGCCAACTTCCCAGAACCTCCTTTATTAGATGCAGTTTTAAGAATCTTAAAATTCTTGCTGATAATATTTCATTCGCTTATCTCCTTTAAAGAGTGGCATTGGGCTACAACTCAAATCTTTCAGCCAGGACTCCTGAGAACCAAGAGATAATTCTTCAGTTGGCTTGAGGATTTGGGGACAAAAGACCTTTTATTTTGATAGTTGATTCTGTTTCAGGAATCTACAAGGCTCTCAGATAATCACTGATATTTCTTCATCTCCATATCTCTGTCCTCATAGGGCGGTGTGGACATGTTAATTGCTTGGCTAGGGACAGTTAGGAAGAAATAGTTCCAAGAATGCCAATCAGGAATGTGTACAGGAATGCCGTAGGGATTGATAATAATAATGCTCTCTCACATTTATTATCCATTACTATATGCCAGAACTTCTTTGAAGAAAGTATTTTCTGAAAATAATGCCACCAAATTATCACAATAATTCCAAATCCACCTTGCTCATGCTATAGCAAGGCTAAGGAATAGTAAAAAGAAGAGAGTGTGAAGATGTCCATGATCTTAGGTCAGTTATGGGGTCAGTGCAACCCTGAGGCCTTTGTTCCCTCTCCTGGAGTAGAAGTTCCTTGACTTGCAAAGGTTCCCAGATTACAAAGAATCAAAATAATGTTAAAATTAGCATAGTTTGGTAATGAATATAGGCCTGCCAACATTTTTGTTCCCAAGTATCTTCACTTGAAAACATCTATAATCAATTTCATAAAATAAAATATTAATATAAGAGATTAAATGGGTTAATAGATGCAAAGAAAATCTGCATAGAAGCATTTAGGAAACTCTAATTTTAACCATCAGTAATGTTATTCTTTTTATTGATAACCATTCAAAATGAAAAGGATCTGTTAACCAGTACTTCCAACAGGGCAGAACCTCATTGACACTGATGTGTAAATTGGTGATTGTGATGTTTTTCTGTTTGATCCTACATCTTTAATTGTGAAATAAAAGGCTGTTTCCCCAGGTTTTATTTATTCAATAAACATTTACTGAGAATATACAGTATGCTAAGTACTATAAAGTATTTCCAGTACATAGGGGTGTTCAGGAAATGTTAATTGATAGATGAATGAATGAATGAATGAATGACCTTCTCACAGATGCTCTTTTTGGATGTAATTGCAGAAACTTGTCTTTTCATCCTAGCTCCTTCCAGACTTCTGTGCTCACCGCTCCTGCCCAGAGCTGCAGATCCCCTGGTTTCAGCCCTTCTCCTGTTTCCTTGCTTGGCTTCCAACCAAGAAGTTCTGGCAAAGCAACAGTCATTAGAACACATCTTCTTTGTGTTACGATAGTCAGGGGTTATAAAGGATGCTCAGAAAGAATGCATCTCACATGCATTTGAAAAGTATCTTCACCCTCTACTCCAATCAAGGACGTATTCTTATTTCACCCCATCTAACAGGGCCATCACCCAAACTTTAAGTACTGAGTGAGAAATGAATACTTTTTACAGAGTTGGCCTGGACCATGGTCAACATGAAACATCTGTGCTTTGATTGGCTCTGAGAAAAATATAGCTGCCATTTTTATCTCCATAGAGTGGACATTGATTTGGGGCCACTAATGTCCATCCTCCCTTATTTTGATGATTTGACTTATGGACCCTCCTTAGGAAGTGTGACTCAAGCGGGCCCTACCCTGCCCCCAGTCTCCAAAATGGAGCATGTGTTGCAGCCTGGACCAAAAGGGCGCCCAACCCATAGAGCCACAGGAATGGGTGAGGGCACCTGGCTCAGTTAGTCTAATCAAAATGAATCCCAGGGCTGGAAAAAGTGGTTCCAGGAGGAAACAGTCTCTTCTTTTACATTTAATATAGACAAGGGGAGATTGGCACTGGAACTATGGGGGCCAAAAGTTGGCATCATAGAGTGAAGCAAATATAGGAAAAGATTAATCCCCAGGAAAAGATTGCCCCAATGATTTCACTTGAGCCCTGAATCAATCCCTGATGGAAGCTAGATTTCCTCTGGATTTTTTTCAGTATTGTGAGTAAATGAGTTCCCTTGTCCCTGCTTAAGCCTGTCGATGTTCAGTTTTTATTTACAACCAGAAGAGTCCTGTGTTACCCACAGATCTTGTAACAATGCCTAAAGTTTCCATTACATATTCCTTTGCATTAACGCAGGAAACAAAGCCTTAAATTGCAAATGGATTATCGGCCAACAGCCCAAGAGGTCTTTGTTGTTTGCTAACTTTCATTTTCATTTACTTGGTAATACTCACAATCAGACTGCAAACACCCCAAGGATAGAACCCAAAACCACACCGAGCAAAAGCAGAAAAATCCACCATGGAGTTTCATAGTCTAAGCCACTTCTTCTCTGTGATCTCCCTTGGAGTTCTGATGAAAACAATAACTGGGACACGGAAGAGAGTTAAAGCTTCTTGAATATATGGAGCTTGTACCAAACTGTAAATGAATAGGATTTTAGAGACAGAGGTAAAAGGGAAAAAAATTTTTTTGTTGTTTGGCAAATCTTTTGTTTCCATCAATTTTTAGAGACATCACAGACCACAGAAGGAGAACCCAGAACTCTCTTCCTTGGATTCAGTTACCTCAGCTGGATTGTGAGCCAGTTCTTCAATATCTTTATCCAAGGCTGGCAAATAGGTGGAGCTTTATGAGCCCATGGACCTAAGATTCTTTGATTCACTAAACCAATGCTATTTTTTGAGTACCTTACTGCATACCAGATGCTGCAAGTTACTGAGCATGGGAGAGTCAAAAATAAATGAGCACATTTCCTTCACCGAAGGGGCCTAGAGCCCATGATTAATGCAGACAATTCCCCCAGCAATGATGATAGGATCTGACTGATGTCTTTTCAGAGATCAGCATGCAACAAAGACAAGGGCACATGCCCCAGGCAAAGAGATGGAAGAAGGGACTCAGGACCAAGTGATTTTTGAGCAGGCACAAACAAAGCAAATGGGTCATTAGAAATGTTGGGACATTTAATAAACTGGATTTGGTAAGCTGAGCTCTTGTGCAAGAGTGGGAAACATTGCAAGAAGCAAACATATCATTATGAAGGGCCCTTTCTGCCAAGTCAAGAATAACATTTGACAGGGAAAGCCTTCAGTGACTCCTCATTTGCTAACAGAATAAAATCTAGAAGTCTGGGGTCCTTGAATCAGCAAGACACAGTTTTGCTTTTTCACAATCCAGTAGCAAAAAGAACAAAATATATGATGAGTGCAGAAGTCTGAAGACACTCTTTGGTCTGGCATTTTTGTTCAAATCTGCCGTATCTTTTTCCTTATCTCTACTTTCCAGGTAACACCAGACCCAAGAGATAAGAGGAGCCACAAATATCCTCATGCAAGCCCCATGCTCATCCCCCAACAAGCCATACTCAGCTTAGAATCATTTTTCATTTGGTATGAAGTCATTTTTAAAGTGCCTGCTTTTCATTAGAAAGGTAACACGATAGTCCCTGTGGGGGATGCATATGAGGCAGTCCTTCAGACTGCCTCATTTTCTTTCACTGACTCTCCTTCTGAGCATGTGTTGCTGAGTCTTTTGTTCGGAAAACTCAGAAAACTATGCCTTCATCTTAGACTCTGTGGTATTCGATGTTGTTGTTGCTTTGTTTGTGTATTTATGTTTGCTTCGATAGGCATCTTTTCATAAAAGGGCCAGGTCAAAAAACACTGGCTGTTTTTCCCACGTGAGTCTCTGCCATGGGTCAAATGTGTCCCAGGTGTGGTTCCTTCAACATTCAGTGTACACATGATTCTCATTACATGATCCCCAAGGGCTGTGAAAACATTTTCTTGAGCTTCCCCCTAACAGCCACAACTATGAATTAGTAAACAGCAATTGGAAAAGCAGTATTTATTTCAAATGGATCTTGGGCAGTCCCCCAGTCCAATGCCTGATCAGGCTTCTCAGAGCTTCATCACCCTCCTGTCCATCATAGCCAGGCTATCTCCTATCCCGTCATGCTTCTTGGGTTTCTCAACTGTCCCTCAGCTCTGCCCTGGATTTTCTGATTCCAAGGCAGAGAAGTACAAAAAGTATAAGAGACCTGTGCAGGTGGGAAGAGCTATCAAACCTTCCGATGCCCACGTCATGATTCCACACTCACTAAGGGAAAAGTACTTTGTAGAAAAAACCTTGGACCAAGAAGAGGAAAAAGCATTTGTGAAGGAACACTTTGGGATAATGTTGGGAAAGTTCCTTTTGCTCTCTGTGCCTCAGTTTCCTCATTTGTGAAATTAGGGATTAGATCAGATGGTCCCTAAATTACTGAAAACTATGATTGAAATACGATGTTGAAATACTATGATTCTATTATATCAAATACGGCTCATTAAAAAAGTAAAATTATAAATTTATTTTGACTAATAATGTTCTCTTTTTTGTGAAGCAATGTGAAACCAAAATCTCACACTTGTCATCAATAAAAGTAATCACTTTTAGAGTGGGAACAAAGGAGAAAACAAATCATGTATAATACATAGAATAGAGATTAAGATGGAGTTCCCCCCCCCTTTTAAAGAATTGAACATGAAAAGTACTTTTAAAAAGGCAAACTTGGGCTAGCTGATAGAGTCAATTTCTTTTCTGACTCCAGAGATTTGAAACCATTATCAGTAGTAAGCAGCAGCAGATATGAAAATAGAGAACAAAGTCATCATTCATGGTCAGAAGCATGGCCAGTCTCCCCAACACCATCTCCTGATAATGTCAAGAGAGCCATCTGGTAGGGTCGCACTTAGAAACCCTGGGCTGACCTAAGGGAGGTCCTTAGTGACAGAAGCAGACCTCAGTCTCTTGCTCTGGTCAAGTTCCTCTGAAGAGAAAAGAAAGAAGAATGAGAGGCAGCCCGAAATGGACACCCAGTTACTGGAACTGATATCTGAGTTTAATTTGAGCCCCTGAGGAGGACTGCTTTTGCAGGTGAGGCTAAAGAAGATGACATAGAGATAAAAGAAGTCAGAATGATTGGCAGGCCCAAGATGCCACTTGGGCCCAGACGCATGAGGGCAAGATCCAGGATTCAAGGAATCTAGCCATGGTTTCAGGGTGCTGGCTCCAGCTAGAAACTGGATTGCCAACCTCGGAATTCAGTCTACGCTCCAGGGACAGACAGGGTGAGGCCTGCCGAATCAAAGCTTCCTGGGCAAGGTGGGCTCCAAAACCGATGGCGATATCAAACCTTAACGAGGAAAAGAAAGTCGGCCCTGCCCCTCTTCCCTCCCCAACCTGCTCTACTCCACTCTTCTTCTATCTAGTCTAGACATGTGACTTTCCTACCTATTTACTGTCCTGCTTCTAGCTGAGACCTAAGCTCTCATAGGCTGTTTCATCCTCACCTTTCTCTGGCTCATCACATGCTACAAAGCCATGGGAAGGCCCCAGTATCCTTGTTGACCTTTGGGGTATTGTTCTGCCTCCAACCCTAGCCAACACCTTAGCAAAAACTGCAGGATCCAGACAGGATAGGAACTTACTGGTAAAATCTTAACCCAGATGTACTATTTTTTTAGTCATTTTTTTAAAAACATATTTGACATCACCAATAGAGATTTGAACCTACTTCATAGATAGTCTCCATTAGGTATTTCCAAAGAGTGCAGTTGTAAGCCATCCCCATATATCTCACACTATTAGAAAGTCCTTGATCAGTAATTAATTCTAAGGTAATCATTTGAGTAATACCCACAGCCACACTCAATCCTGACAACTAGAGTTCCAAGTCTTCAGAACAGTGACTCCAAATTCCTACCCACTGTGGGCCTTCAGAATTTTCCCACCAGCTCTTCCTGGTTCGGAGCATCATATCTTTTTGAGAATCCACATCTGCCTGCATTAATTATCTCAGATAGGAAGTGTTGAAGTTTAAGAATTTTCCAGGCCACATCCATGCTCTGAGGCTTCAAGTTCACTAAAAAAATAAAGGAATACTGAAATAGAGTTAAAATCTGAGGTTAACATTTGCACCGAACAAGTTAATATTTTTTAATATAAAAAGTATGATGGAATATAATTGCGCTACTCACAACACAGAAGATTAGTTAGAAATATTAGTTTGCAGAGAGCATGGTCTGATAATAGGACTCAAAGGTTTAAATTATTCTCATTGAATATCCTAGACTATACATAAATTCACTTGTATATGAACTCAAATTTCAAACTGGAAGCCCTTGGTGAAAATGAGCACTGGTTGGAGTGACCTCCTTGGCCCCCACCCAGAGGAGGGTACGGTATTTTTTGAGCGCACCCCTTTAGAAATGAACCCACCTCAGTTTATCAAACCACCCCCATGATTTTGAAGGTGTTTAGACACACTCCAATCCCAATGATTCATACCAGTAGATGTATTTAGTAGGAGCAATAATACAAAATGTATTCAATTTGATTTCCATATGTATTCCATTCCTCTTTCATTCTTTCCATGACTAAATTTCTGACTTACTTTCTCCAAAATAATGGAAATCTTGTGTGGAGATGGAACAATGGATGAGGAGGAAGAAAATAAGAAAAGTCCAGGTAATAAAGGTCATCCTGGCTTTGAAGCATCCAGAAAGGAGGAAGCTCTCCCACCCTTTTCTGATCCTTCTAGGACTGCCTGCTAAAAGCACCCTGAAAGATGAGGCTCCAAAAATTTCAGTTAGAAGTTGGACCCAAACAATACCAAACTTTGCCAGGATTTTCATTTAGCCTCCAACTACTAGCACTTGAATATTGGGACATTGCCCGGGCTTTCTAGGCTTCCCAGCCCAGTTTCCTATGTTGGTGAAATCCCCACCCCCTTTGTAAGTCTTTATAAGCAAGGGTCCTTCTCTTTTATAAAAATGAAAAAACTTTGATATTCATTATCCCAGCCCTCTCAGTAGCTAGGACATGGTCATGTGATTTAAATGTGGTCAATAAGTGACACCCAACCAGCACTTTAAATCTCGAGGGAGTGACATGCATGTTAAGGTCCAATTAAAGCTATTCACAGTGGCTTCAGGGAAGTGGGCAGTGGCACAGGGAATGGGAGTGCTGGTGATGCTAGAGCACACAGCTCACAGAGGCCATGCCTGTGGTGGGACTGTGGTTGTGCTTCTCCTCTCCCTCTCGAGCCTTATTCTCCAGCTTTCCTATCAATTGTGTGATTACCCAATAACTTTCACATAAATCTTTCTTCTGTTCCAGTTAAAGGGTTCCACTTCTGCACAAATAAAATACAAATCATGTTTGAATACAAATCATGTTTGAAGAGATTGATTTCTCTCTCTCTCTCTCTCTCTCTCTCTCTCTCTCTCTCTCTCTCTCTCTCTCGAATTCAAGAGTGGCCACATGTCTTGTCTGAGTGAAGGAAATGTGAGCAGAAATGAACACGTGTCGCTTGTGGGAAGAAGTTTTAAGAACAAGCCTATAGTTCGCTCTATCCTTTTTTCCTTCTGCCAGGGGAGACATGTTTCAGATAGACCATAGATCAGCCAACTTATTCTGTAAAGGACCAGAAAATAAAGACTTTTTTGACATTGTGAGCCATTCTGTCCTTATTCCAACTACTCAGTTTTGTTGTAGTGCAAAAGCAGCCATAAATAAAATGTAAATGAACAACCATGTTTATATTTCAATAAAATTTTGTTTACAAAAACAAATGATAGGCTGGATTTGGTCTATATTTTCCCAATCTTGATATAGAGACAGCGTTTTTCAGCCTCAGTCTTGGAATAAAGAGATGAGGAGCAGAAACACAGCAACTTATAACAAGCATGTAGCATGAGTGAGAAATACAACTTTGTTTTATATGCCACTTAGCTTTTTGGGTCATTCGTTACTACAACATAACTCAGCATATCCTAACTAATACATAAATGTGCAAAAATCATGCATCTATGGAGTGAGGCAAAAACTTCTTTATGTCTCAAAGTCAGAGAGTCTGTGATATGGCTTCAAGTGGACTGTTGGTGCCTGTAACCCTATCACCCTTATTACCACAGACCAGCAGTGTCATTCTGTCTCATGAATGAACTACTAGACTAGAAGCCCAGAGAACTGGATTCTAGTCCTCGATTCACTTGAAATTAGTCATATGACCCTGAACCACTTACCTCCCTCTCTGAATTTCAAGTTCCCCATATGAAAAACAAATGGATGCCCTGGCCAGAGGCATCTTCCTCAACCTCTACCCTTCATGGGTTTTCACAAGAACACTGTTTTCTGAATGACTGACAACAACAGGAGGTGCAAAAATGACCATGGGTAACGAAAAGCTCCTTTTGAAATAGATCCTGTCTGCTGGCACATGCACGTCAAGCTCCTGGAAAGTGGGGGTCATTTTCCAGACCCGCAGGAAGCAGCATGATGGAGCCAGCAGAACAAAGCCGCCGGAATGAAATGTGAGTTCTGTGCCCACGCTTCTCTGCATCCCTACTGAGAACTTAACACTCAGCAGTTTAGTCACTCTTGGCCTTGGGATAAATTCCTTCATGCTCCTTTGTTTCCAAAGTATGTTCTCATCTCAGATTCAGTAGAAATAAAGAATATAAAATCAAGGCCGAAAGCAGAAAACCAGACCCCCTCATTTCTTGCTTTACTTTTATGCCCACAACAGGATTGAGGAACTTTTTGGAGCCAACAGCACGTGGTGTACCAGTCCCAGCCCAACATCTGGTGCCAGGGGGTCTGTGCATGTGAAATTCCAATTTAATCCCCACGCCAGAGGCTTAATCCCTGAACTCTGAATCAGTCCTTGGCAGAGGTGGCTCTCAGCCGACTTGTAAATTTCCACCCTCCAAACCATCCAGGCCAGACAATGGCTCAGCAAGCTCTGAGGTTTAGGGGTGCACAGCCCTGCCTGCATCTCAGGTCAGGCAGGGAAGGGAAGCAGAGAGGGTCCTCAAAGCTCTCATCTGCTCTAAAGTTCTTTCCTTGTAACTTGCCACATCTGGGATTGCTGCGATCACTATAATTCTTTTGTCCGTGGCAAAAGTCGGCAAACTACAGTTCACTGACCAAATGAAGTCCGTGATCCAACTTTATGAATAAAGCTTTATTGGAACACAGCCACATCCATTTGTTTCTGTATTGCCTACTGTTGCTTTCCTGTTACACAAACAGAGCTCTGTTGTGGTACCAGAGACCACATGACCCATTAGCTGAAAATATTTACTAACTGACCCTTTAGGTTAGCTGATCCCTGGTCTGGTATTTTTTACCAAAAGCAGTTTTATGTTATATTAACCCATTAACAGTTCTGAAGATACTATCAGGATGTTTTTTAGAATAACTAATAGGGAGAAAAGTCCTAAAGATTATAGGACAAGTTGAATGTGTATGTGTATGTGTGCATTTGCGTGGCAGTTTGCATGTGTAGATGAGAGACAGAATCTGGGAAAGAGAAAACTTAAAAGAAAAAAAAAAGGAAAAAAAAAAAGGAAAGCATTTGAGAGAGGACTCTGGGAAGTACAGCAGAATTCTGGGCCCTGGAGAGAAAAAAGCAAATTCTACTATTATTATTACTGATATGATTATTAGAATAGGCAAAGTGTTTCACACACATTATTTTATTCAATTTCCCCTCTGAAACCATGTGAGATGTTACAGAGGATGTAAACTTTTTATCAGAGGGACCTAAGTTCTGAAATTGCTTACCCAAGTTGACCCAGTGAACGGGACTAGAATCCATTCCTTCTACTTCAGAGTCTAGTGCTCTTTTACCAGAGACAGTTATACTTCCATCAAGATTTGCCTTAAGCTGAACAGACACCAGAACAGATGTGCCCTTCAACAGAAGAACAAAAAAGCCTAATAGTGCCCATTTAGGAACAAAACTGACAAATGCCAACACAAGGCAAAGGAGGGACTACAGGGTGGAGCCAGATTCATGCTCATCCCCAGCTTTCTGCCACACCTAGCACTGCACGGAGCCTCACAAACTTCCAAACACCATGTCCCCGGTGCTTGACTTCCTCTACTTTTGACTTTGACCCAACACTCAAGATTTAAAATGGTAATAATCATCAAAGACATCATTGGGTACCTGCCGTTTACATACAATATCTGAGCTAAGCCTATCAACCCTATGAGGCTACATCCTTTTATTGTAAGAACACTGAGGCTCAGAAAGGTTAAGTAACTCGCCTAAGATCACTTCGCTGATAAGAAAGGGAACTAAAATACAAATCAGCTTCAAGTTAAGTGCACTTCAAAGTGGTACATGAACGCCTCAGGGCTAACTGAGATGCTGACATGAGTGTCCAGAGGGAACATGAAGAAAAACGAAGATATGAGAAGGAAAGAGCACACACCTCCCTTCACATCCTCTGTCTTGACAAGGATGCATCCCTGGCCGCAGTAACGGGAAAACCTGAAGCTGTGCGGTCAGAAGAAGGACAAGAAAAGAAACCTAGGTTTCCTGCCTGGACCCCAAACCTTTCCTGGCCTCTCCTTCTTTCTTCACAAAATCTATCTTTGCTTCCTAATCAACATCATTTTAGTCATGAACATAACTCTTTAGTACACTTGAGCCATGTTATAATTAAACAAGATTTCTACTCAGTAGGTTTGTAAAAGTCAGAAAATCATAGTTAGGCCAGAAGAAGTCAGAAATGTACAAAGGAAAGAGAGATTTGAATGTCAAAATCAAATAACATAAAATTTAAAAATAAAACCTATGATGGTCTTTCTGCATTTTTCTCCTGATTACCAGATCTTAAGCCGCTATTGCATGTATTGTGACAAAGAAAAAAAGATAATTCTGAAAAATATCTTTTATGGTTTGTCACCTGGGGGCTAAGTAATTCACTAAGTTTCTTTCAAATTAATTTAAAAATTTAAAATAAAAACCCTAATCTTTTGAATTTTCCACATAGCTTCTAAATTGCATCTCTGGCTCTGATGAATTAATTACAAGGCATTCCTTTTCACCTACAGGAGAAGAGCTGTCTCATTCTTAAGCGGTCTTAAAAGAAAGTGCGAAATCCCATCTCTCGGTGCTGTCTACACATCTGGTGAGGCAATCAGAGGAAATTCAAACAGCAAAGGCAAGGCTGGCACTAACTGCAAACTGCTAGGCATGAGGACGAAAAGGAAAGAAAACGTTCCTGTGATTCTTTGCGCTTGCTCAGAGCAGAGCGCTTTCTTCCTTCACTCTCCTCTGAGCAGAAGGGAGATTGCAAGCAAACAAAAAGAGTTATAGACTGCGAAAGTCTTCATCTATCTCTTAGCCATATTTTTCAAAGTATATTTACAACATAATACCCTGGTTAGTGAGTAACAGTGTGTGTGTGTGTGTGTGTGTGTGTGTGTGTGTGTGTTCCCCGACCACAGACTCTCCTCTCCTTTGACTACGTCCGACCTGCTGTGCCCCATTATCTCTGGCCTTTGTGGCTTAGAAGGTCAGAGACACTGTTCCCTGGATAAGACCCAGGGAAGGAAGGAAGCTGAAACAAAAATTTTCACAGTGAAGTGACCTGATTACACATAGAGTGACTATTTATAAGCCATCTCATAACTGCCCCCATCCAGGGCCGGAGCAAATCCACAAAAGCAGCAGAGGCCTCCTCCAGCATCTGTTACTCACTGAGCAAAAACTGCAACTGCCCGGGGGAGGGGACATGTGAATGACAAAGGTCGTCCTTATTCCTGGGTGGCTATGGGAACCAGTGGGCATGGAGAGTTTGAAAAGATGGACACATTGTCATGTTGACCAAAGGGTCCCCCTCAGTTAAGTGTAGTGACAACAAGTGTGCGCTCTGCATCATCCAGCGGGTCTGAATCTTGGCTCCACCGTCAGCAAGCCACGGGACTTGAGACACTTTGCTTATTAAAGTCGTTGTGCCTCAGTAGCCTTATCTGTGAAATGGGTGACTGTGAAGAGTGATATGATGACATGCGTGAACATCCAGAATATATTAATAGTATCAGCTATTATTAATATTGCCTAATTCCTTACTGGGGCCCATAAAGCCCTTACTCCTCCCTACTCCCTCCAGAACATTCCATCCTGGCCACCATTTTATTTCTCAAAGAGGCCAAGATCTTTTCTCTCTCAGGACCCCTGCCTGCACTTGCTGTTCCAATTGCCTAGAACACAATGCCCCTAGCTCCCCACATGTCCACATCCTTCTCGTCCATCCCCACCTGAGTGTAAATGTGATCGCCTCAGAGACAGCTTTGAGACCACCCACGCCAAAGTGTCAACAAACTCCCATCTGCAAATGCTTTCCATAGCATCATCCCGGGAATTTGCTAGATAATACTTGTAAGTATCTGAAGTTACCTAATTCACTAATTTTTTTTTTAACTCCTCTATCCTCTCCCACTTAGTGTAACCAACTGGACCCAGTTTGCCAAGGACCCTCCCAGTTTTAGCAAGAAACCCAAGATAATGAGTCACCCTACTCCCCACTAGAAGATCAAGGTGGTAGCTTTATTCACTCCTATATCTTCAGTTAGAAAAATGCCTGACATATACCAGGAGCCCAAGGAATGAAGGAAGGAAATAGTATTTTCCTCTTAAAAATTGCAAGTAAGTTTAAAAATAATGCAAAATAAGTCATTCTATCCAACCACAAGAGACTGGTGATTCCTCTCATTTCTAGTCTACAAAGAAGAGAAAGTAAAAGTAGAAGTTACCTGTGTGGTAGATTTTTTGAGCTAGAAGGATCTTTGCTGGAAGGATGACCCCACCTCGCCCTTCCACCCTTGGTGGGGAAGGGACAGGGGAAATTAAGGACCCCGAACTGAGAGATCATGACCAAGAACATTAGCAGGTCTACAAAAGAGACAAGACCTCTCAGGTGTGATTTATCTGAAAGTGTTATTTGTTGATGTAAGAACATCTAAACCTATAGAAAAAAATTTATGAGTGTATTAGAGTTTATTTAAATTAAACAGAGGACATGCCTACAAGCAAGATCTCAACAGACTGAGAAAAATGCTTCCCAAAATGACAGTTTGCTGGTTCTTTTATACGCTTGGAGTTAAAGATTGACTGTAAGGAAGATTACATGAACAGGGGAGAAAGCAAGGCGGGGATTGGATTACCTGATAGTAAAAAACAGGGTGGTTATTCTTCCAAAGGGTATGAAAAGGAGGTGTTTCAAAGGTGTGTTAACCTAGGTGCACAAAAACAACAGACAGGGCTTATTAAAGGCAAAGATAATCTTTTACTAGGGAAGTTATAGGCCTGAGGCATGACTACACTCCATGATCTGCCCCGTTAGGAATTTGGAATCAGATCACCCACTGAGGTTACTTTCAGTTAGATTTATTATAAAGCCCCTTTTGTCTACACATATGAACTTTAAAGCACATTTTGATGTAAGATATTTACATTTTCTTTAGTTATAAGTTTGTGATTATTTTATCTGAGCAGGTAACCAGAATGGACTATGCTTAATATAAGGAGCTGATCATTTATTTAGAAATCCCACGTCAGTTTTGAGCTAAAACATTACCCCCACCCAAGCTGCTAATCAATTCAAATTATTTAAATATATTACATATTTTCCATTCTTTTTAAATAAAGTTAGCTTTGCCACTGCCTCAGACAGTTCTTCGCCATTGGTTACAAGTGGCTTCATGAAACCAAAGAAAAAGTAACATCTAAGGATAAAATCATCTATGGACAAAATCACCACACACCCACAGGCAAAGAAGTCTCAGTGGAAATTCGTTGATTGCTAAGAAGACCTAGAAAAGAATACAAGAAGGGATATACCCTCATCATGAGTAGTCTTCACAGTTTTATTACACCGGACCTTAAATGGTCAGCCAGGTCGGCAATGTCCTTGCTCATACAGAGTATCTCAAATGGACAAATGGAAAGAAGTTGATCTCATTCATTCTGAGACTCAAATTCCACATATGCAGATTTTTTAAAATGTTACATAAGAACAAATTTTAACCTGATGTGAAGTATAGCACTCATTCGCTATAATTCTAGTCATCTCTAGCATGTATTTGGAAAGCACTTCACAGTTTGCAGTGGGATTTCAGAAATAATCTTGCTTGAACTCAGTAGGCACTCAAGAGAACTATTATTTTGGTTATACACAAAATATCTGTAAATTATCAAAAATGTGTTTTGGGTGTCCTTTGTGGCTAGAGCTAAATGTGAATAAAAGCTCAGTGAAGTAAGCTGACTTCCTCAAGTTTACCCAGCTATGACATTGGAGACTCAAATCAGAATTCAATTCTCTTTGCACAATTCTCTTTCTACTAGTCCATCTATCTGTAGGCATGTGTGCAGTGCACACATAAAATTATGTGTACTATACTCATAAGTAAAATGTCCATACATGCATTTATTTCTCAATTTTCTATTGTCAGTACTACTTAGGAAAGAAGAGAGTAGGAGAAGACCCTCATACCAATGTATACTTTTTTTTTTTTTGCAAAATGCACACCCAATGCAAATTACACAGTAAAGTTAGCTGAGAGGCATAATTTGTTACACAAATAAACAAACACTATTTGGTTCCGTCTGTGGCTACTGCAGTTATAATGAAAATCTAAAAACAACTGTAATGCTTCTAACCATAAAATTATAAGGCAAGAAAGTGGATTTAGATAACTATAAGAGCCTTAATTGTATGTTTATAAACTCAAACAAAGCTTTTACTCAACTTTAGCTCCAGTTCAAATAGCACATCCAAAACACAATTTTTATTTTGCCCTTTCTTCTGTTATATGAGTCTAAGACCCCAAGCATTAGAAAATTCCATCCTTACAAAAGAGTGTGGGTTGGCAGTGGAGGAAAAGGCAGAGAGAAATGCAGTTTAATTTGGCCAAGGTAGCCATAGAGACAGGATTTATTAAAGATAAGAGTCCTCCCAGGAACACTTTACTTGTGTTTGTTCAATTACACCTGATCAGAGAATTCCGTCAGATTTTCAGTGTCAGAACTGGAAGAAACCAAAGTTCGATGTCTTCACCTTACAGAACCTCAAAGAGGCCAGATAATTTCTAGGGGTCATATGGAAGGTTATAACTCAAGTTCCCAGATCCCTAGGCCCAGCTTGCTTGTTTTTCTTCATGTCAGGCCAGCACCTGGTGATAACAGCAGTACCTGTTTCCAGAGCCAGCCATCAGGGAGATGTAACGAGTTGTGGTGAGCCAGTCCTTCCCTTTAGAAGATGCTCTAGTCACTTCCCCTCTACCAAGGCAGGGTGTGGAGAGGACAGCCATCCTCCTTTTTTCTTCCTTCCAGTCCCTACTTCTAATGTGTTCTGGGCCGGAAACTGAGGAAGCAAGAGGAACAAGATGAAAGTCTTGCCCCAGCAGAGCTGAGGACTGCAGACCGTAAGCAAATGTCTGGAAGCGTTAGAGCTACAGACACACTTAGCTAATACGAGAGAGCACAGTGGGCAGTGTGGTACATTAGGTAAAGGGAAAGTTCTTAACTCCTTAAAGGTGACATTCAAGCAAAGACTTGAATGATGAGGAGGGAGTAAGCCAACATCTGAGATAAGAATACTATTGCAGAAGGAGGAAAGGGCAAGACGGAAAGACGAGCAAAGCCCTAAATGATGGCTGCACAAGCCTGTGAATACACTAAAAACCATGAAATTACATGCTTTAAATGGTTCAATGGTAGAGCAAGTAAATATATCTAAATAAGACTGTTAAAAAGAATAAAAGTAAATTATAAATGATAAAGTCATTCATGGTTTTTCAGGTACATATTTTCATGAACCCTGGCCACGTTCCTTTAGGACAACATGAGGGAAATCACATAACAGATCAATTAGGGTCCTTCTCCTTACCCCTTTCCCTCTTTCTGTTATTGTATTTCTCCCCATGGCTTTCTTAATTGACTGGGTTAATCGATGATGAATTCCCAGTAAAGATATCACAGTTGCTGGTGGCATCGTGCTCTATTGATTCCCTCTCTTGCCTTCCAATCAAGATTAGTATTTAGACAAAGGCCTTTAGTGCCTCAACCCAATTTTCACCCTTCTTGGCCAAAAGGCCTGATTCTGGAAAAGAGAAGGACGCACTTAAAAGTTGGAACTGTTAAATAACTTTCTGTGTGTGTGTTTTGGTTTTATTTTTAATTTAACTCCTAGAAACCCACATGCCACAATTAAGAGTGTGTGGTCTAAAGGTTGGGATTTTTAAGGGTCCTGAAGGCCAATAGGACAAAAATGTTTAATTCAGGACAACTTTTCTGTTACCCTGAACCAAACGAACCATATAGATAACATCTAGTTCCTCTTTTCAGGCATTTAAGTGCCAAAAGAGCAAAGAACAAGCAAAAGAGAATCTTTCAGAGAGTTTTTCTTTTACTATTCGCCCATACTTCCTGTGCTCTGAGTCAGACTACAGAAATGGTCAAATATGTGCAGAATACCTCCATATATTAGAGGAATAATGAAGACAGATGCTGAAAACTACATCAAATAGGAATGGAATTGGCCATCCTTTTAAAGACTCACTTTAACACAAATAGCACTTAAGACCCAACTTCTCGGGAAACTGTTCACGAAGGAAGCCTATGAACCATGTTGGCAGAGGACAGATAAGTTGGCTTGTGTTGACTCAAACAAAGCATGTCGATCTCTTCAATCTTTAGATAACATATCTCTCTGATGGGATAACCACGGAGCAAATTTCCTCTTCTCTCAGGTTGTAGTCCAGTTTCAAGTTGTTGAAACCCAGCGTCCCTGAAGGGAAAAAGCAAATTATTTCAATACAAGAAAAGCAAATGGCAGTATCAAGCTTGTACAGCTCAACTCCCATAAAATATGAATGCGGCCAAAGTTAGTGAGCCTCCAGGGGAATGCTGAGGGGTGAGCTTACCACAGAAAAATGCAAGCCCCAGCTTGAAACATCTATAAAACTAATTGAAACAAAAAAAGTACAGGTTTTTCTGAACATACCAAGAAGAGTCACCATCAGGCAACTGATGTCCATCAGGACTCATACCAGCCGTAGTGATTTCCGGACAGCTGCCTCAGAAGGTTGTCACTTTATTTCTTTGCTTACAAACTTAATCATAGAAGGAGGGAATCGATGTGTCAAAATCCAGAGATGAGATTCTAGCAAGAGAAAAATATACTGGCAATGGTCATTTACATAACTTGGCTGCAAGCATTGATCTTGTTTTGATGCTAATGTCGTTATTGTTGTTTTAGTTGTTTATATCGGTTTCTCATGCACTAATTGAAAAACTAACAACTAATTGCATCACATATTACAGCATTCTGTTACTCAGATTGTTGAATATGAGGCAAAGCCACTGGGCTAATTTTTCTCTAGAATAGACAGGGCCAAGTCCTCCACATGACCACTCAAGGAACAACTATATGAATGCAGGATCTGAACAAGGTTTTGTCTTCAGCTATGTCCTTCTCTCCTTGCAAGAGGAGGATGTTAGAACCAAGTTGTCTAACTCATACTGCACAGAGACAGAGTTAAGATAATTAAGAAACAAAGTCACCAAAGGGTAGATATCTAGATTTTGCAAAGGAAAAACTCCTAATAGGTTTTTAATCTTTCCTGTTCCTATCTCTTCTTTACAAGGCTTCTATAGCTCTCCTTCATAATGATATTTAAATATTTCAGTTGCAAAAACTGTATGTGGTTCTTGTCAACCTTTTTTCTCTGTGTCTGTTAGAACTACGGGAAACAATATACTCGTAAGTACTGAAGCAGCCAACAATATTTGATCTCTTGCATTAAAAATGGATGACCAAAAGGGAAATTTATTTTCCTGAGATGCCTTTCTCCTACCCAAACTCCTCCCAGATATTGCACCTTGAAGATGATGATAACTTTGGGAACAGTTTTGGTCTTATCAGACATATGGTTCTCAACCTTTTTTAAACTAGAGAGATCAGATAATTTAATGCCAAAATACATAGAAAGCAAAATAAGGGATGCTAAACATAATTATTTCTGAACAATAAGTATAAATCAAGACAGAACTCAGAAAGCTGGACATAGATCATTTGTGTTTAACTTACGCCCATATATTTTGTCGTTTTCTGTTCATCCACAGTTCCCATCATCTAGAAGATCTCCTACCTTGTCATGCTAGAAGAGTCTAGCCACTCTTTCGGAAAGTTTATATTATGGAAAAATAATTATATTGAATATATTTTTCACTCTGCAAACACTTCCAGAGATAACAATATTTCTCCTAAGAGGGGTATATGTGTCCTTCTGAATTGGATCAATTGAAAATCATTATATGTTGAAAACTGTGGCAACAAACATTCTCCAGCTCTTGGAGCTGCAGTAGGTCAGTGTGCTATGCTAGTACCTCTGTATCAATGTGCAAGAGGAGGTCAGCGAGTAAAAGGTCCCTTTATCACAGGGAATTTAAGGGACAACTCAATTCCAAATGTAGGGTCTGAGTCGGGTCTAGAAAAATGGAAAATATTTAGAAGGTTTCCATGACTTCATTGTCAATGACTGACCATTGAACAAATCTAATCACAATGGCCGAGGCCTGGTTACTAAGTGAGCTACACCAAGTCTAATAGAAATATATTAGGAGAGTAAAAATGTCCTGCATAATGCGGGGGACACTATACCTCAATTTCTTGATGAGTTGTGGGACATTGGGCTTTGAACAAGCAGAGATAAAAAGGCATTTATGTGACGGGACAGAAACAATAATAATTCCTTAATGCAGCCTTGAGAAAGACAAAGGGTCCAAACCCTCCAGATCCTTCAGATTGATCTTGTCCAAAACAGTCACTAAAGCTACAGGACTGTTCAGTTTTGCTATTTTTGTGTCCCAGAATGGAGTTGTCCTAAATAGAGTTCCTTCTGGCAAAGAAAAAAAAAAAAGCCTTCTGCATCTGTATGCTGAAAGAGCTTAATAAGGGGGTGGCCCTACTCCATAGTCTTTGACAAGAAACACTAAGGTTGTTATTATTTATTTATCTGAAAGGAATCAGCAGGGAACGGAGCATGCATGTTGTCCCACTGAACACAGGATGGCAGTCATTGCATTGAGGGTGCCTGAAGAAACCTTTTACACAGCTTCTAGTTCAGCCATTCGTCTTTAATCACAATATTGCCAAATAAATGATCAACTTGAATTAGAGTACCTCTATTCTAGAACCAGTGGCTTTCAGGACTAGGCTGGCTAACTGGGGCTGGTTAACAATTTTTACCTGAACATCATTTCTGGAATTTATTTGATAATATGAATTATTTTTAATGGTCAGAGAGGAAGAAGGAAAGAAGAAAAAAGAGATGAGGCATTTGGACCTTCACAGAGTCCCAGAACTTTGAGATGATATGTGGTCATTATGAAAAAGAAGTGTTTTCTATCCTAAAAATAACCACAAAGGCCCAAGGGAAGCTAAGACATGCTCTCTACTGTCATTTGGAAAATCTCACTGAAAAGCCTCATTCCCCATTTTTCCACTGGAAGAGCATTGAAGTCCATCACCTGGAAGCTTCTCTGCTGCCCACTCCTACAGATGCTTCAGCAATTTACAAGAGAGGATCCAGTTTGATTAATGACATTTATTTATTTGTTGGGGGAGCAGATTGTGGTACACTCTTTCATCTAAAGCAAGTAAATGCACAAGAATGCGTAGTTTCCATGAAAGGGGCATCCTCATCTCCCTCCATTCCTGACTTGTGAATGGAATCAGGAAAAAGAAACTCTCCTTGCCACAATGTCCAGTTACCACAGCCAGATGCTTCGATTTCATTGCTCCTCCTCAACAACCCTTCTCCATGGGGTAAAATCAACAAGAGACTAGGGACAATGTGTCCCTGTGTCCCCAGAGGGCCACATTAATAACCTTTGAAGGACATTTTACATTTCTACTCTTGGGGAAGATTTTTTAACCACACAAGTCTTGTGGTCTGTTTGAACAAGAAATCGTTTTACACTCCTGAATAATGCATTCCTCTCCAACTATTTCTACATAACTTCCAGGATATGAAAACCACCCGAGGCTTCCAACATGGCTGCTTTCTTTCCTCTCATAAACAAACTCAGCAGTGATCATGCTAGTGCGGTCACTCTGGAGCTTTGTATTGCTTAAGCCTTTTCCCTCAGTCTTTTGTTCTGCCAGACACCGATTATGACATTTCACCCCAAGTCTGGAGAGCAGGAAGGCTCTCTTAAGCTGCCCTCTTGCCTGTAGCCTTTTCCTTTGTCAGCCATAAATATGTGATGTCAGCATGATAGATTCAGAGTCAATATGGTAAGCTCAGTAATAGCCCCAAAGATTTTCAAGTCCTGATTCCTTGAACATGTAAATGTCACATTGTAAGGGAAAAGGGTCTTTGTAGATGTCATTAAATTAAGGATTATGCTGAGGGGAAATAATCCTGGACTATGCGTGTGGGCCCTGAATGCAATCACGTGTATCTTTCTTTATGAGAGGGAGGTAGAGGAAACTTTGACACAGACAGAAAAGGAAAAGGCATTGTGACCACAGAGACAGAGACTGGAGTGACACAGCCACAAGCCAAGGAATCCTGGCAGACACCTGAGGTTGATTCCTCTAGAGTCTTCCAAGGGAGCAGGGCCCTGCCGACATTCTGATTTCAGTTCAATGAAATTGATTTCAGACTTCTAGCCTCCAAAACTGTGAAAGAATAAATTTCTGTTGTTTTAAACCATTTCTGTTGTTATAGCAGCCACAAGAAAGTAATACACTCAGTAGCCTGGGTCAGATCTTCTGCCCCTGCAGCTTTATGCAACTCATTACTATGACATGTGCATCCAAGTGCATCCTAGCACACTAACTTCTGTGACTTTTCCAAAGAAGAGCTGACTTATTTCTTCTCTTCATCTGACCCACGGAACTTGGTATCTCCTGTGTCTTTCCTATCCCTTGGGAACAGACGCAGAAAAACAAAAGCCCCGAAGGAATATTCAAACATGAATTTGCAAGCTCACCTATTCACTCCTAATAAAGTGCCCCCTCCGCTGAGCTCCTCTCTCTCATCTAAGCTGAAATATTACACAAAATGTCTTCATGGCACTTGAAGGTCAGATGATTTTGGTTTAGTTGTATAAATTTGGTTACTTAATTTTGCTGGGTTTCAATTTCATCTGAAAATAAAGATCTTAAAACACTTACTTTATTCAAAAAAGAAAAAAACCTCCCTAGCAGTGGGATTTATTTGGAATTCCTCAATAAAATGTTTTCCACCAAGATAAATATTAACATTTGATTTTTTCTTCAACACCGGTGACTTTAACTGAATCTAATTGATTCAAAAACACTGCTATTTTTTTCTCCTAGAACAATATCTCACAGAGAGAGAGAGAGAGAGAGAGAGAGAGAGAGAGAGAGAGAGAGAGAGAGAGAGAGAGAGAGAGAAAGAGATTTCCTAAGTAAGAGACCTAATGTGAAGAAATTTTAATTATAACCAGTGCAGGAAGCATTATTTCAGATTAGGTTATACCATGATTCCCAGAGGGATTTTCAACACAGCCATGAAAACTATGTTCTAGATTAAACCTTAACCAATAAGACTCAATATGGGGGAAAAAAATATTTACTTTTTAATCTTAAATAAGAAATATCTTATTGAGTTTGAAATCTTGAGGAAACCAAAGGAAAGAGAATTTTTTTCTTTCTGGACTTTGCATTCCATGCATCTCTGCAAATAGCAAATGGTTTATTATAATGCTATTTCATGGTCTTAAACATGCTTCAGAGCTTTGGGGTATTTTAAAAATATCATTAATATAAGCCAGGTTGGAAAAAAAAAAAAAAAAGAAGTAGCACTTTCTGGAGTCTAAATTAAATTGGTCGCTGTCCAAGATTTTTTGCATGAAGAGATGCCAGGGGACAAAAAGGACCATTAATCACTTTCTGCAGGTATTTGGAGTCTCCTACTCGCACTGGGATGAAAAGTGCTTTGAGAACAAGCTGTATGGCTTCAGAGAGCACAGCTGCGCCCCTCCTTCGCCAAGAACACAGGACGGAGGGAGGAGGGCTCTGGCCCCAAGAAGAGACGGCCTGGGTGCTGGGATGGGGTACTTGCTAATCCCTAACATACCTCTCTGAGCTTCTGCTTTGTTGCCGGTAAAATGAGAGTTGAATCCGATTATCTTGGCCAAGGAAAACTAGGGGAGACCCAAGGATCTATTTACAGAGTCAGCACCTAAGGACAAGCTCTTAAAGCGCTAGGAAGGTGATGGTTCCAGTCTAGGCAAAACACGTCTGAAAAAGGAGAAATGCTCCTCTTTGAAGAAAAGTCTCACCTCTTGAGAGGTCTCACTGAACGCTCGGTAGACTGGTGATGGTAGCGCCCCCTGCCGCCGGCGCTCCTGGGCCTTGGACCGGTTTCCTCTTAGTCGGTATTTTAATTGCAATTTATTACCGTTGAAAGTTATCTTTTCTCCTAATCTACGCGTTCTTTCATCTTTCCTCACCCACCAAACTATAACTTCTGACAGAACAGGGACCATCTCTTTCTCTCGTACAATTGTACTCCAGGTCCCGTCCATCTTGGAAGACAGAAAACATTTCACGAATGAATGATGGAATGGATTCACTCTGGCCTTCTGAACGCACGTCCCTGACACTGAAACAGGAGGGATCTTCTCAAAATGCAAATTTAATCATGTCATTTCCCATTGGAGAGTCAGTCAGCTAAGGTTGCACACTAAATCTCTCATCCTGGCCTACAATTGGAGTCCCGCTACCTCTCTGGTCCCTGCGGCTCTATTCCCTCTCCCACCCCTGCCCTGCCCTGCCCTGCCCTGCCTTCCCCTGAGGACCATCTGACCCAGGGTACTGAGTGTATTACTTCCTTGTGGCTGCTATAACAACGGAAATGGCTTAAAACACTCAGAAACCCAACCTCTCTGGCCTTAGTTCTTCTTATGCGCCAGGCCAATTCCTCTATCTGGCCTTTGCATATGTCATTCCCTCTGTCAGGAATGGGAACATGCACCACTAAAAGCAGACCCAAACCCAACTCCCGGCCATTGCCCAATGAACTCTCTCACTTTTCACATCTGAGCTCACAAATCTCTTCCTCAGGCGAGAGCCTGTCTTGACACACACAAGCATATACATCCTGGCCTGGCCTAGGTGGGACCCTTCTATTATCTGCCCTGGAAAGAAACTCTTATCCTTCAGCATGCCTACCTCAGTTTGCAGACGTTCACTTATGCATGTGAGTATTTACTTAATATCTGTCACCCTCACTTTGTTGGAAAGAGAGTAAGGTCCAGTCTTTTTTTGCTTATTCTGGCATCTTCAGAGCCTAGTATAGTGCCTGATGGATAGTAGCCATGCAATCGACATTTGCAGATTGAATGAATGAATGAGCAAAAGTACAAATGACTAGCAGCTTCATATTTGTATAAAGCCAAAAACTCTGTATGGTCTCCAGTAGTCTTAGAACTTATTTTTAAAACCCAACTGTCATGGGTGACAAGAGCACACTTCCTTTCAAAACTGGTCTCTTCCAGCTCAAAAGCCAATTAATCATATCAGAGACTAGTGAGGAAGGCCTCCCCAAGACATAATCCCTCTGTACAACTAGAGCTCCCCGCTGCCCTGTCTCTTTATTCTCACTCGTTCTAACCAGAACGTTTTAATTTGGAGAAATAATGAACCTCAAGAGGAAAGGGGAAAAGGGGAGGGTGGCCACGGGAGCCACGGAATTTGAGTCAGTGTCTGGTTACCATTTAAGGCCGAAAAGGAAACAACTAGAGCCAAGGAACTGGCAGTTGCAACTGCTCTTTGTTCTCTTTTTAAAAAGAAAATTCCACAAAATGCAGTTCTGGGGCTCGGAGCAAAAATGTTTTCTGCATTACAGAGGATCTACCGGAAATGTTCCTCAAAATTGCTGAAAACTCAAAACTCCAGGAAAACATTTACTAATAGGAGAGAAAAGTCTGACTGAGATCCGGATTGAGAGCCTGGAGAAAGAAGTTATTTCCCTCCAGGGAGAGATAAGGATCACAAACGCTGATCCCCAATGTACACAACTGTTTAGGAGATAATCTCTGTACTAACTAGAAAACAAAAGGAGACATTCTGGCAGAAAACAGGTAAATCATAACAGAGAAGGTGAGGGGAAAGTTGTGGACAATGAAGAGTCGAAAGGCAAAAGCTTATCCAGGAGAGCAGACCTGGGAGCTGGAGACCAAAATGATGCTGTGAGATAAGAGAAAAATGTAAACACAACTGAATAATCCACCAGCATTTGTTCCAGCCCTGGATAAAACGTCCATAAATCTTATAGAAATGTGATATATTGGAGAATGGATCTAATCCAGATCTTATCCTGACTTATGTTCCATTCCAGAGCTAGAAAATAAAAAAAATAAAGGTGAAATATTGGTGAACTGTTCATTTTCTTCCACATATGTCCCTCTCATATCCTCTGTGGAAGCAGATGCCTGGGCTGAAAATCCGATGCCTGCCAGTTCACCCCCTGAGGACCCCTGCTTTCTCATGTGTGAAAGGAAGGTGTTTCCTGTCCGTCTGTGATCCACGGGGTCTCTAACATCTGTACAGTATAAGCGCATGTGGGAAAGCACAGGCTTTCAGTCACAGAAGATAACTATCTACCTATATCAATGGCTCTTCTATCAACTAGCTGTGTGATCCAGTTTACTCATTTGAAAAATGGGGGAAACAATGGAGAATAATTAACTGTGGTTGAGAGAAGTTCAATAATGTACTCAAAGTTATAGAACCAGGATTCAGGTTCAAGTCTTACTGATGGCAATGACCTTATTCTTTCCACTACAGCACATCGTTTTCCAATGAAACAACATCAAGTTTTGTATTCATGAAATACAGCTATTAATGATCAGGACTAAAGTAATAATATGCCACATAAAGTCCTGGCACTTGAAAAATGTTCAACAAATAGGAGTCACTATTACAGTTCCTATTTATAATTGCAAGTCTCTTGAGCCCAGGGTTTTAAAGAATAAAAAAAAAATGAATAATAACTTAATTTATCATAAGATAAAATTTCTGTACTTTTTCACCTCTCTCTATCCATAGTCTTTCTTCTAAATATTTCATGTTGTGATCCACATATAATATATATTGAACAACCTCAAATTTGCTGATCATTTGAGAGTTCACACAGTTGACCAGCTTGGGTGACATGCATGCTTTCTTGTTGTAAATAATTTATTAACTTTAAATATTTTTAAGTATTTGGTCTCACATCTGTAGGACATATGGAGGCTGGAGTCACAAAGAAATGAGCCCATTTTACTTCAGTTTTTAGGGTCTCTGTATTCTCAAATCTATTCTGTTTCCTGGAGAAGTACAACTTTTTCCAGATGGAATTTCAAAGTTTTGCTCCAGCTTCCAAATACTGAATGTGTCTACCAGACCATCTCTAGCCCTTACATCTGGTTTTAAATGGTGATCACCACCTCTCACCATGTCACTAAGATTTCAATTTGGTTTCTTAACTGACACCTTTTGATGAAGCTCTGAAACCCACTCTCCCCTGGTTAGTGCCAGTGAACTGAATAAATCAAACATTAATCCTTTAGATGTTCAGCTCGGAAGCCATAATTCCATCTGGCATAAACACACTCGAAGAACTGAATGCCCAACATTCTCCTGGCACATAGTAGATGTTCAATAAATATCTATTGTGTGAAAGAATGAGACACAAGACACAAACGAAGATAAGTAATTATATATGGTACTAGGTATTCTACTGGGTCTCTTTGATACGCTATTTTGCAAATTCTTCCTTTTTAATCTGAGGCCAATTCATTTTATAGATCAGAAAACTAAGGCTAGGTAAGACCCAATGGTGAGTTTTAAATGCACAGTCTCTTTATAGTGGCGTCAAGATTCGAACCCAAATCTGCCAGATGCCAAAGCCTCTATACTTTCCACTATACTCCATGTTCCCCTCTATGAAACTTCTACTAACATAGGTTTGCACGTATATAATGACAACTAAGTCAAAGCAAAGGGATTTTTCTTGGGCTAAATTAAACTTGAAAGTATGCTACTATTTTTTTTTTTAAGCTAGGTCTCCTCAATGCTATATAGGATCTATAGAGAGGTAGGACATGCCCCACCCTCAATGTTTAAAGTCAGAATTTCACTAACACTATTTTGGGTAAGAAGTGTTTTCATGTCAGACATTTATATTTTGTCTTTATCTCTAAGTAATGCAATCTGAAAACTGAGTATTTTATCAGGGATTGAGTTTTGCTGCAATGTAACGGAAAACATAAACAGCAGTAACTTAAAAGAAGTGTAGAGATGAGAAGTTGATGGCTGGCATGAAATTTCTACAATGTTATTCCGATGCAGACTCCTGTCCTTAGCACATAGTTTTCAGTCTTTTTGCGTCTTCATGGTTCCCACATGGCTGCTGGAGAGCCAACAATTACAATAGCCATTCCAGGCAAAAGGAAGATGGAAGGGTCAAGAACAAAAAGGTGAATGTCGGTTGAGACAATCCCCTCTAAATTTCCTTTCCCAGAAGCCCCTTCCAGTGATTTCTGCTAATATCTCTTTGGCTAGAACTATATCACAGGCAAGAGGAGTTTTTAAAAAATTGTATATATGTAAGGTAGGTATGCTGCCAACCCAACAAAATGTGATTCTCTTAGTAAGGAACCAGAGAGAATATTAGATAAACAACTACCATTGTCTGACACAAATGCCTGAAAAATCATTTAAACATCTGGCATTTAATAGTGTCTTTTAGTTCCATGAAACTAGACACTGGGAGAAATTGAATGACGTGTTGAAGGCTGAATCCTTGCTCCTTTGGAGTATAACAAAGCCATATTATAGCTCATGGCCTCAAATGTTAGATAATACAGAGGTTAAAAGTTATCCAGCTTATTAAAAAATCAATCTAAATGAAAAAGAAAGCATGATTTTATCAAGAATATCAGTCAGCCATTAAATGTCCTTGGCTTTAAAGTCTCTGAAGTGTTGATCTATGAGGTTTACATTTTCATTTCATATTCTCCAATAAACCTAAAGGCGCATGTGCTTGATCTTATGGCTAAGGACAGGTAAAGCACCCCTAATAAGAGGGAGTCATTACTCAGGAAAACCAAAGATTTTCCTTCTTCCTTTCCCTGGGCCCATCTCAGGTTGCTGCTGGGAATGACCTTCTGCCAGGGGTAAAAGGAGCTCAGAACTGAGCACGCGCATAATTGGCAAAAATCCTGGGTTCTCCATGTCAGAATCAGTCTTAAAGGTGCTCAAGTTCAGTGCCTCCTGACCCAACTCCATCCCTGCAAAGTGAAGGACAGCACAAAGGAAGAAGAGAAAAAGTGGCTCTGTGGATGGCAGATGCAGGCTAGTGAGCAGGAGACAGAGTCTAACTCCCAGGATTTCCCACCGGAGCCTCACATCCAATTCCAAGTGAAGGTACCCCTCTCTCAGTAACATTGCCAGTGAATTGTTCTTAAAGACACTGAACCACTTATTGTAACATTAGGTTAGTTCAATGGCTTTTTTACAGGTATATTAAGGTATATTAAGGCCATATGGTTGGCTGAGCAGATACTGGCCAACGTTCAGGTGATTGATGGAATTAGAACCAGGAGTGATGTGCTCTACCTATAAAACCACTCAGATGTTGGTGAACCAAAGGGTAATGGCCTCCTTAGGAACAAGAGCTTCCACAGTATCGACCTCGTGTTCACATACCCAATGTTCACATCCGTTCTTCAGGCTATGTTCATTCTTTTCTGATGTGTGATGATGTCCTAGAAAGCAATGACTTATTAGCTCTTTTTAAAAGTGACATATTATGGAGCAAGAATAGGTGGAGGATTAGTATATAGAGAAAACTATATGACGAAGAGTGTAAAGACAAGAAAGACAAAAGTTCATGTCAAGTCTTATATTGTTCTTATTCACACATCCTTGGCATTGATGTGCTACAAATATTTCAAAAAATATAGATTATTATTTTTAAACACATAAATATACATCAACTTAAACTCCTTAGATTAGCTCTGTGTATTTGACTATATTATTTCTCATACACCATGGAGAAACCACAACTAGAAGGGAAAAAAGGCAGAAAGGACCGGAAATAACTTTTAGAACACCGAAAACACAGAAGCTGAGGTAAATAGAAATTTGCGTTTTTTTGTCTCTTTGACTATAAACTTACACACCTCCAAGCGTCACAGACATCTGCCAACCTTGATCTTCAGGAATATTCCAGCCCACAACAGCATCCTACACTGCTGAACTCCTATTAGAATTGCAGTCTTTCCCACATCACACACCTCTTAGTTGTATCTTTGGCTGACCTTGCCTTTCATACAAGTTTTTCTCTTCTTTGAAGGAGTTACCGTCTATTTAAGAAGACTCAAAAATGCTTTTTTTCTTTTGAAATTACACGCGGTTTCAGTGCAGTTTTGCACAGAGCTGGGATGCTATAGGCATTCACTGATTTGTGTACCGCATGCAAATGTTACCTGTGCATCTGTTAGAATCCAAGAAATCAATAAATATTTCCATTGTCCATGCTCCCCACACTCCAAGTTCAGAACTAGTTGAGAGACATGGGGTCATGTAGATAAAACTGAAAATGTAAGCTTTATCACAAATCGAAACTGTTTTGGAGAGTATGGCTCAGACGATTAGCCTCAGTTGGCTTCCTAACGCCTCCCCTTGTAATTGGACAGACTCGTTCACATCACCGCTGCAGCTGGCCATCCAAAGCCTCCTGTAGCACTGCCAGCTAGCAGCCCAGAAGACATCCAGATGCACCCTTTCGAATATGAGAAGATCCAGAGCAACAAACCAAATTGCACAGCTTCTTCTCCAAATATCACTGAGCAGAGAAGTCTCTCCTTCTCCCATGGGGAAGAGTTAGTAAGGGGCTCAAGAACAAGGATCATAGTTTCATCTCCTGAGGATTAGAAGCCTCTTTCTCTCTGAGAAAAGTAGGGCATCTTCCCATTGAAATTCCACAGATGCCTGATTTTTTTCTTCCCGGCTGTTAATCTACTGTCCTGTGAGGATTATTTATATTTATTATGTGCCAAACCCAACACCCAATACATAATTCAAGATAACCCCCCTCATAAATTCTGTGCATAGGATTTATATACCCCAGATGGGTGGAAGTTTTGATCTTTAGAAACGAACAGATTTTTGTAATTCATGAAAGGCCCTGCAATGCACAGGGCCTTGTTCCTCACGTTTTCTATGTAGCTCCCTGTGTGCTGAGAGATTATGGAGCAAAGACAGGGAAATAAATACTAAGCTCAAAGAATTTGTTGTAAGGATGTTGATAAATATTTTTGGATAAATGTGATTTATTCCATAAGACTGTTCTCTCTGACTCTTTCCAACTAAATAAGATATATAATTTTAGGATAGAAGCATATGCAATTATGGGCTTTCAAAGAGTGTTTTAGTAGGAAAGAGAGATAAAAAGCTGCTATAGTAGACAACTTCTAAATCACAATGGCTAATTTTACACAATAAATATTTATTTAGAGCCCAGGGCACAGCCCAATAGGGGTTGGAGAATATTTTGCTCCTCATTCAGGGAACTGGGCTTCGATCTTGTGCTTTCACCTTCTTCTGGGTCTTCGGATTTCTCTTCATTCAGCCTAAGTGTGGGAGGAGAGTGTGAGGCAGGGGGCTGAGATGTTTGGCTTGGTTCTGTTTTCAAAGACCAGGCTAAAACAGCATACACATCTCTTCTTTTGCTCCTTGGGCCAGAACTCAGCCATGTGCCACACCTGACGACAAGGGGACTGGAAATGGAGTTTGCAGAGTGCCCAGGGAGAACAGGACTGGAGAGGTGGTAACCAAGGCAGCCTTGAAACAGCCAGGATCAAAATAAACCGGAAACAGAAGGCCACGTATTACATGATTCCGTTTATAGGAAATACCCAGGACAGGCGATCTCAAAGATAGAAGCAAATTAGTGATTGCTTAGGGCGGAAGAGGTTAAAGGGGAGGAGAGAGCTGATTACTAAAGTATACAGGGCTTCCTTTTAAAATAATGAAAATGTTCAAAATTGACTTTGGTGATGGTTACACATCACATGTATGTGAATGTACTAAAAAAATTTTTTAAGTGAATTGTGTAGTATATGAATTATATTTTAATAAAGCTGTTTAAAAACAAACAAACAATCAAATAACAGGACCAGCTGGATATATGGGAATTCTTGGCATTATCTTTGTAACTTTTCCATAAATACATAACCATTTTAAAATAAAAGATTTTCTAAAACTATTAAAACATAAAAGTCATGACCAATTTCAAGGATGGCGATTTTTTTCTTCAATGTCTTTCTTCTCACCTTTTTCTCAGATAAAATCTGGTGAAACTGAATATGAGAGGCCTTATACTTCAAGTCTGAAAGCAACTTTAAAAGTGGTTTTCTATCTATCTGAGGTTCAGTTTCCTATTCTCGAAATGGAAATAATACATTGACTTGAAGGTTTGTTTTACTGATTAAGATATCATATCTGAAAGCCTGTGGCAATCCAAACATCTCATTGACTCTTGACTAAAGCATTTTAATCCTTTAAACACTTCAAAGAGAAATGAAATATTAAAACACAAGTAACCCAATAAAAATTTGTTTAAGACTTAAATAGATACTTCACAAAAAGAAGAAATTCAAATGTTCAGTGTAATGTTCGAGTCATCCTGCAAAATATGAATGTTTAAATCCTCCAGAGTGTTGGGATTAAGAGGTGAGACTTTTGAGAGGTGATTAGGTTATGAGGATGGATCCCTCATGAGTGGGACTTGTGCCCTTTATAAGGCAGACGTGAGAGGAGAGTGCTCTTTATCTCTCCCTCTCTTCCTCCCTCTCTCTGCCCCTGTCCTCTGTGGCATGTGAGGATACAGCAAGAAAATGGCTATCTACAAGCCAGGGACTGGCTCTCACCATTTTCTCACTGTATCCTCACATTCTGGCCCTCACCAGGCACTGCCCTCTCAGCCTCCAGAACTGTGAGAAATAAATGTTTGTGGTTAAGCCACTCAGTCTATGGTATGATTGTTACAGCATCTGAAATGGACTAAAAAATTCAATAAGGTGCTCAACATCATTAGTCACTAGGGAAATGCAAAACAAAACCACAGTGAGATACTTTACACACTCCCCAAATGGTTAAATTTAAAACTGACTCTACTAAGTGTTAACAAGAATATGAAGCAACTAGAACTCTCCTACATTGCTGGTGGGAGTTTAAAATTATATGATAACTTTGGAAACAGACTGGCACTGTCTGATGAATTTAAATATTCACTTACCCTGTGACCTAGCAATAACATTCCCAGATGTTTATCAAGAGAAATGAATGTATATGTTCATAAAAAGACCATCCCATATAGCAGCTTTATGTATAAAAAGCAATAATTAGAAATAGTCCAGGCGTTCATCAGTAGGAAGATGGATAAACAAATTGGGATATGTCCATACAGTTTGTAAAAAAAAAAAAAACTTACTAATATACACAGCATAGATGACTCTCAAAAAATATGCTGAGCGAAATGATGTACAAATAAAAAAACATATATAATTCCATTTATATGAAGTTCCTAAACATAGTAAACTAATCAATAGTGACAGAAAGCAAGTCAGTGGTTATCCAGAGCTGAGGGTTGTGGGATAAGAATTGACTGGGAAAAAGTATGACATAACTCTCTAGGATGATGGAATTATTTTATATTTTAATCAGGGTATATACATTTTTTTCAAAATTCATGGTGCTTAACTTTAAGATTTATGCATTTTGCTAAATATAATAAAATAGTGTTAATGTGAAAAATAAGGAAATGAGACTAACAAAGGGAGAGCAGAAACTATTTCATCCCTTTTGCCTTGGAAATAAGAGAGGGTGTGTGACATGTATATACTAAACGCCTGCATGTGCGACCTACCAGCTGCCTTCCCAAGTTGCCAAGGTGCAGAGCCCTGGAAAATTACCTCTT
Organism: Eonycteris spelaea; assembly: GCA_003508835.1. Classification (NCBI taxonomy): domain Eukaryota; kingdom Metazoa; phylum Chordata; class Mammalia; order Chiroptera; family Pteropodidae; genus Eonycteris; species Eonycteris spelaea. The sequence continues at coordinate 519,606 of PUFA01000087.1, read as the reverse complement.
TAGAGTCAATGTCATCTAAAGACAACTCTGTAAATAGCCATGCCCAGTTTATACTCTCCAGGTCAATATATTCCATATTACAGTGAAAAAATAATAACCTCTAACCCAGACATGTCTTAGATCACATTTTTCTTAAGCTATATAAAGCTTTTGAAAACAGGAAATAAAGCACGTGAAGATATTGGAGGGGGAAAAAATCTAAAATAGACTAATATGCAAATGAGGACTATGAGAAAAAGTCAGAAAATGTGTATTTTTTTTAGTGCCAAAATTATGCCGGCCAAAACTCAGCAGAGGAGGAAATGAGAATCCAGGGATGAAATGGCAATCAAAGGCAAGGAAAACACAGAACATTCAAAGCATTGCACATAAGCATGGAGGCGGGGGAAGCTAAATAAGTCTGCATATTAACTTACAGCCGGCAACCAGTTAAAATGAGAATTTAATGACTCTTAAGGCTTATGTCTTATACATGAACAGGAATTGAATCAACAGTAGAAGCAGAATCCTATCAAATTACTGGAGCAAATTTTATTCCTTCACTTTTAAATTTTAAGACTTAAGCTTTGGTGTGATAGAAACAAACAGCTACCTTTTAATAAACTTTGAATTTCCTTCTAATAGCTAATAGGACTTTAATGTTGTTCGCCATTTGCATAATATACATGGTCAGTAGTTGCTTTTAAAAAGAATGTTTATAGATTCTAAACTAAGAAAAAATTATGTACGTGTGCATTACATCTGTGTATAAAGTAAGTATATCATTGCTGTTTATGAATTGTGCCTATTACAGTGTCTGACTTACTAATGTTTGCCAACATTATCTGTTTCTCTTAGCAATTTGATTTTTTATATGTTTCAAGTTTACATTGTTAAGAACATAATGATTCATCATGATTACATTTCCTTTGTGGACTATAAATCTTACCAAATAGAAATAATGACTCTTCTTCTCATTTCAGCTTTTCCCTAAGACATTATCGCTGTCAGCCATCTGTATTCCTGCACTTGGCTTTCCTTTGGCCAGAATTTGCCTGTTCTCTTTATTTTTCATGTTCTTAGATTGTTTTGTTTTAGGCACATTTCTGTTAAACAGTAAATGGCTGTATTTTAGTGGTGGTGCTGGTGGGTTTTTGTTATAGTTTGAGTTTTCTCTGGCTTCTCTGGGGTTTTTTGTTTAGTTTGCGACAACAAGGTTCCTGGCCTTCCACACGTCACGTGACATCTTCCTCCACCTCGTCCACATAAACAGCAACTCGCCCAACCCCTTCCTGGACCTTGTCATGACTTGTAGTTGCACCACGTTAATCACCTCATGTTCAAGCATCTCACCCTTTGTCTCTGAGCACCGCCATCACTTTCAGTACCAACCTTCAACAGTTCCTCATCCTAGTACAACCCCCACAGAGCTGAACACACTCCTTCGTCACTTTCTTCCTTCCCAAACTAGACCCCATCGCCTGCCATTCTCATCATTCTGTGCACAGATTCTCAACTCTCTGTGCACGTAAGCCTCAGTCTCCTTTCCCGTCTCCCACTGTCATGGACATTTGGCAAATACCAATGCTGGCTGAACCCAGCTCTATATGTTCTTCACTTGTACCGAAGCAAGCAAAACTCAGATGATTTAGAGCATCACTGAAATGGCCTTTCCCTCTACAGTGATTTTCTCCTAAGGTTGCTTTGCACCTACATTTTCTACCTTCTGGTTTCTCTAAAAATATAACCACATGCCCTCTCATATTCCAGGAACAAAGTTGCCAGCTCCTGGTGATGAAATCTTTCCTTGTTTCAAAGGCCAGATTCTTTTTAGCAACTTTTCCTAGCACTTTAAGATCTTAAAAGGTGGTAGATAGATATAGTCAACTCACTCTCTTAACCAACCCCCTATCAAGTCATGTGATTGTTAATAATATACTCAGAAAAAAAAAATGCTTTTTTGTTTTAGTTAAAGAGGATGAGACAAATACTGAGAAGCAGGGTTATACCAATACTGAAGGCTAGCCAGGGGGTTTGCTTCAGCCCCCACCCACCCCCACAGAGTCAAAGAAAAATCAGTCTATAGACATACTACAATAGGAAAAAGTGTACTATCACTCCAGGGAAAATAGAAAAGTAACTAGACCTCCAAAGAAAAGTAGAGCAGAAAAACATATTACCCAGTCACACAGAAAACATTTCTCTTTTAAATGATCAGTCCCTAGAATAAACATTAAATTTAACAGGTCTTATTATTTTACTTGGTTTCACTACCTCAAAATATATCTGCTAAGTAGATCGACTGCATCCTTTATTGCAGGCCTAATGGCAGTTTGGCAACAAAAATCTGATCTGTTTTTGATCCTTATTTTATAAAACTTCATGTCCATCAGATCCCTTAATGGACACAGAAGGTCTTTAAAGCTCAGGCATTTCTATAGCCCAGGCCTGGAAAGTGGCAAAACTGACTTTTCAAATATGGTGATGGTCAGTGTTATACAGCCAACTCTAAGAATCTAATTGGACTGAGAATCTCCAATTCTGCTGAAGACCTTTTTGAACCTGCATTTGTAATTCATGGTTCAGGAACTCAGACCCCATGCCCAGTGGACATTTTTAGCAGCAAGGAGGAAAACTGATTAGTCATCTCTCAACCAAAGGAGAGTCAATCTTCTGAGCAGGCTGGACAGTCAGAAGCTTTTCCTACAGCCCTTAGGTTCGTGGCTTTAGGCTGTGGTCTGTTGAGTCTCCATACAGATAAGCATGCCAGAAAATTCTTTTTCTGCATTGCAATCCTTCAGATGGAGTAGATGGAGTAACATTGGTGTGATCTACATGACTATTGAAATGTTACAAAAGAGTGATTAAATTAAAAGATCATTGAGTTTGAGATGCACTGTAGTTTCTGGTGTGGCCTTGTAATTTATTTCCTGGACAGAATCTGGACAAGAAGTTTGGGAATTATCATAACATGGCATCGTCAGCTTTGGAATTACAGTTCTGTGTACCTCAGTTCTGCCATTTACTAGCCATCTAGGCCTCAGGTAAAACACCTTGCCTCTCTGAGCTTCAATAAAATGGAGATAGCAGTACTAACCTTGCAGGGTTATTCAATGACATCACAATGGAAAGTATGTACTAAATAAACCATGTGCTAAAAAAAATCAATACTCCTATGTTGACAATTTGACCCTTTCCAAAGACTCCAAATTTCTCATCACTTTTTCTTTTGCCATTACCTGCAACAGGTGACAAGAGTCAGGAACTTGCATATAACCATGCACATAGTAAGTGCTCAGGAAGTACTTATTAGCTTGGTTTATTAAATATATTCTCAACTCTTATTAAACACCCATCATCACTCCAAGGCACGATAACCTCTGCCAACCCCAGAAAGACCAGGTTACCCCCTAGAACTTTAAAAATAAATCAGAGATGGGAAGTTGGGGCCGAGGGGTCAGGGATGGGAAGGACTGCTCTCCAGATCCAAAATAATGTCTAATAATTAGTGTCCTAGAAATGTGAATAAGGGTTAGTGCCAAGCTTGGTGTTGGTCACTGCTCTGGGAAATCCTCAATAACCCACTTTAATTCAGACTTCTCAAAACCTTCTAGAAGACCTAAAATTTCTAAAACTATCCTAGGATTTAAAAGTAAAACTTTTTTTTTTAATTAATGAATTTATTTTTCATGGTGACTTTGGTTAACTAAATCCAGTAAGCTTCAGCTGTACACTTTAACAATAAGGCATATATATATATATTTACACTGTGTGTTCACCTTCTATAGTTATATTTCTTTCTGTCACCACATATTTGACCCCCTTTACCCTGTCTACTTCCCCCTTCCTCCCCACCCCCTACACTCTGATAATCACTAGTCTATAGTCCATGTCCATGAATCTCTATTTGTTTGTCCTGTTCATTCGTTGCTTTTAGGTTTATATCCCACATATAAGTGATATCATGTGATTTTCAACTTTTCCTTTCTGACTCATTTTGCTTAGCATGATTACCTCGAGGTCCATCCATGTTGTCGCAAATGGCAGTATTTCATCTCTTCTTATGGCTGAGTAATATTCCATTGTATATATGTACCACAGCTTCTTTAGCCAATTATCTATCATAGGGCACTTTGGTTGCTTCCTTGTCCTGGCCACTGTGAATAATGATGCTATGAACATCAGTGTGCAAATATCTTTTCAGATATGAGTTTTCAAGTCTTTGGGGTAAATACCCAGTAGAGGGATTGCTGGATCATATGGTAGATCAATTCTCAGTTTTTTGAGGACACTTCATTCTGTTTTCCATAGTGGCTGTACCAATTTGCAGTCCACCAGCAGTGTATGAGGGTTCCTTTTTCTAGGAGTAAAACTTTTGATTGCCCTACAAGTCAGCCACTCACCTGAAATGACCAAGCCTCTTGGTCATCCCACTGGTCTGGCGGACACCTTAACCTTGAAGGTCTCCTTTTTACTGAGACTTGAGAGTAAATGCAATCACATGGAGGAGGGATTTTGTCACATTTTGACCTATAATTGCAGACACGTGGTACCATCACATTCACTCATTTCAATCTAATATGTTTATAACTTCATTTTTGCAGACAGCCAAATACTATGGATTGCAGTGGATAAATCCAAATAAGCTCTCTTATTTCTTTTTATCTTATTGTGGTCAGCTGAGTTCAGCTTACATAAAAACTAGAGCCTTGATTCTTGCAGAGTCCTAATTGCAGAAGGTTAGATAATTAGAGCCATTTAATGTTTGCATTAACCTTTTGTTCCATTGTGTAGGTCTGAGGTCTAAGTGAAAATGAAATGAAAAACCATCCCACAGATTCTCATCAGTCCCTTTAATGGCCTCAACAGGTAGCCAGGGACCCAGGTCAGGGGGACAGTGACTTCATGGGAATTCAGGCATTGCTTCTGGTTCTCAAAGGACTGGCTGTAGTCCAGCCCTGGGAGCCCAGCTTGCAAGCATGAGAATTCACACCTGCTATTCAAATGATTAGAAAGCAGGTTTCACTTCCAACGCCAAAGAAGAGATCCTGGGAGGGTTATGCTCCACCTTCTTCTTGAATTAAAAGTTCAGCTCAATAGTGATCAAATATCAGCTTGAGGACAAAGAATTGTCTTTGGCAAAGTTCACCCCAGCCTGCCTCTAAATTTACATAGAGTTAAATTTAGGCTGGCCAAAGAATGTTAAAATACACATAATGTCCTTTCTTTTATGAGAAGTGCTGACATCAGATAGTGGTTATGGCTTCTTAATGCCTTTACTTGTTAAAAGAAAAAAATGACAATTCTAAATTATATTCCTTCTTCCCCCAGTCCCATTTCTTAAAAAAAAAAAAAAAAAAAAAATCCCTGGTCCTTAAAATTCAGAAATGTGGAACATCTGAAAAAAGAAAAATAGCATGATATCTGTGCTGTAAACCAGCTGGGAGCTCAAGCAAACCATGCAGATTCTTTGGTCTTTAGTTTCTTCAGCAGAGAGTTGGGCCTGTGTACCCGCCAAAGATGAGCTTGTACATGGCTTGGTGACATGGCCAAAGTCAAGCCTTGGAGTCTCCTGTGGATCACACACATAATAAATAGTAATTTTTTAAAAATTTTACTAATGGAAATGTATTAGGTAAATTTCAGATATCCGTATCATTGTATAAGTCTAGATGAAGAATTTTTCACAATATACAAGTGTTAGCATTTTTTCTTTTTCTCTTTCTTTCTTTCTTTTTAACAGTGTTGTGACAGTCCCCCCACCTGAGTTCCCTTTTTTTTCTTTAAATGCCAAAACAAGCCTACATGCTGAAGCACAGCCCTGCCCGTAACCTTCCTGGCTGTCTTACTCTCTCGCCCGTTTCACTTGGAAGCTCATGAATAATCAGCCCCCACACCAGGGCTTAAACTGCTGGCCCATACTCCTCTGTTGCAGTCAAGAGCTCATAAATCTAATGAGGTAGAGAAGAGGACAGCCAACAAACCCTCTTTGAAAGAGCTGGGAGTGTTGAGGCGAGATCTCTGGAATATTATGGACATAATCCTGGCCTCAGTTTTTTGTTCCAATCAACTAGATAGAGATTCATAATCCAAAATTGGCATCTGAAAGTGGCTCGGTATATACCTCAGACTTTCAGCTCCTTAGATCCCATAGCAGGGGTTCACTGTGCAATTAAATATCCATTGAATCTCCAAGGCTAAAGAATCTTATGACAGAGCTCAGGAAACAAAATCCAATGAGTACAGGTCCTACTTCTACTGATTCCCAGCCACGTGACCCTCAATAATTTACTTAATCCCTCTCAGGGTCAGTTTCCTCATCACTAAAATGAGATATAACAATAGTTCAACATCAGGTGTCAGTGAGATGATTTAAGAAAAGTACTTAGCAACATTTGGTATATAGAAGATGTTTTAAAATATATTGGTATTGTTATCCAAGGGTTTCTATTTATAGGAGTTCTCAAATTTTTTGGTCTCAAAATTCCTTTACAATTAAAAAGTTATAGAGGACTGGAAAGAACTTTTGTTCACAAGAGTTATTTTTTTTGATATTTATCATATTTGATATTAAAAGAAAAAATTCTAAAACACAAGAATACAGAAGCCAACATTCTATTAGCTTTCAGAGCAATGACATTATCACACATCATTTGGCTTCTGGAAAACTCCACTGTACACTCTAAGAGAATGACAATGGAAAAAGCAAACAATAGCTTAGTAGTATAGCTTTGACCTCCATAGACCTCAGATTTAATATTGAAAAACATGGGTGTATTATATACATATATAAAAAGTAACCCAAAATAGATCAAAGACCCAAATGTAAGAGCTAAAACTATAAACCTTTAGAAGAAAATGCAGGAGTAAATATTCATAACCTCAGATTAAGCAACGGTTTCTTAGGACACCAAAAGCACAAATGGCAAAAGCAAAAATAGATAAATTAGACTTGATCAAAATTAGAAATTTTATACTTTAAAGGAAACCACTAAGAAAGCAAAAAAGACATTCCACAGGATAGGAGAAAATATTTATAAATCATATATGAGACTTGTATCAAGAATATTTAAAGAACTCTTACAACTCAACAATAAAAAGACAAACTCAATTTAAAAGTAGATAAGAGGTCTGAAAAGACATTTCTCCAAAGAAGATATACAAATAGCAACAGCACATGAAAAGATGTTTAACATCATTAGCCATTAGGAAAATTTGAATCAAAATCATAATGAGATACCAATTCACACCCATAGAATGGATAAAATAAAAAAGAAAGATAATAACAAATGTTAGTGAGGATGTAGAGAAATTAGAACCTTCATACACTGCTTATAGGAATACAAAATGGTGCAGCTACTTTGAAAAACAATCAGTTTCTCAAAAGAATAACATTCAGTTATCTCATGATGCAGCAATTCCACTCCTAGGCATATACCCAAGAAAACTAAAAACATTTTTCACACAAGAATTTGTACATGAATGTTTATAATAGCATTATTCATAATAGCCAAAAATGTCCTGAAATATCCATTAACTGATAGATAAATAAAATATGATCTATATATAAACATATGCACGTACAAATACATACAAGCACACACACACACAATGGAATATAATTTAGTAATAAAAAAAGGAGTGAAGTACTGATTCATGCTACAACATAGATGAACCTTGAAAATGCTGTGTTAAACGAAAGAAGCCGGTCACAAAAGACCACATACTGTACAACTTTATTTATATAATATACCCATAATAGGCAAATCAAAGGGAAAAAAATAGATTAGTGGTTGACAGGGTCTAGAGGGCGAGGTGAATGGACAGTGAATGCTATAGTGTACCAGATTCTTTTGGGTGTGATGAAAATGTTCTGAAATTAAATAGTAGTGATGGTTGCACACCTTTGTGAATATACTAAAAACTACTGAATTGTTATGGTATGTAAAATATATCTCACTAAATTATTATTTTAAAAATATTAAATCATATTCTTGAATTTGGTTTTATATAATCGCATTCCTTCTGTTTCTCCTGACTTTCAACCTACCCCAGGCAGTGAATCTGGAAACTAAACAAGTTATTAATTTTATTTAGTTGAAGTAATCTGCATTGCTGAGGCTGAAGGAAATACAGTTTAAACCCAAGCAAACCATATCATAAATTAAAGTTTGAAAGTACATGTAAACAAAACCAATAATGATTCAAGATTTTAGCTTGTGAGAGTAGGTGTTACGCAGAGAAAATGTTTTTCATGGGCCGGGAAAAAATGGACCTGTTTTCCAACAGCACAGTTGGATCATTTTAAACAAAGAATAAACACCACTACATCCCATTGTTTGTCCTCTTGGGCGCCCCCCCCCACCGCCGCCCTCACCCTAAGACCCTAAGATCTCAGTTCCCAGTTCCCACCTGAATTCACCAACATTCTGTACTCTCCTGCAGAAGTTTTTGGAGACATCTGATGTCCAATAACAAGCTCCAGAGTCCTGCCTTCTGCAAATGAAGGCTGTTAGCAGGAGCCTGGGACCCACTGAAGACTCTTCCCAGTCTCTGGGCTCAGATACCAGCTGTCCTCCCGTGGGTTCCTGCTGAGGCCAGCTCTCCAATCCAGCAGTCTGGGAGCAAAGCACTCCCTGACACTCGTCAAAGTTGCAAACCTGAAAAAGCTGAATAAATTCACTTAAGAAGGCGGAATGATGAAAGAACTAGATAAAAGAAGATATTTGGAAGAATTAAGGAGGGAAAATAAGTTAAACTCCCCAACAGACCTTAATACTATCTCAAAGTTGACAGATCGTAAATACTCCTTTTACTTTTTTAGCTCATGAAAATACTGCAGATTTCTTAGATACGTTACTTTAGAGCTACTCTTTTTTCAAAGCACTAGAGATTGAGTTTCCATGTTTGTACAGGAAAGAGGGGCTTGATAAGAATGGGACCTTGTTTTTGTTGTTGTTCTTGTGTCTGGAGCCATTATTTATAAAACTGAAGCAACCATGTTAGCAACAAAAAGGTAAGTCAAGAAATAAGAGAAGTAGTAAAATATTTCTAAATCCCTACCTTCAGCTTATAAGAAACCCCAGCATTTCTTATTGGAGAATTAATCTTGTCCCACTTTGGGAATATCGATGTTCTGACAAAACTTGAGCTTCTCGAAATGCAAATATTTTATTGTTCATGAAAAAGACATTAATTACATGAAAGCCAAAGAAAGGAAATGAGAAAAAATTCATGAGGTTCAATGAAAATTAAAGAGATGAAAAAATAAATAAATAACTCCAACCAAACACCATTCTGCTGAGTTATATACAAATAATCAAAAACATATTGCGCCAATTAAGTCTCCCTTGAACTACACTTCAGTTTTGAGGTTAATGGACAAAATGTTCAGCAAAATCTAAACCAAAAACAGCAAACATATATGGGATTTTGCCAAGAATCAAAATAGCTTTAAAAAAAAATCTTATGGTTTTGTTTTTCCTAAAATATAGATGCCTTTAGGATAACAATCTTTCCTACCAATGGTGACTAAAATAAGAGAAACTGGGAAGCCAAACCTCCCTCCCTTATCCGAATCTGGATCCATTTACTCTGAAAATTTTCACTAACCTTATTTAAACTATGTTAATTCATTTGTTTATAAATTTAATGCTTTAAAAAAAGAAAGAAGTTTCTTTTATGAAATAATACTATATATGTGTCAGTACAAAAAGATGGTGTAAGTTTCCCTTCTGGATAAGAGAAGAGAAAATTATGTGGAAAAAGTTGAATAGAGACCATATGAGCCTTTTTGGTTGATATTCAACTTGCTCGTGCTCCTTGAAAATTCCCTTGATCTCAATCATAACAGTTCATGCCTGAATATAAACATAATCCAGTCAGTTCTGCCATAATGCGTATTTTTAGAACATAAACTATTTCATACATAATTAATAAATAATAGCATAATAAGTAGGAGTTACATGGATTCATACGTGATTTGTCCCCATGTTTTCAAGTGGAACACAGCTCAGTGCAAGTACATAACAGCTGAAAGCTGCAGACCATGAAGGAATACAATACTGTACGAGATGCCAACTCACTCTACATTCTTCCTCTCTGCTTAGCACAGCCATGTGCTATGTATAGCAAAGGCATATTTCTCAGTTGTCTCCAAACTGTGCATCGTCCCTTGTCTTCAGAACTTAGCAGGCCCTCCTTGAATTAGATCCCCTTAATCAAGCTTAGAAAGGTAAAGTCCTATATTTTAGTGGTGTTTCTTTATTTTTTAAAAACTTAATGTCTTTTAAAATATGTCCATATTTTTCTGATGACTGTATTGTCTAGTTACAAAGATGCAGAGTCAAAAATAAGCCCTGTTCTTTCATTTGCTCAGTTTTGCAGAACTCAACATTCTTTGGAATGCATATATCACATGACAGCAGGAACATCTGTGTCTATGAAATGGAATGATATTTGCCTATTTATCTAGATGGTAATAATCTTGGAATAGAGAATCCATAACACTGGTTGGATTGTTAAGCTCGACACATCAAGCCTCTACTTTAGCTAAGTAAACCAGACCAGGTCCTTTCTCTAAGTTCATTTTCTAGTGAACATTTGATCAGGTGAAAGAAGGCAAAATGAATAGATAGAGTGTTCTCGCTCCCCTTTTTTTGCCAAGTGAATTGGTGTAGTAGTGGAGAAGGACGGACAGAGAAGGAGCAAAACCAGTGATCTGTGTTGCAAGTTACCTGATAAATTTGGAGTATTTCTAAGTGCCACGTCTAGAACACTGACGGTTTTGCATCCAAACCTCTCAACTGACTTAGCTATTAAAAGGCACTGGCAAGTTTTTTCCATGAGTCCTAGTTTAGTCTAGTTTAGCCAATAATTTGGAATCGTGCCTGGTTGGCATAAATATTGCCTCCAGCTTTTTCATTGACAACATTCCGAAGTGGATTGGGAGTTGGCCAACCACAGTGGATCTGAACTGAAAGGACACCACCAACCACCCCTGACAACCCAGCCTGACCCCTGACTCCCAAGATTCCCTTTGTTTCAAAGCATTGCACCTAATACAAAATGAAAGGCAAGAGCTGCATTTATTTCTAAAGAAGTTGCTGGTCCAGGGCTAGCCGTGGAATTTTCGTTGAAGTATCAGTTCTCACTCTGATTGCAGGGGGAAAAAGTGCTGGTTTGTCTGTCTCTCTATAAATGAAAATCATGTTATTATAACACTCAAGGGATGAGGCCCTGGAGGAATATGAAGCTGACACAGCTCTGACCAGCAAGAAGTTTAGGATCTCCTCACAGGGGGTGACGGATACTTACACAAGCAAGTGTCCACTCTGGCGTGGGCCTGAGAGTAAGCGCTTCTTATATTTTGCACCCTGGACACTTTGTTTGCCTTACCCTCCTGAATGGATACATACTCTTTACACACACTGAAAACCTAAAGGTGATAAATAGGTAACTTGCACAGTTTCTCATTTTCATTCAGCCAAAAGAAATTGGTCCTAGTCATTGTTCACCATCGCAAAATTGCAAGAACTAGGTCTTGGAGGTCACTCAGCATACAAACAAAGAGCCAAGAGTGAAACCCAGGATTGACTATAAAGCCTGTGCTTTTCCATAGCGTAGTGTTGACTTTTTGTCAAATAATGGCATAATGCATTTATAAATAGTAAATTTCATAAGATACTATATGTCTAATATATAATGGCTTATTAAGTAGCCTATAAATATATAATGGCCTGTTAAATATATGTACAATGGCCAAATAGATATGTATATGTATATAAAATTGTAGCATATATATTATATAATATGCATATTATATAATATACATATATTAGTCAGGATAAGCTAAGATTAATCTATGAAGACAAATTCTCAAATCGTGGTGGCATGAAATATACTTAGTGTCAGGGTCTCTCTGCAGGGCAGCTGTCCTCCACATGATGACTCGGCATCACCCCTCCACACCCATAAATGTTTCCACATTTCCCGAAGCAGGGAAAAGAGGTTGGAGAGGAGCACCATCAATTAAAGGTCTTCTTGAAAAGCCACATAGGTCACTTCCATTCATATTTCACTAATCAAAGCACGTCACCTAGCATGTCTAACTTCAGAGGGTCAGGGTTGTATAGTCTCCACAGATTACAACTGGTCTCTAGGCCTCTAGGCTTAACATAGCACTTACTTAGAAAGCATATAGAGTGCTTTACAACTTACACAACATTTTCATGTATGTTAACTCTACCAAACAATGTGAGGAGCATCCCAAAACGTTTTCAAGTGTTCCTTTCCTTCGAATTCTCACGACACGCTATGGAGTAAACAGCAAGGGCTAGACAGAGTACTGAATCTATGTATAAAAGGATTTGAGGGGAGAGTGGTTGGTGTGGGCCCAACATCGCAAAGAGCTTCACGAGAAAGCAACTGGAAACCACGCTTTAGAGAGACCTCCAGTCACCTCAAGGATGGAGTGTAGACATTGGATTTCTCCACTCTGTACGCCTCTTGCTGACCCTGAGGAAACTGTTACCCACCCTTGGCTGGTCAGACATTCTACAGTTCGATAAATACGTCCCATAAACTGAAGTTGAAAAGGGGTGGCGTCTGAGTTGAATCTGGCCCATGGATATTTAGTTTGGCCCACCATTTTAGTAAATGAATTTCCATGAAAGTTATTTTTTAGAACCATTATGCTTTGTTTCTTGAAACATTTCACTTTTAAACAGGCTTTGAAAGACATTTATCACGCATATATTCTCCCACTTCCCCTTCCATATCTCTCAATGTTTAAAAATTGTATCAGTAAGTCCTATGATTTTCTGTAAATAAAGCATAATTATTTGGTTTTTAAAAATTATACATGTGTGTAATTTTATTTAAATAAGTAATTAAAAAAAGAAAAGATTTTTTATGATTCTAGGAAGAAAATAAGCAGAACTCACTGGTAGAAGAAAGTCTAAAATCTTCAAAAGATTAAGAAAAAAATTGTGAGTGAAGACCAATAAATAACCAAGGCCTAATTTCCTTCAAGTAAACATCAGGCATTCTTAAATACTGAAAACTTCAGAAAATTTCTCCTATATGAGATAAAGAAAGAAAGACCATATTTAAATAAAATTCAGTCAATCAAAAGATGAACATAAAAAAGAAAAAGAAAGGCAGAGATTATATTTACAGAACAGAATATGAATGTTATAAAATTTGACAGCCATTGACATTTTCAAATAGGAGATTTCACACAAAAATTCTGGATTTCCAGCTTCTCCTCTAAAAGATTGCCCACTCACTAGTTTCATCCTGCTAGAGTACTGGGGGGCTGTCCTGGTGAGTGAGACACTCTCTGCCATCTAAATGACTTCCAATTGTCCGCGGCAGGCCTGCCTCACTGATGTGCCTGGCTTATATTTGCATGTTTATTCACAAGCCTTGAAACAGACAAACAGTGAAACTGTGTTGAAAAAAAAAAATTGAGACCTGATTCATTTCTATTAACAATTTATTCAAATATCTACCTCAGCCTTTCACAGCTATAGTCAACCTGGACCACTCTTCCTTCAGACACCTGCAGGGTGCACGCCCTCATCTCCTGCACACCCGCCCAAATATCTCCATTCGATGAGGCCTACTATCAACTGCTAACCTCCAGCCTCTGCATTCCCCACAATAATCATTGTCTAATCTCCTAATGTACTCAGTAAATTTACTATATTATTTACATAAATGTAAATTTATCATTACTATGTCTATTGTTTCTTCTCTGCCCCCTCCAGCTCCCACTGTTAGAATATAAGTTCCATAAAGCCAGGAATCTTTATCTACTTTATTTACTAATGGACCTCAAGTGCTTGAAGAGTCCTGGCATGCAGTAGGTGCTCAATCAATATTTGTACAATGAAGTGATTGTCCCCAATTTAATTCACATCTCTATTGTTGTTAACATCTTATTCTGTTGTTATTCTGTTTTAATATACCTTCTGCTATTGAGGCAGTATTACCATTATTGCAATAAAAATACTTTAATATATTTGCTAGTACTTCAGAAAGTGATATTTAACAATTCACTCATCATTAGAAAAGCATTTTTGCATGTATTATATCCCCTGCGTACCACAAACAGCCCTTGAGGTTGACTAGGGTGGTAGGCCACATCATGGCCCTGCAAGATAATCGAGTCCTAAAATCTCCAGAACCCATAACTAATATCCTGTATGGCAAATGTGGTTAAGTTAAGGATTTTGAGATGGGGAGTTAATACCTGGATTGTTAGGTGAACCCTAACTATAATCACTAGTATCCTTACGAGAGGGAGACAGAGGAAAATTTGACACACATGGAAGAGGAGTAGGCCATGTGACCACAGAGGCAGAGACGGGAGCCGTGGGGCCACCAGTCAAGGAATGGCGGCAGCCTCCAGGAGCCGGAAGAAGGAAGGAACAGATTCTTCAGAGAGAGCAACAGCCCTGACAACACCTGATTTTAGCCCAGCAAAACAAATTTCAGTCTCCTGGCTTCCACAACTGTGAGAGGAAACATTTTTGCTGTTTCAAGCCACGAAGTTTGTGCGATTTGTTGCAGTAGCCACCAGAAGCTTGGAAGCTCATGCGACTGGCATTCCAGATGTGTGTGACTAGCATCCCAGATGTTACGATTCTCTTTTTCCAGATGAGGAGACTTTGGCCCAGTGAAAGAAAACAACTTCCCCATCATCAGGAAGCTAGACAGCAAGGGGGTCAGGACTAGACCCCCAGGGCCACCAGCTCTTAGGATGGGGCTCTGCCACTTCAACAAAGCATCTCCAAGAAGGTATATGTGACAGCAGAACTTTTTCCAGGAGATCAGGCAAAGCAACCCACCATGATGTATAACAGGAAAAAAACATTTCATTATTTCAAGTCATGGGTAAAAGAAGTGTAGTAGTGTGGGAAATGACTTAAGGGACAAACTTCTGGAAGAAACAACCCAGGCTGCTCCGCTCACTCACAGATGCTCTTGGGAAGACCCTTCATTCACATCCGTGGCCTCAATATTCTCATATGTAAGAGGAAAGACTGGACCACATTGCTGGTTCTCAGAGGCTCTCCCTCCAGGTCTTTGTGAGGACTGGAGGAGCAGCCCTAGGAGGTACGAGCCCTCACGCCTTGTCTTGACCTCTTGAACCTGAAATGTCTCCCTCAGCTTTCTGTACCGCACCTCTGCACCACATTTCTTTTAAACGAACTAAAATTAAGTTCAAAACCCACTAAGCCTACCATCCAGAACTCCAAAGGGCAGTAACCAATCCACCGTCACTATTTTCCAGAGACCAAGTCCCAGGCAGCAAAGAGAGAGGGTCTTCTCAGGGGTCAGAAAGCATTTAAGAGGCGTTAACTGCAGTCATTCCACCTCCGTGGTCTTTGTCCCTGGCTTGTCAAAGAACTATTCTGTTTGTAGGCCCTGAGTCACACCTGTTTTATCGTAAAGATATCCTGAGTCAGCCCTGGTCAGTGGGCACTCAGTGACATGAGACACTATTGTGGGACCTTCTTAATGCTACTGTGCTTTCATGAGCCTGCACTCATTCTGGCAAACACACACTAAAACCAGACAGCAAATGGCCAGACCCAAAAGGCACACCTCCTAGACTAGGCTTCTCAAGTCCAAGAGAATCTGTTTGGATTTCGTTTTAAGTGACGGACCCTGACACTTACATGGCCGTCCTCCCCAGTCCACTCAGACACTTGGGAGAATGTGTATGATTAAAAGTAATCAATGCATTATGAAAATGAATTAGACAAACTATAATTTTATTGGCTCTGAGACCAAGTAATAAAAAGGTAAATGTGAACAGGTGTGCCAGTTAATGTCTCTGGGTAATTGATTAAGTATGGTAACCCCCAAGAAGCCGCCTCTTTTCAGCTCACACAACTTAAACTGCAGAAAGTAGGAAGTGAAAAATATGCCCACTTTTAAAAGCTTTTTAAAAAGCTTATTATATGGTCCCCACCTGGTCCATGATTAAGCATTCATTATTGCAGTAACAATGGCTCCATTGTTTGTTTTTTAATCCTAATAACCATATTTAAATTACAAAAATTTTTGAGAGCTATAGCCATAATGAAACTGGGGCCCAGGAAGGTTGATTGGTTTTCCCAATTCGTAGAGGGGCAAAGCCAGAAGCCTAACGCCAAGGTCCAAATTCTCAATCCAATAATTGCTTTAATACATGTAACAAGGGGTCATTCACTACTGTTCCAACTCAGAAAGTCCTGAGCTTATTCTATTCAGCAACATGAAGAATATAGTAGCAAACCTTGCCATCTGCAATGGTCTGGGTTCTCCAGAGAAACAAAACCAATAGGTTCATAAACACACACATATGTACATATGTATGTATGTGTGTGTATATGTGTAGATAGATAGATAGATAGATAGATAGATAGATAGATAGATGATAGATAGATATAGACAGATGGATAGAGATTTTAAGGAATTGGTTTACAAAATTATGGAGGTTTAGTGAGTCAAAAATCTAGTAGGATTGACTACCAATCTAAAGGCTCAAGGAAGAGTTATAGTTAGAGCCCAAAGGTCATTTGCTGGCAGGATGTCTTCTTATTCTAGGTAGGTCAGTCTTTGTTCTATTAAGTTCTTCAACTGCTTGGACAAGGCCCATCCACATTATAGAGGGTAATCTGCTTTTCCAAAGGCTACTGATTTCAATGTTAATCGCATCCAAAGAAGCAACTGTACAGAAATCTCCAGAATGCTCTTTGATCAAATATCTGGGCACTGTGGCCCAGCCATGATGACACAGAAAATTAACCACCACATTACCCACCAGATGTCCAAGTCTCTACCCCCTCTACTTGTTGGGGTTTATGAAAATCCCAAAATATTTTAGGAGGAGTGGGGATGGGGCGTACCTATGTGGTGTAACCAGAAAGACTTTATGCAAACTCCATGGCAACACTATTGTTAGGTGAGATGTTGGATGCAGATGAAGTAAAGTTGTCACCAGGTTCCATGGAGCTGGGAGCAAGTAAAGAGGGTTAGGCCTGCAGCAGAAGAAGCCCCCGTTTCTCTATCGCTCCTGGGCATGCAAACAGTACCACCTGCTTAGGTTATCAATTTCTGTAAAATAAATACTATTCAAAATTTAGTGGCTGGCCTATACTGCCAAACTTTGTATTATTTCTCATGATTCTGCAGTCAGGAATTTAGGCAGGGTACAGGGGGGATGGCTTCTTCCTATCCCATGTATGTCTCTCATACTTCTGGGGCTTTCACTAGAATGGTTCAAACAATTGGGAGCTGGGAGCAGACTAAGCCACTTGAATTGGGGTCATAGGTTTGTGCCCTGAATTCTCACTGCCAGCTGGGATCTTTAGTGTCCTCCATGTAATCTCAGGGCTTCCCCCTTTCCATGCAGCCTCTCCACATGGCCTCGTCATGTGTTCTCTCCAGCAGGACATTCAGATTTATTCTATGGCAGCTCGAGGCTCCCAAGAACACACAACCATAACTACCAGATCTTAAAACTAAGGTCCACAACTGGCACTGTGGCACCTCTGCATCCTTCTACTGCTTAAAGTAACTCACAGGCCCAGGTAAGATTCAGGAGGAAGAGACAACACGAATGTGTGAGTACTGGCACAGGGTCACTGAGAGTCACAAAAGTGGCAACATCTCCATCCTTCGTAATGGTGGTCTTTGCCTAAATGTATATTCCCATGCAAGTCTTCCCAGGGCGAGAATCCTTATTCCTTGGGCAACTTCTCTCAGATCAGCCTCATTTTCCTAGGCTCCCCCTTTCTTAATTCCTCTTCTTCTCCTCCCCCACCCTCTGACCTCATTTTGTCTTAGAGACCTTGTCCTACTTCCAAAGTCATTTGCATCTCAAGCCCACTTTTCATCTAGTTTTTTCACTCTAGAGTACATGACCCCTTAGACCCAGAAACTTCTCCCAAAGCAAAACTAGTTTCCCTTTTCTTGAGAGTCTAAAAGATTTAATATCCAATTTTCCAGGAAGTTTGGGGCTGGAAAAATATTTCATCCCATTCTTCTAATGTAAAAACAAAGGCGGGGGGGGGGAACAAATGAAATGCTTTTCCAATTTCAGAGACAGGCTTTCAGCATGGTTAAGAGAGTTAACCTCAGAGCCAGCCTGGCACTTACTAGCTATCTCAGTGTCGTCATCTGTAAATAGGTATTATCCATCTCATGGGACTTCTGTGAGGGTTAAATGAGTAAAAGTATGTAAGGTACTTAGAAGGGAGCACAGTGTTTGCTGTGCTCATGTAAACAGTTGTATCTTGTCACACACATCATGCATCTTCCTCAAGTTCCTAGTGTGACAAGCAGACGATCCAAGTCGATATACTTTCTAATAGATCCATCTTAATCCTTTTCCTTGGAAAAGGAAGCTCCATAAAGATGCAAAATAATGCTCAGATCCTTCTCAAATGAAAAAAAATATGGGTCAGTATCAAGTTGTATATCCAGTTATTGAGTTCCCAATGGAAATATGTTTGGAGATATTTTCTGCCAAAAAAAAAATTATATATATACATCATTGATTCTCAAACTTGCCTACAGAAACTCATGGGAGCCATCATACACTCATACACCCAGGGTGAAACAGTGAAAAAGAAGCATAGTTCTAACCTCTATGCATAGGTTCTTCCAACCCCTTCTCCCAGATACCTATCCAGTCATGGGCCTTGGGATACCCTGGTTCTGAGTCACTCTCAGCTTCCATCAAAATGATTGGAGTGGAAAGGTAAGGAAGGAAGGTGAAGGGGAAAACTGTGGGGGTCTTGAAAGAGAAGGCATATATGTGTGAGGTCAAACAACCCAAGTTACTCCCCTACCCAGCCCCTTTCTCTCCATTTACAGACCAAGGGATGAGCTCTTAAGAGAGAGTATCTTAATTTTTCTTAACAATGCATTTACCAGGCAGCCATTTTATTAACATAGTCAGATGTGGGTGTTTGGTTTTTTTTTTCTTTACTTTGTGGTTTCAGACCAATCGTGAACTTTAATGGATCTAACCTCTCTGTGGGACATGTGGCAAGTACACAACACTACAAGCAGTGGCCTGGGGGCCATCAAAGGCAGCTTCTTAGACAGTCTTTTCTCTTGCCTATGCTCTCCAACCCCTGTTTTGTGCATGTGGTTGCACAGACCTTGCTCTGGGTGGCTCTCTCATTCTCCTAGACCCCAGTTCCTTTGGAATTTACTGACAGATGTGGGTTCTCTAGTTATTAGTCTCAGCACTCTGTGGTTGAACCCCCACCTTCCCTGAAACCTGACTGAGCTCTGACCCCACCCCACTCTCCTAGGCTCCCATTGGCTTGAGATTTCCTTCTAGCTATGCAAGCCCTTCATGAGGTCAGATCAAACTGGGGTTTAAAAGAGAAAGAAAAAGAAAAAGATCCCTTTCCTTGCACCATTCAGGCTGATGGCCAAGCATTTGACTAGAATTCTGAAACTGTCTTATTCTGAACTGAAATAAAGCACATGAGAAGGTCCAGAAAGGCGTCTAGACAAACAATTGATATCGGCAAGCAGTCACATCTTCAATGGCAAATGTCTTTTTTACAGCATCCTAAAGTTAAAATTACATTTAAATGTGTGAATTAATTTCTGCTTTATAAATGAATCACAAATATTGGTTTTATTTCTAAGTAATATTTGATGAGTTTCATAGCCATCTTTTTACAGAACGAAGGAAAAGAGATGACTCACAAGGATAATAAAATAGGGTTTTCTCACTTCCCTTGGCAAACCAGATAGTCTCCGTAAGTCGATTTTTCTAAATTACTGTGTGTTTTCTTTAGCCAAGAAAATAATCTGAAAGTGAACACAGCTATGGGTCATGAGGTCCTCCAAGGACCATGGAGCATTATTTCTTAGTCTTCATGTTAGATATTTTTTTCTCAGAAGAGTCTTTAAGAGATTTTTTTCCCCCTCTCTTTTGGGTTATAAATGATTCAGTTATATTTTTCATCTTTGATATTTCATGTGTTGAATACAGTGTGACCGAAATCATTTTAGGTCAGGGAAAACTGGCTTAGCTGTCTAACTTTTGGATTTCTCTGTTAAGACCTGTTCTAACACCAGGCAAATTGGGTTCACATATCATCAAAGCCAAGAAACTATGGCAAAGTCAGAGTATTTGAAAACAGCTGCAAAAACAAAAATAAAAAAGAAGAGAAAAAAATGTTAAAGACAGTCCAGAAGATGAAGCAAATTTGGAAATATTAATAAAACATGGAGAAACGAAACCATAATAAAATTCAATTTTGTACAACAGAGCATGTTTGTCACTGAAAATGTGCTTCTAATGCCTGTGTTCACTTTATCTGGGTCAATGCCACTTCTTCTATTCCCCAAGTCATTATCCTTAAGAACTTTGACAAAGTTTCCAATATTAAAATATATGTAAAACAAGTTCCTCTTCATGTCTTTTCTTTTGGTGATAATGCAACTGTTAGTTCATGCAGCTGTTCAGAGGACCAACTTTCCTACTTTGACTTTTCGCTCTTGGTCTCAAGTGAAAATACTTCTGATCCTGATCACTGGAACAATTGCCTAGACTACCTTACTTCATTGTCTTGCTGTCTCACTTTCTCCTTCATTCACTCGTCATTCATTCAACTAGGGCTTATGGACTCTCCTATTCAAAGGCAACATAGTGAAGTTTAAGGCTGAGGTTTCTAGAGCTAGGCTACCTGCTTATTACTAGCTCTGTGACCTTGGGCAGTTCACTTACTGCTCTGTGCTTCTGTATCCCAACTATGAAATGGGGATGATGTTAAGTATTTCCAACTTTATTGGATCATTGTGAGGATAAATGTTGCAATACTTATATTAGACTTAGCACATAACAAACCCTCAGTAAACATTTATATTTTTGAAGAGAGTGCAAAGAGGGAAAACCATGTTCTTTATTCTCCCTGGGATTTTTATTTTAAATCAGTGCAGCTAAGTGTTTGTATTGCCTTTTTTAACCTGTTGTGTCTGATTATTATAAAATTGTCGTGCTGTTAGTAATCTGAAGCCCTGTTGCATAAAGTTTATCCTAAAGTTGATGTTGGTTCCTGATCACAATCTCTGGCGCATGTCTATTATATCTTTCCTATGGAAATGGCTCCCCTTAGTGGACTTACTGAGTAATTACATATGTACCCTCCCCTTCCACATTTAAGAACAGGACTCCTGCTTGGGTGGTCACCAACATAATAGCTAAAGCCATTTCATAGCATTAAATTAAATTTGGTTTAAATTTATTTTTCCAAGGATTTATTCCACCAACCAAAACCCCATTAAAATTTTATAACATCACAATGTACTATCAGAGAGTCAATATTGAGCTACATGAACAAAAAGCAAAGATGAATTTCCACCTAACTAAAATGATGTCTATTCACTCAAAAGTCTTTGCAAGTTGCAAAATAGTTTACACACTTGTTTAATTCTACTCATGTTTTAAACTTCAGTCTCAGCCTTTCAAGAAGCATCTGAGTTCGGGTAGAATGGGTTTATTGACTGCTAGGGAAACTGGAGGAACAATGAAAAACAAGTTACTATGTTTTTCCAGATGCCAAAGAGGCTCTGGAAATTATTGAAATTTTCCATATTCGAATTAGCACTTCATAAAGTATTTTCAGGGTCTTCCAATTGCTGGCCAGGTGAGCTATGTAATCAAAACATGCTCTCCAGATCTTTTCTTCTTTTGGTGATATTTAGAAATTGGACTAGGTCTCTTTACACTTCTGGAATTAGATAGAAATAAATGAATTTTCTAAATGGATATTAGCCAATGTATACTTTCATGGAACTCATTCATGGACATCATGATGATGATAGAGACTGACACTTATACAGTGCTTGCTATGTGTTAAGTAAGCATTGTATTACATATATCACATGAATCACTTCATATTAGCCTCACAACAACTCTTTACAGTAGATGCTCTTATCCTCATTTAACAGATGAAGAAAGAGTCAGAGTTTCGCAACAATTTGTTCAAGGGCACGTGGTTAATAGGTTACTAAGCTGCAGTTTGAACCCTGTTTCTGTCCCTAACTACTATACTATTCTGTATCTTCCATAACGATTAAAAAATTTTAAATGAAATTGTATGTGAATATACATTTGCAGAGTTGAAATTTATGATATTTGTTAGTAAGCATATGGTTAATGAAAATGAAACCTTATTTTTAAGAAATCTTTCCAAAGAAGACATACGAATGGCAAATAAACCCAGAAAAACATTCTCAGCATCATTAGTCATGAGGGAAATGCATATCAAAGTCACAATGAGATACTACTATACATCTATTAGATGGGCTTTTTTGGGTTTTTTAAAAAACCCAACTATAGCAGGCGCTGAAATAGATATGGAACATCTGGCAAAATCATACATTGCTGGTGAAAATGTAAAATGGTACTTTTTGGGAAAAGTTGTTTAGCTCTTTTTTATAAAGTTAAATATCCACTTATCGTATGACCCAATAATCCCACTCCTAGGTAATCCCAAGAAAATGAAAGTACATGTCCATACAAATGTCTGTAGGCAAATACTTATAGCAGCTTTATTCATAATCACCAAAAACTGGAATTACCTATCAAGGAGTAAATGGATAAACTATTATACATTTCTACAATAGGATACTTTTTGATGATAAACTGAAACAAACTACTAATAAATGCAATGGCGTGGTGAATCTCATGTGCTCCTACGTCCCAGCACCAAAAGTTTATGCTCAGGGAAGGAAGGCTACTCAAAAGACTACGCACCTATGATTCCATTCATGTGGCATTCTCCAAAAAGCAAAACCACAGAGAGGGAGAATAGATCAGTGATTGCCAAAGGCTGGGAGGGAGCAAAAGACACAGTGAACTTCTTAGGGTGATGAAAATGTCTATATCTTGATTATTGTATAATCAACCATATGTTAATTGCATCTCAACAAATTTGACCTGAAAAGAAAAAAGAAAAAAAAAAAAACAGAAAGAAGGAAGGAAGGAAGGGAGGAAGGAAGGAAGGAAGGAAGGAAGGAAGGAAGGAAGGAAGGAAGGAAGAAAGGAAGGAAGGAAGGGAGAGAGGAAGGGGAGGGAGGGTGGAAAGGAAGGAAAAACACTGACAAGAGAACCAGTGTAACAAAGTGGGTAAGAGCATGGGCCTAAGTGTAGACTTCCTGGGTTCCAATAGGGCTCAACCACTATGGGACTTTAGATACATTATTGAACCTCTTTGTCATTCAATTTCCTCATCTATAAAATGAGATAATAATTCTCACTTAGAGGGTTGATGTGAGGATTAAATTCGTTAATATTTTATAGCACTTAGAACAGTATCATATATATATATAGTAGGTTCTCAATATTTATTTTATGAATAATCATATCATAGATTATAATGCAACACATTCAATCAGTAAATTATGTCAACTGTAAAGTGGGAAGAATTAGGGTTTGTTGAGCCATCTGTCCTGAAGCTGTTTACTAAACCAAGCTGGTAATGGGCATCCAAGTCACATCCATTTTAACCTCCTGATTCTAAGAGTTCAACTAAATCCCTAGTTAATTTTCATTGCTCTAAACTGACCCTTAAAGTACAATCTTTGCAAGCACCAACTTTGTCTAGTCTGAACCCAAAGAGGAAGGCTGGATTTCCATGTGGTCCTATGTACAGCATTTATGGTATTTAAGTCCCAAAACTTCAATTGATTGCATTTTCTCCACAACCCCTCTACGCTCCTCCCTCCCCCACTTAGATAAGAATACTTCACCCTTCAAGAAACCAAACAAACTGCACTGCAGGGCAGTTAGTCCAAGCATAGTACAGAGGAGGTTTACCCACTGACTTCTATCCCAGCACCAAAGGTTTGACCCGTGGGGCATCGACTCCCCACACTTCATGTTCGTGCGCACATGGACATTGAGTAAGGGTCTGCACTGTCCCTTGCCTGGTCCTGGGTTGGAAGCAAAAGGCTGGCAAAACAGACAAGAGGGAACGCCTGTGCAAAGACACTGGGAACTCACACAGAACTGGTTGCCATGGCATAACAGGAAAAACAGGTCAGGCCAACAGGCAATGAATTGTGCATAAGTAGTGATATCTGAGTCTCCATAACTCAGTAGTTCCACTTCTTGGTATATCTTGGAAAAGAAAAATCACATATGACCTCAAGGACACATACACTAAAATTTTATTGCTGCATTATTATGTAATAGCAAAGAAGGAAAAGGAGGAGGAGGAGACTAACTAAACCACCAAATGTCCATCAGTGTGAGGATGAATTATTAATGTGTGGTATAATTAGAAAATAAAGCATTATACAATGGTAACGATAAATAAATTAGAGCTGCAGGTATCAACATGCAAAACTTTACAAATTAATTAGAATTACTAAAGGATTAGCAAAATGACTAGATATAAGAACAAAAGGTAATTATAAATGAATTGTATTTTTCTATAACAGCACAAATGGTTGAAAATGCAATTTCTCCATTGACACCATGTAACTAAATTATAAAGCAGAAATAATTCTTATATTGCCTCATCTTTTATAAAAGCTGTGGCTGTCAAAAAATATTGTCTAAGATGACCAATCAAGAAATAAATACAGAAGTGTATTTTCATATGACACAAAGATAAGCACCAGAATTAAAATATATAATTTTTAGAAATGAAGCAATTTGAAAATGAGCAAGGAGAGGAAGTAGCATAAGTCAAAAATACCTTTTTATTCTTCGTGACAGTGGTTCTCAGAATACAGTCCTTGACAAAAGCATCAACATCACCTAGAAACTTGCTAGAAGTGCAAATTCTCTGTCCTGAGTCCAGATCTGTGGAATCAGAAACTCTGGGGACATTTTAAGACACCCTCAAGATGTTTCCAATCAATGCTAAAATTTGGGATCAACTGTTTTCCGAAGAGAACATGATAAATACTGTTTAAATCTACCAATCAAGGAAAAGGAGGTATAAATATATTAGATTAATTTCCAATGGCAACTACTAGATATGACACCAGAAAACTGCTGATTGCCTCTGGAGAGTGGTGTTGACTTTTCGAAGGAGGTAGGGCATGAGTAGAGAGACTTTTTCTATTTTGCATCATTCTGAACTGTTTGAATATTTATAGCACAGTAAACCATATTTTTAAAAAAGACATACACTCTGATCTCAGAAGCAAAGCAGGGTCAGGCCTGGTTAGTAGTTGGATGGGAGACCACCTAGGAAGAGCAGGTACTGTAGGAGTAAAAAAATTTTTTTAATAAGGGATTGTAAGCTGACAAGTTTCTTGTAATCTGTGAGGTCAACCAAGGGTTGCCTCAACTTAAAAAAAAAAAAAACACAAAATAAAATAAATAGAGGAAATTTCTCCTTTTCTCTTTAGGGAGGGCTCCTCCACTCCTTATAGATATTCCATTATCCAGATCGTGATCAGCCAGAGAATTCACAATTCACAAAAATCATATTTACAAAAAAGGTATGATGTGATATTGCTCATCAATGCTAAATTATGACCGCTTCTTGCCTTGATCCCTATTTTTCCAACTTTTGATCAAGAATGTCTACCCAACAGAAGGAAATAGCAAATGTGTTTTTCTTGCACTGGATTCTCAGCAGACAGAAAGTAAAATATCAATTGTTTGAATAGCAAGTATTACTATGCCGTCAGTGTGGGAAGAATCCGAAGGAAAAATGCTTCGGAGATTCTAGAAAAGTGAAGTCTGTTTCCTTCGCAAAAGTCACACCTGCTTCAAGAGGCCTGATATTCAGAAAGGAGAAGAAACCTGAAATACCGTGAGAGTCAGTAAACTAAGAGTCAGTAAACATGTCCTTCCCAACTTCCAACACTTGGGGATATGTAAGGAAATGCAGGTGATTTATATAATGTACAAAACCTGGATTTTCTTCATATATCTCATAGTGAGGCATAAAAGTCCATACTCACCACAGCTGATTTTTCTTACCATCAAGTATTTTCTGAAATGTTCCCTAACAGAAACTAAGTAGTGGTCACTACACACAGATTTATAACCAAGAAGTCCAAAGTACATTGACAGTAGAGTACTATACTTTCCAAATGAATCCATCCACCCTTCACTTCCAAATTCTAAATACAGTTTGTCATCCACAAGGTGGCCCTGGAAGCCAAAAAATTCAGGCTCCAAAACAGCCCTACCACTAAGAGTTGATTTCATTTTTTGTTTTCCCACTTATGCATAACTGAAAAGGAAAAAAAAAAAGAATTAAACACTCTGCTACCAAACTGATTCGTATCTTCAGTGATCCTTATCATCAAATAGAGCAGAAACAACAAATCACGTGGATAGCAACACAGCTCACCTTGGCTGTTTCAGATACCAAGGGACCTTGCGTGACTTCAGAGGATTTTTGCCAATTTTTTAAACATAAAAAACTGTAGCAACAGTAAAGGAGAAAGCCCCGAAAAACTAGCAACTGTGCAAATGGGGTTAAAAAAAAAAAAAAAAACAGGCTTCAGCCATTGCAAAATTCCAGATTGCCAGATTTCTTGATTGTGGCTTTTAATCAAAACACAGCCAGCTGCCTGATTTAACACTAATTGTTAAGCTCTAAGTCTCAGCCAATCATCTTACTTCTGAGCTGGCAGGGTAAAACAACAACAAAAATATGAAACTCCCTGACCCAGTTTATTGGTGTTGGGGGTGGGTGGGAATGAAGAAAAAGAAAAATCAGTGTTAGGATTTGGTCAGCTTTCCTATGAAGAACGCACGTGTGGCTTTCTACAACAAAACCACATCTGGGCCTGGAAACTTGCCTTGCACCTTTGAAATGAACAGATAGTGTGTTTATAACCCTGTAACTCCCCGCTTTTTTCTTCTTCCTCCCCCGCCCCCAGCCAAAAAGCAATGTTAACATTTCAAAGAGAGGATATTTTGTTTGTGGGCAGCTAGAGGGGTGGTTCCGGAGGAATCTTCTTTCTTAGTTTGTCCTCTGCTCCCCTGTTGGCTGAGCACTCAGTATGTGCTGGTAATTTCTCTGTTCTTTACCTTTGGGTGATTTAGAGGAAGAATTTCTCTCTCCTCCTGGATCGCTAACAACTCCAAATATCCTAATCTCCTGTTTTTCCTCAAGGGATGGATCCTTAGCTGCCTTCCTGGACCCGGAATGCAAAGAATGCCCCTTCGTTTGAGTGAATGGTAAATTCTTGGTGGAGAGAAATAATCCCTCTTTCTGTCTCTCCTTCTACTTTTCTCTCACAAATCATAAATAACAGACAAGGTGGAGGTCTTCTTGATATTATTTTAAAAGCAGCAGATTTTTAGAATTGCCCCAAGGACAAACCTGGTAGGTGGAGTGTTTTCCTCCAGGGCCCACAAACAATGTCTCAAAACCATTTTGACTTTGTGCCTGACCTTGAGATCTCACACAAGGTCAGCCAGCAGGAATGGCGTCAGGAATTGGTCACAGTGCATAGCAACAAGTTTTCTTCTCTCTAGTCATTTACATATAGACGACAGCTAATATTCAAATTTGTGTAAGCAAACCCACAGTTGATTAAATTAAATCTCTTCTCTTGTTGATTTGCATAACTTGCAATAATCAAAATGGAGAGCAAAAGCATAATTGAAAGGAGAAAATATGTACTATAGCTATTTGGAATTATGTATAGTTGAACTAAGCTTGTCAATTCTGATATTCCTGAATGCAGAACAGTCTTAGGCTAACTTGAATTTTAAAATATTAAGAAATATGAGTTGATAACTGGAAAATTAATTAACAAATAAAGTCTTAGAACATCTTTGATTAACAACATCAAAAAAATTAAGAGAAAAAATATTGAGCTAGTGTTCAGAAAAGTTTGTTCACATTATTGTATGGATCCATCAGAAGCAGTCTCTATATACCATGTTCTATCCTAGCCCTGAGGAGGAAAATATGCAGCAAAACTTACTCCAAGATCCTCCCCATTGCTACACCAATTCTCTTTCGTTATGGCCCATGACACCCCCAATTCTGCTCCCTGCCCACATTACCTTTGTATAGAACACAAAGACTGAAAGAAAAACCCCATCATGTCCTGCAAGGACTGGAAGACCCCACTGTCAAACAATGAACTTTATAGACCTGGCACAAGAACACCTTAATTTTCTTAATTTCACCTTTCCTTGATGTTTCCATTACCTGCGGTCTCAGAGAAGAAAGGAAAAAAGCAAACCGGCACAGCAACAATGACTGGATCCCTAGAGCGTGCTACTCCCCCACTTCACTTACTTCCCATCTATTTATCGAAAACAGAGGCAGCAGCAGGTGTGGGCCCTGCATCCCCGATCAAGCAGAAGCAGAGGACACTGAGGAACAGAGTCCCCTCGTATAAGCTCCCCATACAGGCCTTGGACAAGGTCACATTCTCCCACAGAGAGTAAAAGGTTACTGTTAGTCTACAGTAAACATTCTTTTGTCATAGAATTTCCATAATAATGTGCAGAGTACATTTGTTAGGATAAACTCCTAAATTTGTTGTTGAAATTGATAATATATCAAAAATGTCAATAATAATAATAATAATAATAATAATAATAAAAGTGAAGATGTTCAAATTTAAGGGTTTTATAACAACATAGGTTAGAGCTTCCTTTCATTGCCCCACAATCAGCCAGCTACGGTGACCACTGCATTCAACAATTGTCACATTTAAGGAGATGAGTATGAATATGAGTATTTTCCCCTTTTTTACAGGCTTAGCGAGGTGAAGTAACTTAACCAAGACTCACCACTAGAAAGAAGTACACTGAGATTCAAACCTAGATGGCCTATGTTGAGCTGCTTTCCTGAAGAGCATAAATAATTTCTCTGGATATTTAGAGACCATTATACTTTTAACAGTCAAGGTAGAGAAAATAGAACACAGATAGTTGTTCATGCCTCAACATTTGGTCCACATTCCTAAGGCCTTCTTTGGTTTGTCTCAATTTATTTTCCAAAGCTGAAGTTGGTGTAGAATGATCTTTCTTTAGGAAATTTTTTTAAAAGTTCTCTTCTTTTCTCAACTGCAAATCCCAGGGAACTTGAGGGGGCCATCCTGAGTATCCTAGAAAAATCCAAACAGCAGAAACAGAGAACCAAAGGACCACTCTTACAAGCAAGTGTAACGTGGGTGCAGCCAGGCCCTGCATGGCTGCATGCTCAGTCTCCATCTTTGAGCTCTAAGAACAAGGACTTATTAGAGTTGGTATGGATGGTTGAGAGCATTGCAGGACACCTGTGTAAACAGCCATTTCTGCCACCCAGACTGACAGGAACTTGAGAACAACCATACTTGTGGAGAAGAAGAAAACTTGACAAGCCCTGGAGATCAGCTATGGCCAAGACTCTCCTCCCCCTGGGAACTTCACAAGCACTTCCCATCCTCCTTTGCAGCTCAGTGCAGGTACGGGCAGCAATCAGAGGTTAGAGGAGTGGGTGCGCAGAGGACATGGCTGACCTCCTTGTAAGCCTGGACCTTTGGGGCCACGCTGAGCACAGCTCAGACCCTCCATTCCCCCTCTCCCAGCCCTCAGCTGCTCTCCTGCTCCTCCTCACCCATGCTTTTTTGGGCCACTTGCCTGCTCTTTCTCATCTGCTGACCTCATCAATGCTCTTCTCATTATTTGTTCCCACCGCCCCCCACTATGTAACAGCAGCCCTACTTCCTGGTGATCACAGCCAGTCCCCTCTGCCAAGAAGCTGTCTTTTTCTTGCCTGCTGATCTTTAAACACAAGGACCCCAGAGTGCCCAGGTAGCAGCTAAAGCTTACAGTTCAATGAGAATCTTATTGCAGTGTGCTCTGACGAAAGAGTTTTCCCATTGGGATGAACATACCTAACTCTGACCTGCTCAGAGCTGCAGGGTGGGAAGCATACATTTTCTCAGTAGGTCACTGAGCATGATAGGAAATCAGGACATCCTGCCTCCTTTCCCTGATTCATGGACCATGTATTCTTCTTATTGGAGACACAGAATCATATAAAGTCTTTGACTCAAGGCGTGTACAGCAGCTGGAAGAGGACCTTCCATCCTCATAAAGGAAGGTCGTGAAGCTGGTGCTGCTGCTGGGCACCAATCCTTGGCCACACCAGAAATTTTGAGGTGGAGAATGTGACATCACCAATGGACCCCATGTTCGTGGGCCCACTCCTGCAACTTTTTTAGGTAAAGTGGATCCCTCGGTTTAATACAATGTTGTATTTGATTCTGTGCTGGTTGATAAGCCCTTAGAATAGTGGTGCTGGCTCTTCAGGGAGGGATAATTCACTTTTTCAGGATCGGAGGTTTGAGGGAATCTGCAAATTCAAGATATTCAGGAGTATATACCTAGCCGTCTCATCCCAGGTGTCAGGGTCCCATTCTTTCCCAGGGCCCTGACCTTGGCAGAGCAGAACTGCCTTGGTTGGAATTTAGCTTCTTTAGTGCTCAGGACTCTGATGATTAAATCTTGGGCTGGAGCCTCAGCTTTCACTGCCTTCCTGCTACAGAAGCTGAGACTTCTTTCTAAGGTACCACGGGTACCCTCTGACTTTCATGCCTGGCCTTTTCTTATCACTTTCTAGAGCTTTGATAGAATTTAACAATAGCCACCCCATTCCACTATCCTTATCATCATTATTTCCCCCTTACTTTAAAACTCCTAATATATCACACCACTACTAGTGGAATTCCATTCCGCTACTACACCAACTCATCATGGGTGAAAGTTTAACAACAGGATGGTCACCTTGTGCCAGGGTCTATCTCCGTTGCACCTACAATCAGTGATGAGATGCTCATGACGAACTACGTAGCATGCGATCTAATTCCAACACTCCATTTTATACCTACTTTCTTGGGCCACTCCCAAGATCAACAGTCACAGTTTAGGTTCTCCTAGAAGCTGACTCTGAGATGGAATTTAGTGCCTAGGATGCTTTGTAAAGAAAGCCCTTGGATCCGTATCTGTGAAGGATCGGAAAGAACAAGTGGAGCTGTGACAGAGCCCCAAAGCCCTCAGCCACCGCCATGGATTCTCTAGAGCAGAAATGATCCATTAAAGTTGTCCTGCATTGGGCTGCGTATAATAGACCATTTACCTGGCCTTCCTACCTGGTTCCTAGGAAAAAGGTTCTAAATCATTGGGATTTCTCCAATGATAGGAATGTCATTGCTTATTCAAGATTGGTCCCTGAAATGTCTTTATCACACTAAAAAAAAAAAAAAGTTGGCCCCTGGACCACACCCAATGGTGTATGCAAATGAGATGACTAAGGATGGGGGCTAGTCACACCAGAAAGACCAACCATGTGATTAGAGGGTTGGAGCTCTGAGCCAGTGATATGAGCCTGACTTTGGGGGAGGGGGGGCGTGGAGGGAGTCTAGAAATTAAGTCACATGGCCAATGATTCAATTAATCGTGCCTATGTAATGAAGCTTCAATAAACATTTTAGACATTGAAGCTTGGGTGATCTTTGTGTATTATCACACATCAATGTGCTACAGAGTAATATGTCCTAAGGACAAGGAAGCTTCACTTATAGGACCCTCCCAGACCTCACCCTATATGCTTCTCTCTGTGGCTGGTTCTGATTTGTGTACTTTTTATTATAATAAAACTTTAATAAGAATTATAGAGCTTTCCTGAGTTTTGTGAGTTCTTCTAGCAAAGTATCAAACCTGAAGGGTTAGTGAGAAGCCCCAAAATTGTATTTAGCTAGTCAGAAATGAGGGTGTTTGGGGGACCACCCAAACTTGTGGCTGGTGTCCAAAGTGACAGAAGCTTTGTGAGATACTATGTCCTTCACCTGTGACGTTTGGCCCAACTCCAGGCAGTTGGTGTCAGTCACTACAGGCAGAGATAGCCTTTATATCTTTGCCTCCATCATCACTGGATGTGGCCCATCCTGGGAAGTGTGCATTCTTGGGCAAGGCAGCTCTCTGCAGCTAAAGCAGACCCAGAAGGGGCTGATAACTCAAAGCTATCTGCTTACAACACTCCCTTAAACACAGGCAGCAAGTCCTCCATAGAATGGGAATGTGGGTGACACATCCCTAGTACCCCATATATCCCTCCATTTATTAGTTGCTCTGAATTCTAGGACATCACCCAAAACAAGAAAAACTAATATCTTGTCCTGGGTTTCCAGAAAGTCGCCAGCTTTGACTTCACTCCTGGGATGTGTCACCAATAATTTTATCCAATTCTGAGGAGCCCAGCTTACCCTTTCCCAGAGGGCTTCTATCTTTTCCCAGAGGCCAGCAGGGCTCCTGCACCTCATGGATAGAGACAATGAAATCACCCAAGTTTTTAACAACAAGTTCCAGACTACATGGTCAGGGGCAGGTCCAGCTGCTCACTCAATAGGGTTAATATATGAGGGAGAGGGAGGAACATTTCATTCTTCCAAGTCTGAGCCCTGGGAGGGCTGAGCTGAAGCTGAATTGACAAGCACTCAGGTCATGTCTGAACTTGCACAGATGGAATTTTAAGTACATAAAACATTGAAGCACTTGTGCCAAAAAGCCAGCTTTAGCAGCAGACGTCTGCTGGTTCTGTGAGGACAACGGGAATGATCAAGCCTGTGTGTCAGCATGGCGAATGTCTGTCTGTTCTCGTACCTGGAGAAACATGGCTCCTTCGCAAACTTCTGTGGAAACTCCTCTGTGCTGAGGTTGATGACACAGGATGTAGGAGTGAGGTTGACTTGACCTTCGAAGTTGGTTTCTCTCAGCCCATCCAAAT
This sequence comes from Eonycteris spelaea, assembly GCA_003508835.1. NCBI lineage: Eukaryota > Metazoa > Chordata > Mammalia > Chiroptera > Pteropodidae > Eonycteris > Eonycteris spelaea. The sequence continues at coordinate 486,886 of PUFA01000087.1, read as the reverse complement.
TTCAGACAGGTGCTCTCGTTTTCTTCACCACGACTGTCTCTAGGTTTCTAGGACCCACTCTCCATCTGGGGAAAATGGAAGCAGAGATTTTACATGTGAGTTAAGTCAAATGGAGATTGACATAAGACGCAGGGTCCCAGCATATGACACTCCTGTTGGACTGATATTAAAATGAGTGATGGATGCTGTCAAAGTGAGGTTCTCATCAGAAGCCAATGGGAAGTGTGATCTCGTTATTCCACTGCACAGGCACTGTCAGGTGCTTCTTAGTTCCCACATGGGCCCTGGATACTGGTAATTGATGGTGCTGGCTCTAGGGAAGGCCAGTGATCTTCGACTACTGATAGCACTCCTCCATGTGGGGTCCACCAGGGCTCCGTGCTCTCTCATCTATAACCTCACTAACTTCTCTCCCTTTACATTTCCTCTCTGTCTTTCCCTATACTTCCTTGGTCTGGAAGTTTTTTCCAGTGTAAAGAAGAGGGGGAAAGCTTTGTTCTCATATTATTTGCATTGTGCCAAATCTATTTTATTGTCTAAGATGTACAAGTGCTAATCATCAGAGAATGCAAATTAAAACCACAATGAGCTATCACCTCACACCTCACAGAATGGCTATCATCAATAAATCAAAGAACAAGTGTTGGCGAGGATGTGAAGAAAAGTGAATCCTCATATACTGTAGGTGGGATTGCAAATTGATATAGCCACTATGGAAAACGGTTTGGAGGTTTTTCAAAAAAAAATAGAAATGGATTTACCTTCTGACCCAGCAATTGCATGTCTGAGTATTTATCCAAATAAAACCAAAATGATAATTTGTAAAGATCTATGCACCTCTATGTTCATGGCAGCACAATTTATAATAGCCAAAATACGGAAGCAAACTAAATGCCCATCAGTAGATGATTGGCTGAAGAAGTTATGGTTCATATATACAATGGAATATTGCTCAGCCATAAAAAAATGAAATCCAACCATTTGCAATGACATGGATGGACCTAGAGGTTATTATGCTGACTGAAATAAAGACAGGGAAAGATAAGTACCATATGATTTTACTTCTATGTGGAATCTAAGGAACAACAACAAAAAAATCTAATCGAAAACAGACTCACAGATACAGGGGACAATCTGATGATAGCCCGAGGGGTGGAGCATTGAGGGCTGGGAGAAAGTGGTGAAGGATTAAAGAAGTACAAATCAGTAGTTGACAGATGGTCATGAGGATGCGGAAGGCAGCTTAGGGATGCAGTTAGCATTAATGTAAAGGCTGTGAGAGAGGGGAGATAGAGTTATCATGGGGATTGTTTCATAAACTATGTAAATGTCTAACTAATATACTGTATACTTGAAAATGATAATAAAATACTAAAAAGAAAAGATGCACGAGTGCTTTTAATTTAATATTTTATGTCGCTACAAGAGCCTACTCTTCTGTAACATAAAAGCCCAGGGGAAAGAACCTCCTAGTTTTTCTCCCATTGCTGCCTTACGTTTTTCCTGCGGTGATGAGTAGAGGTGCCCTGGCTATTTCTCAAATTAGGCAGCAGTGGGAGAGCAGCATCTGATAACAGGGGCTCTCAGAGGCACACACCAACTAATATTTTAAGAGAGGATCCCACTGCTTTGACAATGTCTCAGAAGCAGTCATTTTTACACCCCATCTGCATAGTCCTCAAATAGTGGTCATTCTAGGCCAATTGAAGGTCTTTCTGCATGGCCTTCCCTAACCAGAGGAAAGCCTCTGGGAAGGGCCAGACACCCTGGTGACCCTCCAATACCCTGAAGGTCCAGCATGCAGACTTCTGCTCCAGGGGAGAGTGCATGAGGGAGGGGTGCCCTGCTGACCTTGCTGCCATATCAGAAAAGAGTGGCTCCAGGATGGAGCTGACCCAGGGGAACCTGGGCCCAGTCACAGACCCCACCACGGGGCCACACGTTCACCTTCTTCTCCTCTCAGCTGAACACCACGGAATCTCTTTTCTTTAGCACTAAAAGATAACAACAATAATAAATAAAATAAAAACCACTCTTTAGTGGAAAGTGCCCAGCCTAGGCTAAATTCAAATCCCAACTCTCCCCTCAATGTAACTTTGGTTAAGTTGCTTCAAACAATCCAAATCTATGTCTTCTGCAAAATAGTTACTAAACTTGCTACACAGCGTCAATTTAAACAGCAAGTGCAGTGCTGGTTCCCTTTCCCCCCACACAAAGGAGAGAGGATACATGGGTTCTGTCAGACCAAAGCTTTGCTCTTAAATTAACCACTCACCAACTGCTGTCCCATTTTGCAATCGAACAATACCATCCACCCACACCATCAGCCCTCTGAGGGCAAATTCAAACGATAGCAAAGCTCAAGAAATAGCTCCTGATCCCTTTTCCAAACTTAAAAAAAAACTTAAAAAAAAAAATTACAGGCTGCCTCCCGGCTCCTGCTCGTCCCCAGACTGCACAATGTACTTGCTCTCAGGGCCCAGCCTCCCACTTCTCATCACTTCCGGCACGGCCCCTGCCTTACCCCAGGCCTTTGTGTGAGATGTTTCCCATTTTCTCTAAATTGTAGCCTGCATTGGGGGCAAAGAATGTGGTCTATTTGCCATGCTATGTGCCCAACACATTGCAGAAAACTTCTTAAATTACAAAATCCAGAGGGATTCAGAAAGAACTATAGGGACCCTGGTTCCATGGGAATATGTATGCTTTTATATTTCTCCAGGCTTCACTCTTGTCCTGGTACATTTTCAAAAGGCAGACACCTTGGAGCTCTAGAGACCACAGAGGCAAATGCATATAGGTATTTTTCAGCAGGGGATAGTCATCTCTCAATATCCATGATCAAGTGATTCCTCCACATCTCCTGTTAAGTAATTTCAGGACCCTTGTTGTATTATTTCACACTTACTGTCACCAGATTGCCTCATAGGATTTGAGCAATTTACCTCCACAAGGGTGGATGCAGTATTCCATTCACCTTTGTATCTCTCACTCACTGTACCATGCCTGGCATACAAAACTCGATGGTCAAATTGAATGAACCATAATATAACTGGCCACAGCGCACTGCACTTAGAATGCTCACTTATGGATAGAGAATGGCCGAGCAGCTGGGAATACTGTGATTGCTGTCCAGCTGGGAGGAGCAGCTTTAAGTGGCCCAACTTGAGGAGATTTCGCGCTCTGGCTTTTTAACGTAGTGAGAACGTTTCCAAGAAGAAAGAGAAAACGAAAAGGGAATAGCAGATTATATGGAAAACAGTCGAGCCACAGGCCCAGAGAAAGAACATTTGCAGGTAGTTGGAGGTCAACTGAAATACCCCTCCCTGACTTCTCCGGAGGATCGAAATTGCTCCATCCCTGGAAGAATGGAACCTGAATGTTTCCTGGTCAAAGATGTTGAACCACATCTTCTAACTGCAAGGTTTAATAGTTTTGATTCTCTAGGATGAATTCCCAGTGCTGGTCAGTATAATAGTTTGGTAGGGCTGCCATAACAAAGTACCGCAGACTGGGTGGCTCAAACAACAGAAAAGTATTTTCTCACAATCCTGGAGGGTAGAAGTGCAAGATCAAGGTGTTGTCACGGTTGGTTTTCTCTGAGACCTCTTTCCTTGGTTTGTAGTTAGCTGTTTTCTGGTGTCTTCACATGATGTTACCTCTGCGTGTGTCTGTGTCCAGATTTCCTCTTCTTATCAGAACACCAACGGTATGAAATTAGAGCCCACCCTAACTGATACAGGACAGGGCAAATTTCCTAAAAGCTCTGTACCAAGAGAAGAGGGTCCTTTGGCGGAGAGGGTAGAAAGAATGCAACATACACGCCTAAGTTAGAGTCAGAGGGAAAGTTTATTAGAAAAAGGGGAACACTCCACAGACAGAGTGTGGCCTCCTCTCAGAGGAAGAGAGTGACAGGGACAGTGAGAGGCACAGTGAGAGAGAGAGAGAGAGAGAGAGAGAGAGAGAGAGAGAGAGAGAGAGAGAGAGAGAGAGAGAGTGTGTAAAAGCACTTGCGAGGGACTCAGAGGGACAAAGACGATAGGGAGGAGGACAGTGAGAAAGAGAGAATAAAGGCGCTGATAGGAACCTTGAGTGTTAAGGGAATTCAGTGTATGTGTCATTCTTTTGTTTCCATTTCCTTTGATATGGACATACAGAGAGGAAGGGCAAGAGTACTTAGCATGAAAAGGTAAGAATATGTAGAGTGACAGGCCTGCTGGCAGTTCCCAGCCTTTAATCCATAGGCTCCCCGTGGTTTTAGCCATAGGGAATGACTCTTGGTTCCTGTTTCCCCTTCACAGGTGTGGGGAATGGGTTGTTGTTAGTAATCCCAGTAGAAATCTTCCTTTGCTCCAAAGGTGTCCTGGCCTAAACTGCAGGGCTGATCAGCATATTGCAGTCTCTGGCTGTGGCTTGATTAACATTTTAATTCTCTTGCCTCCTCCCTACATTATAATGACCACTTTTTACCTTACCTCTTTGAAGGGCCCATCCCCAAACCCAGATCATCAAACCAAAGAGAATTATTCTCAAGCCTTCAGATGTAATGGAATTTGCACTGCTACATTTTGGACTTGTTTGGGAACGCATCACTCATTCCTTTCTTATTCCTCCCTTTTGAATGAGAATGAATGTCTATCTTATGCCTGGCCCATCACTCTATTTTGGAAGAAGCACATAGCTGGTCGAGTTTCATGGGTTCATAACTGGAGAAGAATTTTGTCTCAGGATAAATCATACCTTGAGTCTTACCCATATCTAATCTAGATATTTAGATGAGACTTTGAACTTTTAGATTTCAGAATTGGTGCTGGAATGAATTTAGACTTTTGAGCCTGTTGAGATAGAATGAATATATTTTTTATATAAGGAAAACATGAGTTTGGGGCAATCGGGGCAAAACGTTACAGACTGAATGTTTGGGTCTCTCTAAAATTTAGACGTTGACGTCATCCCCCCTGCAGTGTGATGGTATTTGGAGGTGAGGCTTTTGTGAGGTAATTAGGTTTAAACAAAGTCATGAGGGTGGAGTCCCCATGATAGGGTTACTGTCCTTACAAGAAGAAAAAGCAAGACCAGACTCTGCCCCTCTTCCTCTTGCTCTCCTTCGATCTCCCTCTCCCTCTCCCTCTTCCTCTCACTCTGCCATGTGAGGACACAGCGGCCTGCAAGCCAGGAAAAGAGCCCTTACGAAGAAACCCAATCAGCTGGCACCTTGATCCTAGGCTTCCCAACTTCCAGAACAATGAAAAATAAATTCCTATTGCTTACGCCACTCAGTTTGTAGCATTTTGTCCAGAACATAATCAGGAAGATCAGAGAATTGTCACCAACAATCTGCACGTTCATAAACCTCTTAAGCAATTTTTCCCCCGTCCTATTGCTTTCTTTATCTAACAATTGGTTTGTGTTTCCTTGAGGGGCTATGTGACAGCTGGCCTCAAGGCCAGCAGCACATTTCGGCATTGGCAGGAGAACTCATGCATTGATTGTGCAATTCAAATTAGTCCACGTTGAAGAGGTGAAGCCATTTAAATTCTCAGAATAGATGTCTTTTAATTTGGTTAAGCCTTAAGGGTACTTTATGTTTTGTGGAATTTAAAATCCATCTTTATAAGAAACCCCAATACAATAGAAAAACTCAGAGGGAGGGTCTCCAGGGCATCTGTTACTGTTAAAAATCTATTTCAATAAATTTTCAGTATTGGCTTAATTATTTAAATAACTAGGATGTGCTAAAAGGAAAATCTGTTTGTTTGTTTTTGGGGGAAAAAAAAAAAACAGTTGGGAATGAAATAGGCCAACCAAATGCCGTTAAAGTACACATTGATCTTTGCCGAAATAGCAACGCCTTTCCAGAGTTAAGTGCACCTTTGTGATTTTTTTCCAGGCAATAATCACAGCGTGAGGGTTCAAACTGTGTTCCCTACTTTGAAATACCAGAAAAAGAGACAAACACCCATTTTCCCCCAAGTAGTTTATGAAAAGTCCAACATAATTGCAGCAATGCGTCCTTTCTCCTGCTTTCAGCACCCACGACGATGTGCATTTTAATCATGTCTTGAGTCTTCCCAGTAAAGTCCACCAGTGCTAAGTAAGCGAGACATCTATCAAATTGTGTTTCAAGTTTCAGGATTTTTGTTTAACAATACCTGAAGGCTGTCAGCTTCTCAGACAGGCATATCAAAATGATGAACCACCCAGGCATGGCAGGAAAGCCTTCATCGGAGAGAGTAGAGGAATCTGTGGAGGAAAGAAAGACAAAAGTGAAGTGGTCTGTTTCTCAGAGTCAAGTTATCACGGTGTAGGAGACACTTTGATGGAAGTGCCTAAGTCACTTTTACAATCACTAAAATTTTAATTCATTTAAAAATAACAGTTGAGATCTATTGAGTACCAGGCATTATTATGGGCTCTGGAAATTCCATGGTAAGATAGGAGAAAGATCTGGCAAATGCAGTGGTATTTTCTATTCACATAAGCCAAGTTATCTTTCAGTTTTAATGTGACTTGCAAAATTTAAGAAAAAGATCTGGGCTCAAAGCTCAACCTGCAATGATTATATTTATATTCATTCATTCATTCAAAAAATATTTTAAGTATCAGATTTTGGAGTGTTTTTTAAACAAAAAAACTTCTTGCTTAAAATTCAGAAGCTTCCAAAATTAAATGTTTTTGAGACATACTATTATCTTTTTATGTATTTCATTAAGAAAATGGCAATTTTTTAATTTTTATTGTTGTTTATATTAGCAATCATTACCATGACTGCTTGGCCAATGGCATTTCAAATTTTTTGGTTTCTTTTCAAAAGATTTAACTAATTTTAATGACATTTGTTGCACTACTAAATCACGTCAAGATTTGTATTATCATTTCTTCCTATTGAGGCAAATTATTATTTAGCAGCTAGCTACATTTTTAGAATAGACAAATCTTGTACACACAGAGAGCACCTTCACCCACATGTTTTTAAAGTGCATTTATTTTCTGATTTAACTATTTTCCAACAGATTCCAATACTGGTTTGTCCTTCATTACTTGTCATGGCTATAAGCTATTTTTTTATTTATATGGTTTCTCTGATTAAAGTCTCTAGTTCATAGAAACACCAATTCTTTCCTTAAACCCAGAATGAGTTTCTATATCAAACCCATTTATTTCAAACAGTTTAATTGAGATATAATTAAACTACACATGTTTATAGCGTAAAATTTAATAAATTCAACAAATGTATATATCTGTGAAATTATCGCCACATCAAAATAATGAATATACCCATCCAAAAAGTTTCCTTGTGTCTTTTCGTAACTCCACCCTCCTGACCCTCTCTTAACTTTCCCCCTCCCTACCTTTATATCTAGGCAATCATTGATCTGCTTTCTATCACTATGGATTAGGTTAAGTTTTCTAGAATGTTCTATAAATGATACAATATGTATTCAATTTTTGTCTAGCTTCTTTCATGCATTTTTGAAATTCTGAATGAATATAATATACGATTAACAGCTGTTTGCACTTTCTGAATCCATTAATATGCTTTTTAAATACCTCTTTCCTTTAATCTTACCAAATATTTGTTTCAAATTTTGCAACATTGTTTTGTTCACAGTGCCAGCCTGATCATTTTCTTCATGAAGCAGTAAACTATATTGGACTAAAAAATGAGGAGCTTTTTTCACCTTTTTTGTTGTTGTTAACAAATGCAATAGTTAAAAAATTAAATTTGACTTAAGTTCAAACACACAAAGAAATCAGTAACAGCACTTTCCTGAATTAGAAATACTTTTAATTTTGTCTTTTCTTCATGTTTAAACATTTGCAAGTTTAATAATTTTGAGAGAAAAATGCTCCCACCCTTGAAGGAACATGTAAGGAACCAGCTTAAGGGAGGATTAGAAATTCGATCTTGATCTTTTGGAGTTTCAGCTTTTAGGAATGGCACTATGCCTGCCTCTTGCTGCTGCACTCCTCTGTCTTGCACAACTATTACTGATGGTCAACCAACACTAACCCAAAACAAGCTTCCTTTTTGTTGCCCATCTATGAAAATTGATAAGACTGAAATCTGAGCAAGCTTATGATTTAAGTCAGTATTGCTTAAGGCTTTAATGTCAGAGCATCAGGCATTGGGCCAAAGAGATGAAATTCACCCAGGACCTCACAGTAATTTACTTATCTTTTAAAGCTACAGAATCATGACTAGAAGAATGCAGCCTGGGCTATATTTTGGGTTTGTTTTGCTTTTGTCGGTTTATTCTGGGTTAAAAGATATTAGATTAAAACAACATCAAGGGCATTCCTGAAGGGGGAAAGAATTCATAAACAAGCAACTCATAGCTGAGAGAGAGAAAGAGCATGTGGATGGGAAGAGTTGACTTCCACACATGTCTCCATCACAGCAGGGTCAAGATGGGGACAGAGCCTAAATTGACTAATGTGTCAGACCCTCCGTTGTTTGAAACTCACCCTCGACCAGGCTATGCACAGACAGACGTAGTAGCAAGTGAAGTTCAGCTCAGGTCTCGGGCAACTGGTATTGAGTAATCCATGAGCAGGCTGGGGCAGGTGAGAGAGACAGTCTGAGGAGAAAATTTAGGGACAAGGGCCAGGGTGGTGAAAAAGTCATGCATAGAGAGAAAGGCCCTGGTTCTCTGGGTCATCCATTTTATCAACAATTGCTGAGCCCCTGCTCTGGGCCAGGCGCTATGGTCTTGATGGAGAGACTGATGAACCGAAGCCAGTTCAGATGAAGTGAGGAAATTTCCAGGAGAGAACTATTCCCTCTGTGATTTATTCACCTTCTTGGTGTGAGGAAAGGCAGTGGAAAGAGGTAAACACCAACAGAAAAATCTAATGCGGGCTTTCGGGGTACATCTTAGAGACCACTCTCCAGTTCTCCAAGTTCTGTGTTTTCTTCCTTTATTCTCTTTCCCCTTCACAATTACATGCATGCGTGTATGTGGATGTGTGCATGCGCGCACGCACACACATACATGCACACAAATGCCAGCAAAAACGAGCTATAAACAACTAACAAGAATATGATAGCTGATCTCTAACAGTGACACCAGGAAAGTTTATGGGAAACAGATCAGGGAGGAATCAGTTGTTAGAGAAAAGAGGAGACAGAAGTTTCTAGAAAAGAAACATTTGAGCTTCACTTTTTAGAAAAACACAACTCCCTAAGTGGTTCAAGGAGAAAAGTTGGAATGAAAGCATTGAAGGGAGAGAAAACAACATGGTCAAAGGTATGAAAAGGCCTGGAGCATGAGACTGGAGCTTTAGGGTGAAAAATCTGTGAAGTCGAGTCAGCCGTGGCGGCCCACCAAGCCTTACAAGCTTACCACTGTGTGCGGGCCATTCCCTGGCGCTGTAAAGTACCCTCACAAGCAGTTCTGTGCTTTAGAAAGCTCGTGTGGGCAGTTAAATGGAGAAAGAAGTGTCACATAAGAAGTAACAGAAAGTAAGGAAATCAATGAGAAAGTTACCGTAATAGTCCAGCAAAAGATATTGATGGCTTTGCACATCCTAGAATATTCCTGGCATGAGAGTTTTATGAGTAAATTAAATTAGAGCTAACATATGTATGCTCATAAACTAACAGAATTTGGAGACGTGAACACATAAATTTCCCTCCGGCCCCCCTCAGCCCCAATTCCTGCAAAAAGAGTTTTCCTTACTATAGCTTTAAATTTTTTTAGAAATTTTACATCTCTATTTTTCACAAGACCTAGCAGGGATCCTGGCAAAGAGAAGGAGGTTAATAGATCATGTTGCCCTTAGAGAAAAGTAACACAGGCTAAAATATAACACTGCGTGCCCTGCTGTTTTTCCACATAAGAACAAACACCACACCCCCCTCAAGTGTCGTTAATGAAACCAGGGAGAGTAAATAAGGGCCACAACACACCAGGCACCCGCACCACTGTGTTCCCAAGGCAGATCAGGCCACGCATTTTGCCTCCTACCCCATAACTGGGAAATACAAAGAGATAGAACCAAATGTGCAAAATGAGCCTGCCACCGAACTATCAACTCTCAGTTCAAAACCTGCACTGAAACTATTTCAGCAAACAACAACAAAAAAGCTCTAAAACAGGTGTCAGAAGCCTTGGTGTGAGCACTGTTCTGCCATCAGGGACCAACTGGGCATGTTGAGCAAGTTCCCCCTCATGCTAAAGGACATATCCCTTTCCTATCTATGTTTCCTAGATTGTTTTCAAGAGGGTAGTAAGTGAAAAACATAATCTGTGAGATGAAAGGTAAGTGTAAAACATGAACAAATACATATATATAACACAGTACTTGACTTTGAAAATTAAAAAGGGCTTTCTTTCCTTTCTCAATAACCAACACATACATATTGAGTCCTAATACGTTAAGATAATATGACATCTTATTTGTTTTTCTGGGTCCTTCTCTCTTCTTTGTCTGTTTTTCTCTCTGTTTTCATTTTCACTTTAAAAATCGTTCCAAGGTACTGAATGATCTTCTGAGAAAGCCTGCTACTGTTTTTCAAAGCCATCTGCCAATTTTGCTGGCTTTTCACTTTTTTGCCCTGTCTCAGAACTAGTCTGAGCCTCAAGCACAATTCAAGAAAGAGAGATGATGTCTTAGGACAAGCTCTACCCAACAAAGGAAATCAGGCCACAGAGACCTCTGGATGTAGCTCACATTTACTCGTCCCCTGGTGAGAACAGCTCTGGTTGCCATTCAAAGCTCTCCTAAAAAGCTTTGCTAGTTAGTCTAGTCTTTGCTAGCATGTCTACTTAGTAGACCAGTTAATCTGCACATCTACTTCAGTGGCTGAAAAAAATCACAGAGTTCACCACCTTTATATTTGCCCATGGAGACACGCAGATGGTCAAGCTGCTCTTGCCGGCCACCAGGCTCATTACACAAGCACTTTAACAAATATAATTTTTGTTCAAGCTACTTGTTCTCCTGGGAAACCGGAGCACAACCGAGGTGGCAAATGTTTGCAAAGTTCATAGAGGAAAAGAGCTCATCCTGAGGCCGAAGGCGCGACTTCAAAGCTTGATAGCCAGATGTTGATCTGTGCACGGTTTGCTCGCATGGCAACCTCAAGTTTAAGATCAACAGTTGGTAATACTTAGTGATACCAGCTTTGTAGTGGTCTGCAGCTAAGCGTCACTCTTGTCAAGGAGTTTTTAAAACACACACTAGAGAAATATGGAGATCTAGAGGCAGATATGCAAAGTATTTGTAGATATAGCAACAAGGTTTAAAACACAATTGGGAGCCCAAATTCAAATGTCTTCAAAGCCTCTCAGGTAATATAAATGTGTAAATGGTAGGTTGGAGCTGAGAAGAGAGGTGAGGCCAGCAACGAAGTGCAGAGCACATACTTTGCTGAAAGTCTTTGAATTCCAATTCGTTTGAACACGTATTTTGAGACATATCTATGTGTGGCTTATGGACCGCAGCCTGGGACACCTTGATTTTGATATACCGGCAGAACATTTATTTCTCTGTTGCTGTTGTTGACACTAAATCTCATTGCTATGAATGTCATGCAATTAGTCATAAGGTTCACCAACATTTGCTGACTCAGTGGTTTGGGGCAGAGTAAGAAGGAGGGCTGCAAAAAGATGCCATTCATTCATGCCCGCCATCATAGGAGATGCAAATCCCTGCCATCTAGAAGCTAAGGGGCAATGAGAGGAAATAGGGTTTGTGAATAAAGGGCCAGATTATAAAGCATTGTCAACAAGACCAGTATATATTATCCATTTCACACTATCAGAGTGGGAGAGTTTCTTTCCAGATGCCATCAAGTGGAAAAACATTACTAAAATATTTGGGATTTTCACTATGTGTGAAAAATAGTCAGGATTTTGAGATGTAAAGATGCAGTAGTGTAAGGTCAGTCTTTTCATTTATTGTGAAAAAGTTTAATTTCAAAAATTAAAATTAGAAATTAACATTCATGATGCCTCCACGTACCAACTGAATTGATCTGTGAAGGTTGATGAAGATGACAAAGAGAGACTTTAGAATAGGGTCCCAAAATCTAAAATAGAATCTAAACATGGGTTCTAGGAGCATAAATGATCCAGACCAGAGAAAAACAACATAAGGCCTGGGTGGACAGCTCCTCCCCTTCACTGTGAAATCTGCCAGAGTTTGGACACCATTCTCCAACTCCAAGCTACAGTGACAGTATCAACAGCTTGAATAACTCATCCAAAGGAGAATATAAGCTAATCCAGATAGAATAGACCTGTCAAAATATTTGTGTAAGCCCAGCAACTTCAAACTGCTTATTAATATGGTTTTCTCCAACTCCATTTGCTGTGCAAGATCCCATAATTAACCTTTCAACAATGATTCATTTTGGTTAGATTTAAAAACCTTTGCAGAGGAAACAATTCCTGGTCTGGCTATCATCTGAAGACATCTAAATTATTCGCAAGCATACCCTGTCTTCGTCATTGTGTCCATTCGAGTTTTAGGGTCACAAGCAACCAAAACCAGATCAGGCTAATTTAAGTAAAAATAAAGTTTAGTGAAAGGCTCACAGAATAGGAGGCAAGATAAAAGAAACATCTCATGAGGGAACAAGAGCTAAATGTTCATTTCTCTGGGGTAATACCCTTGAATAAATGAATGAATGAATGAGCAAGTGAATGAATGAATTAGTAAGGGAATAAATGAATGAATACTAATTATTTACCATCACTGCCTAACATTCAAATTCCAAGGGAAGAGTGTGATCGAATTTGGGATCACATGCCTACCCCATGGCAGGTGAATGGGAGACACCTAGGACACCAGTGCCATCAGCATTGTGTCTGACAGAAGCGGCATTGTTTCCCCAAGGAAAATCGAGGTGCGATTTCAGGGAACAGAGGATGGATCCTTGACACTCAAAAGCGATAGAGCATCATGTATAAATATAGGATCATCATAATTATCCTGGCCATGTTACCCATAGCAAAAGGTAAGATTTTTGAGTGTTAAGTCAACTGTAGCAAGGTCATGTTCAAATGCCATCTGAAAAACACCTAGCCCTTGATCACTAGCTCTGTTCTAACTTACTAGCAATGTAAGACATGAGGGTAGTAATAGAAAGTGGAGTCATGATCTTCAGAAGAAGACAATGCTTTCAAACATTAGTGAATCTTCCTAACATCTAGAGGATCATTTGGGCGCTTTCAAGGAGCAAACAAGAAAAAGAAAACACATGCTTTTTCTGATACTTCTGACTATGGATTTGAGGGAAATGAGCATCTTTTGAAAATTTCATGTCTTTTCAGATTTGTTGGTTTCAAATTCATGTCATTTGTCATTTGTTTTTAGCTTAATTCTTCTGTCACCAGAAGAGCTAGTGTGATTCGTTGTTCTTTTGATTCATAAGAACATAATTATATTATAAGCATAAAAAAAAAAAAAGAAATGCTCTTCTTAGTGAGGTGGTAATTTCCTCCCCCCAAAAGTCTGCCAAAAGGCATCTATATTGGTTAGGAGAGAGAAGTCCTGAGTTGTGTTACTAACAGCCTTACTTTATGACTTTCAAGTCCATTTCAATGATAAGAATCATAATGTTAAAAGTATTTAATGCGAATATGGAATCTCAAAACAAAACAGGCAGTCATAAAAAGAAAGATATCATCATTTCAGAGGATATCATCTTTTTACCTAGAAATTGCTTAAATCTTAACACCTAAAGAGGCCTATAAATTGAATTTATTTATGAAAAATTGTAAATAATGGAAAGTATAATGTGTTTCTTAAGCAAGATAGGGTATTGCTTTTAGTCAGGCTTTTAGAGCAGTTGAAGCAAGTAATTCTAGCCAAAGCCAGGATTTGTAAATGGAAAATGACTTCACTGTTAATGATATTTCTAAGTGCTATCCTTTGGTGTAGTAGGAGAGCATGATAGCATATGGAAGCGTACTATCAATTGCACTAAAAAAGGCATTATCTAAAACAGCAAAAATTGAGAACATAAAAACGTTGTAGAGTTATCAAAGAAAGGGGAAAAGACTCACAAAACTTCATAAGAATCTAACTAATAATTAGGGATAAAGTACTTTTTAATGAGTAAAATTCAAATGCTTTCTAATGAACTGAAATGTTCCTGGTACAAAGCCACTGAAATTCTCCTAGAGAAGAAGGAGATGAAGCTCTTTAGAGGATCTTCAGTTATTTTTTAAATGCTTAATAAATGGAAACAATCTAAAACTGCCCATCAATAAGGCCTGGTTAAATGAATCCTGACGTATACATTCAATGACTAAACATGCAACTATGAAAAAGAACGAAGGACCCATCATGTCCTGATATAGCAATCAAGGCCTAGATCAATTTATATTTGCTGCCACTTGAGGACAAAGAGAAATAAATAAGAGAATGCTTACTCATTTGCTTCTCTGTGCATTGAATATCTCTGAAAAGCACAGCAGAAACTGATAACTGGTTGCTTCTGAAGATAAGCCCGGGTAGCTGGGGGACAAGAAATAAAGGGAGATTTTTACCAAATGTCCCTTACCTTTCCCTTGGATTAAAACAATGTTAATATACTACATACTCAATACATGAATAAAATTAATTTTTAAATTTCTCAATTCATTAAAAGTGTTCTTAATAATGAATGGATTATGGGACATTAAATCCAGAACTAACTGATGGTGCTATCAAAAGGAATTGGGTCAGTTAGGTAGAGGACATTCATATTACAGTGGTGATTGGTATCAGCCTTCAAAATATCCCATTGCTGTTTCCTTTGGCCTCTATTAAGGGCATTAAACACTCAATTACCGGATGGAAAAAGCAAGTGCATTGGTACTGAGCAGAGTCAACAGGACCAACAGTGGAGAGTCTTCCTTCTTATTCTTTCTGTCAAAAGACAGACCCAGGCGCAATGTGTACAGATATCAGAAGTAGGCATATAAGATATAGAGCATTCTTTATTTTTCATAATCCAACTTAAACTGTTCTGAAGCCACACCCCACCAAATTCCATATCCCCACTTCCTTCCCAAGAATGGCCTCTAAGGTCCAGGAAGCCTTTTGTTGTGCTAAGGGACCGAGGCAAGGGAGGGAGGTGGCATCTGATTTTCTATATGTCTGTCTATGAAGGCATCTGTTATGATGCCCACCACCCGACTTGGACCCCATTGTAGTCTGCCCCTTGCGTCTAGGAGGGCCTTACAGACCCCAAAATAAAGGAGCCTCATCACCTTCCTTCTGGTTTTCCCTTTCACCTTCCTTGCAGCTTAAAGACTCTTTTTCTTTCCTGGGGGAAGGAAGCTGTGCTTCCCTGTGACTCGCTGTTTTCTGCCTGTTCTTTTGTCTGTCTCATGTCCTTTCCATTTCCCTGCTAGTCTGCTAAAACTCAAACACCAGGAATAATATATTTTTCTCTTTGAATTTTTACCTCTTGCATAAGAATCCCCCTGAAAACAGGAATTTCAGTCATTCCAATGGTCCTCAAACTTGGCTGCAGGTCAGAATCCTCCAGAGAGCTTTGGAAAAATAATCATAGTCTGAGCCGGGGCCTGAGAACACTGATTTATGCACTGGGGTGAAGCCTCTACAGGGTTAAATTGTAGAAGGTCTGAGATAATTCTAATGCGAGGTCAGTCTGAGCACTGAATGAAGGGAAAATACCAAAAAAAAAAAAAAATACTGGGAAAAGTAAATTTGTTAATAAATATTTTATATTACACAATCATATATGAATGCCAAAAGATAAAAAAAAAAGTCCTTCAGAATGACTTTGACTGTATGAAAAAAAAAATTAAAAGTAAACTGAAAACCTTACCTACCACAGGCATCTAGTGACATTTTTGTGGCTCAATATATCTGAAAACTGAACACATCCTGGCAGGGTATTGGGAAAATCCTGTTTTCCAACTTACATATTTTAGTTGTCTTACTTTTTTTCTGAAGTCCAGCAGCCAGTTAAGTCCAAGCTAGCTTGGATTCTTGTGGAAAGGAGAGCATTCTGGCTTGACTGTGACCTTAACAGGCATCCAAGCACAAATTACAATTGACCTTTGAACAACACTGGGGTTACGGGTGCTGACACCCACTCAGTTAAAAATCCAACACATAACTTTTGACTCTACAGCTGGCCCTTTGCATTGACAGATTCAACCACCTTCAGATGGCAAACGGTATTTTTGATCCACTGTTGGGAATGCGAAAATACTGTTTTTGATCCACATTTTGTAGAACGTGTGTATGCAAAACCCACAGATAGGAAGGGCTGAGGGGAATTATTGAAAAAAAGTTGTATATAAGTGGACCCACACAGTTCAAACTCCTGTTGTTCAAGGGTCAACTGTAAATTCTGACATAAGCTGAGAAGAAAAGGATACTGATCCAAAACTCTAAGAGCTTTAGGGTGAACACAATGTGCCAAGTTCTGAGAAAGGGAGGGCTCTGTCCTCTGTCCCACTTGTATAAGACTACATCCAGCGTTTTTGGAGACACCCCTGAGCATTACCTACAACTCTCAGGAGGTCCTCAGGAGATGCCAACGCACTGATCGATGTGCAAGGGAGTTAAGCCCACAACATTCCTGATGGGAATGAATCAGTACAACTGACAGTTTACTCCTGAGCAACAAAAATCATAATTAAGAGGAACACCAGCCTTTTAACTGAAAGCAGAAGTGTACAGAATGTGAGTTCTGAATCCAAGTTCAAACCCTGGCCCTACCATGTGCCCACTGTGTGACCATGAGCAAGCAACTGAACCTCTCTGGGCCTCATTTGGCACATCTATAAAACAAGAAAATAACAGAACCTTATTATTAGGTTTTTATGAAGATTAAATGAAGAAATATTGATATAAGCCTTTATATGGTATATTCTTTGCACATCACCCAGAAGGTCCTCAGTAAATGTCAGTTAATACAGTTTTTGATTTAGTTACATAGATGAATCCCTTCTATGACATTCCCCAAAAATGGTGAAGATCGCCCTCAAAAGTGGTAAGTGACCAGACAAGAATATGATACCAAGAAAGTGAAGAAGAGAAAGAAGAGATTGAGTAATATTTCTTAACAGTTGGCATTTCAACCAGTCCATAAGAGTAACCCTCTTTAACCCGCAGCGTCCAACAGCCTCCAGCACATCATATAGACATTATTGTTTATGGGTCTGTCTCAGGACAGGGGTTGTGTTTTATTCATCTTTGTCTGCCCAGAGCCTTGCACCTAGTGTGTGCTCAATAAATAGATCCTGAACTAAGCTCATTGTCCTCTCTTCTCCTTGCAATGGCATAGCACTTCCCTAAACTTGGAAAAAAATAGAGAATGACCAGGGAAGCATGCAAAATGTTCTCCCTCCTTTAGTACTGACAAAGACTGCAACCAGTACATCTCAAAGCCATTCCTTGCCCATCTCCACACAGGCTGGCAGAGTATCAGTCAGGCAGGCCACTCCAGTCCTACTGTCCCCCAATCCCTTTCTCTGAGTTTTTCAGGATTCTCATCAAGGAGGGTAGCTCTGCAAGTGGTGGCACTCCTGCCCTGTTTTCTAGAGAACTTCACTAATGCTCAATTCTTCCTCTCATCCTCAAGATTCTAATGACCCAGAAAACTTTTTTTTCTCTAAAAGGAGGGGCAGAGCCCTGAGTGAGATACTGCTAAGAATTCTATACCAGATATAAAATAGCTACAACTTTTATGTAATTACAAATTTAATGGTACATAAAATTCACTATTTAAAGTAAGAAAAGTGGTTTTGAAAGTCTTTGAATCTTATTCACAGGGTAAAATATATATTATGTAAAAAGAGTAATGTGACAACAGGTACAATGGGAGTTAACAATTATTATTACTCCCTCCTACGGGATTTTTCACTTTTCATCTTGCCCTTGCAATCTAGAGCTTTTCTCTACTTCACACAAACCTCCCTCAGAAACCTGGTGTTTGCACACTGCCAAGTGATACCCTGTAACCTGACCCCAAATCTAATAGAAGTCATGGAAAGAAACTGTACCAAAGCATATGGATCATAATTAACTTAACAAACAAAACAAATATTCTCCTACATATTAACTGATGTCTCTGCTGTTACCTGGGAACCACTTTATGAGAGTGTGGAG
The DNA here is from genome assembly GCA_003508835.1 of Eonycteris spelaea. NCBI lineage: Eukaryota > Metazoa > Chordata > Mammalia > Chiroptera > Pteropodidae > Eonycteris > Eonycteris spelaea. The sequence goes on along the minus strand of PUFA01000087.1, from coordinate 468,799 downwards.
AAATTCTGAAAGGGTATCTTCTTGGGTATGCAGTTTCTTAACCTGGCCTTGTTCGCGGTTGCTAATGGATCCTGCCAGCCTAGACACCCACGGGCCCTCTGGGGCAATGCTTGGTCAAACTCACCTTTTGCACTGCTGCCCATGTTTTATCATCAGGATGCTTTCTTACAGAAATAGAAAAAATAAAGGAGAAAGAAAAAGAATATTAAGATGAAATTAATATGAGGCCCTTGATAATTTTTTAAATTGTCTATTAACTAATGTTTGAGTTATCCTTTGCTCTTTACTAAAGCAGCCAAAAGCTTAGAAGCTTAAAATAATTTTCATTAGCAGGAGGAGGAAGAAAGGGTCTGGCAGTCGATGCTGGCTGTTGGCTGTCAGCTCAGCTAGGAATGCTGGCCAAAACACCTACATATGGCTCTCCAAGGTGTCCTGGACCTCCTCCCAGCTGGGCAGCTGGATTCCTAGGGCAAGTATCCGGAAGAAACAGCCAGGTTATCACCTTTTAAGACTAGCTTCTGGAGTCACACTGTGTCACTTCTACTACACCCTATTAATTAGGCGTGAGCCCATATTAGAGAGAAGGGGAGTTAGACTTTTGATTTAAGGATTATCAAAGAATACACAGACATGTTTTTAAGCCACCACGATTAACATCGTCATACTTTCTTTTCTTTCTCTCTTTCAAAACCATGACTAAATATTTAATAGAAAAACTCTACAAATACAAGCATCCAAAATTAGATCTCTCTGCCTCTTTTTGCTCTGACAATTAACCCCTTCTTCTCACACATTCGTTGATGAGTCAAAGCATCTCTGACACCTCCCCCTCTCCCTCCTTTCATGCTCATTCCTAAAGACAACCTCCTGTGGGCTTTCTCAGGGCAAGACCATTCACCACAAGGAAACCTTAGACCAGTGTTCACAGTAAGAAGACTCGATAGAGGGTGAGTTTATTTTCTTCCAAATTTCCTTTGCATTCAACCACACACTGCTACAGGTAGCCATTGGCTGGTGTCACCTTTGAGATGGTTCACATCCTGTCAGACACCAGTTCCAGAACTAATCTTCCATATATCAAGGTATATCGCCCAGACTCAGTCCAGAATTGACCCTCTTTTTTCTGGACTACCACATTCTCCAGGACTGTCTATTTCATCACCGTCCCTTCCAATTTTGTGACCAAGATATCCATCCTAAAAGTTGCCCACCTTCCCAATTCTGACATGATCTGTATAGTTTCTGAATGCATTTTATCCAAATATATGGTCATAGACTTCAAAGACCTGATCACTACACAGAGACATAAATGCGCCCTCCAAATTAATTGTGTACCTCCACCAACACTCTCCTGTTTACCATCTCAACTGCATGTTTAGGAAAAACTTTTTATTATCCTGTCTCCACAAGTAGAGCCCTATTGACAGATTTTTCTTCAATCCATTTTACCCCTTCAGTAAAACGAAAAGATCACAGGATTTGGGAATGAGAGACCCAAGGTCTAGTGTTATAAAGTTGAAAAAAAGATAGTCAGTAAAATCCTTTGAAGATTAAAATATACATTATTACAATGACCATTTTTTCCATCTTTAAAAAATTCTTCTCAAGTTTCACTTACCTCATGGATCTTCCACTTCTTATCAAAGGAAGCTCCAGTTGTGTCAATGCTCACAACAGCCTTTCCTTGAGAGCTTGTGGCTGTGCACATGAATTCAGTGTTGACAAAGTCCAGCCTGGAGTTTAACAGGTCTCTTTGCAGAATCTACAGCAATCACAAAGGACCAATGACATGAGAAGACTCCAAGAAACTCACAGTAACACATTCTGGACACTCCCTCAGTTCACACCTTGCTGAGGGTTTCTTAAAATTCTACCTATGCAGCAAAGGACATTTACAACCAATGAGGAAGTCTCAGACTACATCTGGCAAGGACTTCTTGAGAAGGTGAAAAGATGTGGACCTTCAGGTGCTCATCACACCTTCAGAGGGGTAGAGGTTTGCCTTTGAGAGTGGCCAATTTGAATCTTCTAATAAGATAGCTAACACCTGTGCAGTGCTCGAGAAGTTAAGGTCTCATGTGAATTCCTTCATCAGTCAATCCTCACCACAATTCAGAAACATATTCCTGAATATATTATTATCTCTATTCTGTAGAGATAATTTTACCTCTGCATGTCTCACACCTAAAACAGTGTCTACCCACTGCACGCCTCAGATGACCACTGAATGGCAAGAACTGAAGTTCTCAGACAAGACTATTGGCGTGCTCATGTGGTCCAGCCCAGCTCTTTCAAACTGGGATTTGAGAACAAACCTCCAACTAACCACAATGCTTCCACTGTGCATACAGCTCCCTCAGGAAGCCTGATAGGAGGAGGGGCTGGTGCTCTGAGGGGATGTAGGTGCTTCTGGGCTCCCTAGCCAAATATCATTAAGTTCATATCCTAAGAATATACCCAACAGGGGAAGTACTCAAATGTTGGCATTCCCTGAAAAGAATGAATATGCCCAAAAGTCTAAGTAGGATCCACCTATATACACCATTTAGAGAGGACTGGTATATCGAAATCTTTTTCGCTACATAAGCATAGATCAACCAGCACATCTGCAAGGGAGGTGGCATCTTTTAAATTTCAGTGACACTGTCAACATTCATTCATTCAATACATATCCATTGAGTACATGCTGTGCTCAGGCATTGTTCCAGACACCTGGATATAGAGGTAAACAGACCAAAGTCCCGCTACAGAGAGCTTACACGCTAGTGGGGTGAGACAAACAACTTAGCTTGGTACTAACTGATAAGTACTGTGGAGAAAATAAAGCCGGGCTGGACAGTAAGTGAAACTGAGCGTCTCTATCACCTTGATTAAATTTAGTTTTAAATCCTAGCTCTAGAAATCCTCCCCCTCCCCCCGGCCCCTACCCCCTCTCTCTTTCTTTGTATATATGGCTCAGAGGCCTGGCATTTCTCCCGGATAATCAGCAACCCCGAAGCAGCCGAAAATGGTAACCCAGACCCGACTAATGGTCACACATTCCAGGTCTCTGGCAGGCTAAAGATAACATCTTAACATAAGTTATGTTTCAGTTCCTGAGTCCCAAGGTGGTATGACTCCCTGGTTACTTTCTCATGAGACCAGACAGAGGGATTCTGGAAAAGACCTCAGAACTGTCCTCCAGACCTAACGAAGAAATGATTCTTTACCTTTATCTCACCTCTGACCAATCAGCTCTCAGCACGACCCCAAACCCCTAACCCATAGTGTCTTGTGACTTTGCCCTACATGATATGTAACCTACATGCCATTGGGGAGTTCAGGCTTTCAAGCATAGCTTCTTGTTCTCCTGGATGGCACCATTCATCAATAAAATAGCCAATATTTCTCCACTGCAGTTCTCAGTGTTTAGTGTTAAGCTCTCCTAGCCCCAGGTGAATGAACTCTTTCTGTTCTTTAAGATAAGGAACGTGTTGTTCTCTATATCATGGTGGAGGCCTCTGATAAGAGGCCATTTGAACAGAGGCTGAAAGGAAGTATGAGGATGAGTCACACAGATGTCTATAGGCAGAGGAGAGAGCATGGGGGAGGGACCCGAGGTGGAAGCTGGCTTGGTTTATCCCACCGTCAGTCACCTCCCACCCAAATCCTAAACTATTTCTCCCAGCAACTCAGAGCTTTATGACAATGAAGAATTCCACCTCACTTCCTACTAAGATTGAGTCTCCTACAAGAGCCCAACTCATTCTCCCAATAACAGACTATAGAACTTACTTTCTCCCCAAAACAAAATTCTGCCAGAGCCTGTTGTGGTGGCTCAAGGAGTCACAAAAAGATGATGGTAAGAAAAAGAAAGAAAAAACAACAACAACAGAAAAGTGGAGAACAAAGAGAAAATAGAAAAGGTGAAGGAGAAAGAAAAGAAGAGAAAGAGGATTATCCACATATAATATAGGCACCTTTATCAAATCCACGACATGTAACCTGTATCTCTGAACTGATGTCTCAAAATGAGTCGACAGGATGTATAGTCTTTACACAGTGCATCTTACTGTGGGATATCATGGTGGGATATTACTGCAATGTCTCTAGAGGCAAAAGAAGTGAGGCTAAAAATCTTTGAAATAACAACCTGGAAACATGTAAAACACAGAATCTTACAAACATGGAGTTCAATTTTATTGTTATGAAACTAATTCATGTATTAATTAAAGCAGTCACATCTTTGATACCTATTTGTGTAAACTAAGGCAAACAATTTTCCCTGAGAATTAATAACTGAGAATTATAAAAGTGCATTTGATTAAATGGTGGTTACCCAGTTTTAAAAAGAGTTCAGCATTTCTGTGAATTATCATGAAAAGTAAATATTTTCTTTTTAAGCTCTTTTTTTAAAAAAAATCCACAGTTAAAAAAAAATCTTTCCCTCCTGATCTATTCGATAGATCCATTTGTTTATGTCAGGTGCATTTATATCTCCTAAGTTATTTTATTTAAAAAATGCCAAATAAAACATTTCTTTGACATATTTCTAATCTTCAAAAGCCCCTTTATTGTATCTAGACAGATTTCTTCAAAACACCATCAAGGATTGTTTGAACTCTAAAAATAAATAAGTTGAATTAACAAATACTAAACTCTTTATTTGATCCTAAAATCTTACTATGATGCTTCTGTGAAACTTTTTAAATGACCTATACTAAAAGCTACTGGCCCTTCAAATATGCTTAATCCCATCCTTAACACCAGCTGTCATTGCAGGAAGCAGGGGTTCTGGGCTTCCAGGTGGTGCTGAGCCCCCAAGAAGTACTTGATAAATAGGTGTTGATTGAGATGCCTACTCATGGTCTCTCTGGCTCAACCGCCTGGCAGAGAAGTAATTGCACTGGGTTTTCTGACTCAGCTATGATTTGGCTGAGAATTCTTATCATTAAGGAGCTTTACCTGAAAGTTCTTACATAAAGCAGTACTAAAAATATATTCAAGGAATGATTGCTTGTGATTTTTTCTAGTATCAACACACAAGATTTGCATTCAAAATGTAAAATATTGAATTCGATGTTTGATCTCAGACTTTTCTAAATACTTTTGTACACAAAGAAACAAAAATTATTTCTAAAGTATTTTCAAAGCATAACTGGCAACATCAAGTTATATTTAATTACCAGAAGTGATCTATATTACAAGAACAAAAATCTAAATTTTTTCAAATGTAAGGATCTACAGCAGCCTAAGAATGTGGCCACTGAAAAATAAATAGTTAATTCATCAATGTTTCCCAGAGTTCTGGTTAAAAATGGAGGAATGACATAAAACAATAATATTGAAAAAAAAATGGAGGAATGACTCATCTTCTCCATAAACAAACCAAACATAAAAGAAAAAATGATATTTAATGCATCTTTAATAAAACTAAGTATGTCATAATTTTGAAACATTCAAGGAAGGACTGCAAAGAGCAATAAAAACTGAACTGATCAAGGCAAGGGCGGTGTGATGGGGATTGCTCTGTGCTCATGAGACTCATTTCCTTTTCCTGCTTTGCACCCAGCCAGACTACATTTCCCAGCCTCCCTTACAGTTAGCTTTGGCACGCTGCTGAGTTCTGACTCAGAGTTTGAGAGAGAATGTGTTTCTTCTGCATGAAGTATTTAAAAAGAGGGTGTGCCTTCCTCACTCTCTTTTTCCCACAGCTGGCATGCATATGTTTGTGAACCAAGGGGAGGGGGTAAAAATGGCCACTTTCCATTTTATACCAGATTACTTGAAAGCAGAAGTTTATTTTCCCACCCAAATCTTGAGATCAAAGAGTTTGGTAGTCCTGATGCTCAAAGGAGAAATTCTAATAGGAAAAATAGTTTGGATTTTTTATGTTCGAAGCTAAGACTATAGCATGACCAGTCTGGGCTCTTCATACAATTGACCCATCAAGCAGAGGAGAGGATATCTGGACTGACAAGGTGGCAGGGAAGCTCAGACGCTGTGACTCAACAGATATAAAAAGCATTGGTTTGAAACCCAGGAGGCTGGCTGTGGTGCCACTTAATACTTCCTAGCCTAATACTTTGGTCAATGGAAAACTGAGACAATGCAATAAAGACAAAAGAATCAAGGTCTCAGATTTCACACTACTGAAGATTTCAGTCATCCCACCAGGTAAAGGAACCTTTGCAGCTAAGATGTTGTTAGAAAATAAGTAAACGTGGAATGGGAGCCCTTCAGCCTTTCATTGCTATGTTGTGCCACCATCATATTCTGCCTTTGGACCTCTGCACATACTGGCTTATGGCAAAAACTCTTAATGCTCACTCAATATTCATGTGCTCCAATATTCTATACTAATTTATCCTTATGAACCTGCTATATAGTTAAAGTGGGTAACATCTCTTTCAAATTCTTCCTACATTATTTTTTTACATGAGTTCAATGTATTATGTCAACAAGTTAAATAAGAAAAACCACATTATATAATATACCAAAATATTATTTAGCCATTAAAGAAACAACAAAAGAAATCCTGCCATTTGCAACAACATGGATGGGCTTGAGGACATAATGCAAAGTGAAATTAGCCAGTCATAGAAAGACAAATACTGTATGATCTCACATGTGGAATCTAAAAACAAACAAAAACTCATAGAAAAAGAGATCAGATTTGTGGTTACCAAAGGCAAAGTTCGGGAAGGGGATAATGGAGAAATTTGGTCAAAAAGTCCAAACTTCCAGTTACAAGATAAATAAGTACCAAGGATGGAATATACAGCATGATAATACAGTTATCACTGCTGTGTGATATATATGACAGTTGTTAAAAGAGTGAATCTTAAGAGCTTTCATCCTAAGGATATATATATATATTTTTTGCTTTTACTTTTTATTGTATGTATGTGAGATGATGGATGCTAACTAAACGTATTCATTTTAAACGTAATCATTTTACAATATATGTAAGTCAAACCAATATACTGTATGCCTTAAACTATACAGTGTTGTATATCAATTATATCTCAATAAAACTGGAAATAAATAAATAAAACACTCAAGATAAAAGAGAAAGAGAGAGAAAGAAGAGAGAGAGAGAGAGAGAGAGAGAGAGGAAAAAACATAATCATCTCAATGGTGACTAAAAAAGCAATAAAAACGCTATGCCTTTTGACTAAATCTACTTCTAGGAATTTAGGAACCTATGGAAATTATAAATAAAGACAAAAATGAACACACTACAGTATTCATTGCAGTATTTTATGCAACTGTTAAATCTGGAAAAACTTAAGCATCAACCAATAGAAAATGGCTAAGTAAATTATGAAAATTTCATAGACATATTATACATTCACTAAAAGTATATTTGCAAAGAAATATTAATGGCATGAGGAGAATGGTTATGCAAAAAATAAGTAAAAACCCATATCATGTACAGTCTATATTAGAGAAAACTTTCTAAAATCTATTTGTTGGTATTTTTTATTTTCAATGAGTGCTTTGATCTGAATATGTATGTTTCCCCTACAGACGTAAGAAACAAAACAAACCTGTAGAGAATTTTTGTAAGAATTTGAGCCAAACTGATGACATATGCTGGGGAGCAAGATTTCAAATGCTCCTAAGAATAAGTTTTGCAATTGCTATTATGCATTTGAAATTAAAGAGGAAACATAAGGAAGTATATGTGTTGGTAGGAGAAAGCAAGACAGGAATTGGATTACAGGATGGTTAAGATTGTGTGCTCTCTTGAGGGTGCTTATGGCTTATTTCAAAGGTTGTTAACCTAAATGCACAAAACAACTGAACTAAAAAGTTATATAACTGTGACCTGCCCAGTTAGAAATTTATGATCAGATCACCCTGTGAGGCTACTCTCCATAGAATCCTTTTTTTGTCTACACTCCAAAATTCATACGTTGAAATTCTAATGCCCAGTGAGGTGGTATCAGGAGGTGGAATCTTTGGGGGTGTTTAAGTCCTCAAAATGGAGTTTGTGCCCTTATAAAAGAGACCCCAGAGAGCTTCCTAGTACCTTCCACCATATGAGGACACAGCAAAAGCTACCATCTATGACATAGCAAAAATCTACCATCTATGAACCCGGAAGTCCTCACCAAATACCAAATATGCCGGTGCCATGATCCTAGACTTCTCAGCCTCCAAAAGAAATACAATTTTATTTATAAGCCACCCAGTCTGTGGTATTTTGTTATAACAACACAAATGGACTAAGAAATGAGCAGAAGCCTTTGATGCTTTGATAATCGGGTTAAAAAAAAACTAAGTATTTAACTCATACATGACTTTTATCTTAGATTTCCATTTCTGTCACTTAGTTAGGACATCATGAAGTGCTAGGAATGCCTTCTGAATTTGCAGAATACCTATTAATGACTACACAAGAGTATTTGGGCACACAAGTGTTTTGCTCAAAAACAAACACAACACGGTGTTAGTGCCAGAAGGCAGCTAGAATCTACCTCCAAATTCCTTTTATCACTTGAATTTCAAATTTTTAGGTTTATTTCTCCCATTAGGAGGACATTCTATGCCAAACCAATTAATTACAGATTCATGGCTCCATTTTCCTTCCACTCAAAATAAAACAAATCTTATCACATTAGAACTTCAACACATTTTCTGTTTTCCTATGAAAAAATTATGCTCATACATCTAACCTCCAAAGTAAGATTAGTTTTGTTTTCTGAAAGATTTTAGAATGTGACCAAATAAACAATCAAAATAAATATTAAATGAAGCAGTTAACTTTGAAATTACTTAATACCAGGTTCATGTTGAACTCTAAGTATTTGCTGTCAACTAAAGATGAAGAATTCATCAGCAGTGTATCGTGTTTTAAAGAATATTGACATGTTTCATTGTTCTCTTTGCCCAGTCTTGTCATACTCCAATTTATTATCCAAGATGAAACCAGAGCAATCTTCTAAAAGCCACAAAATCTAATCTCTACACTTCCCATTTTTAAACCTTCACTGGCTCCCATTGTCTTTTGAGTGAAGCCCAAATTCCCCAACATGGCTTTCAAGTTTCCAAATTATCTGGCCTCCTGTCTTCGTCTTCACTCATAACAGCTCCTCCTTGACCTTTATAGTCTATGTTCCTGCTCAGCTAGGGTTTCTCAAAATGCAGCATTACCTTCTACCTATGATCTTTGTATGAGCCGTTCTGCTATAGAAAAACGTAGGGCTCACCATGCAGCCATGTCTTCCTATTTCCCAGACCCTATGCATCTAGGAGGGTCACATGGTCAATTTTTGCGAATGATGTGGGAACAAAAGCGAGAGTCATCTCTAGTCCAAGGACTGAAGAACAAGTATGAGATTTTCACACTCTAAGTCACCGTTTCTCCCATCTTTGCGCCTGGAGGTGAAGGGCTACAGATATGCAAGATGGAAGCGGCCTGACTACTGCTTGAAAGAAAGTCATGCTTAAGAGCTGCTTTGTCCACCTCGGACTCGATTTGAGTGAAAAATAACCCTTTATTATAGCACATCACTGAGATTTGAGGGGTTGGGTTTCCTACTACAGCAGCAAGCATTGATTAACCTGATTACCTCTCAGCCTATAAAATGTTCTCCCACTTTTCCATCCTCACCTCCCACCGCCATCAGTTTTCACCTAGCTTCCATTCCTCTTTAAATTTCAGTGTAAATCTCTCTTTTCCTAGGATTCCTGTTCTCTCACAAAAGGTCTCATATTTCTTCAATAAGTTCATTCATCACATTTCATTATAAAGACTCTGTTATAGCTCTTTATTCCTATATGGACTGTAAGGTCTAAAAGGGCAGGCACTTGGTTTACATTGTTCCTCATGTATCTCCAGTGCTGACATGCTGTGCCCCACAGAGCATGTGCTTAAGTACTATCTGACAGTGAACAAATAAACAGGGACTGTTTGGTTTTCAGCTATTATAAATGTCAATATGATTCTGCTCCTTGAGACAATGAACTTTTATTGAATATCTAAGAGACTAAATACACAAATGATCAATGGTCAAGCAATATGTAAAAATGGAACTCTGATCTACAACCCGAAGCAACAGGTCCAGGACACCAATCCATTATCTACAGTAATCAGCCCAAGAAATCAGCCAGTCTATAAATCTGTAAATCAGAGTAGTAGGAAGCCAGACCATCATCTCTAGCAACCAGTCCAGGATGCAAAACAATAACCACTATAGCAATCGGTCCCAAATGGCCAGGACTTAATTAATAACTGATAGGTTCTCTAACTTTTTCCCCACTTATAACTTACGACCAGCCAGGGAAAGCCAAATGTGCATCCTGAACCAATCACATAGGAAGCCCGTTTCTAGTTAGAGCACCTGCAGCTTCCCCATGCCAACAGTCTTGATCAGAGCAACCCTGAAGTGTTGGGAAAGGCAATCTTGGACCCACCCCCATCCTCCCACTCATCCACATAACAATGGAACTTGCCCCCGAATACTTCCTTTCCAAGAGATAAGGAGTCCTCACAGATTGTGAAGCTTATCACCTTGTGTGGGAATATTTTTCCCTATTTCAAGCATAATGAATGCTCTTTTGTCTGTGCTTAAAGCATGCGCATCATAAGGTAACCAGCTACCCTAATCCTCCATGAAGAGGGGACAGAGTCCTTCCACTGTAGCACGAGAGGGGTGCACTTAGGCAAATTGTCATGTGTTGGTCACAGGGAAGGACCCTCTACCATGTAGAACCAACCCCACTATTGTTGCTGATCTTGCTCTGTCTCTTCTCCATTTGAGTAAAACATTGTTTCATCCAATACTTGACTATGTTGTTTTCTTTGAGGACTCTGCTACCAAGATGCGATAGACAAAAGTGGTTATAGACCTCCCCTAGACTGGTAGATACCCTATTCCCTTGGGATTGGTAATTGAGGCATGGTGCTCTGCTCTACATAAACCTTTCTATCTTTTCCACTCTAACTCTTCCCCCACTTCTCTGCTTGCTTTTGAATCTCTGCCCAAATGTAAGTGATGGTGGTTGACTACCTTGCTACAGCACACTCTGAATGAAGAAGAATAAGGCCAAATGAAATTCAACCACCAGTGGTTCATGGAACTTAGACAACAGCATCAGCCTAACCGGGGAACCGATTAGAAATGCAAATTTTCAGACCCCATCCCAAACCTTCTGAATCAGAAACTCTAGGGTTGGGCCCCTAATCTGTTATAACAAGGCCTCCAGGTGCTACTGGTGCTAAAGTCTGAGAACCACACATATAATCAGATCTGAATGACCATATGTCCTAAGGGCATTTATCCTTTGGGGCCTATTCATAAGTGACACCAGAAGGTTCCCTACCCCCCCCCACACACACATACACCGCATGGGAAGGTCCTATCAGTCTGTTGCTCCCTCAGTCATTGCTAGCAAGCGCCAGACAAGCCCCATCTGAACATCAGGGACAGCACATGCCTTCCTCTGGGATCCATGCCTTTTGCATAACACAGCAATCCCCTTTGCAACATGCTGCACGCATTTCCTTTCTTTCTTTTTCTATGCCACCTGGTATTATGATCTGTTAGAAGACAAACACACTGATTTTGGCTGTGCCCTGTTACTAACTGTTCTTAAGAACCAGCCAAATTATTCTTATGACATGGCTTCCTTCCTACCGAATGTTGCTTTATATTTTTAGAAATTTCTGAATGTTGGTCTAACATTGGGAAATGAATGTCCTCTAAGCTGAATTCTTATGTTATAAAAGCCAGAAAATTTTGAGTAGAGATTCAGAATCGCAGTTGCCAATATTGATGAACTTATCTCTGGGCTCAAATGCATTGGTTTACAAGTACCTTGCACAAGAGACTAGAAAAGTGAAGAGTAGGAATTCTGCCCTCAAGGTTTTAACTTGAGTCAAAACAGCCTGATTCAGAAGACTTATTAAACAAGCTTCTTTTTACTTTTATTTTTTCATCTTTCATTTTTTCAGAAGGGATCACAGGGGTTTCAAACAGTAGGAACCAGAAACACATCTAGGTATAGAAGCTTTTAAAGCTTAAACAATCTCAAGATTCTTCTTTTTAAAAAAAGATACAAAATTGGGCACAAGGTGAGGGAAAGCAGAAATCACAACAAAACATAAATTTTAGAAACTGATGTATATCACGAGCATCATAAAACCTAAAAGGAAATAACATAAAAAATAAAAAAATATAAAAATTAATACAAACTTAAGTCCTGACGGATCTCAAAAATGTTCTCCTTCCTACATTTTTGGTTGTATTCCCTTTGATCACCTCTTCATATGACAAAGATGTTGTAATATCAAACACAAGATCAAAGAACTTTTCTCTAGCATGGTTGATCAAATCGTTTTAGTACAGTTTAAAAAACTCTCAGCATCGCAATTGATACTGATAATGTTTTAGGAATGGTTGTCAACTGTGAGAAGATTTCTATCCAGTTTCCTTCACATTTGAGGTTTAAAAATTGAAAGACTTTTCCACAGACTGAGTTCAGGCTCCACACCCTTTAGACTATGCTTCTCCCTGCTCACACATTATGAGGACCCCTAGGTCATTCCCTTTGCATCTTAAGCCAGGAGAGTATCAGGGTGGGTCACTCCTCCATGAGAACTGGTTAGCAATAACGTAACTGTACACTGACATGCGTGCAAACCAAATGAGTATATCCCATTTAATCTAAATTAGATGTGACCCCCAATTCAACTTTCCCTTAGACACTTTCCAAACATGTCCTTGGCCACTAGAACTACAGCCATTTGAAAGGAGATGTACCTGAAGAGAAGCTGGAGCAGAGAGGCTAAATTATCAGACGTTTGTACATCTTACAACATATGACCATGTGGACACACTGCCAAGGGCCCTGAAGCTAAGCTTCCTCAGAAAATCCACCTGCAGCCAAGCATGAGAAGCTGCATTTGAATCCTATGCGCCCTGGCAGTCGAAGCTAACTTCTGGGCCTTTAATTGACAACTGAGGGAAAGGGGAGAGTAAGAAGTGATAGAAGGAGATGTTGTAGAGAGGAGATAAGAAAACATGAGTGGCCTGAGGCTAGTGTACGAAAAAGGAGAAGTACTTGAAGAATGTGAGCGTTTTTAAAGTGAGAAATGCTCTCCCTCGTTCTTCTCTACCAAGTTTGCAACACAGAGCACACACATCCACCAAGCAAATTTGTCTTAAATGATTAACTTCTGGAAGAACAAATCATTTGACCTCTCCAGCTGAACAAACACAGAACTACAGTGACTAAAAAAAGCCAAAGGCAATGCTTCAGCAACACTGAATACATTTTCATGAAAGTCCTGCCATTTTATGTCACAGGAGCCTGAGAAAAGCTTAAGTCTTGGCACGTCTTTAGCTGAAGGAAAGCCTGGGGTTGTAGCTGTAATCGATGAAAGATACAGAGAATAGCTTCAGATCGCAAAGGTTGACTTCGCTGAAGCTTTAAAAACATGGACCTATGAATTCTTAAAAGAACAATATGATTTATGAAAAGATTCCAATTTCTGGGATGTCAACAAAGAAGCTGAATGGAGGTAGCAAAATGGTGCCAGGAACCATCCAGTAAAGCTATGTGCAAGTTTCAAGTGACTCTGTGCTTCTCTCCTAAGCCCTCAGCCATCAACATGTATACAAAAGAGCTTTTAACTAAAGGGCTCATTGGGATACAGGATGCAAATGTGCAACCACGTTAATTCCAAGTTAACCTGATCCGTGCAGCTTTCTGTCACAAGTGGATTTTAAAATAAGGAGTAAGTATCCCTGCCTCCAGGGAATTCTTGTTTCACTCAGATATAGGTTTGCAAGGACTTTCACAAATAAAATGCAAATGAGAACAGAGAAAAATAATTAGAAACAAAGATCAAAATACCTTTTTGTTAACTCCTTAAAAACCACAATTCTCCCAAAAGAAAATTTGAAGAAATGTTAATACACTAAAATTAAAATTTAAATCACCACTTGTTTTTTGTTTGGTTGCTGTTTTTTTGCCGTGACCTAGTTAAACTAAAATTAACAATCTGGTCACCCCAGCGACCATATCTCAAAAGGCATTTTCTCCTATAATGCAGAAGGTCAGAATTCTCTTCTGAAGCCTGTACCTGACTCATAGTTATTTTAAAAAGTCAACATTCTCCCTTTAGACTCTGGAAGCCAGTACCCACTGAACAAATGATTCAACAGCCTTGATGGATTGTTGATTTCTTTGGATGAGGCATCAAATACACAGCAATTGCTGTAATACACCTTTTAGAAATTACTTCAACTTTACTTTAAATTTTATGCACACAATATACACACATGGTCACATGGTTTGATCTTCGGTTAAAGTTGAAAAGATAGAAATACTTATGAATAATCATTTAAAACAAAATGCATTCAAGTTTATAGCACCTACATTTTATCATTTATATACAATTCATTCTCAAAAAAAAAAAAAGTCTTTTTATCACAGAGTACTTGGAAAAAAAGAAGAAAGAAGGAAATCACCAAAATACCCACCATCTAGATACAATCATGGCAACCTATGGGTTTATCTTCCATTATTTTTACCATTCTTTTTTTTTTTTTTACATGTACGTGTCAATATGTGGAGTCTTCAAGATTTGATACGTTAATTTTCAATCTTTCCCTGATTATACTTATTGTAGATCATCTGAATAACATAGAAAATTATGCACCTAAAATGCCTCCATACAGAGATAAGTTTTTAAATATGCTAGTATAATTCTTTACATTATTTTTTAACCCAAACAAGTAAACATGTTTACATTCTTGTTTTAAAAAAAATTTTAAAGAGAAGTGTAAGGAGTAAAACACAGAATGGCCCATTTCCCCACCCCCATCAATGTCTGCTGCTCCAACTCCATCTCCTTAGGCATTTACGTTAGTCCTCTTTTTTAAAAAATTATAAACAATGCTTCGAAGAACATCTTTGTATATACATTTGTCTACATATGCAAGTATTTCTTTAGACAAACTCCTAGATTTAGAATTCCTAGATCAAAGGAGTTTAATTGTAATAATTTACAATTACTTTCCAATCAATAGTGTGACTGCTTGCTCAGGTATATCCTTGCCCACAAATCATAAACTGTAGTTATAATTCATACTTTCCTAACTACTAGCAAGGTTAAGCATCTTTTCATTTTATTGGCCATTTATTTATTGTATTTATTCTCTCATAAATTTTCTGATTCATAGCTGTTCATTTGTATTTTTCATTGATTTTTAAGAGTTCTTATATTTTCTGGGTACTAATAATCTTCTCCCTGTCTGCCAAGTGTCTTAACTTTTTTATAGCGACATTTGTCATAAAGACACTTGTTATTTTTTATGTAGTCATATCTATACATCTTTTCCTTTGGGGTTCTGAATTTCATATCTTGCTTTGGAAGTCCTTCCCACCCTCAATATTATTTTTAAAGATAAAATTGTCTTCTTCTGATACTTTTATGATTCTGCTCCTGAGGCTTAGCTCTTTATTTCGGTTTCTGATATGAAATAAGGACCTAATTTTATACATTTCCAAATAGCTTAGAGTCCAACATTTTAATCAAATTGTCCAAACTTGTGTTCTGCACCTAATAGCGCATTTTGGGTTGCTCCAGCTTTATACTGTGTTTGGCGGTGAGAGAGTCTCCTCATCCCCCACTGTTCTCGTGTTGTTTCAGGTTTCATGACTATTCTCTATTTTCTCTTTCAGAGGAATTTTGTAATTATTTTGTTCATAATTTTATCTGGGATTTGATTGGGAATGTCCTGAATTTATAGATTAATTTGGCAGATAGTAAGATCCTTATAATACTGAGCCTTGCCATTAAGAGCATGCCATAGTTCCCCAACACGTAACTACTATTGCCATTGACAATAATCATGTCCATTGTAAAATAGCTCAAAGACAATGAAACTGTAGAGATAATCTAGAAAAGTGTGCTATATAAAGCATCTGGGAATCTGCTTTGCCCATTTCAAAGTCAATCACAATTTTTCTTATGGGTTTACCTTAATAGCTTCAGTTTCAGCTTTACTTCATCAACTGGTAGGAGACTCCTTTCACTCTATACCTCACACCATTGACTTATCTCTTATTTATTTCCTCTCTGGACTATTCTCCCCCTCCCCCTCCCCAATTCTTACCTCTTTCCTTCTTTTTCCTACTCAGGTATCCTTCTTATCATCAAGAAGTAATACTGCTAATCTTCATGTCCCTCCTTTACTTAGCAAATCTCAATGGCTCCCTATTTGTTGTAGAATAATGTGCACACTTCTTATCAAAACCCATAAAGATAAAGTTAAAAACATACCAGCTCATCTTTCTGGTCACTCTTCATCTTGGCTGCTGATAACCTATCATCTGGCACATTACTACCTATTTCTTTAGCCTATCATCACTTTCATACCTCTATGTTTTTCCTCATACTGTTCTTTTGAATTGCAATGTTCTTCCCTGATTCCAGGTCAGATGTTTTCCTCCTCTCTGAGATATTATTCACTGATGTCATCACCACCACCATTCCCCATCCACCAGGGAAAATAATTCTCTCAATCAGAATGCACATTCCTCTATTATAGTATATACACCCACACTTTCTACAATAGGTCGGTTTATGTTTGTATTATTTTAAAAAATAAAATAGGC
The DNA here is from genome assembly GCA_003508835.1 of Eonycteris spelaea. Taxonomy (NCBI): domain Eukaryota; kingdom Metazoa; phylum Chordata; class Mammalia; order Chiroptera; family Pteropodidae; genus Eonycteris; species Eonycteris spelaea. Next base: position 452,182 of record PUFA01000087.1, on the reverse strand, counting down.
TAGACTGTAGTCTGCACATGGGTCAGGGCCCTTCCATGCACCTTAGAATTCTCAGCATAGAACACGGAGCCTAGCATGAGGTACTCAATAAATGTGTTGTTGAAAATCTGAATTAATAAAGAAGAGATGTTGAACTCTAGGATCTCACTCTGGGGCATTTTTTCACATCTTAATCATTTTGAGACAGAAAATAGCAACAACAACAACAACAACAAAAAACAAACAAAAAAGAAAAGTGGATTTTCCGAAAGTTAGCTTTTTGAGAAAGCTATGTACTCCTCAAGGTCTCCTTAAAGCCATAGTAGTTAGGAAATAAACTGCCACACTGGAAACCAGTGGTATACTGGAGTCTCTGCTCTTCCCAACTCCACGTTCAGTGATGCCATGAGGGTAGTGTGAAATCAGAATTAGTGGGAGTATTTACACCTTGGCAAATGGTGTACATAAGGTTTGAAAGGAAGTGGGTTTTCTGTTAAGGTTCAGCATTTAAAATTGTACAAGTCATTGTTCTTTAGTGTATTCACTACATTGTGCAACTATCATCACTATCAAAATTTCAGAACATTTTTATCACCCCTAAAAGAAACCCATACCCATTAGCAAACGCTCTCACTCCCCACCTCCCCCAGGCCCTGGCAATATTTCTTGGTTTTTTTTTTTTTTTTTTTTTTTTTTTTTTGAGAGTTGCTTGTTAAACATTTACAACACACCACTGCTGGAACCCATCTGTTTCTACAATAACAGTTACTTTTCTCCTCTTCAGTTAATACTTTGATTCTTCAAGTATGTTGAGGCCTCATAAACGTCAGGGTTAGTATTACAAAGATTTATATATCTTTAAAAATAAGTTATTTTAGCTCTAGCCTAATCCACTTTATCCATCACAGAATGAGATAAAAAAGTCATGCATAGACAGACTATCAGGAACTAATAAATCTTTTAAAAGTCTAGATCACTTTCTGCCGGATTAGTATGTGAGATTTACTTTTGCATGAGACAATGGGCTCTTGTCTATTTTTAGATTAGATAATGCATTTCCTAGGACCCACAGGAGGCCTTGGCTTCTCTTGTTACTGAGCACACATGCAGAGACCAGAGATTTTGTGAAAGGGAAAAAGAAAAAAACAGGAGAAAGGTATTGGTGGTTTGCTCTTTTGACCACTAATGCAACTCCCTCAGGAAAGATGAAATATATGCCCATGAATTTCCTCAAAGAAGTTCACCGCAAATGCACAGAAATACAGATGTATCAGAAGACATATGTGCATGCACACATTTGTGTGAGTGCACTTGCACTGTGATATCATTGGTTAATGTCCTAATGACACCCACCCCCCCACCCCGTCCCGGCCCCAGTCCCAGAACAGCATCTTCAGATGTGGGCCCCCAGACACCAGATGCATATTACTCATCTAATTAATGCCTGCTGATTAAACTTGTTTCTAAATTTTTTATATTTGCAAGTAGGAAATGCTGAACTGTCCTCTAAGGGAGAGACTCTAAACCTTGAACTTGAAGTGTGGTCCATGCAGCCTCAGCATTATCTGGGAACTTGTTAGAAATGCAGAGCCCTACCAAATTGAATTAATTAAATTCAATTTGTATTTTATCATCATCTCTAGTTGATTCACGTGGGCATTAATGTTTGAGAAACAATGGACGAAAACCAATGGAAGATTCTTCGATTGGCATCTGTTCTCATCTCACTTTCATGAGTCTGTATGGAGGAAAAACTCACTAAGACTTACTTAGAATTCATTCAAATGACCCTAACCAGGGCTTAAATGTCTTGAGACTCTCCATCCATCTCGAGCTTTAGGTTTGGAGCTTAAAACAAGAGGCTAATTCTCTGCCCAGGTGGGAACACTACCAACTTCAGAAAGGCCAGTGTCCATCTTTACAGATCATGGAAAGTTTTACTAAAAACAATGCTTTTCTAATATATATATATTAGAATATATATATATATATATTAGAATATATATATATATATATTCTAGAGAACTATGGAGAAGAAAATTAAAATCATCTGACTTTCCACCACCCAGTGTTAAACATTTAACATTTTGACACTTTTTTCTTCGTTTTTTAATATGTGGATGTTACATGCTCTGTTGCCAGTAGAATTCTTTATTTTCCATAACTGGATAAATCCTGAATGAAAAAGGATACATATTCTATATACCTTTTTTCACGTGTCATGGTTATTCTAATACCTCTAAAAATTCTTCAAGTATATGATCTTAATGACTTTATATTATTATGTGAATAAAGCATGTGTCATTAAATATTCTCATATTCTTGAATACTTTAAGATACATTTAACATTTATAAATTGTAATAAATCATATTGTAATTAGCATCCTTCTATATAAATCCTTCTCTGACTTTCTGATTATTTCTTCTGTATAAATTTTCAGAAGCACACTGTCTGATTCAAATGGTATAAATTTTATAGATTATTGATACATGATGTAGAACTTGATTCTGTATCATAATGTGGGGCTTCCCATCCCATCCTCCCATCTAAGCAGAAGGGCCACACCTTCACTAGCCTTTTAAACCCCCCACCTTCTTGGGTGACAATTACTATTGCATTGTTTTAATTTGCATTTCTTTGATAGTCAGTGTTTTGTTTCTGTTTTTTGCTTTTTTTTTTTTTCTGTGAATCCCCTATACTTCTTGATCTTAATCTGTTTTATTGCTTGGATGCTACTGAGAGTAGAGACACTAACATATTCACATCCTTAATTCTTCATCTATCTTACTATTTTCCTATTTTCACAATTGCCTTTTAATTGTTTTTAAAGTTATGTAAATGTTTTACATTTTAAATTGAATGTAGTCAGAATTATGAATCTTCATGATTACTTCCATGGTGCTTATGCTTAGAAAGAGCATATCTAAGATGATATCTTCTCCACTAAAGAGAGCATAATTAATCTATATATTTTTCCAGAACAACGAGAAATAGCAGGGCTGATAGTAACTATCCTAACTGTATTCCTAGTCAAGTATTATGTTGTCTTTTACCTGGATCAAATCCTGAATAATTTATTTCTTCCCCATTTTTTGTGATGTTTCTTTAATCACATATTATCTCCTAAAACATAATCAGGAGTCTGTTTGACAGCCAAACTATCTCACTGATTTATCAATTCTTGCTTCAGTATCATATGATCTTTAAATATGTTGTAGCCTTAAAACAACTGGCCAACTCAGTTTTTACAAACAAGGTGACTTTTTTATTATTTTACTTTCTAACTTTGGCCCCTTATAGAATAAGTCAAATTTCCAAATTAAAGGCTGATGTGTGGGCCCACATTTTCAACAAAGAAGTAGTTGTCTTTCGTTGTTTTTATGTAAAACATTAGATATTAATAGAAGTAGCCTCTTTAAAGTTCCCAGATAGCTTTTACCTTCCTCCCAAAAAACTGGAATGTGAGGAACTTTTTGGTATGAAATTTGAAGCTTCATTATATTTTGCTAGGCAAAACAATGTCCACTCTTTGTTTCTTGACACATTTGGCAGTTTGAGGTTATTAAAAAGCGTCTTTAAACAACTAGGGAAAAGTCTGTTTATCTTTACAGCTATTTTTGTGGTTAAGTTCAAGTGTCCTATATTTTCTTTAAAAAATCTTTTCCTTTTCCTTTTGGCTCATCTCATAACAACTTATTTTTCAAATTTCTCACAACAGTTGTTCTTAAGTAAACCACTCAAGGGATCGTAGAGAATGATGAAGAGTTTGCCCTCTTCGTTATCTTTTGCTTTGTCACCTATAAGATTAAGAAAATAATGGCTCCTGTCTTGTCGAGTTGGTAGAACCATTAAATGAGATTATTCATGGAAGGTGCCAGCACAAAATCAACACTAAATAAATGTAAGCTTAAAAAATAGATCCACTCACCCCAGGGTCTCTTGGTCTTTGCAGATGATCTTGCTGGACTGCCGCTTTGCTGAGAAGATGAAATTCTCAGTCAACCCCTTCTTTTATGCCCATCCTTGACCCTAACAATCTTATTTCCTCCTTCTGATCTCAAGAAAAGAAGGTTCTCCTCCCTACCAAGGCTATCCCGATACGTGAGATCATCTTCCAGTGCAGAAGCTATGATACCTGGATAAACTAGCTTTGGTGTCAGTCACACACTATTATTTTCACTGTATTTATTGGCCTTACACACCAGCCCTGATTCAACATGGAAGAGAACAGCAGAAGTACGCGAATACTAGAAGGACAATGGTCATGGGGGCCATCTTGAGGTTATCAGAGTCCACTGGCACTCTCTCTTCTTTTCACATGACTCTAGAAGGCTGTCCACACTAACCACAACTTCCTGTCTTCTACTCTTTCAAGACAAGTCTCTATTTTCGAGCAATCAAAGTTGACTCCAAATAGTCAGAAGAGGAATTTATTAAAATATCTTTTGGGAAGACTGGAAACCCAGGCTGACTGAAGCTACATTTACAGGAAAAATGTCCAAACCGAGGCCACCGAACTGGCCTGATGAGTCAACAATTCCCCTGGCTGCAGTGGCTGTTACTTGCCGTTACTGAGCACACAGGGAACTGCCATACCCCCAAAATGACAATTTTGGGGATGGTGGGTCAGAACGACAACTTTACAACCATTGCTCCTCGAAAAGCCAAAATCTCTGCTGCCCCACCCACCAAAAATAACAAAAGATTCTACAAATAGCCGTCTTTCTCAAGTTGTTCATTTCTGAAGAGATATTTAATATAGCTGTGTCTGATTGGTGCTGTATGTGTCACATTTATTGTACCCCAATTGCAAGGCAGGCTGGGAATTTCAATTTTCTGAGTTCTGCTTTGGTGAGGCAAGATGCAAAAGGCCAGAGATATCCCAAACACTGTAATGGTTTCAAAAGTGTAGGACACTCAAAAAGAATGATAAATTGCCCATAATAATCACTCCTTTTAATATTGCAATTTATCACAAGACAATAGCTATTTTCTTGCTATTCCACTAACGCTGTTCTTCAGTGGTCCTCAGTGACATTCAATGGGCCTTTCCAACCTTGGATCAGTCCTGCACATAGTGAGGGAAACTAAAGTCACCCTTGACTAGCATCTTAGGGCAGGTTCCCAGAAGTGGACCTAGAGACAAGAATTTACTTCCAAGTGATTTATTAAGAGTTTCTCCAAGGAACCTGGTTAGGAAGTGAGGGAAACAGAAAAGAAAGAGAAAGAAACCAATACCGGCCCAATTTCAGGTGAAGTCCCATGGAATAGCTTCAGACTGATCTGGTAAGCGACTATGTGGGGTTATGCCTCAGAGTTGTCCTGAACTGAGGCCAGGGAGCTTTCACAATCTACCTGAGAGAGGCCAGGGAGGGACACAAACTACGAAGAACTTCTAGCTCTTTGATCTTGTAGGTAAGATGGCTACAGTGGCCTGAGGTCAGTCCTCTGAGAAAGAACACCAGATCTGAAAGAACACCAGATCTGGACCACTGGAGATCAAAGCACAGAGATTCCTTTAAGAGAAATGTACAGAAACATAAAAGGGACATGAGGTTTTCACGGCAGAGGACAAACAGCCCCACAGAGTCAGGGGTTTCGTATTCACATACACTTTCCCATAGGTACTGCTCCAACCTGGGTCCAGTCTTGCCAACCAAGGGTTTGTCCTCAGCCAGTCACCATCAAGCAATGCTTTTCACTAATCCCCTGAATCTACCTCAACTTTCATCCAAATTTGCTGTCAGCTTACCCCAAATACCCCTAACTTTCCTTGCTCTCATAGCATTCCTTTTCCATTGCCAGGAATGCTCTCCCTCCTTGCCATCTACTGCAGAGCTCCCTGAGATCCAGCTCAAGCGCTGCCTGCACCAGGAAGTCTTTCCTGATCACCCCAGCACTCAAGGACTGCTGTCCCTGAACTGCAAGGAGACTCTACCTTTAGCTCTTTTAAAAACATTATCATATACTGTAGGTATTTATGTTCATGCCTATCTTCACTGATGAATTTTAGACTCCTGAGGTCAAAGACTACTTTTTATAAAACTGTGTTTACTGAATAGCACTTACTAGTCACTTACATATATTTGTTGAACAAATCCTGTTTCTGAGTTCATGAAACATCCAGAATGTTGCATTTTACTTTTAAAATAGAGGATTCCCTAAAGCAGAACCTCCAATGTATTACCTTAAATATAGTCCTCTGTTGAAAGCAGAGGGATATTATAATATATTTTTATGTAATTACTCCTGGTCTAAAAAGTAAGAACTTAAATTTTTAAAAAATTGGCTCTGGAACCCCAAACAAAAAAAAATCTGAAAACATTCCTGAGCCTTTTAGATCATTCTTAACTAGTGAACTTATCTTCACGTCCTACTAAGGCAGGGCTGATGCCTTTTTCCCATGTTGGGGACTAGATGCCTTCTTGTGTCCTCATCTACTTAAAATCCTTTAGTAGTCTCTCGCTGTTCTCAGAATTCAATCCAGCATTCACAAGGCCCTATTTGGTTGTGCCCTATCCACTTCCCCAGCCTTGCCTCATCATACTTTCTCTTTGCTTGCAAATCTCAATCTGCCACACTCTGTTCTTGCTGCTACTACACACCACGTTTTTCTTTGCATTAGAGCTATTGTCCTTGCTATTCCTTCTGCCTAAGTGCCTTTTCCTCTGGCAAATGACATGGTTGGTTGGCTCCTCTTCATCCTCTAACTCCCAGCTATCTTAGCATGCTATCTCAAGTGGCCGTTTCACCCCTTCCCCAAGTGATGTCGATCAAATCAATCTGTTTCGGTCCTTCGAATCCTTCATGACAATCCAAATCATTTGTTCAAATATTATTTCTCCCTTTCCCAACTAAAATTAAAATTTACCCAAAGGAGATTTCCTTATATATGTCTGTGCAGGGCCCACAACAGTCTTCAATCAGTGTAGGCATTCTTATTAATAATTGTTACATGAATGAAGGAATGCAAGAGTATGCTTTGGGGAAGGAAAGTCTTCTTATGCAAGACAACAAAACACAAAATTATAACGCAATAGCTAAATCTAACTTTATAAAATTTTAAAAGCTTCTACGTGATAAAGTATGAGTAAACCCAAGGAAAAAAAAGGAAAAAAAAATACTTGGAACACACATAACAGATGATAGATTCATTAATATCTCCCACCAAGTTAAGTGAATGAGGGGATTTTATTTTACAAAAAGTTAAAAGGGGAGAGCAATTACCTTAATGACGATAAGAAAGTTAATTTGTCCCAGATCGACAAAGATGATTTATGGTGTCACCAGTAAATCTCCACTGAACACTAGAATTCTTTTCCTGCCCCGCCCCCCACTCCCTGACCCAATGTGTCCCTGAACCACCCGTGTCTACATAGAAATTTGCGTGTGCTCCAGAGAAAGGCACCAATCACAAGGTCTTTCAGCTAGATATCTAGGTATCTGTCTCAGAGAGCCTCAGGAAACAAACGATGTCGTGTCCGTCATTGTGTCCCACAGCCAGCGTGGTGTTTTCATAAAGCAGGTAACATGGTGAGGAGGAGAGTGTTACAGGTTGGGATTGGGGCAATAACTACAGGAATAAAGCCTTTGAACAGGTGAGAGAAGATGAAACCCGAGAGCAAAGCGAAGGTGCTGGTCTTCCTTCATACTAATTAATGAGAAGAATGGGAAGGCAGAGGCAGACAAGGGAGTGCATGTTCCAGGATTTCCCTTTCCTCAATTGAGTATGAGGCAAAAGAGGAGAAATGAAAAAGATTTGAGGGGAGAAATGAAGGTGTGAAACAGTCATACTGGATAGTGGGAAAATAAAGACACCGGAGAAGCTTAATAAGGTTACTGGGTAGCATTGAATGTGTCATTGAAGTTTCTGGTCATGAAGTGAAGCAAGAACCAGTCCACATAGTTATGTCATTTTCCTGCAATAATTAGCTGCTCAAGTGAAGGTACAGAGGAGGTAGAGCATTGGGCTTAATCAAGATTTTCAGGTTTGCTAGACAAATAAACTATGGCGGAGAGGGCCTGTGAAGTTCATGGCCTGTGCAAGAGGAGGTTATAGTGATGAACCATGGACTGTGAATGACAATATGATGAAGTGCCTGATTGTGAAAAGTCTTTGTTGAGGTTGAAAAATTGTTGGAATGGAGATTCTAGAGAAAGCAGGGTAGAGAACAGGAAGTGATAGTCAGAAAACGGGATACTGAAGTTGATTTTTCAGGGACCATGAATTTAGAGATAATGAAAAGTTCATGTTGTGACCATGGTATTTAGTAGCTTAGGTGGATGAAAGAAAATAATGGATGTAAAGAGGAGAGAAATTGAAACTTTAATGTGCAAGATGACTCATTCATGTGGTTGTGAGAACCTCCAAGAATGCAGTGGAAAGGTGAGTTTTGAATGGGTGAGCAATTAAATGTTTTAGGATATGGAGGGCATTTAATCCTCTCAATAATTTCATGTGGCATGATATTTATATTCCCACATTACAGAAAAAGTTACCTTGAATAATAACCTAACATCACTCAGAGAGAAAGTGGTTGAGCTGGAATTTGAACTTAAGTCTCTCTGGCTCTAAAGTTGATTACATTCTTTCTATGCTAGTATGTGTCTTCCATTTTTCTTTGGTGAGACTAAGCAGAGGGGAATTAAGACATGATCCATGTCATTCTTGGACAATGAATTTTAAGCTCAGAAAAGAAAAGGCAACCTTAAAATGCCTCGGGGAAGAAAAATAGGGCTCTGGAAACTCTTAAGCTTATTAATCTTTAAAAAAATCTCATTAATCTTAATATTATTAATTTCTGGATACTACAATCCCAGTTAGAAATACAGCTTAATTATCTAAAGGAATAACTAGGGCTCTGGAAGTAAAGGTATATAATTGAGCCATAGAATCTTAGAAATCTTAGAAATCTCTGAGGAAGTAGCTTAAAAAGTGTTTTGTCTAAATTGTTTTCTGCTTAGAAAACTGACACTCAAAAAAAGCTACATGCCTTGCTTACTATCACAAAACTAGGTGGTAATATCACGTCTAATATCACGCCTGCCACTGCCAACCCCATGCATCACACATACTATGGCTTTTTCCTCCTACCCCAAGAGTACTTTGAGTCAAAATCTTTGAGACTGTGTGTCTTTTCTTACATCAGAGTTGTCACAAGCTAAATCCACTTTGCTTGGGGGTCTTCTCTGCAGTACATTTGGCATCATTGACATCCATATGGGCCTTTTTAAATAATGTTTGCTGATGCTGGCCTTTTCTCAAATCTAGGAACAGCTTACTTCACAGAAACCATGACTGTAATGTGCTCTGACCTTGTGGTCAAATCTTGCCAGAGGCAAGAGTCCTGTCCCCCGATAGGCTCTTTCACATGACTGGTCTCTTGAGAAACTGGAAGTTCAGGTACCTGTTGCCAAGAGGTCCAAATCATTGAGCACTAAAATGTAAGACATTAGAGGACTAACCACTCACTAACAGATATTTGGAAGGCCAAAAATACTCTGGGCTGTCTTGGCTTCTTCAGTGAAGTCAGATTCAACTGGGCATTTTTCTGTACCTTCCAGACTTATGCTTCTCCTGTGGTTGAGAGAAAGAAGCTGGGGTGGATTGACCTAGAGGAGAAAGAGAGATGAATTAGAAACTACTTTTTTTTCTGCAAGCACTTACTTCAGGAACAGTCAATCAAGGTATACCAATGTTGGTAAACATTGTGTTAAGCATCCTTTGGCTCAAAGGCATCAGCTTTCTAAAATGAGGACTATTAAGGCGAGTGGCTGTGTAGAGCTCATAAATTATGAATTTCCTAGTCACGGATGAATACAGATAACCCTGCAATTCGGAGACAGCTGGTAATTAGAAATAATTCTTCTTTTGATTCAGTGAACCACCTGAAGAAATTGTGTTTTGATTTCGATTTGTGTTTGAATGCTATAGTCCCCTTTAGTACAAAGAAAAACAATAACAATTCTGAAATGTAGATTGACAGTGGAGGAGCTCTCTCAGCTGTGGTTAAACATCAATGAATTAAAAGAAAATTACCCACCATGGGTTATCGTTGTGAATAATTGTTATTGATTAGATCAGGTGGGAGGATGGGACAAAATATCTTCCATTTCTGAAATCTGATCATCCCCACAATTGGAGACAGCCTCTTGCTCTAACTGATTAGATGAAATGGGAACCTAAGGTTCGGAGGCCACCCAATGATTTCTTAGCAACTAGGCTGCAGGCCCAAAATTGAAACACTGAGCTCCTCATTTCCAATCTATTCCTTGCTGCCTACAGCACATGACACCCCCAGATGTTCAAGGGCAGAGAAGGAAATTCATGAACAGTTCTGTATTAGATCCAGTTGTCCTTCCTGAGCTTCCTACCTTACTGACATGTTAGACAGAAGCAGAAGGCATTCCTTCACCTTCACTCCCACTCTTCCCCAAAGTCAGGTGCTTTAATAAAATCTAAAAAATGTGGTCAGCATCCTAGAAGAAATGTGTTGCCTAGCAGCAGTGACCTTTAAAGAAAGGTGAAATAGATTTTTTCCTAAAGGTTTTTCAGGATACTTGCAGCCAAATTTCCTGATGATTTAACTAAATATAATACTGAGAATTTATCACCTGTATTATTAGAGGGAGCCTTTCAATACTCAAGCTCCACAAATAAATATTAGTAATGGCCATCATTTACTTGATGCATTGTTTCACAAAGTATGGTACACTACCTGTTCAGATACCACAGGTACCACAGGTAGTATGCAAAGTGATTTTAGGTCCTATAAGATGAATATTTGTTATTTTAAGGGTTGCATATTTGTTTAAATGTATATTTAAAGACATAATCAGCTCACCAACTCAGTGCTTTAATGAATATAATTGCTTGGGAAGAAGTAAAGTTTTTAAAATGGTTTAAATTAAATCAATTAAAATATTTAATAACAGTACGTTCAGTACTCAAATACGGCTGAAGTTTTGTAAGTAATAATTTAGTATTTATTACATTCCAGGCACCTTGCTGAAGGATTGGTATCCTCCATTCCTTGTTTCAAGTTCAAGTTAATCATATCTGTGAGTTAGTAGAACTGAACTGGCTTGGGTTTCGTTTTCTTTTCTGAACACTTTACCCTTTGAACTAAATCTTCTTGGGATCTGGATTTTGTAGCGTTATTGGTAGATGTCTTAAACTCTCCTACTTTAAACAATAGCTTCAGAACTCTCCTGGTGCAATAGAGCTGCTCATCCTAGCTAACGTTTATGTGCATCTCTTCTCAACTCTGCATTCAAGGACGGCACTTGGGTAGCTTGAGAACTGTCCATAGTGACAATATTTACACCACAGATGTCGGAAAGCGCTGTAAAGTAGGGTTGGGTTTGGCTTTTGCTGGAGAACCAGTTGTTAAACATTTACCAAAATAAAATTGTATTCAACCCTATTTTAAAGTCCATTGCGACAAACCACCTGCACAACCAGAAACATCAGCCTAAACATCTGCTATGAGTATGACAGCAGCAGGGTGCAGCATAGAATGAGACCTTCATAAGGGGCAGGAGTTTTAGATGTTTCCTTTTTAAAAACTCTTCTTCCAATCAAGACATCTACTTTTGTTACGTGGCCAAAAGTGAGTTGTTAACTTTTTAAAGAGCTACATGAATTATATATTTTCCAAAAGACACTAGTAAATAAATCATCTCTCTACCCTTTTATGTTACACATCACTCCTAAAATATTGTATCTTGGCGACATCTGATTCATAACAAACATCGAACTAATATCAAAAGAGAAAAGAAGTGAGAATGTCAGAAGAAAGCAATAAACAAGAGGCTGTGGAGAGGGAGGGGAATGTGTTGCTAAGCAACCATCTCAGAAGTTCATTTGCATACATATATGAGAGCCTCAGGTTTTTTTCAGCATCAGCCGGCCCTCCTATTTCTACCCAATCTCCTTTGATGTTCCTGCAGCCTGCTAGAAGGTATCTCTGGGGATCCTTGGAGCTCAGAGTTCAGGACCTCAGTGTCAGCCTGAATGGCTATCCCCTGTAGAAATTAGAACTTCAGAACATGTGTAAGCATTCCTTTTCCCTCTTACTTAGATTTATATTTGCTGCTTCCCACTTGACAAATACCACAATCTCACAGCATAAAGCTCAATACAGCAGGACTGGCTAATTCCTAGGTGGGCATTTTATCACTGATTTCAACATATACTATTGACTATGAGTTACACCTTGATTGTGTGGAGGGCAATCTGAGAGCATTGACTCCAAGCAGAGGAAGTCACGATTCTTACTGGACCCTACCATTGAGGCAAGTCAGCAACTGCAGGCCCTCCACGTTGCACTCCAGGGATTCTGCTTTACATTGTCGTCTACATAATGGTGACTCCTAGAGCTGTACATTGCACACAAATTATCACACCCTTTGCAGATGAAGAATGCAAGGTCTTTAGAGAAGATGACTTCTCCCAGTTGTTTAGCTACAAATAGTAGAACCAGGATTACATCCCAGGTCTCTGGATCATAATCTTTCTAATACACTAAATTGCCTTCCATATATTAATAATAACAGAAAATCATAGTGCTGTCTTCTTATATGGAACATTTACTATGTGCCAAGTTCTGTATATTTAATGATTTACATATATTTTCTCATTTATAAATATGATGAATGGAATAAGCTATGGGCCCTGAGGGAGCCTGAGTCTATAATATGTTGGCCAAGTCATAAGAAAGGATTGGTGGTGTTTTTAGAAAGCCTCAGTGTGAATGCAGGAGGACTCAATGTTTCTCCTTGCTTCAATACATATACAGACTTCCCTTATCCACTCATCTGAGGAGTGGCGACTTAACTGATTGGTGATACTGGCATGTGTAGTTCTGCCGCTATCTCCTCTGCGTCTTCATGTTTATATCTTAGCTAGGCAGGATTCTCCTGCAGAGAGAGCCCAGAATGTACAGGGACATATAGATGTGCCTAATTTGGGCCTCCTTGCTGCTGGGAGGCTTTGGTACCATTTAATTATTTGTTATACTTATGGCATAAAAATAAGCCCTTACATTACCAAGCAATGCCAATTGGTGTCCTTTCCACTGTGTTCCAATATCGCCTCATCTTGTCCCAATACAATAATGAAAGAAAACTGGTTTAACATTTGGAGACTAGATTCTAGTCCTTCAAGCCTCTATCCACTAGTTCATCTTCACCCACAGAGATTTTTCAGTTAGGATTGCATTCAGCCGCATATACCAGAAACCAAACTCTTGATTATTAAACAAGTAAAAGGTTTATTTTTTTCATGAAACAAGAATTTCAGAGGTGAGAAGTCCAGAAATGATGTAGTGGGTTTGGGAAATCATCAGAGATCTAGGACCCCCAAAGTATCTTCTTTCATTCTTTGCATGAAGTATTCATCTCGTAGTTTCAAGATGGCATCATGATTGTGTTCAGGCAGGAAAAGAGAGGTCAGTGGATGGAAAAAAGTGCAGAGTCTTTCTTTTTATCAGGAAAATAATAGCTTTCCAATAAGCCCTACCAGTGGACTTTCAGATTTATGTCATATGGCAATCACTAGGGAGTCCCCAAAATAAAGTGATTTGTAGCAGGAGTATGTGCCATCCTGAAAAAAATCTAGGTTATGTCAGTAATAAAGAAGAAGAAAATTAATATTGACTGATATCAATCCCAAGACTAGAGTCCTTCCTTAGAGCCCTGACCATCAGTCCTGACCATCACTGAGTGCTTCTCCAGTTGGAGTCCTACTTATTAAATAACATTTCATATCTGATTTAAGACTCTCTCAGACAAATAAACCCACCTTACCTCTCTATTAGCTTTTATCAAAAGCTAAAATATAAGTTGCCTGTTAAGCCTAGCGTCTCCCATACTATATTGTGCTCTATAAATACAAACTCTCACTGTTTTCCTCCCTCCCAAAACTTTGACAGCTCCTTATATCCATGATGTCTTCACTGATTGTTGCCTCAGCCTCCATGCCCTTCCCTGAGATTGAGGGTCTCCTATGGCTTTCTCAAGAGGAGGTACTCTTTATTCCATACCCAGGGAAGCTCAGAGCACTTCCAGACAAGTTTCTTCCACCATTCAAATGAAACATGAAGATTCTTACACTTCAGGCCCCTTCCAAGAGGGTCATGACTTCTCCAGACCTCTTTGTCCAAATCTTCCAGTCTTGCTCTTTCCAAACCCCTGATCATCTGGCCAGAACTACCATCCAGAAATTGAAGAAGATTCTCTTACTTCAGATAATTTCCCCTTATTGGGAAATAGACAAAGAGATATACTGTTCAAAATTCTGCCCACTGGGAATGTGTCCCTTCCTCACTATCCTCATATTAAAGTGCTTTAGTTGCCCACTTCTGGTAGAGGCTGGCAAGTCTAGAAGAAATATCTGTGAATAGAATCAAGTTGAGTTTTTTTTTTTAAATCTTCGGTCATAGAGATTTCTCTATATGGTCACAAGTGTGGGCTAAAAGAAAGGTGTGTGGCAGGAGTAGGCACATTGAAAGTGTAAACCACGTGGTCATGTAACTTACTGGTTTTCAGAGCCTGCCCAGGCCACTCCTATAACTGCTTGATGACTGAAGGCCTGATTTTGTGGTGGGATAGATCAGATCACATTCAGTACATTTAAATCAAGACTAGTTAGCAAATCAGCAGCTGTTTTTCAAAGAACGATAGTTACTTACCTGAGGGAGCATGACATTGTTCTATAATCCTTAGAGTTTTGTTGTGATTCTCCTGTCAGGACTTACCACAAGTTCCATATACATTCTGATCTGCCACAACTTCTCCAAGAACCATTAAATATTCTGAGCCAAAAGAGAATAATAAAAGCAAGTCCATTGGAGAGTCATATCTTTTCTGGGTTCCATACAAAGCTGACAGGTTTGGGGACCATCTACTAAACTGGTCCAAACAGAACACCTGATACCCAAAGAGGTTCATTATGTGTAATGCTTTTTTTTGATGGTAGGAAACATAATAATAAGCAATATATGTTTCTATTGAAAAAAATAATAACCCAATATTCCTCATACCACTGGATCTCCAGAAACTTTATACAAGTTATTTTGCAATATCTTTGATTCATATATCTTACCAGTATAAGTAGAGAAGCTGCTACTTCTTATTCTCCAGGGTCTATCAGCATAACATCATAAGTGCAGGAATGAGTGGTATACACTATAGAACGATGATTTGGTTGCAATCTTTATGGACTAGATTATGTCATGGAGTCAGAGAGTTGATATATCTCTGAGGCAAAATGGCAAATGTATGTTGCTAGCCCCATCAGGTAAAAGCAAAATATTTTTTATATTCTCCATTTATTGAAGCCTAAAAACATACCAGTTGAATAACTGCTCATCAAGTACAAGAGTTTTATAAATTTATTTCAGTAATAAAACTCCGTGTGGGTAAGCATCCACAATGAAATGCCACCTAATTAAATTTATAATTTACCACTAATATACAGGGTCCGTCAGATTTTTGTTTGTTTTTTAATTTGCCAAACTGGGAATCATATTAGAATGCAATAGAGAACCATTACACATTCATACTCAAGTTTTTAGTTGTAAAATAATCTCTGAAATTCCCCAGAAATAGAATTTTGTTTTCCATTTACTATTCAGTAGATTTGGCCAATTACTCTCATCAATAAGCAACAATGACATTTTATATCACCAAGAATTCATTTAATTTAGGTATATAATATTTTCCCTAATAAAATAGCCACAGTCATTTTGGGAGATATTGGAAGAACCTTATTAGATATGTGTAGTAATATAGCACAGCCCTTCATCAGTGGTACTCAACTTCATTTAAAAGGCTCTAGATTTTTTAACTGACTCATATAGTGGAATTGAGCAAGATGTCGATGTGTAGCTTGAGCCAAATTTCTCTTTCTTTCCACCCATAGGCTGCCTATTGATTTCATGTCTGAGGACCCCATAATTTAAAAACCACAGCCAGAATTTACACATGTTTGATAATCTCTCAAATCATTCACAAAGTGCTGCCTTGTTGCATAAAGAAATGACCACATGCACTTTGCCTCTGCTGTCATTTGGACTCAGGCACTCTGAGCTCCTTTCAACCACACTGAAACCAAGGAGACCATTTCAATTGAAGCATTTTTCATCAGCATTTTTGATCTCTCTAGAACAGATTGTAAGTTCTTTTTAAATATTGTTATGTGTCTCTCATTAATGTAGTGTTCGTGGCAAGGGTAAAGGGAGAGGCTTCTCAGTTCTTTCTGCATATGTAATAAGGGGCAGCCGAAGCAAACATTACAGTTCAAATTCAGTGTCTGTTACACAAATTCTTGAAGTTACTACTCCTGCATTATAGTAAGACCCTTATTTGTATTTCTGTGTTATTTAGCATTGGCCAGCATTTAATCCAAAATTATACAAGTTAAGCCAGAAAACTGGTAGAACCAGAACTGGTTAGCTAACCCTAACCTACTTTAACCAGAATCTCTAGTAAGTACACACATATGCATACTTTGGGTGAAATATTCCTTAAAATACATTTCAAAAATTATGTCTAAACTTTTAATGATATAAAATCACTAATCCTTCGGGTTTTCCCAGGTGTGACATCTGAATTTTGCACTTCATCCTCCTGACCCTATTGTGTTTGAATCCTGATTTTCTTTAGAGCATCAATAAGAGATGGGACATGTGGAAAACTATTCTTTCTTCTACATAAAAACTGTGGCTTCCTCAGTCAAAGGAAATGCTATAGACAGAATTTAGAACTTTGAGGATCTGAAAAGCACTTCAAATTTTGCCATATATCCCATCCTAATTTGGGGGCTCTGGTTAAAGCCCCAATTTTGTAAAAGACTAAATCAGATTGTAAATTAAACTAGTACATAAATTAGCAACTAGTAGAGTCAATATAGCTATTATAGCCCTATGTCTACAAGCCAAAAGCAAGCTATAGGTAGTCAACATTGTTCAAGCATTTTTGGCCATAATCTACATTATAAAATAAATTTATATCACAAATAAGTTCATGTATACATACAATTGAATTATAAATTACATGAAATATTTTTTACCCCTACTATATATACTGTGCTTTGATATCTTTTCTTCTATTATGTATTATTTTAAAACTCTTGGTCATGACTGTATAATAATGGGTTTCAATCACAATCTCATAAAGATTCTAAGTTTTATTCCATGTCTTGAGTTAAGAATTTCAAAGTTTAATATAGCTATTAAAATATCCAATGATGTTAGAAGAAACCATCTTACTCTTATGCTCTAAGCATTTCTCTTTCTCTTTAAATTGATTCATAGTCATGGATACCTAGTTCCTAAGAGCTTCATCATCAATGGTACATTGTATTCTACCTGACCACATGTGGTAATTAGATTGGCAGTTGTGCCAATCTGTAACCTGCTTCTATACATTTGGGCATGTAAATGATAACTTTATCGTATTTTCTTCATTTATGTCAATAACGAGTACTAATAAACCACATTTCCTTGAGGATCTATAACCTGCAACCCATTCTCTCTCATTAATTTTTGTATGAATTAAGGTATTTCAATGTAAATAATGAAACCCATTCTGATTAACTCAAAGAAGAAAAAGGAGTTTATCGAGACCTTACTCTGTAACATAAAATCAAAAGGACTTCTTAATATCCAAACTTTAAAAAAAGTACGAACCAGGTAGTTTCAGGAACCTCAGCTTCAGAAATGTGTCGATCCTTCTGAAGTATCTCTCCAACCACATTGCTAACAATTCAAATTTGTGAAAAGAGAATCTGATTGACCCAGCTTGATATACTGTGCCAACCCTATGATGGCATGGCAACAGGGTCTTCCAATAGGCAGCTCATCAGAACCATATAGGATGAGAAATATGTCCCAAAGGAAGACATGTTCTCAGACACACATAACAGATGTTCACTATTGTAAATCATAAAATCAGGATAGTCACTCAGTGTAGAACTAGGGTTCAAGAAAAAGTCTAGTTCAGAAAACTTCAGAATCCTTCCCCAGCAACTCAGACAGACAGTTGTCCCCATTCTCAGAGAGGGACAATGATTCAGTGACAAGGCTCTGTGATTCAGGCACTGATGGAGAATTTCAATATTCCAGCAGACCCTACTTCCCTGGTTGTGGTAATGGGAATTGGAGAGGGTGGCATTCTCAATGCTGTCCCCCTTGCTTGTTTTTGAGATAAGGTTGAAGCATTAAAAAATCCTACATTAATCAGAAATGTCTAACGAACAGTAGTTCTCACACTGAATGTCCACCAGTATGACTGAGGTGTTTTTTCAAAATACACATGGTCATAAAACCACCTCAGAGATTGTGATGGAGCCCAGATAGACATATATTTTTTGGACAGAGGGTATTTTTGATTCTCAAGCACAGCCAGGGTTAAAACTCAATGACTTGGAAATTAGAGCAGCCTAAAGCCTGGGGTAAGAAGGCATTTTTTTAACCCAACTATGAAAATCACAGAAAGAAAAAAGGGAGGCAAGCAAGTTGTGAGACTTGGGGAGGAGGTGAATACAGTGTGGTTTTCTATGTTTAAAGTATATTTACTAATAATTTCCTTTTCTTCCCACCTCATCTTAACTGAAATTCTGACATTAACAAACTGTTCATGCCTTAAAGTAACCCTTTCATATTAAGCCTTTTGGTCATTAACATGTTAGTAAAAAAGGTGGGAAAATTTAAGAAAAGAGCTGGGAATCAGAGACAGGTCAGGAACTTTTGCTATAGAGTAAGAAGATGCATGAATGAAAGACTTATAATAGTTGAAAGTAATGTGTGGAGGACCACTAATTGTATGTGCATCCATTTTTCCCTCTTCTCACTAATAGAACTATATTATAGCTTAGTTAAAAGATTACATTTCCCAGACTTCCTTGACAGTAGGTAGCCAGTGAAATGTAAACAGAAGTTGTTAAGTGTGTGGCTTTCTCACTGACTAGCTCTTCATATAGGGGACTGACTAAGCTTTTCTTCATCAATTTTCTTCATCAATCCACAATGAAACTCTGATTTAGAAAGTGAAGTTCCAGATGCCATTTTGAACTCCGAGGTTATCTGAGTATGGAAAGGGGTTTACTGAAATGGCGGAACAGAAGAATGACTGGAGCCTGGCTCCCTGATGACATGAATTTCAACGGCCTAATCTCAGCCATTTCTCTCTACCTCCAGAACCTTGTTACATACAGGACCTCTAGTTTGTATGTTACATACTGGGGTTTTCGGTTATTTGCAGCCAAATTGAATTCTAGAGGAGAATCTGGAATATGGCCAAAGAGGTCATTTTCAGGAGAGGCTTTCAAAAGGAAAGCTCTGAAATGTCTTAATTTATTTTTTTAAAAATATAACTTCTATTAAATGGAAGGTAAAAGAAGCCTGTGGCCTCTCTTTTGTAGCGTAAGACAGGCTACCATAGTCTGTCTGTTTGCAGTCAGTCTTGCAAGCTTCATCTCAACAGTCCCCCTACCCAGTACCAGGGTTTCTCTCCCATCTAACCAGCCATTTCTTCTCCATCCATCCCTGCCCTCAGACCTGAAGCTCCTTATAGTTGTCTCAGTTATGGCTATGGTCTTCCAGGATATTCTTCTCCATCCCAGCTCCACCACTAATGCCACTTTGTCTGTCTGTCCAGCCCAGCATCCTCACCAAGAGATGAGCTTCCCCTCTGTGTTTGCACAAAACCTGGACAATATTCAACAGGAGATGTTAGTACAGTAATGGGTAAAGGGACAGATTAGAGCTGACCTATTTTTGTAAAAGGTTTAGAGCTGGAATTAAATTCTGTAAATGAAGACCTTGAAGTAAAAACTTAGTATTTTGAGATTGTTTTTAGTTGTTTTACATGTATTTAGGTATTTCCTAAGGTCACATCCTATCAGAGGCAGTTAGGAAAATGTGAGATTGTGAGATTGTGACAGTTTGGATACTATAAAGTTAAAAGTTATATGAATAACTGATAAATTGAGATGCTAAGAGCTAAACATTCCCATCACGAGTTGCAACTCTTCGTAGTGAGCAACCAGACAACCTGCAGTCTGTCTTGACATTCCCCTGACCTAGCAGCTAGCAGGGTCAGTGGGCTACAGGGGGAACAGATGCTCTTTAAATGGTCTGAGTGGCAGCTGATGGCAGTCATTGTCACGTGGTCCCTTGGATAGCTGGGATTCTGCACTCCCCACCTCCACTCCCACCTCCATGTCCCTATCTCTGGTTTCTTTCCGATGTGTTTGACAATACTGTTTATATGGCTGGGCCCTATTTGTATTCTTCATTGTCCCTCAGATGTATTCATAGACAGGGCTTTCTACATGCCCAAAGCATTCCATGGTCTTCCCTCTACACCCTGGCAGCCATAGTCTCTAATCAGCTTCGCAGATGAACTCGCTCCCACCACCAAACACAAATGCATACCTCCCTGCGCTGGTTCTGAAAGCCTATCTCAGTCTAGCCTTATATTTCTGCGCCCCATCTCAGATATCACCTCCGCTCACACATACCCTCTACCCTTGAAGGCTGACACATCTTGAGCATGTTGACCAGTATTGGTTTTGGCATTGTCTAACAGGGGACCTTAGATGAATCATTTAGTCCCTCCCACCTCAGTTTCTTCATCAGAAAATGATGGGGCTGAATAGTGAACTTAAAGATCCCTTTCGATTCTGAAAAGCTGCCATATTTTGAACACAAATTCTTTTATCCATGCCTATATCTTTCCTGATTAATAATGCAGATAATAATAATGATAACTGACACAGAGTACCTACTATGTGCCAGTCATAGTGCAAGCTGCTTGACATGCTTTATGTCATTTGACCCCTCTTAACTAATCTTTAAAAGGTGAACACTATTACTCTCTTTTGAATTGATGGAAGACCAGAGCATTAAAACAATATGCCCAAGGTAATAAAGATTACAGCCAAGAACGGACATTGAAGCTGACCCCAGAGCTCATGCTCATGACCACTACACTATTCTAAGGCAGTGTCATGAGCCTGACGGTCATATGTTGGTGCCAGAATCCTAGGTTCAAATTCTAATGCTACCATTTACAAGTAAAGTTTTAAAAACTGTGTCAGCATTTAGTAAATGACCAATTATTATCAGCTATTTTTCTTGTTGTTCCCAAAGTTCTTCCATTACTGTTTCCTTCTAGAAACAACGAATTCCACTTGGCTACAATATATAGAGATGACCTCTTAAAAACAAAGAAACAAATGTAAAACATCACAGAAGAGGGAACTCCAAGAGAAAAGCAATACTAAATTAGTCCTTGGAAGAGGAATTCATTTTTCAAACCTTGACATAATTCAACTTCCACAAACTATAGTTGTTTCAGAGGAACTTTTTTTTTTTTTTTTTTTAGAGGGTGGGTGGCCGGAGAACATATGCAGAATTCAAAGACTTGATTTAATAAGAATTCGAATTCTACTTCAAAACTCTACACTGGCAAATACCATGTTCTGCAGATATGCAATTGGGTAAAGAATCACCACTGTTCCTAGGCAACAGACCAGAGCAACAGAAGAGAACTAAGCAAACAACTCAAGCTCAAGGGCTGTGAATTTCATCTTCCACGTTACTTCTATGACCTTGAGCAAGTCACCAGCTCGATGTGTCTTTTGCTCCTTATTCTGTTAAATGGGGATAAAAGCCTTGTATTAAGAAGGCAATTTCTAAAAGTAACCTGCCAATAAAATGCATAATTAAAACATTAGTTAGCCATTAACATAATTGTCTACTCATTAATATACATGTGTGGTCTTAGCTTTCATGCATTAATTATTAAGAATTCTTCAATCAGAGTTTTTCAGAATATAAACTAGGGCCAAATTTGTGTTCTATATTAAGATCAAAAAATATGTAAATCTCAAAGGAACCCAGGTCTTAGAGCTATAATTTATACAAGGACACAAATACCTTTAATATAATTGTTCCACTGCCCATAGTTATTTCAGACTAAATTAGCTTTAATTTAGAAAGATTCTGAAAGCTATTTAGCATCTCAATAGGGAGGACGGCTCAAGATGCCTTAAGTTACAGTGTATCACTCCAGCATGACTAATAATTATCATCATCCTTATTATTATCAACCACAAAAGAATGAAGACCCAACTAATTACCTAGTAGCCAAGCATCAGTAAACATTGGGAAGCCCTTCCATTTTCCTTGAATTGTTATTTAATTCAACAGTGAAGAAGAAGTTTAACTTCACAATACTTCTGCTTTCATGTTGATGGAAATAAAAGAAAAAAAAATCAGCCCAAATTAGAAATAAGACCTGGGGACACGTTGCCCTTTTCTTCTGAGGAGTAACTGATTGTAAAGCCTGCAGAGGGTCTGACCTGGTTATTTCTGTATTTGAGAAATTGGAGAGGAGAGAAACACTGAAAAAGACCCCCCCAAAAAATTGCTTACTAAGGGTTAATGCCTAGTTTATCTATTTCCCATAGTCAGGATAGTAACCCAGAATTTCTCTTACATGTTTGTATTTTCCGTGATTCCTTTTTCTGAAAGACAGATGTAGTTCTTATTAGCATCTTTGGAAAGACTCTCCGTCTGAATGTTTACCTCAAAAGAGAAGACTGAGTGGGATCACTTCCCGGTAGGAACTGACTTCTTCATTTCTTATATTGTTTTGTTTGTTTGTTTGTTTGTTTTAGTTTTTCTTTCTTTCTTTTTAATAATTTTTTAATTTTTATTTTTAGCTCTTTCTTACAAAATGAAACCATGTTGATTTAGAAAGCTTACAATAAATAGCGTTTTATTTGGAGATTTTTTCCCCCTTACTTTAAAGATGACTGGTGAGCAGAACCCTGTTTAAGTCAGCAAAGCAAGGAGGAAAATAACTCTTATTGACAGAGCTCTCTCTTCAGTTACCTAAATATAATTCATAATAGCCACCCAAAGCAGATGTTTTCTCATTCAGAGGTTAGTAATATGTATGCTGGAGGTATCAAGTTAAAGAGTTAAGTCAATATTTGTCTTAGTTTACATATCCAACTGGAAAAATCAGATAAACAACTCTTATTATAACAAATGAATTGGTCACAGTAATTTTGTTATGCCATTTTGATAACAAGGTCAGCAGGGCCCCAGAAGGTGTTTTCCAAAGAAGTCAGACACAGAGGTAACATACACTTACATAAGACGACAAATGTCATGAATGTATGATACATACTAACTAGTCTGCAATCCCATTCTTTAGGTGTTGACAGAAAAAGACAACCACAGTGCATCTGAGGACTGAGATCACTGCCTCTGTTTACCTTCAAGTGCAATGGGAAATTACCTGCACACAGGTGGAAGCAGATGTTTCTTGATGGAAGCAACTGCCTGTGAGAGGCAACTGAGTCACCTCACCGAGAAGCCCCATCTCGCTTCCACCCTCCCATTACCGAACACCTACTTTACAAGGCTACATGTTGGTCAGTTAAAAACTTTTCATAGTAAAGGCTCTTGGAAAGGTTCACTTTTCAAACAATCAATTCCTTTTTCACTAACATAATGGTTTTTTTTTTTTTTTACCCTCAAATTTTCTACACGGCAAACAGATTGCCCAACATCACAGTTCAGGCAAAGCTACACCAGTGAGTTTACTCAGAGACTCACATGTGAGGTGATTTAGGATCATGTTCCACAGTTGGGCAACCCCAATCTCCTTTGCTTTGCCTAGTAATGCCGACCAGAAGCATGAAAAAATAACAGCTCCTATCACTTTTCGACCTGGTGTTTCATGCCAACACTTTCATTTAGTCTTCATTTTGCCCGAAAGAGTTTTTCTAACCTATAACTTTTTTTTTTTCCTGCAGTTTTAGTGCCAGATAAGCATGGGCCCCAAAAGGTTGAAAAATCAATGACGAAAGTGGGGCGGAAAGGAGATGTGCACTCCAGAAAGCTTCCTGGCATCTTTTCTCCAACAGCCATCATGAGCACTCATCTTCTCTTCCTTCTTAGGAACCATACACCGTTAGCACGCCATATGCAAACCGTGTATGAAACTTCAAATTATTTTTTAGAATAGATATAAAGGTGTCATTGTTCAACTGATATGTTTTTCTATCTGTGAACATTGTTTGAGCATCTTAGCTCTGGTCTGGAACACATTCTAATGTTTCTTATTAAAGTTAATGGAAATTTCTCTTCGCTTAATGGCTTTTCGCTTAACAACAGAATTTACAGAAATGAATGGTACTCGCTAAGGGAGGAATAACTATAATCTAGTTTGAATCTGATCTATACAAATGGAAATCTGTTCTCTCTAATCTCTAATTTGGTACTTTTACTCAGCTCTAAAAATAGTTCTGTTTTCCTTGTTTCTTTCCTTTCAGAATGTTTTTCCCATTCCCTGGAATTCTCTCTCTGTGCAGGTCACCCTATCCAAATTATGCACAGGTTTTAATATCCTACTCAAATGTCTCCACTGGCCACTGCTTTCTCTGATAGCTGACAGTCTTACTGGCTGCACCATTCATCTTCCCACATAAGCACGTCTTGCTAAACATACCATAAATCTTGTTCACAAGCCCAAGTCTTTCCCGAAAGTTAGACTGCAAATTCGTTTTCTCTCTCTACTACCACAAATCCACCCCCGTAGCACCTACTAGGGAGCTGAACAAGGTGTAGATACTCAATCAATACTTATCAAATTGGGATACAACAGAATTATTGTTTTCTAGTCCAGCTTTCAATAGAAGCAAAATCCATGCACATCCAAATCATTTTAAAGAAGTGCTCTGTTGTATTTCTTCCAGTTTCGTCCATTGTCTGCAACATGTCAGCTCTCTTAATGTGCTTTGAAACTGGAGTCCGTGATTGCCTCATGAGTAGGAGTTGGGTTGTACTTGTGTTCCCTTCTCTGCACTTTAGCCTCCCTTTCTAGCAGCTTTACTGTTTGCTCTATAAGCTACTCCTGTGCTTCCAGGGAGATCCAAATCTTAAGCTAAAAAGGGCTTCTACCTTAAGGTGAGATGGAGGAGATCGTGCAGGCATCAACTGAGCTGCCCACAGTAGTTGGACTCCTTCATAGACTGAGGCTGTATCTGCTTCCTCTTGTCACTAAGTTACATAACTTCATAAACATTGGCCCTCCAGAGTTTATCAGCACTTCTGTCAGCTTCTGTTTGTAGGCCAGGGATTTGACAGATTTCCTCAGTGTTAGGGAATGTGCCTGATTCACTTTTCATGGGACATTTTGGTACCATAGAGGTTGAATTATTCTCTCAGATCCAGAGACCAGCTGGCCTCTGGTTTCGGCCCTGCTCACTGCTTTGTGTTTCTGTCCTATGTTCAGGCCTAGAAAGATCTTTGTCTTCTTTGAGGGAAGAGGCATGCTTTTATTATTTATTTATGTATTTAGTATTTTGATATTGTCATGTATTACTGGTGTATGTCTGGAGCTACCTAGAGAAAGGAATGGGGCAGGAGGGAGTTGCAGGTGTTTGAATCACTATCTCATCTTAACCTGCAAGAAGAACAGCGGAAGGCATACTGAAGGAGGCACATTTGAGCTGGGCTGTCGACCATGGATTGCAAGAGATGAAGAACTGGAGGCCAACCCTAAGGAGAGGCATGAATTTTCATTTGGAGGCAGAAACATGTAAGCCATAAGTCAGAGAGGGCAGAGATTGATTTTAATTGTTACATTCTGTGTGTGTGTGTGTGTGTGTGTGTGTGTGTGTGTGTGTGTCAGAGGGTGTCAAGGGAATTTAAGCTGAAAAGGGAGACAAGAGCAAAAATCAAAGCTCAAAAAATTTAAATGACCTACCCAAGGTCTTTGAGCTCTGTCCCCCTCGAGGCACCTAACTTAAACAAAAGCACATCAAAGCCATAGTAGAGGGCAGACAGCTATACCAAGAGAAAGGAGGAAGAAGAAGAGAGGGAGAAGCAGAGGAAGACAAGCAGTAGAAGGTAGAGGGCAAGGAATAGAACTAGAAGGAGGAGGTAGTACTCTTTCCACAGGGAGTTTATCCTTCAATTTTGAATAGATGACATTCATAAATAGCATAATATACAAATTTGATTCTCAAGGTCTCCTACAAAGCAATGTAAGATGATTAGTAAAAATGAGATAAACCATGTATGCAGGGGAGGAGGTTTCCTGGGGAAATGAGAAGGAAAAGAAGGACCACTGGGCATCACTGGAGAGTATCCATTCCAACCTCCGTATTTTATAGATGAGGAAACTCAGGCACAGAGAGGCTAAGTGACTTGCTTGAGGTCACATGAATGCAGACCCAAGACTAGCACCCCAGGCTCATAACATTTATGCAATTTTCTTCTCATTTCATCATCAGGGAGACATGAGATTAATTGAGAAATATTCACTTGAGCAGATACATTTTGAGCCAATAAAAGGAAGCAGCATTTATAATTTGGTTCTTGCAAATGCAAATTTTGTAGAATACTGTGTTGGTGAGTCTGATGATTTGGGAATGTAATCAAAATGTCTTTTGAGCAAATAAAAATGCATTGTATGTGAATATTCTACATTCTGGAAAATGACATCATTGGCAGAAGGAAGAAGAAGACTTCATGGGATAAAAATGGGGGAACAAGAAGCCCTCACTGGTCACAGAAAATTATTATGATAATAAGTGATAACAGATCAAGAAGGCAGTCAATGTCTAACTGGTTTCTTAGACCATTGGACACTGACATTCCCAGTTTGGCTGTTGACCTCCAAGACTATTGTCCTGAAGAGGCAAATTAACTTCAAAACTGAATCATATTTTGCCTTCAAACACAACCTTAATGAGTAGATATGGCATCTTTTTTCTTTCTGATCAAAAGCTGACCTTCTCTACAAAGCCTCTAGTATTAAATTTTGACATTTTAGTAAACTTTGGTTTGGTTTATAAAGCAAAATTCAACACTTAATACCTACTTTAGGAGACACTAATAAAATAAAAGAATTCATTGCCCTGTCCTATTCATGCTATATTTCTGGAAATAGTGTATGGCTAAGATTATCTTTTCTCTGGAAAGACTGCAATTTTATCAGTTTTGAAGTTCTATATATTTTTTTAAAATGATAAATTTAGGTATTTTAAACTAGTAATTTCCTTTCTAGGAAGCAACTTTAAGGAAACAATCAAAAACTCAGATTAATACACAGATATGCCCATCACTTAATTACCTGTCATCACAAAAAACAAAAATCTGTCTAAAAGTCAAACAATAATAGAATAATTAAATTATCATGTATATATACACTATTCGGTACTATTGGGTACTATTAATATTAGGAATATTGGGTATACTATTGAATTTATGTTTGCAAGAATACTTGAGAACATAGGACAATATCTCCTGTAGAATGTAAACTCCATGAGAATAGACCAAGTCTGGGTGTGCTCAAGATTGTTTTCTCAATTTCTAGCACAGTGGCTCAATGAGTATTTGTTGGATGAATGAATGAAAGTATAAAAATATTAAGTCAAAAAAAGAAAGAAGAATTCAAAGCTATGTATATATTGTAAATTCTACTATTTCTTCTCAAGTAAAAGACTCCAAAAAGATGCTGTCACTATTATTACAAACAAAAGCGAGATTACCAGAAGCATTCTTTCTTGTGGCTTTATGTAATATAAACATAATTAAAATGTGTTCGCTCCTGAAAGCAAAAACATGTTTCTTGGGTGCCCATGTAGAGTTTTAGTGCATAGAATAAACAAGTTGAGAGTAAAAAAAAGATAACAGTTTTTATTTTAATCAATTTTCCCCCTAATTCTATTATATTGAATGCTATTTTTCAAAATTTGTTCTTTGTTGCCATAGTGATCAGCTCCCAATGTGAAATTATATCACACTGGCTTTCTTTCAAGTTTCAATAATGTGCCATCACCGCCCACTTCTCCTTCAACATGCTCAAATCCTCTAATCACTCAGTATCTTAATAGCCTCACTTTTGGGGGAGCTGAAGTAGGAGCGGGGTGAGGGGGAGCAGTTAAGAAAGTATTATATGCAGAGAGTGAGAGTAAAATTTTTTAAAAAGTAAAATTTGAAAATAAATTAACTTACCATATAAAATAAGATCTGATCTTCTCCACATAACAATGCACTCTTCCCAATATACCTTGAACTTTCATTTTATAAATGAAATGCTAATGGATGAATTGAGCCTTAACTTTAAATGATAGTAATTTGAGAATAAAGGTGTATAGTCTGCATTACAACTTATAGGTTATCCTTAATATAAAAAGAACCTACAAAGCAATGATAAGTTTTTTTTCCAGTAGAAGAATGGGGGAAAGATATAGATAGGCACTTTACAAAAAAAAAAATAATAATAAAATGGTCAAAAAATGCATAAAAGGTATTCAATCTTGCTAATAGACAAAGAAATAATAATAAAATGGTACCATTATATGTTTGGTGAGTGGTAAAAATTTTAAAAGAGAATAATGCTGATATAGCTAGAGTTTAGAGAAATAGACATTCTTATACACTATGTTAAGAATGTAAGTTAACACAGCCTTTCTAAATATCTTTTGAATCCAACTGTCCACTTCCAGGAATTTATCTAAAGAGGAAAAAATATAGAGAATTAGGATTCCTGACTCTGGGTCTCTTGATTTTCCCCACCCAGGAACATGCTATTCCCATAGTGCAAACTGACTGCTGCCTCCAGCAACTTCAGGTGACTCCCTATTGTGTTTTTGTTGTTGCTGCTGTTTTTAATGGATGACAAATCTTGAGCAAAGAAAGAAACATAGCAAGGCTCAGTGAGCTGAGTTTACACAGAAATTATAGGCTGTGCTCCTGTTCAGTCAGAGTTTGGAACTAATTACAAGGTATTCCCCAAACCACACCTCTTGGGGTGTCACATGCATTTCTGAAGATTTCCTGCTGATGACTGCTGGCCATAGGCACTTCCCCTGTGAAAATCAAAACATTGCTTATCTATTAGTTATGTTCCAGTGTAAGATTTCTAGAAATCTTCCTAGGAACCAAAGACTTACCTGGATGTGTAGTCTCTCACCACTATCTGCCCATTTAGGGCCACTAAGGAAGCACTTCCGTTGCTAAAGTAAATCATTATCCTGAATAGAAGTGATTCCAGTCTGCTCGCCTGTAGCATAGGAGATGAATATAAATGGAATCATATTAATGAGAAAAGCCCAGATCTCTCTAAGCCTTGACCTGACCTGTTCTAGACCACTGAAAAGTGTTACAAGTGATATCTGGGTGTCCTTGGCTGGTGTCTCATTTGGGCTTCCAAACCTAACCTTCAGCTACATCCTCCAGGGTTTGGGGGCACCCTCACATTCCTCCTATGCCTAGTCTCTTCTTTGATGCTCTCTTCCTCCAGAGACCCTCACCCCTGCTACCAGCACCCACTCGAGGAAGATTTAAGTCCATTATAAGGCTCTCTCTGGATGCTCTCAGGTATACCAAGCCCCAGTGATAGTCTGGTGATGTCTCTGAAGATTGGGGAGAAAGCATCACCAGGGCCAGAAAGGTAGAGGCTGAGCAGGCACCAAAACACCTCCCCATACCCTTATCTCTCCCCACTCCGCCAGACACCCTCCTCATTTCTCCTGCAACAAAAACAGGCCCGATGCATAACAGCTCGAGCAGATCAACTCATCCCGGTGCTTCAGACAGGTCTGAACCTTCTAATGGCTCAAGCCCGGATCTCAGCTACAGGCATTTCCCTGGTCAGTTTATATTCCAAAGCGAAGCCTATTTTGAAAGAATGAAACCAGTTTGCAGGGTGTTAAAAAAATTTACATCTAAATACTCTAAAGTGGTCTATCAATTCAGGTCAAGTTCACTGGGAAAGAAATGCCAAGCAAAACATGTGAACAAGGATGTGAAAACCAAGGAAGACACAAGAACCCAGCAATCAAAATGTTGTCCTTCCTTTTTGACTTAAATTTGTCATTGCTGTCAGATCAGATCAAATCACCATTCAGACAGCTTTTTAAAAGTTAGCAACAGTTTAAGCTTAATTTTATTTCAGATTTCAAAGTGAACTTAAAGAAATGCCTTATGTAACATCCATGAATAGATTGAAACACTAAACACATTATGCAGTGGCTGGAAGAGAGGATCAGACTCCATTTCGATAATATATGGCTGGGCCTACGGGGACATGCTCAGATCAATCTCAAACATCGGGGATTACCTACACAAACACAAGAAATTTAACACTGCTGAATTTGACCACTCAGACGTAAATGCAACTGTTCTCTGAAAAGATCAATGTTTACAGCCTTAAATTCATTCAATATTTAATTTAAATGCAAGCTGGTTTATGCCTGAAGCCAAAGCCTGACATTTCAGGGTTTTTTTTTTTTTTTTTCTTTTCACCATTGACAGCAAAAAGCATCACATGAACTCAGGTGCCAAGAAGGTTTCAGGCTGCAACCACAAGGCCCACCCAATGAGGGACCCAAGAATAAGGTAGAAAGGCATATCCACATACCCAACCTAGTCCTGCTTGCTAGGAATACCAGCTTCCTAACTAGTTTCCCTGTTTCCCTCTTATGCCTCTCCAGCAGGTCTTTATGGGGCTGCCAGGGCCACCCTTTCAAAGCCACATTTCCAAGGGACAAAGACCGGAAACATTCCATTCAAAGACAAGATAAACATTCAGGAAAACATTGCCAAAGAGCAGAATGGGCTGAAAATTAGGAGAATCCAAACAAAAACTCCAAATAACTCTAGATCCAACTTTTATATTGTTTCTTTAATTGAGTTTTGCTTTGTTTATATTTCAAAGGCCGTGCACACTTAGCACAGAAAATAGAGACACGCAAACAACATCTTTATATTAGAACTTGCATCTCCTGGTAGGCATATTTGTACCTGTCCTTCAAGATTCTCCCTCATGAGCACACATACATAATGTTCCTTGTATACTCTGATAAACAGGCCTCACTCCTTTAGAATTTCTGGAATGAGAACCATGCATTAGTATTTTTTAAAACTCCCTACCTCTATCCAAGATACCAAAAAGTTCAAGAACAAAACTTTTATGAAGGGTGTCAGACTATGCCACCCCAAAATATAAATACACATCTTTCGCATAAGGATAATTTGGAGAAACTGTTGACATTTCAGATGCTCTGAAAAGCTTTTACTAAGGAACGTTTGCATTTATAAGGGAAACCTCTATCTGTAAGTGTGTCTCTCTCTCCAGACCAGAAAGAGCAGGATAACTTTTAATCTCCAAAAACCCCAATCAGTGAAGAAGGCAGCTTCAGCTTTACTCTTGTTTACTCTTGTTTACTGTGCTTTGCCTAGTAACCCTCTCATAGCTGGGCTCCCCACCTCAACATTTTCTTTTGTCTTTAGCTGAAGATGGTATATTAGGTGATGGCATAGGCCATTCAGGAAGAGTTACTCCGTCTTGGGGAGTATCTCCCATGTACATGTAAGGTATACATGCTAATGAACTTCTCTTTGTTTTTCTCTTATTAATCTGTCTTTTATTATGGGGGTGGGGGGATGACATAACCAACAACCTAAAAAAGTAGAGGGAAAATCATTTTTTCTCCTCTACAGTTACAGAAAGAACTGGGAGTGAGAAGATTAGGTTTGGGTGAAAGAGAGTGGTGGTTTCAAACTAGGTAACTTGGTGAAGATACGGAGTCCCAGGCTCTCTCTCCTACTTCTATGAGCCTTAGGTAGTGGGTTCTTCATTAGTTCTCGAGACACGTCAGATACCACCAGTGTAGGTGACCAATCTCCTATTGTGTGACTGCTCTTAGATGACCTACTCCTTTCTCGTGATCATTAGACTAAGCTTCAGGAGCTGGGCTGTTCTCTAAGGCAGGAGCCACTAGCCATACTAAGTTATTGAGCACTTAAACTGTGCTTTGTTCAAATTGAGAGCTGCTACAAATGTAAAACAAGCACTGGATTTCAAAGACTTAGTGAACATAGAAATCATAGTATTTTTTCTATATTGGGTTCCCTCTTTCTTTTTCTTTCTTTTAATGTGGATACCAAGAAATTGAAATTATACATGTGGATCACTTTAGACTTCTCAAGGACAGACTGATCTAGGGAACAGGACCTATGTCTATTCACTACTGTCTCTCTAGCATCCAGCTCAGTGATTTTGTATCAAATAGGCACTCCATCAATATTTTTTTTGACAGAAGGAATGAGTCAATGAATTAATGAATGAACACAGATATATGGTAGCCCAGGCATTCACAGTATTGTTCCACAGACAAAGAAGAAACTTTTAGAAAACAGATACTACTTTGTTTTTGATATCCCTAAAGGTGTCTCTGAGATGACAATTCATGTGGGAGTGGCATATTAGGGAAGGGATCTCCAAAACACAAGTTGGGAAGTGAAGTGAAGCTGAGGAGGGAAGGAAGCCAATTAAGAATGTGTTCTAGAGCCCGTTACCACTGTGGTCTTGATCCTGCTGGAGAACTTTAAGGACCAGTACAGAATTTGTGCCTCAAAGTTATCTCCCCCACCAGAGTGAGGGAGCCAGGGTGTTTACACACCATTTCCCATCAGTCATTAGATGAAGCCTGCTGAGATGGATGCATGTGCTAGTTCCAGGCCCTCTGTCCCATTGTGTGGAGCCCACAGAGAAAGCCTGCACGCAAAAAGGTGCCAGTGCTACCAGATAGCTTGTGTTAACATGGCACAGCTGAGGAAACAGGGGCATACATAGCCAGTGATAACTCTAGTTTCCTTCTAAACAAGCCTATTAAGTTCATCATCTAATGATTAGAATTGGTACCACCATCCCCCAAGGTGGTCAGTAAATACCTTTAGGGGACCTTTGCCAACTCCTTCTTTGTTGACCTCACTTCTTCCTCTTCCATCCTATCCTATAGGTGCCAAATGGATGTGGGGAAATGGGCCCCAGTAATGAGCCCAGTGTGGATTGATTAAAAGTTGCTCGAGTTTATTAAAGATAGTCCCAGCTCCTCTGTCACTGAGCCCATGGCTCTGCTCTATCTCTGTTATTTCACCCTACATAGATATTGGTATGCAATTTTCTTTCTTCTGATTTCTTTATTCTTTTGCAAACTCACTCAGGAATGTGGCTAACTCTTGTGTTTGAATTGTCCGCAATGCATGCACATGGGCCTGAAATGGTAGCAGCTGAATGTTTTAGTAAAGAGTCTTAAACTTCTAGTTTCAGAAATATAACTTCACTTGGTATTAAATCATTTCACACACATACACACACACAACACACACACACACCATCATCATCATCATCATCATCATCATTATCATGGTTCTGTTTGGGGAGGTTAATTCAGTCTAGTTCTTATTTGAAATGAATTAGGAGAAGCGCTAGAATAATTTCCTTAAGCAGAGTGAAGGAAAGCAAATAAGACAGAAGTTGAAAAAAATTGAAAATGACAAATGGCTGTTCTTAGGGGAATTGAACCCAAAGTGCTCCCAAGTTTTTACAGTAATTTTAAATCTACTTGATAACATAAAAATGTATCTGTATTTTCCATGAACAGTTCATTTCAGTCCAGGCCTTGGTTTCTTTCAGAAGACTTGGGCCAAACTATGGTCACGACCTGACATTTCTGGAAGTTTACATTCAAGGCTCTTTCTCCAATCCTGCATTCTAGTAGCTATTTCCCTCCTCTGGAATTCAGATAGCATAAAATTTTAGGTTATTTAATGAAAATTTTAAGTTTTAAACAATTAGGTTATTTAATTTAAATAGATGATTGATAGATAATCTTATAGATCCTACAAATAGTTGCGTCACCACAACTTTAAAAATAAAATTGGATATTCCAATAAAAATAATACAAATTAAAAAGAATCCCCTAGCCATTCTTCTTTCTTAACACATATGAAACATCAAGAGTTGACTAACACAGATGTCTGCAGTCAGGTGTATTAAATAACGACCTCCATAAAGCTCCACCAACTATCGTCATGAAAAAATATAGAGTTCATGTTTTCAAATCTACCGATTTTACAAGGGAAGCCAAATCTCCAAATTTTTCTGAGAAGTATTATTTTTTTAAAAAATGGCTACTAATTTTTTATGATTTTTAAAAATACTAAACAGACCCAAATGTAAAGGACAGAGCAGAGGGCAGGCAAGGTTGTGACTTTGGATCTGCATAGAGCAGAGACGGTCCTAGGCAGTAACTGGGTCATTCATTACAAAGATCTATGGACATGTCCTGCCCTCCAGCAGCTGCCTATCCAAGAGTTCAAATGATGCATACAATGAAAATTTTCATACAAAGAGAAAAAAAAGTGAGGGTGGGGTAGGATGTATTAGTCAGGGTTCACA
Source organism: Eonycteris spelaea (assembly GCA_003508835.1). Lineage (NCBI taxonomy): Eukaryota > Metazoa > Chordata > Mammalia > Chiroptera > Pteropodidae > Eonycteris > Eonycteris spelaea. Next base: position 417,918 of record PUFA01000087.1, on the reverse strand, counting down.
AGAAGAAACAGAACCAATAGTTTCTTCTCCTATTGATTCTATACACATATATGTGTTTGAAAGAGAGAGAGAGAGAGAGAGAGAGAGAGAGAGAGAGAGAGAGAGAGAGAGAGTGATTTATGATTTATTTTAAGGAAATGGCTTGGGGATGGCAAGTCTGTAAACAGGGCAAACTGGCAAGTTGGAAATTCAGGCAGGTGTTGATGCCTGAGGCTACAGGCAGCAGTCTGGCGGCAGAATTTCTTCATTTCCGAGAAACTTGTTTTTCCTCTGAAGGCTTTCGACTGACTAGATGAGTTGAGCCCCACCCATGTTATCCAGGGTAATACCCTTTACCTAAAGTCAACTGATTGTAAATGTTAGTCACATCTACAAACACCTTCCCCACAACACACAGATTTGTGTTTGACTGATGTAACTGGGTACTACAGTCAAGCCAAGCTGAAACGTAAAACTAACTATTCCATAGGATAAGTGCTGTAAGAGAGGTACAAAAATTACTACAAGAGTTCAGAAGAATGAAAAAATCAAGGAAGGTTAAAAGGTTATAAAATAATCCTCATGATAAAAGACTAACGAAAATATGGACTTATTAACGCAGAAAACCAAGAAGAAATACAACTAATCAATAAAAACCAATCACATTGTAGTTCTTATTATGTGTTATTTCATTTAATCATCTCAACTCACCCTAGTGGGGAAGGAACTATCATTATCCCTGTAAAAAAAAATACATAAATTGAGCCACTTTGAAATAGAGTCAGAGCTGCCATCTCAGAGGAACTGCCTTGCACATCTCATGTCTCAAACCTTTGGAATGTTAAAACAGGGCAAAATAATCTTTGGACTGGGCCTAAAGCAACATTATGTACCAAAAAACTGTTTGCTAGGATAACAAGAAAGCAGATGACTACCAGGCTGATCACTAGCAGTCTGAAAATTAAAAACATTCTTTAGAATTAGTGTCACTATGTTAGTTCATCTGCATCAATAGAAATGCCTTCCTTCTAAACGATGTAATTGTTCCCCTTCCCTTTCTCATAAATACCTCTTGCCTTTGTCTCCTAATCATTAAGCCACTTGAATTTCTGCCTGAATCTATGCTTCCCAAATAGCTATTCTTCTTATTTTTTTTTAATCTCAAATAAATGCTTGTTGCCTGTCACTTTGGTTTTTTTATATTTAGGTTAACATCTCCATTTTATAGATGAAGCCCCCAACCCCCGTGTCTTCGATATCATACAACTACAAAGGGATGGCGATGGGACTCAGAGTTAACTGTTTTAAAGTCTTTAGAGCCTTAACCATACTTGTACCACCTCTCCAATGAGCTCATACCCCATACATGAATTCTCACAAAAGCTCCATAAGGAAGATATTATTATTATTACCATCCCCATTTGACGAATGAGGAAAATGAGTTTAAGAGTACAAGGTGGCAGCACATGTTAGATCCTGGTGTATCTGATTTTGAATTTGTGCTTGGACCGCTGCCCTCCCACCCCTTCACCCCCCCCACACTGCTCATCTCCCACTTCTGTTCTAATTATATAATGGAGAACGCGTCAAGTGGTCTAGCTTGTGTTCAGTGGTGACCAACAAGAGGAGTAGGGCTTAAATTCAGGTAAAAACAAATACTGGTAGAACATTGGAAGTGACTTCTTCGTTATCCATGAGGGAAGTACGCACTTTGACTAGGGAAAGCATTCTCCTAGGAGACCCTGCTACTTTCAACATTAACTTCCCTGAAGACCAGAGATAAGGTTATTATCATTTAATAAGACTGAATTTTGATTATCGATTGGCAAGAATAAAAACACATCACTTTCCACCCACATAGAAAACAACAGCAAAGTTGGCTTCTTGTACATGAAAATATTTCCTTGGCTTTCTTTGAGCTACATGTTTTTTAGCAAAAATTAAACATACACTGCAAATTTTGCTTTCGTTTCTTGGGTAGGAAACAGACTCATTTCAAAGGAACTTTAAAGGAGCAACCAGGAAACTTTTTTTTTTCCTACCCCACTTTGAAACACTCCTACACTATTTTATCCTTTTCCCTCTCTGAGTTATTTTTTCCTTCCTCAGAACGTAAAGTATGTGAGAAAGCGTATGTACTGTTCTATTTTTGCTGAGGAATGAATTTTGAGCTCATAAATTGTTATCTATTCATTTGTTATTCCTTCTCTAGACCTTTATATTAGAGTCAATGCCAGGTCTTTGTTTCTCCTGTGATCATAATGATAACAGGAAATAATAGGGTAATGATTTAGCCATTGTCTAAGACTAAATGATGTCCTTTAATTGTAGGTATTATGTTTTATTTTAATTATATCTCTATAAATGTTTAATTAATCTAATCATCTTCATAATAATTGATGGTTATCATACTGCAGATCAAATAATAAAAATAAAATCTATATTAATTAAGTCCTACTATTTGTTAGAGACTGAGCTACTCACACATTTAAAACTCATGAGGTACATACTGATTGCTGTCCCCATTTTTCTAAAGAGAAAACATCAGTAACTGGCCCATGTTTACACAAAAATGGAGCTGAGATTTACAAGGAAGCATATAACTGCAGAAAACATCTTTGGCCATGACAACGTGAACAACTCCCACTAAAAATAGTGAGGTTTTGTTTCCTTGTTTTACTCTTCCTTCTTGGGAGTTCAAAACAACACTAAATGGCAGAACAAATAAATACAAGACTCCAAAGGGAAACACTGTGAATAAGTAGGTGGCTTTCAATATCGTTCAGGGGAGATGCCAGCCAAGAGTTAGGCTGTGAATCTGCTCCTGAGAATAAGCTATCACATGGAAGGTGAAGGCTTGGGAGGCACTTCACCCAAACCACCGGAACTTAAGGACCCTAAAAGGATCTCCCTGATGTAGCAAACTTTATGAGAAATCATAGACATAGAGCCTGATGCCTGTCTTAGTTCGTTCAGGCTGCTATAACAAAATACTATAGATTGGTGGCTTATAAACAATGGAAACTTATTTCTTACAGTTCTGGGGGCTGGAAGCCCAAGATCGGGGTACCAGTGTGGTGCTTTCTGGTCATAGTTGTCTTCCAGGTTGCATACTGTCAACTTCTCATTGTATCTTCCTTGGAGGAACGTACTAGAGAGCTCTCTAGAATCTCTTTTCTGTGGGCACTAATCCCATTCATGAAACTCTCAACCCTCATGACCCAGTCACCTCCAAAGGCCCCACCACCTAATACCATCACTTTAGGTGCCAGGATTCAACATAAATTTTAGGAGGACACAAATATTCAGTCCACGGCAACAATCAATCCAATTCCCTCTTTTTCCAAAGTGATAATAATAAGCAAGCTCTAAAGCAGGCAAGTGGTTTACCCAGATTCCATTTTAGGTAAAGCTAGAATCATTTATCCAGTTAACCAATTTCTCTGCGCTATGGATCTCAAGTTAAACACAGAGCTGAGAATATCAGTGTAACAGACATTCACTTTCTCTCTGGCACTGAAGAAGGTTTCAGTGACATCTCAGCATCTCCAAATCTCTGTTAACTGGAACTTCTGTAAAAGATGCTCATAATTCTTCAAGATCTCATGGTGCCTTCTGAATCATTACAGAAAAGATAAAATTGTGGTCAGTGTCGTTTTGCTGTTCTGCAATCTATTTTATTCTGTCTCTCCATATGGCATTTTATCTTGTGTCTCCGAAACTTGAGTATGCTCATTAACCAGAATTGCCAGGCTGAGCAGGAGCAGTTAAAAGTCAATGGAGGTGGATCGTCTTGTCTCTCCAGAAAAGTTCGTGGGTTCTAAGTATAACTGGAAGAAAACTGGGGCAAAATAACAACACAGAGGAAATAGCTAGAATATAGAATCAAGGTCTCACAGGCATGGAAATAAAATTTCTGCTTTCACGCAGAGGGAAAGCTTCCTTAAGCTTACATATTAAACCTCAAAAAAGTGTACCTTTGTCTATATATTTAAAGCTAAAGAACTCAGTCTTATTTCAAGAAATACCTAGAAAGAGGGTGGCAGAGCCCCACAAGAGAATCCAGGTGGCTCCGAATACGTAAAACCAAGAAGAGGATGTCATACACAAGCCCTGCAGGCCCAGGGATCAGCGTGTGGGGCAGGCCGGATTCCCTGGGATGCTGAGCTGAGGAAATATGCTTGCAGAAGGTCAGTGAGTGGGTGCTTTTGAGATCAACATTTAAGGAAAAGGGAGGCAGGAGAGAGAATTGGGCTGAGGGCAAAGCTAAACAGCCAAAAGCCATAGACAATACCAGGAGGTCGGAGGCTGGGATAATGGCTCAGAGTTGTCCCAAGTTCCTGCAAAGAATGAATGGGTCTTCACACCCCGCCTCTCCTGGTCGCTGGGTGCTGTTCACCCCAGCCAGAGCCAGGAATCTTCCAGTGGGCTGACAGCTAAGGCTTTTCTGCCAGGAGCAGTCCCAGGAGCTGAGATAGTCAGCCCTTTGTTCCTAAAAGCCACCTGGGGGACATATCACAACACCATCCCAGGGAATATGCTCCTCAGCTTGAAGCAGGGCCTTGCAAAACCAGCAAAGATATCAGGACTGCCCCCCACCCCCATAACCAAGATAGAGCTTAGGGTATGACTCCCATCCCAAGAGCAAAGGTGGTGCCTGGGGCCTGGAAGATGAATCTGTGCCTTATAACAAAACACAAACTAGATACAAGGTCAGGCTTGTAACAAGGCCAACCTAGACAGAAGAGTGCCAACTTGGAGGCTATGTGAGGGCTGGTGGTATGACATGAGGCCCGTTCCCTGCTGCCCTCTCTCCTAGCCCAGCTTGGTAATAAGGAAACACATTGAAGCCCCTAGATGCCTAGCAGGACTGTCTGGGCCACAGACTCAGTTTAGGGGATGTGCGGCTAAATGAAGAGCTGCAGGGGAAGTGAAGGTAGATTACTGATGTATTGAGTAAGGAGAGGGGCCAGGTTAGTGGGGATGGAGGTGTGAGGGGCAGTATCTCAGTCTGACCAGCTTTAAGGAGCAAAGCAAGGCAGGAGAAATGTAGCGGAGGTGGACAAGTAAGTAATTAATAATACTTTACTATGCCAGATACTTTACATTTTACAAAACTGTGTGTGAGAGAGAGATCCCATTTTGCTAGTTCTGCCCCTTTTTTTTATTTTAAAAAAAAGTTATCTGCGAATGAATTCCCACCCCACCCCCACCCCGATCCACTCTCCCCCCGCCCGCCTCCAGCCCCCACAGAGTTATGAACAATACTCTGTGCTTAGTGTCTGGAGTGTGTGATTTTTGAGGTGGCTGAGCCACTGCAGATTTCCTTGGCCAAGTGACCACTCTTGTTCAGGAAGTCACCTCCGGTGGCCGTTTCTTCTCTTTACCCTTCACTTTCTTCATTCACAATGTTAAATGACATAACTGGTTTATTTTATTTATTTTATTTTATTTATTTTATTTTATTTTATTTTATTTTATTTTATTTTATTTGTTTGTTTGTTTGCTTATATTTTATTTATTTATTTAGTTTGGAGACTCATCCAAACTGTGAAGATGGCAAGGTCACGTCACCACTCTGATGATGACTTCACTTTACTGTTTAACCAAACCAGCCACAAGTGCTGTCAGCAGCAATCTCAGACAGCTCCAAGGAAGTCTCTTCTTGTGTCTGGTCTGTGGGATCAAAACAAGTGTTTTGTGTGAGAAAACATAAAACAAGGTAAGATAATACCTCAGCAGTCATAACTGTCAATCAAACATCGCTCTGCAAGAGACGATGTTAGGAAAAAAACTAGATGTCTACCATGTTAATCACGTCCTCTCATTGTGGGACCAAAGCATAAGGAAGGTAAAAAATAGGATTGCCTATTAAAATGACAGGATGGACCAACCACAACCCCATCACTGTAGACTGGTTTGAATGCCTTGCAGAAATGGCAGACAACAGAAAACCACATACAATAACCTGAGAAGCTATTTGAAACTTCCATTGCTCGCTGCTCATAAGTGGTTCTCTGAGGTCACATCCTTGTTATCTTAACAGGCGTAACATAACCCTTCAAATCCAATTAACAAATACTTTATGCAGGTGTTTGTTTGCTTATAACTACTGAGGAATGTCCTTGCACGGCAGCATCCTGCTGTCTATTTTCAGGGACAGTACCTAATTAACGGCCTTGCTGCAGGATAAACACATCATGTTTTCAATAAAATGATAAAAAGCTTTTGGAAAAAAACATATCTTGCATGTCGTTACACTTGAAATTGTCCTTCAACACAAAATTGTGAACAATTATTTTAAACAAAATTATGGTAGTAACAATTGATGAAGATGTGAATTCTGTCATCTCTGATAACTAATTTAGCCATATCTCAGAGATTTTAACAAGATGTTTATAATATAAATTAAAAGTAGTATGATATGTTCCATCATGTCAGAGGGGTACTCACCTTCAAAAATTTCAAGAGAACTCTCTATATCACTCTGGATAAAATTTTGCACTTCTTTTTTTTTAACGGCTTTAGCAAAATTCACTGGTTTTAAATGCACAGTTCAATGATACTTTGCAATTCCTTTTAAAAAGCGATTATTCCTGGTAAAAGCATGTATTGAGTTTTCCCTTATCATATGAATCATTTCTAATTCTGGTATTTCGAGTGCTCTTATTTCTAGGTTACTTATTTGTGCAAACTCCCAGCTCTTGCTAGCTAGAAGATTGGGAGGCCTGGGTTTCCACAATGACAGATTTTAACAAATATTTGGTTGTTTCTGCATTGTAATCAGAATACTGAGAAAGCCTCCTGGCTAATCCTATTTAACACCACAAATAAATAAATAAATAAATAAATAAATAAATAAATAAATAAATAAATAAATAACTCCAAGGGCAGACCATGATATGTTAAACATTTGCAATGTTGCTTATAAATCTATTTTGTTGCAATTATATTTTTAAAAGGTTTATTCCACTGTCAAAATACAATGCATTCAGTCATTGTTAAATAAATTCTGCTCTGCTTTTTTGGAAGATGGACAACCTATGGGTCATTGGGAAAGATAACCATGATGCATAATTTGAAGGTGCTACAAAGTCTTCACTACAAACGTTTGTACATTAGTGTGCTTTACCAATTTGCAGTACATAGAAGAAGCCACTACTGTGATCCACTTTGAAAATCAAAATAATTGTTATACTTCAATTAGCATATATTTTAATCAAAAGGTAAAGGAAGGAAGGACAGACGGAAGGAAGGAAGGAAGGAAGAATGGACGGAAGGAAGGAAGGAAAGTCAGCCTAGGAAAGGTACAATTATTTAACAATTTTAATTAAAACCTATATGTAGGACACTCAAATATAAGGCACATTCCTGAAGAAATGAATTCCATGTTGAGGGATCTTCAAACATGGAATAATGAAAGTTGTACAAGGCAACAACTCTACAAGAGTATGTTGCATAGAAAGAGCCAAAGAGTCAAAACAGTTTAAAGACAATAGATAAATAAAACGATAAATGTTAGAGAAATTTTCATGGAGTAAATAGGACATGAGTTGTCCCTAAGGGATGGTTAATAATCCTAATAGACAGTTTCCTAAATTAGGAATATCTTGGTACATACAGGCATAATTTTGATAGTGGCATAACTAACATGAATATCCACCTAAATTGACTTAGAAATACCACATAAATAGGAATGTATCCATATGGTTATGTGTAGAACAATGGAACCGAAAGATATAAAAGTGGTTTGCCATCACCTCATGTTCCTAGATATTTTCGTGTTTCTGGGCACAACTGTAGATCCAATAACTTAAGAAGCACTGGAATCGCCAAGTTCTGACTTAGAGCACTGCGCACCTTGAGGATATTAAAGCCCTGAGAAGTGCTGAAGAGAAACCATTTAGCCCTATTTACGTTAGAATTCTCCCAAGCTTATCTGATCATGGAACCCTCTTCCTCACAGAATACACCTGTTACACAGATTACACATGTAAAGAAGCTGAACCCCATGGAACACAGACAAGGAAATAATAATCCACAACGATAAAAAAAACAAGCAACCCGATTAAAAAAAGAAAACTCAAGGCTTTAACAGACATTTCACCAAAGGAGAGATACAGATGGCAAATAAACCCATGACAAGATGTCTGCATCATATATCGTCAGGGAAATACAAATTAAAACACATTGAAAAACTAATGCACACCTGTGTGAATGGCCGAAATCCAAAACACTGACAACAGCAAATGTTGACAAGTATGTGGAGCATGGAGCAACAGAAACTCTCGTTTATTGCTGCAGCAAATACAAAATGGTATAGCCATTTCAAAAGATGATTTGTCAGTTTTTCACAAAACTAAACAGAATCCAGCAACCAACCATGTTCTTTTACCCAAAGGAGTCGAAAACTTATGTTCACATAAACACCTGCACGTAGATGTTTATAGCAGCTTTATTCATACTTGTCAAAACTTTGGAAGCCACCAAGATGACCCTCAGTAGGTAAATGGATAAATAAACTGGTATGAGCGGACAATAAAATATTATTCAATGCTAAAAAGAAATAAGCTATTGAGTATGAAGAGACATGGAGAAGAGTTAAAGACATATCACGATGTTGCAGGAAGCGACACCTGATGGAGGAATTTGGATGCTCAGACAATTTTGTTAATGGGAGGAGAGTTTATTAGGCTGGTAGAGCACGTGAGGCTTTAACCAGCACAAAAGCAGGATCTCGCCTTGGTTAGATTTCTTACAGCTCATATACCCAGCAGTGTCCATGCAAGGGGCGCATGATTCCTTTGTCTGAGGGTCTACGTGCACTTTCTGACTCAAGATGGGAGGGGAGTTTCAGGTGCTGGCTGCAAGGGGGAAGGAATTTCCGGAGCATCATCCTATCTATTTACAGATCATTTCTCACATAGGTATGACAAGTTTCTGGAAGGCCATTCAGAGATCTATAGGGTGTGGTTAATTTACAATTGACTGAGTCGGTCATTTCTGCAAACCTTTTCCTTTGCATATTTCAGATGCCTCTTCTCTTAACTACGTAAAAGAAGTCAGTCTGAAAAGGCTATATACACTATATGATTCTAACTATATGACATTCTGGAAAAAGCAAAACTATGGAGATAGTAAAAAGATCAGTGGTTGCCAAGGGTTAGGGTAGGGGAGGGAGGAATGGGTGAAGAACAGAAGATTTTAGAGCAATGAAACTACTCTGTATGATACTATAATAGTAGATACATGTCATTGTAAATTTGTCCAAACCCGTAGGATGTACTCCACCAAGAATGAACCCTAATGTAAACTATAGACTTTGGGTGATAATGATGTGTCATTGTAGGTTTATCACTTTTAATGAATGGACCACTCTGGCACAGGACATTGATGATGCTGAGAATAGGGGAGGCTGTATATGTGTGGGGGCAGGGACTATATGGGAAATCTCTGTACTTTCCCCTCCATTTTGCTGTGAACCTTAAAAAGCTCTAAAAAAGGAAAAATCTAGATTAAAAAAATCTAGTCGTGCTGGCATTATGCACCAGTGGAACCTGGTCCCACACATATTTTGTTTGCTACTTTACTTACTTACATTATCTGTATGGTGCAAAGCTTTTTTAAAAACAAAAACAGGAACAAATTGTTATTGAGAGCTGTAACACAGCTCTATTAAGGGTACAGTGAGTGATAGATCCCAGGTTTTCTCAGCTCCAGTCTTGTGCTTCGTCTACATAATCCTACCATATCTACACTCTGAAATTCTCAAAAACACAGGTGAACAGATTAGAGCAATGTCACAACAGATCTTGAGTGGAAAAAAGCAGGAGCCTAAAGTATAAATGACTCAAATGTAGTCAAATACAAACAATTTTTTTTTAAATAATGAAAGAAAAATGTCATGATTTTAAAAAGGTACAAAATGTCCAAATGGGGTCATAGAAATGATTTAAGTCTGATCCCTTCTTTAGCGTCTTTAATCATTTTAAACATTCTTGTTTTATAGTCTCTATCCAACTGTCCTGTTATCTGAATTTCTTGGGAGGAAAGGTCTCCCCGCTATTTATTAAATCTGGTGATTCCTAATTATGCTGAATTGCTTCTTTGAGGGTTTTTGCAGTTTTCTATTGTGAGCTCATCATCAGGGTTTTGGGTATCCTCCTTGGCATGGAATGAGGGCAGGTCATCCCAGAGGAGTTTACCAGTACAGGACCACTTTTGTGGCATAGATGTTTCTGAACCAACACGAAATAGAAATTTTAGACTCAATTCCTTGTGGGAACCAGGCCTGAGATTACAAATTCTCACACACTTTATGGCAGATCAGCTTTTTGTAAATGGGTGAATTTTTATCCTGCCCACCTATTACTGAAGTCCACAATCTTACTCTCCAAGAGTGTCTGTTGTATCCAAAATTGCCAAAAGTCTCATCTCCTGTCCCACTTGAGTATTAAAAGTCCAACCCTTTATATTCCTGAGGCTGACACCCTTCCCTACCACTGTCAGGATCCACTTATATCTTCTTTATTTGTTCCTTTGGTTGTATCTTTCTTACTCCCTTTAGGTGAAGACGTGCATTTAAACGATGCTTATTATATGTTATTAATGTTTCTAGCATTCTACAGCTACAGGATTTTGGTTTCTCATTCACATATTTCCAGATTCAAAATGCCTGTTAGTCTACACTGAGCAGCTTCTATTAAAGACTGAGGGAAAAAAGCTCCGATGGGTCAGACTTTGTTATATGCCCCGTTCAGCAACTCTATGAGAACATGTAAAACTATTCTAAGCTCAAGGTTTCCCAATGAACTGGAAAAGTCTGTTATGTATTTTTTCTGGGAGCTTTTCTCATATTTAATTTATAAACGGCATTTGTAAATAAATTGATGATGCAGCAAACAGTGAAGAGGAGATATTTTTGGTCAAATTCGAGATCCTTAAAAAGGTACTGCTCCGTGTAGCAACCATAGATGTCGACAAGTAACATCTGTCGAGTACCTCATACTATCTTTGAAGCAGTGATGATGATTTTCAAAGCTTCTTGTTGCTTTAGAAAACTTTTCTAATAGTGAAAGGGAAATCATCTCAATGATTCTTCTTGAACAGATGCTAGAAATCTGGCCCATGACAATTATCCCTAAAATTCCTTTCAAACTCTAAGAACGTAAGCACAATTAGTATTGACTGTTTTAATTACCTTCCTCAGCATACTATTTTAACTAGAATTTATACTATGAAGCTGCATTGTACGTGATATTATATGTACATGTAAGCACATGTCTATAACAATAGAGTGCTATGATGAATGTGTCCGTGCATTTATGCCCAATTTATTAGGCTTGGAGCATAGTTTCACTGTTCAGTATTTTTGTAGGGTTATAGTTGCTGAGTCTTGGCTTTTATGACATATTTTTGTTTACTACCATGATTTATGTCATGCCCAATCCCTGATCAGGAGGACAACCTCCAATTATCGCACTCTTCCCATGGAAAATGAGCTGTTTTATCAAGCACTGCATGCATGATGCTCTAGTTTCCTGGAAGGCATTACAGCCATGCCATCCTGAACAAGCCTGATCTTGTCTGATCCTGGAAGCTAAGCAGGGTTGGGCCTGGTTAGTACTTGGATGGGAGACCACCTCGGAAGACCAGATGCTGTAGGTGTAAAACATAAAAAACAAGGGTTTTAAACTGATAAGGCCCTTGCAATCCGTGAGGTCTACCCAACGGTTGCCTCGCCTATATAAAATAAATAAAAATAAAAGCAAAGACTGTATATGAGAATACCACTGTAACAAATTAATTACTAAAAGGTCATTAATCAAAGGGAATATATTTACTGTATGCAATCATGTGCCTAGTATCATGCTTTTTGGGTTCTAGCTTTCTGAAATATTCTAAAAGATACAAAACAGACTTCTAACACTTAAGGAGTCTACGAGTATTTTAAAAACTTATAATGTAGCTTATAATCAAATACCTAATTGAATTATTCCAGAGGCAAAACCATTTTTTAAAGACATACTTAAGTCATTTAAGGTATATTCAAACCAATTAAAATGCATTTTTTATTATATAAAAGTATCTAGTTACTATTTGAAAATTAACACCTATGCAAAAAGTTAGGATAGGATTGGGGGAGGTCTATTTTTTAAAACCTTAGGAGAGTGTGGTGGACTGGAGAGAGGGAAGCAGAGGTGTACCGAAGAGGTGGACAATGTATTTTCAACTATATACCTTTCCTTGGTAACCTCAACTAGGAAATACTTCTATTGATTGTGATTGGAGAGCTCTATTTGAGGGATTTCTTCTAGGAAACATAAGCAGGGAATTTCAGAAAAGCCAAGTAAATCTTTTCTTTAGGAGGGATCTAAAGAAGTATAAAATGTGGCGTAGTCTCCCTCCCCCTCCCCTCCCCTCCCCCTCCTCCTCCCCTCCCCCCCCTCCTCCTCCTCCTCCTCCTCCTCCTCCTCCTCCTCCTCCTCCTCCTCCTCCTCCTCCTCCTCCTCCTCCTCCCTCCTCCTCTTCTTCTTCTTCTTCTTCTTCTTCTTCTTCTTCTTTCTTCTTCTTCTTCAATTTTATAAGTTTCTTTGAACCAAACTGACAACATATGCTGGGGAGCAAGATCTCAAATGCTACAGAGAATAACAGTTTTGCAGTTTCAAAATGTGGCTACTTCGAAATCATAACTCCTTGGGTATGTCTTATTCACCATTACTCTTATCACTCAATAAATAATTACATGAATGAATGAACATTAAATTATCAGGCATAATTCTGGATTCCTGAGATGTTATGAACTCAGTCAAGTGTTCTTGAGAGGTATTTCCTCAGAAATTTTCATCTCCAAATTTCTTAAAATTGAGAGAAAATTCAAGAAAATAAGCAACAAATGAATTATACTAATTATCCTCATGTGATTTTCTTAGAAGAGTGCGTTTGAACTTATTAACCATAAATAAGCAAAAAACACCAATTTTTTAGGTATGTAAATTTATAAGAATATAGCAGTGAAAGGGTAAGGGATTATTGTTCTATTTGCAAATCTTCAAACTGACAAAACCTTCTGGAAGAATTTATGACAACTTTGTCTTTTTAAATAAGCAGTTTCTATAAATCCTACCAAACTGCTATGAAAAAGGCTGTAAATCACTTCACTGACTTGAGTAATGGGACTTGTATTTCATGAAACCATTTCAAGAAACCTAGAGGCTTTCATTGATATTGATATCTTATGTAATTTTAATACCTATCTGCCCCCCCAAAAGATGAATTTTTACACTGATTGAAATATTTTTACCATGATTTTTGCTGAAAGGAAAATAAATAGAAATCAATGGTATAAGTCTGATGGTTCTAAAGAGGTTTAATAGGAACAGCAAAAAATAAAAAAATAAGTTAGAAGCAACAGAAAATAAACAAAACTTCACTCACTGGATCAATGTGGCTGTAAATTCAGATTTTATCTATAAGTAAGATTTGTACATCCATTTCTATGGATGATAATGTTGAGTGCTTCTTTTTGGATGACTTTTTTTCGGTCTTACTTTAAGTTTGCTTGATAGAACAGAAACTTTTTTGAATGTTTCACTCTTCTTCCCAATTATATCTATATAGTCTCATAGAAAAACAGAATCTGGTAGCTAAAGCATCTAATATTCACTAATTCACTAACAGGGAATTACTGCGTGGAGAGAAGGGTACATGTTATGTTTGCATATACTAGTAAAATGAGTGATGTGTACTGCTTAAAGGCAGCTCTATGTATCTTTAGTTAGGAACTTGATCAACATTCTGGGCCATGACTTTTATAAGCACTCTTCAGTATTACCAATTTTATTTTTTATTTATTTATTATTTATTTATTTTTTATGTAGTGTCAGAAACGAAAAGGAACTGGGCCAGGCAGGCATAAAAGAAATCAGGCAAAAAGCGAAAGTAAACCTATAAACCCCAGTGTTTATAATCTCCTTTGGCCTTTCAAACACTGGTCAGTGATTTGTATGTTTATTTACACCCTACCTGTTTTTACAAAGGATTTGATGAGGATTAGAGATGCATGCAATACTACAGGTCACAATAAATAAAAATTGGAAAGAAATTGAGTCAGAGGGAAAGTAGAGGTAAAGAAGTAGGCAAGCTCCATGCCCTAAAGTCTTAAACTTGGGGTCACAAACCGCTAGTTTAGAAGGCCAGGCAGATAATGTGAAGCCCTAATCTTTATACCCATGTGCTACGAAAAGGTTGTGTTTCGGGGCACTAGTTGGGAAAAGGAGTCAGAGAAGTGCTTCAAGTAACTCACAGCTCAGAAGGAGGTGTGTAATGTGCCTTTGCTATTTTGTGAATATCACAGTCTGCTCTTGAAAACAAGAAAATAAATGGGATGAGTGATAGTCACAAGGTATGTTAAGCATACATCAGGAAGTTAGTAACATTAGGTCAAGAAGGCAGCAAATTGTAATTCATGCTGTAATTCATGATACACACACACATGCACACACACACACATGCGTGCACGCACAGGAGGCATTGGTGATACCCATCCTGGTCCCGAGAAATACAAGTAAAACTGATAGCTGTTTATGAGACTAATAGGCAATATATAGCTACTAGCCAGACATACTGCCTCTCTGTATTTGCTTGGATTAATATGCTTCTTATTTCCAAGAGTTTTTCCCTAGCACTCTCCTTTTTAGCCTTACATTCTGTTCCTAGGCAATCTCATCTACTTTCATGCTCAAGGGTATCTGGTATACACCAGAATCACCCGTATCTATCCCATAGATAACCCATCTCCATGTGGATATCATCTAGATGCTCTATGGGCACCTCAAACTTCATATCTCCAAGACAGGGGAAGAGAAGTCTTCCCCTGAACACCTTGTCCACCTGTATTTCAGCCAACATGGCAGTAATATTCATCTAATTACTTAATCAAAACTTTTACTATCACCCAGACTCTGTTTCCCTCAAGTACCAAGTCCTATGATCTTGTTGTTTTTCCCTAACCACCATCTCTGACGATGTGCCAAATTAGCACTAATCAATCCTAGGTACCAAAGAGTCTTCAGAGTAAAGACCCAAGTGGTGAGCATGATGGACAAGGACATAAAGATCTACCTTGATTTACCTCTTTGATCTTATCCAAGTCCTCCTCTCTATTTTTTCTTGCCATTTCACTGCATGAGCTCTGACTACTTACAGATGCTTGACATCAGTGGTTTTAGCCTCACTATTTTCCTCTCTCTAAATGTCTTCTTCTCTTAACCTTACCATCCCATCATTCATGAATTTTTTTCTGCTAACTCTTAATCTTCTTTAAATGTTTTACTAGGATGTCAGCTCCTCTAGGAAACTTTTCTGAAACCCCAGGTTCACCCTCCATCCCTGGCCTTATCTGAATTAAGTGCCTTCCCTTCGTGTCTGAGATTCCTCTCATATTATACTATCAATCAGGTTCCCAGAGGAAAGAGATGGCACAGTCAAATGTGGATGATTCAAGGGGTTGTGGGGGAGGTGCAGGGGTAACCATAAGGGATGGAGCAAGGAAAACTCCAGGTAACCATGGAGCTGACACCAGCTCCAAAAAAGACAAAGGAGAGAGAAGTGGGTTGCCAAAGCCTGGACAGAGAAAACTATGTAGAAGAGGGGGTTTACTTAGTTAGGAGTCGTGACTCTTGTGTGACAGTTACCCAGGCAACCTTGCAGCAAGAAAAGCAGGAGACTAACTATCCTGGCCTCATTCTCCTCTCTTCTACTTGACTTCATGCCAGATTTTCCCACTGGCCAAATGGACCAGGAGATAAAGGACAAGGAACTTAGAATAATCTGACAGCTCAGCCTACTTATTTGTAAGGGTAAAGAAGTATACAGAAAGTAAATCTAGAGAAGCAAATGGATTTCATCTGACACAATCACACTTTAATGGAATTGTCTCTTTGTTCATCGGTCTTTGTCACTAGACTGGATTCCATGAGGACAGAGAATGTTTCTTGTATCTGTAGCATCTAATATAAACTAGGTAATAAATGCTTTTTGATTGACTCAGAGAACATGGTGGTTTGGACATTACTTGGAGGACTGTACTTTCTGAGCTTGCCAAATGCTTTCTGGAATCCAGAGGAAAATGGAGAGTAGAGTGAGCTCTATAATTTTCGTTGTCTGACAAAAAAAAGATACATCAGTTGGTCAGGAGAGGCAAGTTATCTTAGCACTCAGTGCTGGGAGGAACTGGAATTAGTCATGTGACCACCTATACAAGAGATACTCAACTGTATAATGGGCAATATCTTCAACAGGAAAATCATGGGTGCAGAAACATACTTCATAAGACTATTTAAAAATATTGGCTGTAATAAAAGCCAAAGGCATGTAATTAAAAAGTAACCCAAAGGTGAACTGAACTAAAGTGGTCCATTTTGATTGATTTAAGAATATCTTGCCCCCTCTGAAATGATTAAGCCTTAGGCTTCAAACCTGACCCCCTAAAAAAATCTCCAGTGTGCTCCTCTTCTCTCATTTGTCAATAGATGATAAAGACCAACTGATAAACTCAGATGCACTGAGGGGCAATATATTCATTAAAGGGCAGAAACCTGGGTCCCGGGATACTATGTGGAGCCCTCTTTCCATCCCCTGCAAAAATCTGTGCTGAGAGCAAGAAACAAACTTAATCTGTCAAAACTCTGAGATGTGTTAGGTTTTTTTTTAGCACTTGGTATCTTACCCTGACTAATAACAGATATAAAATAATGTTCTAAATTCTACATTTGGGTTTGTTTTCTATGCTATCATCATGATTATCATAATCTATTATATAGATCAGTTATTTTCATGGAAGTCCTTTCCAGCTTGAATCTCATAATTTTAGGACTATGATACTGTTGTCTTCTACTTGAGAGATGTCCTTAGAGCCCTTCTTGCTTAGGGCATGATGAAAAATATAATATCAACATTCTGTGCATTTTATAATGTATAGAGCCTTGTTTCGTGCTTGCATCTTTAGATTCTTCCAACACTCTGAGGAATATATAAATGTCTATTATTATCCCCATGTTGCAGGTGATGAAAGTGAGACTAAGAACTTTAAGTATAAAGTGGAAAACACAACTAATTTATAGTTATTTGAGGATTAAGCAAGAGAATAATTTAGTCCTCCTGAAACTGGTACATGTTACAAGGTAAGTTTTCCTACTTTTTTGGTACTTTCCTATAAATTATCTATTGCTGTGTAACAAAAATATTAACAATTATTTGTTCTGCTTACAAAACTTGAGCTATAAAGACACAGATGGCTGGGGTTGGGGGTAGGGCTGGAACAGCTGGCTTCCCTGGGCTTCTCTCTTTTTTGTAGTTTCTCTACATGGCAGCCTTGAGGGAACCATGATAGCTGAACAAGTGAAGAGAACGATAAAGTGTGCAAGAGTGACGGAGAGAGAGAGACAGATAGACAGACTGGCAGAAGCTCTAAAAGTCTTATTACTTGGTCTTGGAAGGACATTCTATTGTGTCACTTTCACCACGTTTTTCTTAGAAGCAAGCCACTAGGGCCAACTCATATCCATGGGAAGGGGAACTAGACTCCACTACTTCTTGATTGAATGTTTGGGTATGTTTTTCAACTTCTACATTTTTATTCTTTAAAATGCTTGCCTAAATTAAGCACAGACATGAAGCTCAGGGGTAAGTTAAATGACGCATCCAAGATCATTCAGCTGTTAACTTATTCCACCAATATGAGGCCCAATTTTGTGACTCTCAAGTTCACGCTCTTTTTCACTACCCCGGAAAAGCTCCTGTGATCAGCGAGTGGAATAGGGTAGAGAAGACATGCTAGTTCCCAAACAGAGCCAATTCTTTTCATTGCCTTGGGACACACATTTATTTTGCAGGAAAAGTATCCGTAAAGCAGTCATCTGTAAGCACTTTCCAAATTTCTCCCAAACATCTGTGTTTTAATTTTTTTTCTAACAGATGTATTCATTTGCATTTCTCCCGAATGAATCACTTTTTTGTTGTTGTTATTTTTGACTGTTTTTCTCACCTCCCAAGATCCTTTTGTATTAATTATCAAACCCACCCCTTAGGTTCATACCACCTCCCAATTGGGAACCTTCTCTTGATTCCATCACTGTGAATGTGCGCCCTTCCGGTGGGCCATTCAATAAAATGTCCTTTAAGAGGAGAACGTGACATAAGGTCTGAGGGGCTTTTTTTTTTTTTTTTTTTTTTTGAGAGGACAAAATCTCTAAGGTTGAAATTTTCTGTTGAACCAAAGAGGGTTTAAATCATTCCATTGTAGAGAATCTAGGAATCTGAACAATGCTGTGGATTTGAAACCTCAGAGATCTCACAGATCAGTTTTTGTAATTCTAGGAGGCAAGGTAAATTTCCCTGTAGGAGCTTTTCCCTTGGGGATCTCCAAAAGTCCCTACAGGGAACCATCCTTTGTGTTTTCCACATCCAAAGGCTTGGTGGAAACATGGAGTAAGACGTAGAGAATGGATTAGGGGTCCCCACTAGATATGAGTTCTCCGTGTATATTAGCTCAGCCCATAAAAACATAACACAAGCCACACTGATACTGTTATATTTTCGAATAGCGGTAGAAAGTAAAAGTGAAATTAATTTTAATAATATCTTTTATTTAACCTAATATATTCAAATTACTAACATTTGAACATGAAGTTAATATAAAAATATTGATGAGATATTTTTCAGGCTTATTGCCATACAAAGTTATGGACTCTGATGTGTATTTACACTTACTGCACACCTCATTTGGGACTAGCCACATTTCGACTCATCAATAGCCAGTATTGTACTGAGCAGCACACATATATACCCTTGGTTTCTGTTGCTTCATTGGGTCTCTGAGACCTCAATCCCTTCTTCTCTGGTTGCATACCTTCTTACAGTTCAGGTATCAGCTAGAAACACCCATCCCGGAGAGGAATCCTCTCCTTCCCCGTCATTCTCTATCCCATTATCCTGTTTTATTGTCTCGATAGCTCGATCTCTTCTAAAACAATCTTATTAGTTTGCTTATTTAGTCTTCTCCACCAGAATGTAAGTATCATCCGGCAGGGATTTTTAACCATCTATTTTGGTCTTGGTGATTTCCCCTTGCGGGGCACACAGTCCCTGGCACACGGTCGGCGTTCAAACACTTTTGCAGCTCGAAGAAAACGCATTTCTCTGGAAGCCAGCCAAAGCGGGCGGCGTAGCGTGGTGTCACGGGTGGGGTGCCCACGTTGCGCAGGGCTGCGTTGAGTACCTTCACGGCGTGGGTGTGGGGTGAGTGGGTGTGTGCGGGGTGTGCGCGGTGTGCGCGGTAGAGCGCGCCCTCGAGCCGGGAGCGCTGAGCAGGGAGGAGCACCGAGCGCGGAGCACAACCCGCAGCGCCGGCCAAGCCCGGCAGCTAGGAGGTGGGTGGGCCGTACCGCCAGCCCGCCCGCGGGGTCCCCATTGGTCGCCTGCCGGCCGCCGGCCGCCCTCCGCCCGGAAGCCGGCGAGGAGCCGAGGGGCTGCTCCGGAGCCCGAGCGGGAGAGCCCGGCTGACCCGACGCCGGGGCGGACGCGCGGGGTCCGCGACCCACCTCGCTCGCTGCCCGCGATCGCGCCGCTGCCCCGCTCGTCTCCCGCCCTGGCGCCTGCGTTCGGCCTCCGACAGCGCTCCGGAGGGACCCGGGCAGCTCCGGGCGCCCGGGTGAGTGGCTGCGCGCGGCTCCCCGGCTTCTCCCCGGCCCCGCCGCCCGCTTTTGCTTCTGCGGCCGCGGCGCGGCTTGTATGGGCAGCGCCCTGGGCTATCGGGAAGGCCAGGGCGGGGAAACTTGTTTGTGGGGAGAAGTGGGATCGCTGCCGGGAGGCGCCCCCAGCCCCGCGGGCCGGGTGGGAACAGGTGGCGCCGGCCGGGCCGGGCGCTTTGTGTCAGGGCGCGGAGATCGGCAGCAGGCGGCCGCGCCTCCCTCGGCCGCTCCCTTCGCTTCCCTCCCCTGCTCTCCTGGGCGGCCGCACGCCGCCGGGTCGGCTGGGTAACGGAGCGGGAATCGCCAGGAATGTGCCTCTGGGGACTGCCTGGCTCGAGGGAGGAGAGGGGGTGGCCGCGGAGGTGCGGGAGCCGAGAGGTGGCGCGGGGGCTGCACCGCGCGCGAGCTGGAGAGGGATGCTTCCAGCGATGCGCGTTCCGCCCGGGCAAGCGCTTCATTCTTCCGCGGCGCCCCTGGAGGTGGGGAGCTGGGTGGGCGTGTGTGCAGAGAAAGAGGAGCTGGGGAGGCCAGTTACCTCCGGAGCCGGTTCTGATCGGTGCAGAGAGCTCTGCTTTCGGGGTCGTGGACCTTGGGGCGCCGTTGTGCCCGGCTCCACGCGCGCCCGTGATGCGGGTCTGGGGGCGTCCCTGGCCCGGGTTTAACAAAGGGTGCTCCTCTCCACCCGGCGGGAGGGGCAGCTCCGGAGAAGTGGTCTTCAGTGACGGGTCTTAGCCCTGAGGAGGTCTACCTCCTTTTTGAATTGTCATTTGATTTGTATTATTGCCTTTTTTCATATTTTTTTTTCTTAAAGAACTGGAGACTGATGCATGAGGGGCCCACGGAGGCGCAGGAGCGGTGGTGATGGTTTGGGAAGCGGAGCTGAAGTGCGCTGGGCATTGGTGAGGAGTGACAGTTTATCATGACCGTGTTCAGGCAGGAAAACGTGGATGATTACTACGACACCGGCGAGGAACTTGGCAGGTAAAAGGGGTGCCAGAGGCGCACGCTACTGGGTTATGGGAATGCATAAGATTGGGGGGCAGTGGGCGGTGAACAAATGCAGTTTGAATGAGGCATCTCCCTTTCCTTTCCGGGAGATGCACAAATTATAGGGGGAAAGAGTTACAAACCCAGAAAGGGCTAAGGACCAGAAATAAACTATCTTCTCCAAGGGGGTGGGGGTGAGAAGGCAGTTTCAGTGTTAGATTATGATGCAAAGTATATTGATCCAAGACCCTTGGACAAGAACAGATTGAATTGTCTGCAGTAATTTGTCAGCTTTTGTCCTTCCTACACAACAAGGCAAACGCTAAAATGTACTTGCAACTGGACATGAGCTCTCATGTGAGATTTAAACAGAGGATACGAACTAATTAATAGGCTTTCAAAATCTTCCTGCTTTCCCTTTTTCTGAAATTTCAGGTAACGTGCACAAGTATTGGTAGGTCCTACATTGGAGACTTGCCAGATGTTGATGTTGGGCTTGGATTTTGAAACTTCCTGGAATCAGGAATTTAATTACCCAGTTGGTGTTAGTGGTGGCTTTGGTTTCATTCCCAATGTTAAATTTTTAACAAATCAGTGAGTGAGAGTCTAATATGGCTATCTGGATTCAGAGCCTATCCATTGCTGGGGGAACTGTGATTCTGAGTGTAACAGTTTCTAGGTGAATACATTTATTTGGGGGCATTTAAGGGCTGGATTGGTTTCCCCTGGACTGGGTATTTGACAGTGTGTTGAGCTCTGGCCTAACTATAGCAGAAAACTCAGTTTTCAGACCTAAATTTAAATTCAACATCTGGAATTTGACTGCAGTATATTTGTACCATGAGTAAAGTAGGCCAAAGAATCTTTAAACAAACAAAAAGTATGTATTGACTCATACATGTATCAAAATATGTATTTTTCCACATACACCTGATGTCCTGATACAAAGCTTCCTTTTACTTCATGAAAAGGAAATTCACAAGTACCCACACCCTAGATTACCTAATGAGAATTATGAAAGTTGAGCTTACCTAAAATATTTTATGAATTCAAATAATAGTGCAGAATGCAAGCAGTTTTTTAAAAAGTTACTGTAATAGCGTATTTCTGTATATATTTAGTATTGACCGAGACCACTGGTTTAGGAATTGCTCACTATATATTGGAGATTTACTAAGCAAGTAAGAAGGAAAGCCCTCAAAAATAATTTTTCATGGTTATGAAAGACTTAAGACTAAGGTTTTTAAGAGTATGTGGTTGAAAACTTGGTTTAACTAGAATTTAATCACTTTATCCCCATGGTTTTCAGGAAGATGAGTGATTTATGGAGTTCTCCTTTGGAAGTCAGGGGGAAAAGGTGAAAAAATATATTTTAATTCTCTTTGTATAGTATGACCTGATTATATAAATTATGTTATAACAAGAGATGATTAAAATTAGGTAAGATGATAGCTTTGTAAATTAAGTGTACTGACCTTATTTTCATTAAGATTTTTTGGTAAAGTTATGTGTTGTGAGAAAGAAAAAAAAATGAGGCCTCCCTGTGGCTGGCCCAGGGCGTTTGTGATCTTATTTTGTGGATGTGATGACAGTCTTCTGCCTCTGCCCTGGGGAATGGTTTGCAAATTTGTCACTAGCTTTGATTTTGGCTCTGTCTACATTTCTGTGTATAACTTTCTCCCCGCTGTACAAGACTAATTGACGAATTGTTTCTTGAATAATTTAATTTATGTGACCTATGAATTTGAAAGAAGTGCTCTGAAAAACTAAGAGTTGGGGATTTTTAAAACGAAAGTATATGTGCCCATCTAGCTGCTGTATCTTTTGGTTTTGCTAAAAATGGGTTAAATGGTTGGTTTTTAAAAGTTTTTTTTTAAGTCCTGTGATTTTTATGTGTGCCTTGGAAATAGCCACTTCCTGAAAACAAATCCTAACATAAGAAAGACAAATAGGAAAAATACTGCTTCATGTGTCACAGAGAAGATTGGGAGTGGAGGCAGGAGTTTAGTGGCAGAAAATGGAAATGGACAGATCGTAAACACAAAAGCAAGGTTATTCTAAGCAGATTTAAGACTTTATCTACATACTCCATTCAGTGGTCATCTAAATAAATGTACTGAGACAAGGTCCACAACTAGAGCAGGGAAGGTAGGTTTTTAAACAAGTAGAATACAGTATTATTATTATTGTTATTTCACTTTTAGAAAAACTATGTATGTTGGAAGGTGAGTATGTGGGTGTGTCTGTGTGTCTGGGTCTGTCTGTCTTTGTGTTTTAATATGTGTCTGTATGGACTGCCCAGGACAGCTGTAAAAGCTCTCTGTCAGCTCTAAAGAACTTCATCAAGTATTGATTATTGCAGTAGCAATAGAGCATACAGACTACTGGACCAAAATCATCTTGGTCCAAAATCATCTCTGCATCTTGCTAGCTTTATAACCTTGAACAAGGTCACTTACCCTCTCTGACCCTCAGGATCTTCAGCTGTAAAATGAGAGGCCCAGTGCTTGTTTCATGGCTGTTGTGACGACCAAGTAATCTAACACATGTAAAAGTATTTTATCAACAGTTGAGTGTTAAACAAATATAGATATCATCTGTAGGACTGTCTGAGACATGGAGTGTTTCGGGCAGGCTCATAACTTGGCTGGCAACTCAATATTCTTTTAAGTATCTCTTTACCACTTTTGGGAAGGGAGGCCCTTTAGGAAAAGGATCAGGGGGAGATGCATTGCTACCAACACTTGGCCTCTTCTCTCTGATTCTGAATAATGCTGCTCTGGCTTTGAACTTGCATACTTAAGTGAATGGACCATCATCTTTAAAAGAATGTTTGCTGACCTTCTGTGTTGACTCCAGGAGGCCCTCTAGGGTCTCACCTTCTACCCCAGGAGGTGGAACAAAGCACTGCTTCTTTCACAGGTAGTAGTCTCTGAGAAGAATTCTTATAAATGCAGATTTCTCCATCTGCTGTTATGCTTGGGTCGTTTTAATGCCCTAAGGTGCCTGAGCATCTCTTATCAGTTGGCACTTGGGGCAGCTGCAGGCCGACTTGCCCTACCATTGGGCTCCGGTTACACCCTTGGCGGAGATTCAGCCTAACCTATGAGCCTTCTGGTCACCTTTCCTGAGGGCCTGGCCTTCTTTTCTCTTCTGCTGTCTGACCTCACATGATCTTAAGACCTGGGTCCCACCTTCTGAATATATGCCTCCATGATGCTTTCTCTCTTTTAGGAGCCAAATGACTTGTGTCTGAAGCACTCCACTGGTCCATAACCAGAGACTGCCTTAAGCCATGCTCCATCCTTGCTTTGTGTTAGTATTATCTTTGTATTGCTTTTGTAGTCAGGTTATAAGTTCCTTCAGGTGGTCCTTTCTTCTCCAGGTGTGCAGTATGCTGCATAATACCAGGCAGAGTTTGATCGATGCTTGAATGAGTTAATGCAGGTTGGCAGGTGCAGTATTGAGACCAAAGTGGGAACTGAAGATGCAAATGGTGATGCAGATGCTGTAGCTGATAGAGAGGCAGTGTTCGGTGTGGTTCAGCCACAGCATACTCATTTGGAAAATAGGGAATCACCTACCTTTGCAGGATGTTGTGAGGATTAGAGACAATGGATGAAAACATCTGACACGGTCACTGCCTAAGATATTATTTTTAATAACCTGTTTCCCCCGTCACAGCATTTACCACATGGTATAGTTATTACTTATTTGGTTATCTGCTATCTTCACAGGTTGTCACAGGGTTGCAACCTCGAACTTCTTCATCATTTTTATCTCTAATGCCTAATTAGATACACGACACTTACTAGGTGCTTAATAAATGCTTGCTGATTAAATGATTAAATTAAACGAATGTATGTAAAGCACGCACACACACACACGTGTGTGTGTATATATGTATATACATGTGTGTGTATATATGTGTGTACATACACACACATACATATATATATCCCTCAATAAATAATGACTCTGGTGGAGATGAACTTAGGACGTGAAAGGCTGCAGCTCATAAAATAAATAAAAGCTGCTTTCTTTTGCATCCTCCGTGGCCGAACAGTAATATGCAGAGCAGCCAAAATTTCCGATCACAAGATCACTTTAAGCAAAACAAGGTTAACATGAAATATTTTCCATTGGTTTGGGTGGTCTCTGGAAGCTAATAATTCAGTTTTAGGGCATTCCCATTTTGCATAAAATCTTTAGGCGTTGTAATTGAAGGAGGGAATGGTAAGAACCCCTGACAGTCCCAGTCCCTTGTACGTCTTTCACTTGGTTCGCCGTGGACTGCAGGAGCGAGTCCTAAGAATTCTGGCTTTCCCCTGTGGGTGGACAGAGGAGAGACTTCCTGGCGTGGGAAACGTAGGCCCATGAGGTCGACTAGTGAGAGCATCCTGTAGGACTGCTGGATGTGATTTTTCTCTTTGCCTCTTTGCTCCCACGGGCCCTCAGGTTGGAAAGGCTGCAAAGTTTTAGAGAGATAAAGTTCAAGTATATGTATTAGAGGTAACAGTCAGTGATTTTTAAATCTCTACCTAATAATAGTCTTCTAGGATGTGAAGGGAGGGCTTGACAGTGGTAGTGAGTGGCAGTTTGGCTGAATGCTTGTTTGCCAGCACTGGGAATGCATCTCTGGACAACCCAGCAGATGTAATTTAGATTCCATGGGGCTAGGAACCTAGAGTGTCAAGGATCTTATTAATGAAGAAACCAAGGAGCTTTGAGGCTGACCATAGACTGGTTGGTCTCCCTATGGTCTTTTATCCTAAGCTTGTGTCTTTTTTTATTTTGTAATATTTTGTTAAATTTTTCAATTACAGTTGATATACAATATTATGTTTCAGGTGTTCAACACAGTGATTAGACATATATAACTTACAAAGCGATCACTCCAATAAGTTCAGTACCCATCTGACACCACTAAGCTTGTGTCTTACCCAGCCACTGAGGAGCCTTAAGGCTCATAACACTGTCACATCCCTGCAAAGCTGTGAAAAACACACGCAATAAGCTTATGGAAATGGATGCTCAGATGAATTTCAGTAATTATAGATAGTGGTTATAGCTGGAGAGGTAACATTGTCAGACATATCCTCTTGTCTCCCAGCAAAATTGTAATCCCTAAAGGTAGAGACTGTTTCCTTCCAGGTGAGGTGAGGGGAAAGAAGCCACCTGGAAGATGAGGCACAAACGTGTGCTTCAGGATTGCTTTGGAGATGGTGTGTATGTGGGGAGCGGTGGGGGTGGGGCAAGGCCTAAGCCGTTAGTGACAAGGTTAAGATTGTGACAAGGTTAAGATTACGTTGTCTGATCTGGCTTTCTGCTGGGAAATGTGTTATGAATGTTTGCACTAATTCTCACCAAACGCTGTGTGTACCTTACCTAACCAGGCATTTTGATCTCAGTAGTCAACCTTGTGAGCCTGCAATCCCCACTTTCAAAGAGAAAATACCTCAAGAAGTCTCTCCTTAGTAGAAACTTATTTCTGATCAGAAGACAAAGAAAGCCACATGCTGGTGGAAGGCTTCTGTTGGTCAAAGGCCACCCAGAGACACTTGGCATCCAGACCTTGAAAAGGCCAGAGTGCTCAGCATGTCCCCCTTCTCATTTTATTCAGCTGATGCTCAGACATGTCGAGTGTCTTTCTCAAGGCCGCTGGTTAGTAGGTAGCCAAGAGATGGGCCGAGAATCTTGGCAGGCTGTTTTATAATGTTCTCCACACTACTTAGGGTTGGGCAATTCTCCTTTTTTGGAAGCCCAATAGAGTTGATCTTTAAGAGAGGTGATTTGGGCAGCCATCTAAGGCTAATACATTTTAACATCTTGCATCAGAGAGGATGGGTAGGAGTAACTGGTAACCATTTCACACAAGGTTTTCATTTCTACCTGAGCCAGAGGCTGCCCCTTGGACCTCAGAATTCGCACGGGCACTTTACTACACACAGGACTGTCTTTCCTTTTCCAAATGGCTTGTGCCCCACAGTTAAGAATGGTCTTAGTGGGTGAAATAGTCTTACCCAAGACTCAGAGTTAATAGTTTAGCTTTTCAGAAAGTTCACAGAACACTTTCATTATTATTTAACTTTTGAGTAATGTGATGTGTACGAAAGAGTCTTGGCTCCGCCTGGTAGGCCACCCGCTGAAAGACAAACAGTTTTTCATTTCATTAAGCATCACTAGTCTGGTTTAGGGTAAGTGTTTGATTGTTTGAGACTATGTGAAAAGTAATACTTAATTGTTCTGCTTTGGTTTGTTGTGGTGAATTATCAAAACAGAATTCATCATCTCTCGGCTTGAAGGAGATTATGTGGAAGTATAATTATTTATAATAAATCCAATTATCACTTTGTCAACATTCTAAATGAATACCTTTACATGTGCAGTTAGGAGAGAGTGGAGGAAAAAAGATTGACGTTTGGTTTTTCTACATCCTCTAAAACGAGTTTAAAATAGCTTTGTCTAATTAGTAAACCTTTATCAGCTAAAACAAAAAGTGTAGTTATATCCTAAGTCCAGGTTTAATGTGCGAGGAGGGTTTTTTACAATGAAAAAGTCTAAAACCTAAAGTAGTTTGTGTCTTATTTTCACTTCCAGTCCAAAACAAAAGTCATGTGCTAGTAACTAATCTCTGGTGATGGCCGACAGGCGTGATCCTTAGTGACTCTTGTTTATCACTTCTGTCTCTTTTAGGTGACGTTGAGGCTAGTGTGGCTTACGGATCACACTGCAGTCATTTTAAGTATAATGTTGCTTACCTCTGAGAAGTGACCATGGGGTTTTCCCCTTATTGTCCTACTTGTCAACATTTCAATTATGAACTTGAGAAATGTTATTCAGTAACCTAATGTACATTCAGAGATATCAGGAGGGGAAAGGGAGGGAGAAGAATGTTGTGATTTTTTTTTTCTCATTGTAAACACATTCAACTTTTGATGAAAAGCATAATGTTTGAATAAATAAATGCTGTAAACCGCGGATCTCTGGTGTTTGAAAAGTTTATATTGATGGTGCTTACTTATAGTCATATGCCTGATGGTTTTTGCCTGGGAAACTTGGCTCTGAGTATGGACTCTAGGGACACGTTTTATTTTCTATTAAAACTGTCTGTTTATTATTTAGATATAATGTGATGATTGGGGTGGCTTTTAAATATCTCAAGTACAGCTGATATTGTAAGTTTTCGCCTTCAAGGAGTGAGCCGATTTCCATTTTTGCCCATTGTTAAATAGTTCTTTCTATATAGTTCACTTGTTAGAAAATGGTACCTTTGAAACTATGCAAACTTTCCCTTTTTAACCAGTCCTCCATGCTCTTGTTCCTGGCCCCTCAGTGTAGAGTTTTCTAGTTGAAAAAGCAATGTAGGGAAATAATCAATGCCTTTTTATTTTATTTTATTTTATTTTGTATTTTTGGTCCCATCATGAAAAGGATTAGCTTTTCCTCTGAGTCGCCTGTGTGTGTCTGTCTATGACCAGACTGTAAATGCAGGTGAGTAGATATGACTTGGGTGATGCAAGAAAAAGTGACAGAGGAGTTCGCAGGCACAAAGAGTGGCTTGGGGGAGAGGAGGTCAATTATAATGTTTCTGTTTTCTGAGAAGTCCTAAATCTGTACGGGGCTCAGTTTTTTGTTTTTGTTCTCCCCTCCCCCCTTTTTTCTTTTTTTGCCATCTGTGGCTTATGGGTAAGCAGTAGAAATATGTATCTCTGGGAAAGTGATGAAAGGCTGCAACATTTTGAGCGTAATATTTAATAGGCTGGGAATGCAAGCTGCTTCGCTTTACAAAAACAAGGCTACGGCATTGTAGGTATATGAATACTGTGGAGAATAGACTTTTTAACAGCCAACTGCTGAGATGGCTGAATTGCACATGATACACAGAAGACCTGTCCTTAGGAATTTGGTAAGCCAAAAAGTACTAAAGACGTTATTTGTACCTTACAGATACTCTTTTATTGGTATCTAAATCAGTATAATTGAAAGCAGAGCCTGCCAGGGGTGTCTACTGTACACCTGGGAAGTGAATTTAGAAAGTTGTCTTTAAATGTTGTCTTCGCCACATGGAACTTAGTGGAAGTTTCCGACTTCACTATCAGCACTTCATCAGCTCCTCTGGCTTCAGGTAATCACGGGTTTGCTTCCTTCCCCACCACAGCCTTTAGAGTAGCCCCTTCCTGGCTGGTCACCCACTCTGCAGACCAAGTGCAGTGGCCCCAGCGTGCTCAGGGCCAGGTGGTTGACATAAAGCACTGCTGTTCTTTTTTTCCTCCCCGACATCACCTTTTCCACATTGCAGTCATCACAATGGAGTGGAATCCTTGCCTGTCATCCATTTGGTGGTGAACCTGTAAAACGACTGCTTGGGGCTCTGTTCTTGGCGTCTCTTTGCACTGTAATTCAAACAAGTTCAGGATAGATGGGAGATATTTAGTTTTTTTCCACGTAGCATTGATAACGGTTTGCTCCAAGCACAGTGATGTATTCCCCTTCATGGTAGAGCTTCAGCAGCTGATTCAATCATTTGGGGAGGAAGTGAATAAGTACAAGTGGAGTCGTTTCTAGGATGAAGTGTTATCAGCCTGCATTTTCCGTCCCACCCTTCCTTTGGCACAGAGAGCTAGGAATGCTGGTGTATATGGCCGTGGACAGGCGAGGTAAGCTTAATGGTGGTGTGGAAGTCCTTCGGTTTTGCTCATTGTGGTTTGGAACAGAACGACTATACCTGTTTTATGAATATTACTAATTAATGTGGACCAGCCTTTGCAGGCCTCATGATCAGAAGCAACATTCTCTTTAATACAGATAATTAAAAAAAAAAAAAAACTACATCAGAGAGAAGTTATAACTGGAGAAATAAGAAGCAAAGGTGAAATGACCTGGCCAGTTTCAGCCCACAGCCTTCTCCTCAGCATGTCTACCAAGAAGGCTCTCTTTCTTAGTTTGTGCATCCCTTAACAATTTGGATTAAGTAACTGGCCACTTTGTATTCTTTTACAGTTAGTTTATGCATGTGATCCTTGGCTCTCCTATGGGCTACAAATTTTCTGCTAGTAGAGAACATGGCTTTCCGTGTCTCTTCTGTTGAGCAGGAGTAAGGGAAGCGCACAGCAGGCCTTGTTTATTTGCCTTATGAAGACACATATCTAGAAATTAGAATATGGTTCAGAGCTTTGAACTCAAATCTCTGATTCCACAATGTCCTGTTACCTAGGGAAAGGCTCTTGACATCTGTGAAACTGACTTTTTTCTCATCTATAAAATGGGGATAATGATCGTACTTACCTCATGAGGTTGTTGTGAGGTGTATGTAATATATGTAAAGTGGTTGGCCCAGTGCCAGGTACACAATAGGTGGTGCTCAAGGAGTGGTGGCTCTTTAACAAGTTAGAGAGAGGGCGTGAGAGAGGCTGAGGCTGAGACTGTATAACATCTTTCTGAATCTATGAGCTGTTCATTCCTCATTTCCTTTCCCAGGAGAAGGGAAGGGGAGAGGGCTCGCTTCTCCCCAGTTCCACCCTTCCTCTTTCTCTTCTCCTTTCTCTTCTCTCTCTTCCCCTCTTGGGTGCAGCCCACAGAGTGGGCTCATTCTGCCAAGTTTACTTTGTTTATCTGATCTGCCCTTTGAGGTGTGCCTGTACCATTCTGGTGGGCTTGGATCAGGTCTCCGACCCAGCCAGATTTATGTGCTGGGCACCCTCAACAGGCCCCCTGAGAGTGTGGTAGATGATTTTTAGAGTTCCTGAGAAACAAATTAGCTAGGAATTTAGCTGTGCATTCAAAGGCTGCAGGAGACAGGGCTTTAAAGAGCTGCCATTTTCAAAGCGCACCTGGATGCCAAGGGAAGAGGGTTGGAGAAGCTTATGTTAAAGAGGCTCTATTATGATGGAAAGAGATGCTTTCAGGGAAGCAAGGGCATCTAAAAGCTGCTTGACGGACAGCCAGGAACTAGCTGCTTAGTGAGAGAGCTGTTCTGAAATGCTTGGAGGGATGGTCTTGCTGGCTATCGGGAACCTGAGATGTGTCAGCATGCACATTTATGATGTGATACGGTGTACTTCTAAATTTGCGTGCCCGAAAAGTCACTGTCATTTTTTAACTGCGTTGTAAGTTAAAAAACCTTAATCTGAAGCGGCCAAATAAGACGCTACTTATTTGATCAGAGAAACAAATCGCCGATTTTTGTAACGGATCTTTATGGAGAAAGGAGCTGAAAGGAGTGTGCAGGCCCCTGAGCTCCTGACCAAGATGAGCTTGCTACAGAATGCAAGACATACGGTGGATCGGAGCCTCCGTTTGTTTCTGACACGTACTGATTTAAGATGCGAAAATGAGTGTTTGGCCAAGCCAAAATTGCCCGTGCCAAGAAAAGCCTATTAGGTTAGTAGCTGAAAGGCCGAATTGTTAGGGTTTACTTAATGGTGAGGCTGTGCCAGCTGCTGTGAGTAAGTGCCCACTTACACGTTCAAGTGCCCGTCTGTGTCCCCCGGACTGGGGTCTTGTTCGTTCAAGGAACATGGCTGCCACACAAGAGGCCACTTTCAAAGGATGCTTCTTTATTCTTCGGGCCCATTTAGTGGATATCTTTAGTTTGTAAAAAGTAACATTAGGCGCTCACAAATTTGAAAAGGAAAAGACGTGGAAATTGGGTCTATGAGGTGAGTTCAGGTGAAATACCAAGGAGTGACAAGGTTAAACTATAGTCAACATAAATAGACTGTTAAATAAAGCTATCATGGGAACCCTAATGTTTGTCCATAGTTCATTCATTCATCCATGGTTGGTTGGACATTAGAATGATATGGCACTTGCTGGGGTGTTGGGAAGAACCCTACATCCCAAAAAGTTTCTAATCCGGTAGGGTAGACAGACTTCACACAACCAATGATAATAAGAAGTGAGAGAAATCAAGTATGAAAAACTTTCTGGAGTTCAAGCAAGGAGAGGTCATTCTGACTTGGAAGGTTTATTCGCTTATTCACTCATTCATTCAGATTCCTGTGGGACCATAAAGAAGTAAGGAGGTGAGTGTAGGAGCAGATATGTGTGTGTCTCTACCCATGTAGTCCCTGGAAGAAACCGGAAATCAGACATGACAAAGGAGACAAGGAAACTTAAGATTGACTGGAAACCCATTCTAGACCAGGGGCCGAAGGTAGCAATTTAATCCACCTCTTATAGATGAGAAAACTGAAGTTCATAAAGACCTCAGTCTTTAGAGGGCTTTAGATAATGTATTTTAAATAGTGGTGGCAACTGTGGGGCACCCAGAATGCTAAGATGTGTCTGGGACTTGGGCGATAGGCTGTGCAGTTCACATGATGTCCCATTCCTCTGTCACCGTCTCAGAAGGGAAATTTAAAGAACTCTAAAGCATTTAGCACAGTACCTGGCTCATACAATGTGTTCACTACCTGTTTCCTTTCTTCCTCTAAACTAGGAGTTCTCAACCTCAGCACTAGCAACGATTTGGTCAGGATAATTCTTTGCGGTGGGGGTCCTGTGCACTGTACGATGCTTAGCGGGTTCTCGCCTCTACCCATGGCTACCAGTAACACCCTCTCCCAACTATGACGACCAAAATGTTTCCAGACATTGCTCAAAGTCTGTTGAAGGGCACCTCTGACTCATTAAGAACCACTGGGCTATAAGACCATGAAAGGGAAGTGTTGACTAATGGGCCTAGAGGTTGGAGCTGATAGTAGGCAGGGAGGATCCTGCACCCAGTGGGAAAGAAAATGCCCCGAAGGAAGATATTTACCTTGAGTGCCCAGAGCTGGGAAGGAAGAAAGTGGGTGTGAGTGAGAGGCCTGGGCACTTGCTGTTTTAGTCTGGCTTTTTTTATGTGCTGTCCTGGGAGGGAACAGGTCTGCTGTGTCCCAGAGCACACACAGTGATTAAGACCTAGAAAGGCCACTGTCAGACTTCCGGATGTCATTTGCCTGGTGTGAAAGCCACCCAGGGCTAACATCACAGTTTCCGCTGTGCTCCTCCCTGCAGTGCAGGCTGCTGTGAGTCATGGCCCGGGGCTGGTTCCCATCACTGCCTGACCTCCGTCCACCCTGCCATGAACCCAGGCTGTCATCTTGATGACTCTGATTTTAACCTGCTTTAATAATGTGCTTTTTTTTTTTTTCATGCTGATTCCTAATTTTCAGCCAACGCTAGACGACTCCTTACTTTTTATTCTCTTTTCATTCTTAGGCCCCCGTTTCTACCTTTACAGCAGGCTGAATAGTATAGCATATTGTGTGACCAGGGGGAGCCCACATGGCTTCCTTATTACCTCACAAATCCCCTCCTCCTAGCAGGGCTTTTATAGGTGGAAGGTCAGGTCTGGGAACCCCTGGCAGAAGGTGTGAAGAATGCTTTCTGCTCTGCCTCCCAGCTGCCTGGGGAAGGGCACTTGTGTGGACGTCCGCTGGGGAAGCTTGTCAGTGGAAGAGCATGTGAGAGGATGGGCTGATTTGGAGGGCATGTGTCAGTCAGGGTGCTGGCAGGAAAGAGTCCACTCCCAATAGTCCAGGTGAAGGTTAAAAGATGGCCAAGGATGCACTGTCTTAGGATCCCATACTATGCCTAGGACTGAGTCGGAGCCACTGAGAAGGGCCACCAGCTCCTGCCACATCAGGGGAGAAACACACACCTCTCTTCCTGCCCTCCCACCCCGCCAATGCCTCTCATTAACCACCTGCAGGGAGCCAGGGTGGGCAGCCTCCTGGCTGGGCAGAGAAGAGTGAAGAACAGATTGATGGGGGGAGGGTGGTGTAGTGGCTGTGGACAGACGGAGAGATGGAGAATAACCAAGAAAAGGATGTCTGCTAGTGACAATAGTGAAATGATACTGGGTTTGCTATGTGACTGCTCCCCTCTATTGATACATGTGAACAGAACCTGTACTATCAATATTCGGGACCCTCCTCTCTCCTCTGAATACTAGGTTTACATTCCCTTTTCCCCCAGAAGTCATCCCTGACCATCCCCTTCAAAACAATGTCCTTCTCTTACACATAAAATGCCTATGCCAGGCACCCAGCATTGAGACCCCACATTGCATTGCTGGCTGTGTTGATGTGTGTGTATCTTGTCTAGATTGTAAGCTCCTTAAGGTGTTATAATTCTTTTGTTCCTAGCATCTTGCAAGGAGAAGGTATTCCAGAAATATCTGTTGTTTGATGATCAATTCATTTAACTGGTCATAATCACAAAATTCTGAAATGAAGAACTATAACCATAGTTCCTATGAGTTTTAAAGGTGAACAGGTAATCACTAAAGGGTTCTTCAGATGCTTAGTGTATTTTCGTTCTCGGAATAGCACTGAGAGATATACCCCCACGAAGGTGCAAAGTGGGTCCCAGCATCACTCTGCTAGCGGAAGAGTAAGACACGAACAGCCTAATTATGCCCTTTCCTCTGTGGCATGCAGATGACTTCCCCAAAATCTGTTGATACTTTTTACCATGTTACTTATTCTCAGCGTCATATATATTTTTAAATTTTAAAGTATGGGGGAAGAGGTGAGTCTCTTGGGAGTAAAATATGGTTGGCCCCATTTCAATTACTGGAGTGGAAATAGATACCAGAAGCAAAGGCATCAGGTACTGACCTGCCCCACATCACAGCTAGCTAGCATGGTTCTCAGAGAAAGCAGCATCCATCTGTGCCTAGCCTGTGGACACAGCCTCTCTACAGCACAGCTGTTTGCCCTGGAATATTTGCAATTTAAAAGTGAATACCTAAGGGACTGGATGTTAAACCTCTTTGGAACTGGAAATCTCCCTGCTGTCAGTCGATCCTGTCAAATCTGCTTTCTTTTTTTTATGATGCTTAAAAATTGGGGCTTCAAAAAGGAAAAAGGAGAGTCTCGAGACAGAATTGACTTCTTTCCCAGTAAATTTTAATTGATTCTAGGACACGTAGAAAGCTGTATCATGCATTCTGAAAGGATAGGATTTAATTATGGTTTAAAATTAGTTCTATAGGCAGTGCTTGGAGTTGCACCCAGAGAGAAGAATGGGAGGGTTCCAGCGGAATTGTGTAAACGGCTTGATGGGAAAATAGGCTTCTGCTGCAGAGGGTTTGGGAGCATTGCCAGTGTTACGACAATGTGTCAATTGGCTTCCCTGTACTCTGAGCAAGTGGAGGAACTGCCTGCCAGGTGTGAGGATGTGAAAGGACTGTTGGAAAGCTTGTCTCTGAGCAGACAGAGACAAGGACCGCCGGACACAGCAGTTTTCAACGCACTATCGCTCTTGTTCCTTGGGTTGCACTTCTTCTGGTGACAATAAGAAGTTAAAAGCAGTTGCCTGAAAGCCAAATGACAAGGGGAAAGTTGTTAGGAGCAGACATTTAAAAACCAGCCACTGTGGGGTGGGAAGAATGGGGATATTGGTAACAACCAGAGTTCAGCTTGAGAGTTTATAGTTTCTCATTGACCCTTGCATGTAGGTGGGAAGTGGTTTTTTATGCTTCTCTTATAGACTGGGAAACCAGAACTCAGAGAAGTTAAGCTTGAGGTAGCAGAATTCAAGTCAGTATGAAATGAAATGTGTGTGTGTATGTATATACGTGTGTGTGCGCGCGCGCGTGTGTGTGTGTGTAATACATGTGGCCTTCGAACAATTGAAAATCCACGTATAACCTTTGACTTCACTACTGATAGCTTACTGTTGACCAGGAGCCTTACCAATAACATAAACAGTCAGTTAACACATATTTTATATCTGTATTGTATACTGTATTCTCACAATGAAGTAGGCTAACAAAAATGTTATTAAGAAATTCATAAGGTCAACCGTAATTGAAAAATAAAAAAACAAAACCAACGACCAAAAAAAATCACAAGAAAATCACAAGGAAGAAGAAATACATTTATAGTGCTACACATATTTATTGAAGAAAAAATCCACTGTGTACGTGGACCTACACAGTTCAAACCCATGTTCTTCAAAGGTCAACTCACACACAATGTGTATATACATGCATACATTTATTATAAATTTTACTCATATAAGGGATGTATAATACAATTTACAGATAATAACAAAATATACATACTTTTTTGTGTGAATTCCACATAGTGTCACAGAGTGCTTTCGCTGATTTTTGCCGTGACTGACCTGTGGTTGACGAGGTTTTGACAAATGGAGTTGCATCCCGCTCTGCTAATTCTTTTCTCAATCAATTTATTGCCATAAAATCTGAAATGTGATCTACTGTTAGACCCTCACACTTGTACAAATTATATTTATTACACTAAGTCTTCTTTTAGGTTCAGCACTCCTGATTGCTGTAGTGCTACCTTTTTAGTTTTTGTACAAAACCATGATTTCAAGGATTGAACATTGTTTGATTATATATTATTTAAAGCTGGGACCAGGAGCCAGTTCATGGGACTCCACTGTGTACCCCATAAGGACAAGGTCCTTGGTGGGCAGTAAGGAAACTTGGGAGAAAAGGGACACCAGAGACTGTCTCTACCATCAGAACCAGCTGATAGAGCCCTGCTTTCTGGTGGGATGTTAGCACTCGGGCAGGGTGACACGAAAAAAGAGAGAAGGACAGCATCTACTTAGTGTCCCTTTCTTCCAGCTTGATTTGATCCAGCATTTTCTTTCCTACTGTTAGATAAGAAACTTGGCCTTTTCTTATCTATGAACTTTTAGAGTTCTCTTCTATTTTTTTTTTTTAATTACAAATCTGTAGTGAATACCTTTTCTAGAAAAGGCCAAGTTTTTATCTAACAGTATGATAACGTCCAGTAGTCATCATACCCAATGGGGGTGACCAGTCGTGGGGAACAAGAGTTATATCCCTTTATGCCTTCTAGAAGTAAACAGGTAATTTATTCACATGACATGGAAGTCAAAGAAGATATACAAGGAAAGTTAGTGTCCCTCCATCTGTCTTTCATTCACCAGCTCCTCAGCCTCTTGGGGATCCTTCTAGATTCAGTTTATGCATATTTAAGTCGATAAACTTCTATTTTTATGTTTTTTACTGAAATGGTATCATGTTAAACACATTGTTCTACACTTTGCTTTTTTTTCACCTCACAATAGATCTCGAACATAGTTCTGTTACTGTACAAAAAGAAATGCCTCTTCTGTTTTATGAGTTTACCGTAATTTATTGAACTCTCTCCTTATCTATGAACTTTTAAAGTTCTTTTGTATTGTTTTTAATTACAAATCTGCAGTGAATACCTTTGTATAAAATGCTGAAATTATCTGTAGTGCAAATTCCTAGAAGTGGAATTGCTGGGTCAAAGGGTATAAAAGCATTTCTCATTCTGGTAGGTGTTGCTGAACTGCTCTTCATAAAAGATAAGTCCAATTACAACCAAACTACCCACAACTGAGAGAGCTGATTTCTCTACCCCTCTCCCACAAGTATTTGGTTCTTGCTACTTTGATAAGTATACTTTCATTAATCTTTAAATATGAATGAGTATAAGCATCTCTTCATGTGTTTAAGGGCTATTTGTCTTTGTCGTGAACTTTTAGTTCATACTATTTACTCATTTTTCAATAGCTTTGTAGACTCTATTAATTTGTAGAAGCTCTTTATATATTAAAAATAGCTTTATTTCGACAGCATGATCTGCACATCTTTTCTCAAGGTTGCCATTTGTCTTTTGACTATTAATTTGTCTTATGTTTCTGCTATCCCTCCCACCCCATGGATTTGGTTTTGGTATTGTGATAAAATATACATAAAATGAAATTTACCATTTTAACCATTTTTAAGCCATTTTAAAGTGTACAGTTTAGCACATTTGCATTGGTTGTACAACCATCCCACTATTCACCTCCAGAGCTTTTTCATCATCTCAAACAGATATTTTCAAAGTGTCAAATTTATCAACTTTTTTCATCTTTTGCAGGTTTTGTGACATTACTAGAAAGTCCTTCCCACTTTGAATTTATTAAAAAATATTCTCTTTGGTTTCTTCTAGTACTTTTATGTTTAAATAGACGATCCATCTGGAATTCATTTGAGTGGAAAGTGTGAGATATGGCTCCAAGTGTATTTTTTCCAGATAGTGAGCCCTCCTTGATTGCCATTTGGTCATCAAACATGGTTTTTTGAGGACTAGCTGGATTCCACTGAGGGGGTTTCTGGCACTCTTGGTATCTACAGGAAAACAGCAAAGAAGCCATTTTCAGCAGTCCATGTGAGTTGGGGCAGGGTCGGGGATGGGGGTGGGGGGCGCTTCAGAAATTAAACCCGACCTAGAGTGATGACATCTCATTCCAGGAAAATACAAGCTCCCAGGAATTTATGTTTGCTATCTGAAATAAAATCACAGACGTGTCAGTCAATATTTTGTGTGAACTTGCTGACGGATGGTCTGTCAGCATCCCCACCAACAGAGTGGGATAGGATGGGTACGGCACACAGGACAAAACTTCCTGTGTCTTAGGTAAGACCGTCCTGCAGGATGAACAGCTTGTGCACAAAGGCTCTGAAGGAAGCTAGGATGCAGGGAAGTTCAGGACTGAGATCCAGCTGATGCTCTGGGGCCTCTGCCTGGAGAAGGGGGCACCTGTTTCTGATTTGCCCATAGTCTCCAAATAGGCCAGAGGTACCCTAACACTGGAAATCAGTTTCCCAAGTCTCTAGGCCCAATAGCAAGCACCCTTCTGGATCTGTCCTCCCAGTCTTCCCCAGAGGAGAGTCAAGAAGCACCCCTGGCATTCCATCACCCTCAGGGTGGCTGGGCAGTGCCTGGGGCATCAGAGCCCCCAGGCTGGTTATCTCAGGCTGTAAACAGTGTAGACATCATTTCTGTGTGTTTTATGAGGTGGTGTGGAAAAGGCTGGGAAGCACAGACTTCACACTTGGAACTTGCAACTTTCTCGGAAGCCTGGAGTGGAGCTGGGGTGGGTTCCCTGCCAGAACCACTTTATAGACTTCCAGGAGACACCAGTCACAGTCCATTCATATCTCAAACGGTGTGAATTGGTGCACCCTGCAGTCTCTCCATCCTGTTTTATCTCATGGAAATCTGTGCATGACCCTATGGAAGAATGTGTTTTTCTGCATGTGGGAATGAGTTCCAGGACTTTCTGCATCTCTGTTTTTGAAGTAGTTCTTTTGTAAGAGCAGCCATGTCTGTGATGGGGTCTTCTGGTCTACTGCCTCCCTGAGTTTTCATCTCCTCCCCTGAGAGCTCTCCAAGGCCTGGCATTGTGAATTCTTTGCTAGTCGCCTAGCTCCCTCTCTATGCTAGTACATACTAGACGCTTAAATCTAAGAAGCTTAATTACCTATCCCTGTTGCTCTCCCTATGGGGTAAGGAGTCAGTTTTTCTTAAGGACACTGAACCACAGTTGTAAAGAGAGATGTTTGTTTTTAAATATTAAAATAAAATTTACCTCAAAACAGTAAATACTTAAATTCTTTGTTTAATTTTGCTCTTTTTCCTGATTACTACTAGGTTTTCTTTGGCCTTTTTTTTTTTTAGGTATAATTTGCATACAATAACATTTTTATGGTACAGTAACTTTATGGTACCATTGCATGAGTTTTGACAAATATATATTGTCATGTAATCACCACTGCAATCAGATGTACAGTAGTTCCATATCCCCAAATTCCCTTGTGACCCTTATAGTTAAAACCCCCATCTCCCTCAATGTCCGTCAACCACCAATTTGTTTTCTGTTCCTAGAGTCTCTCCTTTTTGAGAATGGCGTGGAAATAGAATCAGAACAGATGCCTTGTTCAGTCCGGATAGCATAATGCCTCTGAGATTCGTCTGTGTTGTTGCTATAACTGTTCATTCCTTTTTATTGCTGAGTAGTATTCTATGAATATGCCTTAGTTTCTCTCTTCACGGACTGAAGGACATTCAGGATTTTCCAGTATATTGTTAGTATTTTGACTGCTTCTATCTACTAATGAGTGAGAAGAGTTCTCGAGAAACTTTGTGGTACTAACGAAGTATGTTTGGCATCTTTTGGGGGTAGCAGCCCTCAAGACACTGTGTAATTGTGCACCAGACGGGCCTGTAATACGATAGTGGTAGTGATGGGGTCAGTGTCTCACCACTCAGCCATCCTTAATTATTTTCCGCTGCTCTCTCTTGTGAGTGATATGCCTTCTTTGATGTTGAGGCCAATTAGAAATGTTATAAAAGTATTTCTCTGAAAACGCAGAACCCGAACTAAACCATCTCCATATGCTGTTTTCTACTTCAAAGACAGTTGGAAGATAGTTCAACACAGTTTCTTCACATTAGAATAGGGGGAGACTCTTTGCAGTAGAGGCCAAGGAAGAAGGGGCTAAGGAGGAGGGGCCAGAAGGAACCAGCTGCACACACCATCTCAGACAGGCTGTGAAAGTGGAGGAGGAGTGGTGGCCCAAAGACATTCTTAGTTGTCTATAATTATTTAGCTGATGGAAACAGAATTCCATAAACATTCCGTGAGAGCAAGCCCAGTATACGATTTCAGCCTCCATTGAGGAGATCTGGTGTCAACATACTTCATTGATAGGTTGTGTCATTTCGGGCAACCCTCTGCCTCTTTAGGTTTTGGTCCTCAGTGACTAAAAAGAGTGGCGTTGAGGTGACACAGCTTTTGACCTTGACTTGTATGCCCTCCAGTATTGTGTGTCCTTTGGCAGATCACTTGCCCTCAGTGCCTCTCTGCTAAGAGGAAGGGCTTGGAGGGGACTGGCTTCTTGGGTCTCTCACACTGATCTCATGCTCTCAGAACCTAACACATAATTGTTCTTTGCCTCTGGTGGGTCTGCAAGTCCAGAAATGATAACTTGGTACCACAGGAATGTCCCTGCTGCCTTCATTGCTCACCAAGCATCCAGGATACCTATGATCTGTTGTGTGACCAGCCTGGGCTGGCTGAGCGAGCCTGCTAACAGGGTGCAGAGAGAGCTTGCTCTCACTGAGATAAACTTCTGGGGAAATTTTCTGATGCTTTCTGAATCTAGGCCTGTAAGGAAGATGATCTGGCAAAAAAAAAAAAAAAATCCCCAAAGCCTTTAAATATCCTTTATGTTGATGTTCATGAGATACTGTCTTCCATTACAAATATATCAAAGCACAAACCTATTGTTGTCTTTGGACCATTTCCAAATACTGAGCTTCTTTCTGAGCTATTACTTGCTGAATTATAGGGACTTCCCTCAGGTGGTTATTTCATATTCTCCTTTTCTTGTGAGTGACATTTGAAATACTTCTCCTTTGAAGCACACATGTTAATCC
The DNA here is from genome assembly GCA_003508835.1 of Eonycteris spelaea. Taxonomy (NCBI): domain Eukaryota; kingdom Metazoa; phylum Chordata; class Mammalia; order Chiroptera; family Pteropodidae; genus Eonycteris; species Eonycteris spelaea. The sequence goes on along the minus strand of PUFA01000087.1, from coordinate 376,967 downwards.
AGGAGAAAATCCTAGGATGGGAAGGGGATCTTTTGGCCAAAACTTATCTGCAAGTGGCCATTTCCTGACTGGAAAGCAGAAATCATTAAATGTCTTCTGCTGCTGCATTCTAATGACTCTGAAAGGGAAAGTCGAATTTCAGAAGCATTTCCAAGGCATGTATGCCTCCCACGTTATTTCTTATACCTACGGACGTAAGTAGCTTGAGTTTCACATATCAATATATCAAGCCCCATTTGTCTAGATCATGCTGCTGACACTAACACCAATGAACAGTGTGAGACTAACACCCATACTTTGAACACTCACATTGATCAGACTCGTGAGAACTTTAGTGTTCCTGAAGTGCGCTGGCTCGTTCATTTGAAAGTTTATTGTTAGAATGCATTGTCTATATTCCTCTTCCTGGGGCATTCTTCCTCCAGAGAGCCATTTGGTAACCCTCACCTCCTTCAACATTCGCTCAAATGTCACTTTCTTAATGAAGCCGAACTGTACTGCCCTATAAAAATCACCTCTCAACCCACACTGTACCCGTTTTCTACCCTACTTTCCTCCAGCACTTAGCATGTTCTGATGTACTTCTAACATAACCTTACCATCTCATTTTTTAACATGAAGGGTATTATTTATTCTGTGACCCTTTGGGCGGAGGTTTGTTTGATCTCAAAGGGTGTCTGACTTGTAGTAGGTGCTCAGTCAAAAGCGATGGACAGATGCCTGCATGCGTTAGGGGATGCGTGACATAGTTTTTTGTTTAGTAGTTTGTTTTCATTTCTTGACCACGAAACTGGAAGAAAGGCCCAAGTGACATTGAAGGAGAAGGAGCTTCAACAGCACGTGGACTGCAGCCCACATCCCTTTTCCTCCAAGGATGACTGACTGCATTGAGGCTGCCTGGAGAAAAGAAGCCACCGGCCCAAGGGGCTCAGGCTGGCCCAGTAGAGCCCAAGAGGCAAGTTTCTGGTCACTCGCCACTCTGTGCAGGTCAGATCTGCGCTCCTGTGCTGGGATCTGGCCTCCTGCTGTAACTCTCTTCCTTGTCACCTGTGACTCTTTCAATTTGGAGTTTCATGAGAATGCGGCGTAGTGTGGGGGAGTATCTTATGCCTCCCTAACTTCTCAGAGCTCCTGATTCTTCATCGGCAAAATAAAATCATGAGAATGCCTTAGAGATCTGTGCACATTAAATGAAAGAATGTGCATAACTTCTTATTGCAGTGCTATTATTGTTTTAAAGCTTACCCGCACCCTCCTCCCTGTACAGTACTTAGAATTAAAAAGCACAGCCTAATCTTGTTCCCCGCACCTCACCCCCAAGAATCTGTATGGTTTCTCCTGTGTTCTGTTGTTATTATACCTTTCACTATAACTAGGCCATAGCACTACAGCATCTTTCAGAATGTGAGAAATATGCTGAACCTTGAGACTGTCACTTTCATGTGGTCGTCGGAAGTCCCGAAGCAACTGAGAGCTCTTATAACTTTTAACATTAACCTCAGAGACACTGCATTACCAACACAGGTTGTAGCATCAGTTTTTGCATTTAGTCCTTTGGAGGGTAGCTTGATTTTAAATTTGCAGATTGTTTTCAAGTTTGTTTCTTACGCACAATTTATATTTAGTGCCGTTAACAGTGTCAGTCTCTCTGAGGTCAAATAATAGGTCTGCATTTCTGGATCCATTTTGAAATTGGAAGAGAAAGTTCATATGCAGCTGCATGCATTATTTAGTTTGAATAATGGATGAAAAGTTCTTTCATCCACTGTACTTCTTCAGAAATTCCAGAATAATTTTCCTCTGTTAGAGGAATATTAATTTGGCTCTTTAAAAAGATAAACACGTTATTTAATTTTTAAACTTCACCTTTATTCGGAATTCTGACATTTTGAAACAGCCCAAATTAGAAGATTTTCCTTTATGTCGACCTGGTATGGGTGGTGTCACATGAAAAGGATGAGCGGAGG